>JAVANC010000007.1:5402500-6602500 GCA_033319125.1 Parnassius glacialis | reverse complement strand
ACGGCCGTGCCGCTTTTTCGCTCGACTTGGCGGGGGCACTGCCGTGTGCCCCCACAAAACAATAAAGACGATGCTTTGGAAGAGATTTCTTAAACCCTCAATATACGTATACAGAATTAATGTGGGAAAACACTACCCATTCTGATTCTAATGACAGGTCTCTCTAAATTTGTATAAAGCTGGTGGCGGTGTAAAATAATTCATTACCCCTTTTCGTCATGGGGGTGACGTAAGAGGCGACTACAGGAAATGCCATAAGACTTATGGTTTCCGATAGATGTCACTATAGCCATCTCGCATAAGACGTCAAATACTCAACCGGCGACGGAGAGAAGCTAGACTTCTCACACTGCAATTGTCAATCCACCAGTTAAGCGTGACGTTTAATGCAATCTCCGTTTAACAGGAATGGCCCATGTCCAGCGGTGGACTTTTATGGCTGATGAGCAAAAAGGTATGATAGGTATAGAGAACACAACAATATCAATTCTTCGGGCTATGTCTTAACAAAGACAGACTGTAAGAATGATAAGATTGATATTATACGTAACTGATAATATTACACGTGATAGAGCCACGCTGCAGCTATATTATGGTTGTAGCACGAATGGTTCGGCTCGACCGGGACTTCTCTCACAGAATACCAGCGTAAAATAGCAGCTTAACACTGCTGTGTTTCGTGTGGTGAGTGTACAGAACTGGAGACCCATTTTACTGGAAACGAGGCATTCCATCTTAGTCCTAACGGGTGACAACACATCTGCATTGTGATTCTTAATCCAGGATAGATGTAGATGTCTATGGGTCACAGCATCCACTTACCATCAGGTGGATAAAGTGCTCGTTTGTTAACCATATACTATAAAAAAAAACTACATGAGGCGTACAAGAAAATATGAAGTTGCGAAAATGTTGACCAACTGTTACTCAACAAAGGTTTACTAAGAAACTACTTGTCTAAACATCCTGCCTTTTATAACAGGAGATAGAGTGATGGATTCTCTCACGCTGTCGCCGCCTCAGTTTATTTTAGTATTTTTTTTATAGGATAGGGTGCACACAAACGAGCACACAGTCCACCTGATGGTAAGTGGTTGCTGTGGCCCATCATTCATCATTACAGCCCTTCACAAGTCCACTACTGAACATAGGGGAGAACATGGGGGAGGCCCCAAAGAATGCCACAAAGCAAAATGCTGTGGCCCATAGACATCTAATTTATCCTCGTTTGCGAATCAAAATGCAGATGCGTTGTCACCCGTGAGGACTAAGGGGGAATGCCTCTTTTTTACCAGTAAAAAGGGTCTCCGGTTCTCTACACTCACCATACGAAACACAGCAGTGTTAAGCTTCTATTTGACGCTGGTATTCTGTGAGAGCGTGGTCCTTCCCCGGTCGAGCCGACCCGTTCGTGTTACAACTATACTGTAATATATCTGCACCATGGCTCTACCACGTAAAAAAGTAGTATGAAAGTTTTAGTATGAAATATTGACTAACAAAAATAATTAAACAAAATATCCTTTTTTTAAATTACTGCGATATGTTTCTAGTTTCAATTAACGTCAAAATCTTCCACCGAGTTCAAAGATAAGAAGAAAGTAGAACGGGTTTGAAACTATAAGGACATTAATCCTTTTCTTTCAATGACATTTTTCAATGTCACGTAATGATATGCGCAAACATCCATATTAATTTGTGTGGTGATGAATTGTTTTTTTGGATTAAATGCGATGATTGTCACATATGTTATACTTGAGAACTAGTGTTGCTTTAAGGGAATGATCTGTAAAGTTTTCTATGCACTAGCTTAAAGCTAGTATCCCTGCTTTACTACTATACCACCTGATGGTAAGTGGTGATGCAGCCGAAGAAGACTTAACCACAGTCACTCTTGCCTTAAAGACGCACATTGTAATGGAATGAAGAGACATGAATAATAATAGACATTTATTGCACCATGTAGGAAATTCGAAAGGGTTGCGAAATCATGCACAAGTTAAGGCGTTTCCCTGACCAAATAACCTTGAACATGCAGTGCACTGCCGCCCGCACTCTGCGTACTCCCATTTATCATAGAATTCACACAATTTTTGGAATTAACTTTGATTAAAAAAGTAAAGCGAACTTTAAAAATTAAACAAAACGTGAATAATATAGATTTTTAAATTATCTATCAATTAGTGTAATCCTCAAATGATTAGATTTATTGCCCTTAGCAACAGATGCATGTAATCAATAATTTTAGTCGTTTTTTTTTAAACTAGATTTTAAATGTATTTATAACACATAAAAACAAATTAGAATGAGACGTGAAATGTGATGATATGATATTGAACATTAATAATGTGCTTTTAGATGTAGTTTATTTCTCATAACTAATGAGATAACAGTCTCTGAATAACGAAGAAAAACGCACTATCGCAAGGTTTTGGTCGAGCCAAAGACATTTAAGTAGTAGTATATTTATTTATATAATATATATTTTAAATCTCTTTGGGTCGAGCTATCGCCTTAATATACGAGTGCTAAATGATGTGATGTATGACGTATGAATACAATTGGAACCGGAAGTTGGGTCGCATGTGGCCTTGTAGTCTGTCCAATCCGACACCTGACACGCCGTCAGAGATATGAGTTATTTTTACATTTATGAGCATTGAGCATCCATTGTTACCGCAGAGTGATCCACGCGAACTGAATGTACTGAATTTAAGAACTACATAATATATTATATATATAATATATATATATATATATATATATATATATATATATAT
The DNA here is from genome assembly GCA_033319125.1 of Parnassius glacialis. Classification (NCBI taxonomy): domain Eukaryota; kingdom Metazoa; phylum Arthropoda; class Insecta; order Lepidoptera; family Papilionidae; genus Parnassius; species Parnassius glacialis. Next base: position 6,599,720 of record JAVANC010000007.1, on the reverse strand, counting down.
ATATATATATATATATATATATATATATATATATATATATATATATATATATATATTACATCAATACTTTCTTCTTTCATTCCTAACCAGTAGCAGTCCACTTTTTATACGTGATAGAGCCACGCTGCAGCTATATCAGTAGTATAGTTGTAGCACGAATGGGTCAGCAGCTCAATGCTGCTGTATTTCGTATGGTGAGGGTAGCGAACCGGAGACCCCCTATATTGGTCATGGGTGACAACGTATCTGCATTTTGATTCGTAGTTGAGTATAGATGTAGATGTCTATGGGCCACAGCAACTACTTACCATCAGGTGGATCATGTGCTCGTTTGTCACCCTTGTCCTATGAAAAAAAGTCCACTGGAGATAAACCCAATCCAGAAGGGGCTCCTAGCAGTACCAGATGTCTTGTGCCTTTGACTCTGCTCCCCATAGCCGATGTGTGTGTGTTTTCGAAATGGTACATCACTATCTGTCCGAGGCTGTAAGATCTTTCCGGTCTATGGAAAGCATAGTCGTTTCTTACGACATCCACGGAACTTTTATACGTAGTAAAGCATCACTGCGGCTATATATAATTGTAACACGAATAGGTGGGTTCGACCGAGGACGGACCACGCTCTCACAGAATACCAGCGTAAAATAGCAGCTTAACACTGCTGTGTTTCGTATGGTGAGTGTAGAGAACCGGAGACCCTTTTTACTGGAAACGAGGCATTCCATCTTAATTCTCACGGGTGGTAACACATCTGCATTTTGATTCGCGAACGAGGATAAATTTAGACGTCTATGGGCCACAGCAACCACTTACCATCAGGTTGGCTGTGTGCTCGTTTGTCACCCTATACTATAAAAAAAACGATGAAGTCTTAACTTTGGTTGTTGTTAACCGTGCATATACACATTGTGTTAGTGTGCGTAGGCTGCGAGCGGTACTCCCGAACACCCGCAGCCTACGCACACTAACACAATGTGTATGTGCACGGCTAACACAACCAAAGTCAATACATCATCGTGAAATAGAATAACTATAGTAGTATAAGTTTCAATTCCTCGTTGGTTTAGTAGTCGTAAGCGCGACTGCTTATCATGTAGTCCCGGACTCTAATCAAAAGTCGGGACAAAATCAGTTATTGGCTTCTTCTGTCAAGAAATACTCAGTAGCAGCCCGGAGTTATAAAGATGGTGGAGCTTCACCACTCGGACAGCGCGTCAAGCAGTTGATCCTGTGCCTGATCTCTCTCCGGTCGTGTAGGATCGCTAGCCCACCGTACTATGAGAAGTAAAGGGAAATGAGAGTACACCTATGTTTGCGCACACACTCGTGCTCTATAATCCTGTGCGTAGATGGCTAGACCGCCGTGACCGAATTTCGTTATGGAGGACATTATTACCTATTATCAGTTAAACTACAAATATGTATTATGTTTAGAAGTTTATTTTTAACCGACATCAGAAACGGAGGAGATTCTCAATTCGCCGGAATATTTTTCATAATGTATGTTCACCGATTACTCGAAGACGCCTGAACCCATTTGAAAAATTATTTTTGTTTCAAATGGTATATTTCCTAGATGGTCCCATTTAAATTGTATCGAAATCGATCCATCCATTACAGCCTATAAAAGTCCACTGCTGTACATAAGCCTCCCTCATAGACTGCCTCATAGAGGGGATTTTTTCATAGTTGATACGTCTGGCGAGGGGGTTGTTTGTCAACCGCAGTTTTCTGCCGACTTCCAAAAAGGAGACGGTACTCAATCCGAGTGTACGTTTTTTTTTTATGTGCCCGACCGATTTGGATGGTTCTTTGAAAGTGTGAAAGCTGATAGTTTTCGTGTAGTCCCATATGAATTTGATCAAGGTCAGACCAATGGTTATTGAGTTATTCTTAAATAACCTTTATTGAAGTCGCTTATATTGAAGTCGGCTGAACAAAATTTTTAATTTTTAATTATTTATTATCTTGAGTTGTTATCAGGAAGATACTGCTGCCAACCCACTGCCTCAGTTTCCCTCTTTCGCCTCTTACGACACCCACGGGAATATATGGGGTAGTGGATATTCTTACACCGCCAGTAAACGCCGTAACCGTGGACACCACCGTAGCTAGGAATAGCGGGGCCGCCGGGGACTGGGGACCGTTTGTTTGTGTCATTACTCATTACTCTTTGGGGGGAGGGGGGTGTCATAGTTGTCACGCTTGGCGGGCGGGTTGACAACCGCAGTATTTTTATTGTATTTTGCCGTTACCAGGAAGATGCTGCTGCCCATCTCATGCCTGTTTCCCTCTGTCGCCTCTTACGACACCCACGGGCAGATATGGGGTAGGTATGGGGTAGGTAGTGGATATTCTCACACCGTCACTACACGGTTTTTTAAATAATCAACAATAAATTATTTATATTGAAGTCGCATGTACAAAAATTTTTATTTTACAACTTCTCTACAGTAAAGGCATCCAAAATGCTCTCTTTCAACTTCCCAGAGGTTTCCTATTATAAATTTAATTGTAAATTGTATCAGCTATTAAGAAGTCGAGTGTCGTATTATATTATATTACTATTATTATTTTAGGGGTATCTATATAGTTTTCTCATCTGGTTGGGCTGTATAAATATATAATTGTAAATGAAAATGAAAAAACATACATAAATATCAACAAAATAAAATAAATACATAAAAAATACATAAATAAATAAAAACCCAACCAGATGAAAGCCCTCGGCAGGGGAGACCAAACGGCCGAGGGTTAGGGGGAAAGGGAAAGAAACCGGCGGACTATGCGGGCGGTATCGAGGAGCACCGCCTTCTGCATTTGAGCTTGGAGCGGTCCGTCACGGAGTCCCAGTCGCCTCAGATGACCCGAGAGGCTGACTGGGATTAACCCGTTCACAGAAACGACCACAATAATAATTTCGGCCGGCAATCCATCCTACATGTCGGTCACCTCGTGAGCCAGGTCCAGATATTTAGTAAGCTTATCTGTTTCGGGTTTCACGAGGTTCTCGTCATAAGGAATGGTAATGTCGACCAAAAATATCCTTGACTGTGCCCGGTCCATCAGCACAATATCAGGCTTATTCGCAAGAATAGTCCTGTCTGTGATGATGGCCCGGTCCCAGTAGAGCCTGGCGCGGTCATTTTCGAGCACGGCTTCCGGCAAGTACTTATAATACGGCAGTTTCCGATCCACAAGACCGTATTTCAGAACGAGCTCCTGGTGTAGAATACTATTATTATTATTATTATATAGTAATTAAAACGTTACCCCGACACAAGGATTTTCTCCTGGATCTTGGAGGCGGTTCACATGCATAAATTGTAACAAGGCACTACACATCCAAACCCACAAGAAAGATATTTCTTATCGAGATATATGAGACGAAAAGAACTCTAACGTACAAACATAGAAACTTCGAACGTGGAAACAGATATACACAGACATTCTATTAAATAGAAGAGACAGTCTACAAATTTTTGAGATTCCATAGATTTAGGTTTCAAAACATAGACATGAAAAATGAAAAATGTTTTATTAACAGTAAGAAAAATAATACAATAGGTAATATCTGTTCGTTTCCTCACTAGGCAAGCCTGTATCGAGGAAACCTGAGACCATAGTTCTTTAAGTGCTATTTTATACACCTTATCAGACAGATTGTATTACACAAAACAACAATAACAGAACTGCTTATTGCTTTAAATCTTTGAACATAAAAAGAAAGAAAACTATAAAAACAAAGGAAGCTATATAAAACTGAAATGTATTAACTATGTGCATTTAAGAAAAAAAAAAGAAAATTAAAAATTAAAACAATAACAAAATTTATCTAATAATTTTACAAATACCATCAATTAGCAATGGACAGTTTTTAACAATTCTTCTGTTTCCTCATATGATAGGGTGACCAACCATTTCAGTATAATTAATTTCGGAGATATGTAGTTTTTATTACTAATATTACAATGTTTTACGACCTTATTATAAATTTTTCTTTTGATAAAGTCGCCAAAACGTTGTGCAAATTTGGTATTGACAGATGGTATGGATAGTTTGTATACCTTGCGATTAGTCAGTACTTTGTGATCATGGGAGGATAATACGCCTTTATGTACTGCTAAGGACGTATTTAGTACAAAAATTTGGCGTACAGTGAGTACTCCGGTATCTTTGTATACGCTTACAGTAGGGTATCTGTATGGTTTTCCTTACATTGCCTTTAAAACTGCCCGCTGTGCTCTCTCGATCTGTATTAAATATATTTTGGACGCACTACCCCAACATGTGATGCAGTAAGTTATCAGTGATTGACAAAGGGCCTAATATATTGATTTCAGTATTATCTTATTTGCTATATAATGTAGCTAAACGACATATTACTAATCCGTTGGAAGCATATGTAACAGATTAAAAAGCTGAAGTGACAATGGGCTGGCCTATAGCTCGAAGAACTGACAACCGATGGGAAGAAAGGTTCTCGGATGGCAGCCTTGTAGGCCAAGTATAAGGGCGGCCCCGAACGAGGTGCAGTTACGACCTGATAAGACATAAGACATGCAAGAAGTCGATGGATGCAGGTGGCTCAGGGCCGTGCTTTGTGGCATTGCTTGGGGAAGGCTTATGTTCAGCAGTAGACTTCTTAAGGGCTGTAATGATGATGATGATTTATGATGATAGACATATTGAGGAAAACTAATTTGACGGATTTTGTTTATTCTTTTTATAGAAGAGGGGGCAAACGAGCATGCGGATCACCTGATGGTAAGTGACTACCGCCGCCTATGAACAACCGCAACACCAGGGGAATTGCAGATGCGTTGCCGGCCTTTTAGAAAGGTGTAAGCTCTTTTCTCTTTTTGTAGTGTTTAATTTTAACTTACAGGATAAGCAATCATGGCCCCATAAAATTTTAATTTAAAAAGTTTACATAATTATTTCTTATATTTACGCGAAAACATACACATTAAATAAAAGTTTTCTTGAAACGCGTTAAATTTTTAATTGAACAAGTTAAAATTAAACACGATAATATCCGTAAAACTTGTTTTATTTAAGGAGTGAAAAATTTTAAATTGGATTTTGGCGTTTTAAATCCTAATGGAAAGTAAAAAAACTGTTGGATTCTCATTTCTTGATTTATTTAGTTTGGAAGAATTTGATTATCTTTCATAGGTCGATAATATCCCGCACGGTCGTCAGCACAATATCTGGCACACTAAGCCTACACGTTATTACAAAATGCATTATCGAAGCCATCCCGCAACATATACTTTTTTTTAAATTATTATAAACCAGTCATGTTCGAGCTATATGGCCAGCCCATTGCTACTTCAACTTGCTAATCCGTTGGACTATGTCAATCACTCTGGTTCTACTGCGGATATCCTCATTTCTAAGTTTGTCAGGTAGAGAAACCCCGATCATAGCCCTCTCCATAGCTCGCTGAGCAACCTTGAGCTACCTCATACGGCCGGCAGTGAAGGACCGCGTCTCAGTTCCACAAGTCATCACTAGCAACATCCACTGATTGTACAGTCTAGTTTTCAAGTTTTGAGGTATACCTGACGAGAAGATGTGTCGTAATTTCCCAGATTGTAATCAGATGAAAAAACAGACACCGAAAAATTAATCCATTCTATTTCTGCTTTTGGTCTCTTTTGCTAATTCTCCATGGATGATTTTATCGCTCATAGACATAGCTTTAATTCTTGGCTGACACATAATATCAACTTCCTTTTTTTATCATTAAGAAATCCTCATATCTTTCACTGCTGGCGCAACGGAAAGGTTATGCCGGACTTTTACGATCACAATCAGCGTATACTCTAGAGTATACGCTGATAGACCTCTAGGTCTCGGGATCTTTTTTTATAGGATAGGGTGATAAACGAGCACACAGTCCACCTGATGGTAAGTGGTTGCTGTGGCCCATAGACATTTACATCTATCCTCGTTTGCGAATCAAAATGCAGATGCGTTGTCACCTATGAGGACTAAGATGGAATGACTCTTTTCCAGTAAAACGGGTCTCCGGTTCTCTCCACTCACCATACGAAACACAGCAGCGTTAAGATGCTATTTACGCTGGTATTCTGTGAAAGCGTAGTCCTTCCCCGGTCGAGCCGACCCATTCGTGCTACATAGTGCTATACTACTAATATAGCTGCAGCATGGCTCTACCACGTATAAAATCTTCATTTGGAACGCAACCGTGGCATCGACTGCAATTTCCTGAATGCCGACGATGCCCACTCTCGCATCTGGCTCCATGTTTGCCTCGGAACACGAACCAAGAACGTTTTACCTAGAGAACGTTTAGCAAGACGCATAATATGTCATCATTCATAATTGTTAAGGACCGTATAGATAAAAGTCATTAAGAATAAACAGGAACAGTCACAGCTCGTTAATTTCAGGGCTAAATCATTTGGCATAGCTGTTTTCTCTTTACCCACGCTCAAAAGTAAATGCTTATTACAGGAATGTCGAACGACTCAAATGACCACGAGTGACCAGTGACACTTGTAAACAACAATAGATTCTGACTACTGGAAAGCCGTATAGCGTAAGAACATTCACTACCCCATATCGGCTCCCAAAGTCGTAAGAGTCAAAGAGGGAAAATTAAATAGCATATTTTACGTGGTAGAGCCATGCTGCAGCTATATTAACAGTATAGTTGTAGCATGGGTCGGTTCGACCGCAGAGGGACCACGCTCTCACAGAATACCAGCGTAAAATAGTAGCTTAGCTATGGTGATTGTAGAGGACCGGAGACCTATTTTACTGGATAAGAGGCATTCTATCTTAGTCCTCATAACGACAACGTATCTGCATTTTAATTCGCAAACGAAGATAGATGTAGATGTCTATGGGCCGCAACAACCATTTACCATCAGGTGGACTGTGTGATCGTTTGTCAACCCAATTCTATAAAAAAAAACATGGGCAGCAGCATCTTCCTGATAACAACTCGAAATAATAAAAAAAAATTCTGCTGCCCAACTATGTCAAAATCCTCCCACGAGGCAATCTATGAGGGAGGCCTATGTGGACTTTTATAGGTTGTAGTGGATGCATGACTGGACAGCCGAGTATTGCGGTATTCGATACCCAGTTCGCGTAAATATTAATTTGTGTGAAGAATACAAGTCTAGCCAGCGACGGGAACAGCATCGAAGGTGCGAAACTTCTGGCACTGACATTGTCAATTGCCTTAACAACTAAAGATTGAATACACTAGCGTTTATTTTTAAACAATTTTTTAATGGTATGTGACGATCGACATGTGAATTCCGCCAACACACGAGCAGTGTGACAGACTAATCGTTCCATAATCTTCCCAAAAATGAGAGATGGCCTGTTCAGGCGCACACAGTTCATTTATGAGTAAGTGGATGCTGTAGCCCCTAAACATTTATCCTCAAAATGCAGACGTTGTCACCCTTGAGGACTATGATGGAATGCCCCGTTTCCAGTAAAATGGTCTCCGGTCCTCTACACTCACCATACTAAACACAGCAGCATTAATCTGCTATTTTACGCTGGTATTCCGTTAGAGCGCGTTCCTAACTCGGTCGAGCCGACCAATTCGTGATATAACCTTGATATAGCTGCAGCGTGGCTCTACCACGCAAAATCGTATAGTTTACTATTATACAACTTTTTAAGCAAATTTTAGTTCAGTGTGTGATTCGAACCTTGGACTCATGTCGTAGCCACGTCCGCGACAATGCGACTAAGAGTCTTGTTATTTCGGATCGCCGAGATAACAATTCCTATACCTAGCAGAGACCGTGACATTAAAATCTACACCCCCTATTTTTTTATAGGAGAGGGGAAAACGAGAATATGGCTCACCTGATGGTAAGTGACTACCGCCGCCCATGAAGAACTGCAATACCAGGTGAATTGCATATGGGATGCCTGCCTCTTAGAAAGAAGTAAGCTTTTCTCTTGAAGGTCCCTAAGTCGTATCGGTCCGGAAAAATCGCCGGTGGTTAAACTATTATATGGATATAGAACCTCGTTTTTTAAACTCGGATAAAAACTTAACATGATAATAAACTACAATTAATAATCATTTCTCAAATTAAAGAGTACCCTTAACCGGCGAAAATGTCGGTTAAGGGTAACTGTAGGTATATGGATGTAGAAGACACGAGAGAGGTGTGCCAGGATCGTGCCAAATGAAAGTATGTAGTCTCTGTCTACCCCTCACCTCACCCCTGCAGGCGTGAAACTTTACGTTATGTTACCATTTCTCTAAACAAAACTCCAAAAAATTTCCAATCCAACATAAATCAACACTTGACCAACAATAATATTTAAAATTAAACGTTACAGGAACTTTTTGCAAATGGTCAACACAAAAAAAAACAAAACTGTTAAAACTGGCACGCAACCAACCTGTCAGAAATAAAAGACGACCTTGAAATCTTTTAACTCTCTCGCATAATCAAAAAAATGTTAAGAGAATACAGTATGATATTATACATACACTGTACAGTAAAGCTATATACCTATTACCGCATTTAACTACAAATATGATGATAATAAGTCTTATTTGGTTTAAACTATATGTGGTAGAGCAATGCTGCAGCTATATTAATTGTATAGTTGTAGCATGAATGGGTCGGCTTGACTGGGAAAGGAGCACGCTCTCACAGAATACCAGCTTAATACTGATGGGTTTCGTATGGTGAGTGTAGAGAACCGGAGACCTATTTTACTAGAAAAGAGGCATACCATCTTAGTCCTCACGGGTGACAACGCATTTGCATTTTGATTCGTAAACGTGGATAGATGTAGATGCATATGGGCCACAGCAACCACTTACCATCAGGTGGACTGTGGGCTCGCTTGTCACCCTTATCATATAAAAAAAACTGAGCGCACCTTTCAGTTTTGAACTTTTTATTTGAACAAAGGATTTTGAGGAACATTCATCATCATCATCATTACAGCCTTTCATAAGTCCACTGCTGAACATAGACCTCCCCCAATGAATGCCACAAAGCACGGTCCTGAGCCACCTGCATGCATCGACTTCCTGCATATCTTACCAGGTCGTCACTCCATCTCGTGGGGGGGTCGCCCTACACTTCGCCTACCGGTACGAGGCTGCCACTCAAGAACCTTTCTTCCCCATCGGTTGTCGGTTCTTCGAGCTATATGGCCGGCCCACTGCCACTTCAGCTTACTAATCCGTTGGGCTATGTCGGTTACTCTGGTTCTACTGCGGATATACTCATTTCTAAGTTTATCATGCAGAAAACCCCGAGCATAGCATATTCGTGGCTACGGTGAGGAACATTGCTTAAACAAAATGTAAAGGCTTGTTTAAATACTTTTAAATTCCATAGAGTATTGCCAAAAGCCAAAGGCCCTAGGCAATACAGAGAATTATGGAAGGAGAAGGAGGAGGCATTTACCCAAGAGGGATCCGCATTCCAGAATAATAGCTAACCACACTAACACTAGACTAATAAGTTAAATGTACTAACACAATTACCAAACATTTAGAATGTAAAATATTTTGATGTGGAAATAAAAGGCTTATTATTATTATTGCCAAAAGATATCGTTAAATATTTTAAAACTATTGATTTTAAGAAAACGCCAGACTTAGGGGGATTTCCGTTATTTTATCAATAATAGATACGATAGTACCTTATCCAGCCACTATATGTAATACAAGCGTCGAATCTGATGTGTTTCCTGATTCAATGAACAAACACCTTTAAAAAAACTTTATTTAAATCTCGTTGTACATTAGACCCCGTCAATTAGTACCTTTTAGACCTTCAGTGGGGCCCCCATATATCGAAACTAGCAAGCAGCCTAAGTTCTGTAACCTATGCTATAAAAATATTAGAGGCCTCGCTAGTGTCGAGACAGCTTAGATTCAGCTTTCGCTATGGGGAAATGCGGCTGATTTAGAAACTATTTTTGTTTTACAGAAGAAGGCCATTAGAGCTGTTCACAACCTAAAACCGAGAGTCTGATAAAGAAAAATTTATAAAAATGAACATACAGTTCAGAAAAACAAAGGTAGTTTTAGTAAAAAAGTAATATACACTCTGTAAACACTAGGAACAAACACAAGCTAGTGATACCAGTTTCTCGACTCCACAGTGTCAGTAATTCATTCTTGGGGCAATGTATACGCTATTACAATAAAGTCCCAGAAAATATACAAACTTTCTCTATTATCATGTTCAAATATTTTATTAAACTAAAATTGTATAAGAAGGGTTATTATAATATAAATGAACACTATAACACAATAATTACCCCTGGGAATGAGGTGGTCGCTTCCAAGCTGTTTCCAAAATAAATTTTATAAATAGTTTGTACAACAACAAAAAAATTCCTGCTGGGTTTCTTGCTAGTTCTTCCCAGGACAGAGGGTTTTTTTCGAACCAGTGGTAAAGAAAAAAAAACTCAATAAGAATACACATGTGATCTATATTGAATAAAAAAATATTCTATTCTATATCACAGATTAGCCCCCTAATTCTATGCTATTGACTACCGGTGGATGGCTGCGCCCGCATTGTTTCAAATAGATTCTAATACTAAAAAATTAATAATTAAAAATGAAATATTTTATACAACCGACTTCAATATAAGTTATTAAGAATAACTCAGAAACTATTCGTCTGACCTTGATCAGATTATATGGAACCACACGAGAAGTACCAGCTTTCAAACAAAAAAAGAATCATCGAAATCGGTTCACCCAGTAAAAAGTTATCAGGTAACACACATAAAAAAACATACAGTCGAATTGAGTACCATCTCCTTTTTGGAAGTCGGCAGAAAAAACTTCAAGTTACAGACTACTACGTCCCACTCATGAGCACAAGCCTCCTCTCATTTCTGAGAAAGTTTGAGTAGTAGGAAAAATCCGCTGCGCTGCTCCAATGCTTGTTGGTGAACTTCAAATGTCTTCGAAATATATTTTTTTAATTTCTAAAATATGCAAGTTTCCTCAGGATGTTTTCCCTCGCCGTAGAACACGTGGTAAGTCAGCAATGAAAATTGTATTTAACAACAATTTCATTGGTGTCGGCGGGGTTCGAACACGAGTTGCTCGCGTACTTTACACCGAGCGCTTAGCCCCTAAATAACCACGACTTACATGTAGAAGTGGTGCGATTTTATGTATTAAATAAATGCTCATGTCAATTATTAATGAAAACGACGAAACAAGTGCTTTGATGATAGTGAAAACTTCAAGTTATTCTGTCTGCTTAAGTGACTTGAGATACTAACGACTGTCTGCTGACTCAAGCTGTCGACAAAATCTCCCATAAATATTACAATGTGACGCATCAACATATAGGGAAGAAGTTTTTAAACAAATTATTATAAAGATATATTTCTTATAACTCTTCAAGATGTCTTATATTTACGCAAATACTAACACATTGAATAAAACAATTTTAACCATACTCTATACACCTCAGTCCCCCACGGGACCACGGGTGCTGTAAAGCACCCGGAACGCGATAGAATCCGTAAAAGTAGTTTTATTCACTCTTAAAGATGTTAAAAAATTAATTAGAATCTGATGTGTCTTACCTAGTTTGAAGATCTTAGCCAATTAAAATTTTAACATCTATACAAATAAATAAAATTGAAGTGTCTGTTTGTAATATCAAAATAACAACTTTTTACTAAACGCATATGAAAGTATATACGGTACTTATAACAAAAACACAATTTTTGTTTGTCTGTCTGTCTGTCCGTCCGTCTGTCTGTCTGTTTGTTCCGGCTAATCTCCGAAACGGCTGGACCGATTTCCACAGGAATTTCACTGGCAGATAGCTGATGTTATAAGGAGTAACTTAGGCTACTTATATTTTAGAAAAATAATTAGGGTTCCGCGAAACATAATTAATACATTAAATTACACGCGGGCGAAGTCGCGGGGAACAGCTATCTTTAATATAATGGATTTCCGCAAAGTAACGCCTGTTTATTTTTTTTATTACACGACACCGTCAAAAGTACGACAGAACGAATCCATTATCAAAGAAAAATAAATCTTATCAAAATTTTATGTCAAGAATGCAATGTTTATTTTTACTCATTGCCGATGCAGACTACGTGTCACGTCCGTCTAGTAAAAGGCGACTGTGGGAAATGCCGGAAAGATTTCTTGACTTCCGATATTACATGACGTAATAATGCTCACAGGAATGGAGTGGAATAATTTGCCGGCGTCTTTTCCGTCCGTATACAATCTAGACGTCTTCAAGGCAAGCGTGAATCGGCGTTTACGCTAAAAAAGTGCGATTTACCATATAGGGCTTCATCACAATCTACCACCAGGTGGAATTGTGGTCAAGCACTGGCTTATAATAGAAACAGAAACGTTTTTATTCAATATAGATTATAAATAATACTTATTGAAAGTCACTCTTTTGTTTGATTACCACTGGTTCGAAAAAAACCTCCGTCCTGGGAAGAACCAGCAAGAAACCCAGCGGACCTTTTTTTTAATAACAGCTTACAATCATGTTACACAAATTAACAACACAACAGATCAGAAATAGCTTGGTAGCAATCACCATATTTCCAGGGGTTATTATCATCCATAAATTCCTTAATATTATAATAACCCTTTTTATACAAACTTAGTTTAATAAAGTTTTTGAACTTTGAGCTGGTCAAATTTTGTATATTTTCTGGAATTTTGTTGTAAAAGCGTATACATCGCCCCAAGAATGAATTACTTACACGATGGAGTCGAGTAACTGGTACTACTAGCTTTTTTTTTTTTTTTTTAGGATAAGAGCGACAAACGAGCACACAGTCCACCTGATGGTAAGTGGTTTCTGTGGCCCATAGACATCTACATCTATCCTCGATTACAAATCAAAATGCAGATGCGTTGTCACCCGTGAGGACTAAGATGGAATGCCTCATTTCCAGTAAAAAGGGCCTCCGGCCACCTGCACTCACCAAGCGAAACGCAGAGGTAAACCTCTACTTCACGCTGGTATTCTGTGAGGTCGTGGTACCACCCCGGTTCGAGCCGGCCCATCCGTGCGACAGCAAAAGCTGCCGCGTGGCTCTACCACTGTTAAAATAGCTTAAAATAGCTTGTGTCTGTTCCTAGTATTTACAGAATGAATATCACTTATTTTTGTAAAACTACTTTTATTTTTGTGTACGTACATTACATTTTCATAAATGTATTGAGAGGCCAAAGTTAATATATTAATTTCCTTAAATTTTTGTCGCAGCGACTCTAGTCTTTAAACCATAAATTGCTCCTATGACCCTCTTCTGTAAAACAAATATAATTTCAGTGAGCTGCGTGTCCCCATAGCAAAATACCATACGACATTATGCTATGGAAATAGCTAAAGTAAACTAGTCTAACTGTTTCAACGCTGGTTAGACTTCTAATCTTTTTTACAGAATATGCTGCAGAACTAAGTCTGCTTGCTAGTTTTGATATATGGGGGCTCCATTGAAGCTTCGCGTCTAGTGTGATTCCAAGAAAAATGGTGGTGTCTACAAGACTCAGTTTCTCCCCATTTAAAATTACATTAGTATTTAATTGTTTGACATGGAGTCATGAATTTCATACATTTCGTTTTAGTGCCATTTAAATGCAAATAATTAACATTGAACCAATTTACTCATTTAGATATAGCATTTTTTTTATTGGATAAGGGTGACAAACGAGCACACAGTTCACCTGATGGTAAGTGGTTGCTGCGGCCCATAGACATCTACATCTATCATCTATTACAATTCAAAATGTAGATGCGTTGTCACCCGTGAGGACTAAGATGGAATGCCTCATTTCCAGTAAAAAGGGCCTCCGGCCACCTGCACTCACCAAGCGAAACGCAGAGGTAAACCTCTACTTCACACTGGTATTCTGTGAGGTCGTGGTACCACCCCGGTTCGAGCCGGCCCAATCGTGCGACAGCAAAAGCTGCCGCGTAGCTCTACCACTGTTAAAATTTACTTCGTCATATTTATTAGCATTATTATTCATTAGCAGCATAATTTTTATTTATTAGCATTATTTACTTCGTCATATTTTAGTAATTGTCGACTCAATTTGAAAATTAAAGAAGTGTCATCTGCAAATAATACAATATCATGGTTACTATGTAAGGTAAGTCATTAATGTATACAAGAAACAGAAAGGGGCCGAGATTGAGCCTTGAGGCACGCCCATTTGTACCATCGACCCAGAAGAGCTCATACTGTTAATGACAACTTTTTACGTTCTCTTACTTAAATATGAAATAATTAAATTAAGAGCATCACTTCTTACACCGTAGTGTTGAAGTTTCCTGATTAATGTTTCATGGCGGCTGTACACGCTCGTCTCGTCGCGTCGCGTGCCTCTCGTCGCGTAGAGGTCCGACACGAGAGCACACCATGTACACACTCGTTGTATCACTTGAACTCCAGATGCGCACTGCGATGGACGTAGAAGAAACTGTTGCTGAGTTTTGCCTTTGCTATTTTTAATTATATTTTTTTACATATTTCCAATAAAAAGAAAATTAATAAGCCATGGTGGATGGTTTCTATTCACTGTAATAGAACCATGTAACTTCCTATATTGTATTTAACAACATTGAACCATTTTTTTGATAATTTTTATAATTATCAGAAAACGAACGAGTGTGTACAGGCGCGCTCTCGTTTTCATCGCGAGACTCACGAGACCCTTTGACTCGAGCGCAAAAAAACCGACACGCTTCCGAGAGCGAACGAGGGCCGCGAGACGCGACGCGACGCGACGAGGACACCATGTACACACTCGTACTCGGCCTGTCTCGTGGTGTCTCGACGAGCGTGTACAGCCGCCATCATGGTGAACACAATCGAAGGCCTTGGATAGGTCACAAAATATACCCAAAGCATCCTGTGAATTCTCCCATGCATTAAAGATATATTTAATCAGCTCAATACCGGCATCAGTTGGCGAGCGACACCATGTGAAACCAAATTGATTTTCATGAGGTAAATTATTTATATTAAAGAAATTTAACATTTGATCAAGAATAATTTTTTCAAAAATATTACTAAGTCGGTAGTACAGAAATAGGTCTTAAATTGTCAGGGTCAAATGTACTACCAGATTTAAATAAAGGTATTACTTTACTACGCTTCATTAAATCAGGAAACACACCAGATTCGATACTAGTATTAAAAATAATAGCTAAATGAGGCGCGATTGTATCTATTATAGACGCAATAACTTTAACGGAAATCCCCCACAGATCCGCAGTTTTCTTAACATCAATAGTTTTAAAATATTTTGCAATATCTTTTGATAATACTTTATGAAATGTAAAATTCTTTGTACACGCATTTACATTTTGTTTAAGAAATGATTCGGCGACGGCAGGAGAAGAATTCAGTGACTTAGTGGTTAATATCGGAATATCAATGAAATATTTCTCAAAAACCATTGCAACGTCCTGATCTGATACAGTTAATTTGTTGTTAACACTTAACTGGTAATTTGAATTGCGAGGATTGATCTTACCAATAAGTGAAAAATGACGTCATAGCCATCTCGCTTACGCCAGACTTAAAATACCGGGACCTGCAATGGGTAGATACGTCAAAGATGTGAAAGGCCTAGTACTTTCGACTCCCTCCCAAGCGTGGCGATTAAGAAAAATCCTCCCTTAAATGGGAAGGACCCATGTCCAGCAGTTTTTACGGGCTAATGAATGAGGTTCAGTTTCAAACCTAAGACCTATTTAGCAAATATTTTAATATGTAAATCATAAATAATAACAAACTTACCTATCACAGGTTGGGGGCAGGTTACTCCTATCCGCCCCCACGAACGCCGCCAGGGCCACGACAAGTAAACACCATGTATTCACCATTGTCATACAATTAATGGCACGTCACTACACTAACTTAGCAGCTAATATCACTCAATTAAACTATAAATAAATAGAGGAACAAGAGATTTCACTATCTAATGCTAGATCACTTTAAAAGTTTGTGGGACTTTGGTTTCTCTGCTATTTGTGAATAAGGTCTGAAATTACGTGTTCAAGTATGTGTTAAGTATTTTAAAAGGCTTCCTTCTGAAGGGTTGGCTGGTCATTTTGGGTGATATGGCGACGGTGAAAGCTCCACGGTAAACGGCACTCGCGTGCCGAACTGCATCTGTAACAAAGAGAATCGAAATTTAAGATAGATCTTTATATATCTTTTACAATTTTTTATATTTACTTTTACACTCACACAATCATGATATACTACGTAGACACATGATTATTATTGTGAGGGATGATAGCACGGGGTCTAAATGCTCGCTGTAAATTTAAAGTTACATCATCGATGAAGTGTCAATACCTCCTAAGAGTATGAATGCTAATCACAAGGCAAAAAACGATAGTTAGCAAATTATTATCACAAACAAATTTTTCATTAATTGCAAAGATACATTTATAAAATTTATAGTTTTATTTTTATTACTATTATTAAGATCTGTACGTAAGTTTACAATTTCTTAGATTACATGTCGGTTATGAGGTATTGAGTTGTATCACAGTATGCGAGCAACTCGAAATCGATCCCCGCCGTCAACAATGTAAAAGTTAATTGCAATTTTAAGTGCCGATTGAAACCACGTTCTCGGCGGTGAAGGATAACACCGTGTCCTCAGGTCAAAGTCAAACATCTTAGAAATTACAAAAAAGAAAGACACGAAAAGATATGAGCATCATGAGAAAATTTGTAGCTTCTACATAATATAGAGAGCCTAATGCCTATACGTTGACATGATACAATACGAATGTGGGCGCGATTTTTGACACGGTACAGTTAGTGATACGATATTGTCGAAATAAGCGTCATAGTACTCGATACAATAAGCCTGATCAAGTTACGTATAGACGATCAAGTGTGAAACTAGCCTAACGCGCTGCTACTTGATACCGAACGTATTCCGCTCAGAGCTTAAGTCTAAGACTAAGATTTTAATATAACTTTAAGAAAATCATCATCATCATCAATACAGCCCTTCACAAAACCACTATTGAATATCCATGCCATTAAGCACCATCCTGAGTCACTTAAATCTATCGACTTCCAGCATGTCTTATCAGGATTCAGCTTACTGATAAATGTGCTATTTTTTTATAGGATAAAGGTGACAACCGAGCACATAGTCCATCTGATTTTAAGTGGTTGTTGTGGCCAATAAACATCTACATCTATTTGCGATTAAAAATCAAAATGCAAATGCGTTGTCCCTCGTGGGGACTAAGATAGAATGCATCGTTTCCAGTTATAGGGGTCTCCGGTTCTCTACACTCGCCATACGAAACACAGCAGCAATAAGCAGCTATTTTACGCTGGTATTCTGTGAGCGCGTTATCCTTCCCCGGTCGAGCCGACCCATTCGTGCTACAACTATACTATTAATATAGCTGCAGCGTGGCTCTACCACGTATTACTCTTCTTCTCTCTTAACTCTTACTCCTGTTCTATTGCGGATATCATCACTTCAGGTTTTATATCGAAGAGGAACTCCGATCATAGCCCTTTTTAATGTCTCTTTAAATTTCACTACACATGCATTAAATAAAAACAACATAGCAAACAGAACACGATACGGACGTGACATATCAGAAAACTGATTAGGTCGC
The DNA here is from genome assembly GCA_033319125.1 of Parnassius glacialis. Lineage (NCBI taxonomy): Eukaryota > Metazoa > Arthropoda > Insecta > Lepidoptera > Papilionidae > Parnassius > Parnassius glacialis. The sequence goes on along the minus strand of JAVANC010000007.1, from coordinate 6,582,048 downwards.
CGTAATAAAAATACATTTGCTGTAAATGCTATCCTTTTCTAAGAAATAAGACCATTTAATTTTTTTTATTTCAAAAAACGTTACTCCCACATTAGGATTTTCTCCTGTACCGTGGAGGCAGTTTACAAACATAAATTGCACGAAGATAAACGTCCAGACCCCGAACAATTATTTGTAGGCCATACAAATACTTGATCCGTGCGGTATTCAAACCCGCGGCCCCGGCGCAACAACTCATTGCTAGGCCACTGCGCCACGGAGCCGTCAATTAAAATTAACAACATAATTAGTTTCAGTTGCCGTATTGTGGTAGCGTAAGCCAACCGCCACTCAACGAGCTTATCTACGTTGAGTTTCTTCAATCGATAACGCTAATAAAAGCTATGAAAATAAACCTAGCAAGCTAACAGCATAGCAAAGTGGCGAAGCAATCAGCTTTGTAGCGGTTTCTAACGGTTGCCGTTGAGCAATCAGTTTCAAAATAGGAGGTTCAGATGCCTGGGTGATCAGTAATCGACTGCTGAAAACAGAATTTGAAAATTCGCAACCGTTCTCGAGATAATCGTGGGACAGACGGACAGACGGACGGACAGACGGACAGACGGACAGACGGACAGACGGACAGACATCGTGAAATCAATAAGTGACTTCGCAAGCTTCGCCACTTCATAATGGGAATGACATAATATCGACGTTAACTTTTATTTCATCTTTGAAGTCGGCTAAAAACTAACGAACAAATGTTTAATGAAAAGGAGAAGACTTTTTGGTACTCGTATCAATATCTATACAAATAAATAAAATTGAAGTGTCTCTTTGTAATATTAAAATAAAACCTTTTTACTCAATGCATATGAATGTACATACGGTACTTATAACAAAAACACAATTTTTTTTTAATTTTTGTCTGTCTGTCGGTCTGTCTGTCGGTCTGTCTGTCTGTCTGTCTGTTTGGTCCGGCTAATCTCCGAAACGGCTGGACCGATTTCGACGGGACTTTCACTGGCAGATAGCCGATGTTCTAAGGAGTAACTTAGGCTACTTATATTTGAGAAAAAGAATTAGGGTTCTGAGCAATATAATTAAAACCCTCAATTACACTCGGGCGAAGTCGCGGCGCACAGCTAGTTACACAATATTATTATGTATATTGTTCGCCAATTGTGATCCGATTTTAATGTTTTTTTTTATTTATCAAACAGTATAGGTTACCTCAAGGGTGCTAAATTTTTTTTATATATTATCAATGGTTTCTGCACTCATGCAAAAGTGAGATTGATTTTAGTGAGTGACGAAGACAGTGTCGCGATAAACAACTATTATAAAACTGTACTGCATATTATTTAAAAAATAAATATATATTCACCGATTTCTCGGAATAGGCTGAAAATATTTTTCACTTTTATTTATTTAAATGCAATATGTACTATGTATAATCGACGATAATTGATTTTTTTCTCAATATTTAAATATCGATAAAGGATTATACCGATGATATCGATATTGTGGGGGTATTATCGACATTACTTACGTGAACACCCTGACCTTGAGTTAACACAAATCAGGACAGTCATTTTATACAAATATCGCGCCCGCGAATATTTCTGTTAAAAAGGTATCACAACGAATGCCGGGCCAATCTATACAAATAAATAAAATTGAAGTGTCTGTTTGTAATGTCAAAATTACAGCTTTTTACTAAACGCAAATGAAAGTATATACAGTACTTATAACAAAAATACAATTTGTAAAGTTTTTGTCTGTCTGTTTGTTCCGGCTAATCTCCGAAACGGCTGGACCAGTTTTGACGGGATCACTGGCAGATAGCTGATATCACAAGGAGTAACGTAGGCTACTTTTATTTTAGAAAAAGAATTAGGGTTCCGCGTATAAATATTAAAACCCCAAATAACACGCGGGCGAAGTCGCGGGGAACAGCTAGTCGTATATAAAATGTCAACACAGTTGATTACTTTTCTCTCGAGTCACGATACAGAATAACCTTCCATCTCCTTCTGTGAACGTTGCCTCCGACAATTGGCTGCATTAAAACAGTTTCCTGTTATACTCTCAAATGACACGTATACGTGTATGCACGAATGAGAACGAATGCTTAAAAAGAAAATGAGATTCTTATTTCTATCGCAATAAGGTTGGAAGTCGCGTGAATATACAAGAATGATGGTATAATAATTATTAAAAGCCCTGTTCGTTGATTTGAACGTAGCACACCTAATCAACGAACCATTTGAATATGATACATCAAACGTAATGTTTAAGGCAACTTGTTCATCAATAATTTAAAATTAAAAATTTTGTACGACCGACTTCAATATAAATTATTAAGAATAACTCAAAAATTACTAGCCAGACCTTGATCAACCACATGAGAAGCACCAGCTTTCAAATAAAAAAATCAAAGAACGGTTCACGTAGAACAAAGTTATGACGTAACACACATAAAAAAGCATACAGTCGAGTACTGTCTCCTTTTTGAAGTCCGTAGAAAAAAAATAACTACTCATTTGGCCGCTATTTACAAGTTCATCGTGCCCGAAGAATTTAGTGAGTGAGCCATAGAAATCTAAATTTTTTTTTTATAGGATATGGGTGACAAACGAGCACACAGTCCACCTGATGGTAAGTGGTTGCTGCGGCCCATAGACATCTACATCTATCCTCTATTACAATTCAAAATGTAGATGCGTTGTCACCCGTGAGGACTAAGATAGAATGCCTCATTTCCAGTAAAAAGTCCCTCCGGCCACCTGCACTCACCAAGCGAAACGCAGAGGTGAACCTCTACTTCACGCTGGTTTTCTGTGAGGTCGTGGTACCACCCCGGTTCGAGCCGGCCCATCCGTGCAACAGCAAAAGCTGCCGCGTGGCTCTACCACTGTTTAATCTATCCTCGTTTAATCAAAATGCAGATACATTGTCTTCTCTCCCCTGAGCACTAATCTAGGAGGCATTACGCCGCGTTTCAAGTAAAAGGGTATCCGGATCTCAAAACTCACCATACGAAACAAAGCTGCATTTTTAGCTGCATTTCTGTTATTTTACGGTGGTATTCTGTGAGAGCGGGATCCTTCTCCGACCGAGCAGACCCAGACAAAACAAATACTTCTTTGTTACCTATACGTATATCTAACATACAAAGGTTTAGTTAAATTATTTGTTATTACATCATATCTTTCACTGCTGGCCGTATGAGGAAGCTCAAAGTCGCTCAGCGAGCTATGGAGAGGGCTATGCTCGGCGTTTCTCTGCGTGATAAACTTAAAACCAAGGATACCCGCAGTAGAACCAGAGTAAACGACATAGCTCAATGAATTAGTATGCTGAAGTGGCAATGCGCCGGCCATATAGCTCGAAGAATCGACAACCGATGGGGAAGAACGGTTCTCGAGTGGCGGCCTCGTACCGGCAAGCGAAGTGTAGGCCGTCCCCCCACTAGATGGAGTGACGACCTGGTAAGACTTGCAGGAAGTCAATGGATGCAGGTGTCTCGGGACCATGCTTTGTTGCATTCCTTGGGGAGGCCTATGTTCCGCAATGGACTTGTGAAGGGCTGCAATAATGATGATGATGATATCATATCCCGTATTATCAACATTTTTAATTTGTGTTTGTTATAAGGAAATGATAAATACTGTTACGAGCTTGGGGTTCGAGACAATTACAAACTGCCGATTGAATTACCAAAATTGACTATTTAATTACACAACACTAATTACAACTTAAAATCACACTAATAATAAAACACAGTTCGCCGATATTTCGCTTCGAAGTATTCTCTTGTATCGCCAATTCAATCTGCCTCGGTCGTGGTTTATACCGGCCTTATATAGGGCCTCAAATAGTTTCCAGAACCTTCTACTGTAGCGACATCTAGAATGTTCGAGTACTTATCGGTCCCGACATTTCTGGAAGGATCTCGACTCTCCTAGTTCTGCTACTCGACACTAGAGGGCGCTAGTGTAACTAGTGTTGCCATGTACAAGACATTAATAGTGGCGCGTAACACTGCCCCCTCCTAAGACATGCTCGTCCCGAGCATTATTGTCCCCATAATAACGCGCCAGTCGATCCACATGGACAATCTTAGGAGTACCTCTTCTAAAATCAGTCAGCACCCGCCAGTTTCCCTGCTGCTGCTGGGCGGTGCTGTTAGCCACACTATCCTCTCGAGATCGATCACCTTTTTCTACAGTTCGTTTAGGGCAGCTGGATCGAAGATGGCCTCTTTTCCCACAGCCGTAGCATCTAGGGCTGTATCCTTTATTGCGGTCGTGAAATGTAGCTGCAGGAACCTCCCTGACGCCATGGGAACGATGATCCTGCCGCGCGGCTTCCACCTCCAGTGCATGGGCCAACGCGTCCTTAAGCGTCTCGTGGTGCCCGAGCCTCACAGCAGCTCTGACTTCAAGGTCGCGGATGCCGTCGATGAATGTCTGCACCAGGTTCCCTACAATGAGCGCAGGTACAGACTGGTATGCTTTCCGAACCAGCTTCTCCACCTCAAGGGCCCACTGCTGCAGGTTTTCGTCGCTGCGTTGCACGCGATCTTTGAGCTGCGCACGAAAGACGTGTTCCAGGTGAGCGTCGCCATATCTCGACTCCAATGACTCAAGGAGCTGCTCGTAAGTCACTTCCTTACCGAGAGCTTCCAGAACAGTTAAGGCTTGGTCGCGTAGGCCTAGGGTGAGAGCAGTCATGGCCTGACTTTTATTCCAGCCGTTCGCCTTCATAACAGCCTCGAACTGGATTTTGTAGGCCGACCAGGAAGAAGTCCCGTCGAATGGCGGCACTTTGAATAATCCACCTAGCGAAGGTGTTGGAGCTACCACGGGAGCTGTAATTCCATCTCCATGTTTGAGGTCGTCCAGCGTTTTCTTCACGTCAGCCATCACGATGTCAACCCGATTGTACACTTGGTCGATTCGGGTTTCAGCTTCCGACAGGCGGTTGTCATATTGAGCAACCTTATCCTTCAACTCCTTTATCTCTTTACCGAAGGTAGCGTAAAGGTCCTTCATGAGGAGTATCTGCTCTTCCTTATAGCGTTTGAGCTGCTCTTCCAACCGACGGCCCTGTTCCTCTTGTCGGCGGGCTTGTTCTTCCTGTTGGCGGGCCTGTTCCTCCTGTTGGCGGGCCTGTTCCTCCTGTAGGCGGTGCAGCTGCTCTTCCAACCGACGGGCCTGTTCCTCCTGTCGGCGGGCCTGTTCCTCCTGTCGGCGAGCCTGATCCTGTAGCATCATCATCAGAGCACCTAAGTCAGGTGCTGTAGATGCAGGAGCTGATGACGGGCCTGCCTCCGTGGTTAGCAGCTGACCCTCCGACGTTTGCGGCGTTGCATCACCAAATCGTCTCTGGTCCGTCTCCTGGTGGCGTTGACTTCGGGTACAGATACCCTCCGTGTCGTCTTTAGGTAAAATCGGCATATTTGATCCCACTTCTGACACCAATTGTTACGAGCTTGGGGTTCGAGACAATTACAAACTGCCGATTGAATTACCAAAATTGACTATTTAATTACACAACACTAATTACAACTTAAAATCACACTAATAATAAAACACAGTTCGCCGATATTTCGCTTCGAAGTATTCTCTTGTATCGCCAATTCAATCTGCCCCGGTCGTGGTCTATACCGGCCTTATATAGGGCCTCAAATAGTTTCCAGAACCTTCTACTGTAGCGACATCTAGAATGTTCGAGTACTTATCGGTCCCGACATTTCTGGAAGGATCTCGACTCTCCTAGTTCTGCTACTCGACACTAGAGGGCGCTAGTGTAACTAGTGTTGCCATGTACAAGACATTAATAGTGGCGCGTAACAATACATTTAATTTAATTTAATGAAAAGTTAAAATGTTCCCTATCTTAGAGTACAAAATAAGCAAGCTATAAATACACTAAGGTTTCTTCTATGCAATTACGCATCAAATTGATTTGGAGTTGACATCAATTACATACGAATACTGCGACACGAATAACAGGCCACTTGCGCAAACTTTAAGTAAACGATCTACAAATACAATAATTCTGTTAGAACACCCATGGAGTCCAAGAGTTGAAAGCATGGAGATATCTTTGAATTTGAACTTCCGAGGATGATGTATTACAACAATTTCCTAATGTTAATTTTTTTCTTTTTAAAAAACGTTACCTCCACGCTATCATTTTCTCCTGTCTCGCGCGGGCAGTTTACATATATAGATTTCACGAGGACAAACATCCAGACCCAGAACAATTATTTGTAGACTATACAAACACTTGTTCCGTGCGGGATTCAAACCCGCAGCCCTTAGCGCAGCAACTCATTGCTAAGCCACTGCGTCACGGAGCCGACGTAATTAATAAAATTCTAAACAATTTAAGAGCTGTGGTAGCTCGGGGACTAAGCGCCACAGTACGCCAGCAAACCGGATTCCATTCCCGCCGCATAGAAACAAAGAAAATGTAAATTGCAATTTTACTGCAATTGACTGCACTGCACTCACTTCCGAGGGGGCCTGTGTGCCCAAGAGTGGGACGTATATAGGCCATAACTTTTTTTAACAATTACAGTTCTTGCACTAATGATAGAAGTTACATTGTTTTCGTTTACTGTGAATTTAAGAATCGAAGACGTTAAACTCTTGAGTTCTCACGGCTCTTCCAAGATGCAATTTATAAACAGATCGGAATTTTTAGATTCCGTACAAAACTCTGCAGATTCAATGTTAAGAGTAAATGGGCATTTGATTAAGTGAGCAGGCCGTGGACAACATCGTGTTGTCTATACTCTATACATTTATACGTGGTAGAGCCATGCTGCAGCTATATTAATAGTATAGTTGTAGCCTCTTTTTAATATTTCTATGGTTGTAGCACTAATGGGTCGATTCGACACTCTCACAGAATATCAGCGTAAAATAGCAGCTTAATACTGCTGTGTTTCGTATAATGAGTGTAGAGTACCAGAGACCCTTTTTACTGGAAAAGAGACATTCTATCTTAGTCCTCACGGCTGAGAACGCATCTGCATTTTAATTCGTAAACGAAGATAGATGTAGATGTCTATGGGCCACAGCAACGACTTATCAGGTGAACTGTGTGCTCGTTTGTCACCCTTATTCTATAAAAAAAAAAACATACTTTTTACATAGTATAAAGGTGATAGGAAGCACACAGTCCACCTGAACTTAAGTGAATGCTGTAGCCCATGTAGAGAGTATGTCAATGTAAAAACAGTATCACAATTTAATTTATTTTTGTTGAACGCATAGATAATACATATTTATCTTGAATAGAGTTGATAGTTAAATACAGCTTAAAAATTCAATGAATTCAAATCGGCTCCTTGGCGCAGTAGCTTAGCAATGAGTTGCGGCGCTACGGGCTGCGGGTTCGTGGCCTACACAAGTAATTGTTCCGGGTCTGGATGTTTGTCCTTGTGAAATTTAGGTATGTAAACTGCCCCCACGATGCAGGGAAAATCCTAGTGTGGAGGTAATGTTTTAAAAAAAAATCGAACACTATGCGACAAATATTATAATATATAAATCTTCCTGTCTTTATATGTTCCAAATAAAATTCTCCTTATTTCTTAGGGTATTTTATATCCTTTATATCCTGGACGTGGGTGGATACATAATACAGGGATTGTCCCGCTTTAGGAAAACTCTCAAAGTGCACTCACACACGGAACATGGACCAGCGGGCATCCGTTCCAGCGACCCAATTGCTTCGCACTTATCAATTGAAAGATTGCTTCACCTCGGAGCAACCTTGATCAATGAATAATTTTAACGTATTAAATCCTTAAAAATCATTGAGTCATGTATCATCATGAAGCATCTCAAAACTTATTGAGTGACCTACGTAATAACGTTAATTCATCATCATGATTATTACAGCCCTTCACAATTCCACTTCTGATCATAGGCCAAAGCCACCCACCCGCCAACTCCATCGACTTCTTGCATGTCTTACCAGATCGTCACTCCATCTAGTGGGTAGGCCGTCCCACACTTTGCCTACCGGTACGAGGCTGTCACTCGAGAACCTTGGTTCCCCATCGGTTAATGACCTTGATTTGCTGCATGCCAAGATTTGTTGGATGTGGTTAAACGGAAGTCTCGACCACAAACGAGCTTGGGACTAATAGGATTGGAGATTAGGTATTGTTCTTAAACATATAAACATAATATTTTCCTGCTGTTGGATTAGTTTGACGCAAATAAATTCTACTTTAATAATGCGTTAAATATTACTGAAACAACTTTAATGTCATCCAGAACGAATTTCGGTCACAGCGTCCAGTCTCAACGGAGAAACGGAGCACGGGTGTATGCACAAACACATATACACTCTTTTATTCCCACAATGTAATAGTTCTTTGGGACCGCAATCCATCACGACCGGAAAGGTATCAGGCACAGGACCAAGGGTTTACCTGCTTTATTTCCGAGGCTCGGAGGTGAAACGCCGTCAACTTCCTTATCCCGAGCTGTTACTGAGAATTTCTTGATATAAAAACCCACATGATTTTGGCCCGATTTGGGATTCGAATCTGGGACTAAACCAATGAGGCTATCAACTTATATAAGCTGTAACAGCTCACAGGAAAAGCGTTTTTATTCAGTCTCATAGATCGTCGCGTTCATTTATGAAATTTGTACGTCGTAGAGCCAAGCTGCAGCTAAATTTAAAATATAGTTGTAGCACAAATGGATCGGCTCGACCGGGGAAAGACCACGCTCTCACAGAATACCAGCGTAAAATAGCAGCTTAATACCTACTGCTGTGTTTCGTATGGTGAGTGTAGAGAACCGGAGACCCTTTTTACTGGAAAAGAGACATTCCATCTTAGTCCTCAAGGCTGACAACGCATCTGCATTTTGACTCGCAAATGAGGATAGATGTAGATGTCTACGGGCCACAGCAACCACTTACCATCAGGTGGACTGTGTGCTCGTTTGTCAGTTTTGTTCTATAAACAAATTATAATCGTATCATAAATAATTTATTCATAAAGAAATAAAAGTGAAAGTACTCATTTACTGCACGCTCAACAGTGAATGAAAAGATCATGAGAAACCAGCTTGTCTCAAAAAGATGAATAGTCTTTGTCACAAATGGCAAAAGGTTACTACTGCCTGCAGGTTACTTCAAAGAAAGTCACAGACGAGTTTTCAACCGACTTTAAAAAAGGAGGAGGTTCGCAATTCGACTTTATTTTTTTAATGTGTGTCAGTCACCTCAGGACTATTTTCTAGGTGAACCAATTGATGATTCTTTATTTGAAAGCTGGTGCTTCTCATGTGGCTCCCCGTATAAATTTGATCAAGATCTGACCAATAGTTTTTGAGTTATACTTAATAATGCGAGTTTAATTGACTTCGACTACATAGATAGACGGTTGTACTTTTTTTTTATTTTACCACTTGTCATTTACACACTGGGTTAGTGTGATGGACTTTTCTGCTCCACTACCTTATCTATCTTCCTTTTTATAATGAGAATAGACCTAAGCACAGCATAGGGGCATATATTTATATGTGCAGTTACTTTATGGGTTTATGATAGAAACAGAAACAGGAACTTTTTTGATTTGATTGAAGTGTCTGTTTGTAATGTTAAAATAACAGCTTTTTACTAAATGCATAATATGAAAGTATATACGGTACTAATAACAAAAAAACATTTTATAAAACTTTTGTCTGTCTGTCTGTCTGTGTGTTCCGGCTAATCTCCGAAACGGCTGGACCGATTTTGACGGGACTTTCACTGGCAGATAGCTGATGTTATAAGGATTAACTTAGGATACTTTTATTTTAGAAAAAGAATTAGAGTTCCGCGCAGAAAATTAAAACCCATGAAATCGTAGTAAATTCCACGCGGGCGAAGCCGCGAGGGACAGCTAGTTATAAATAATACTTATTGAGTCACTTTTTTTTAACTTACCCAGCGGGACACAATACACCTACAAACAGATGAGGTTTTCTTAAAATTGTATTTATTCAAATGTTCACTAATTCAATTAAACGTAATGCGCTGTACAATTCTTGCCAAGGACGTAAATAAAATACAAACGAATTCACAATGAGCACATGACTAGAACAAAAATAGAGTAATTAGATGCAAGCGTCAACGACGAGACAGCGATCACGTGAGAGCCACGCCCACGTTTTAGATGTTGAGATATGACACAGGGTTGTCAATCAGTAGAAAAATAAATTAATAACAAAAATATCCAAAAACAGGTGAGTTGATATTTTTAAATGTTTGAAAGCTGTATTCTTACGGACTTACTTAGTACTTATATTTTTGATAATATAAATGAATTACCTGTACAGAAATATATAGAAATTGTTAAAAACGTATCTTGACTAGTAAGGTATGTTATAAAATTTACTACTTGGTAAGAACATGGAAATTTTGTGTAAGTATTACAGCGTTTGATGTATTATTTTTGCCTAAAGGGCTTCCAGTCAATAACACAATAAATTTAAAAAAAATTAGAGAAACAGTTTGTATACTCCTTACGCCCCAAACATGCAAATAAATACCAAATTTCCTTTTGTCGTTTGCGTCTAAAAACTAGAACCTTATCGACAGAAAGGGCGGAAACTAGGTATATAAAAAAACACAATCAAACTTAATGTGAATGTTTTTATCAAAAACAATATAGAGTTTATAGCTTTTAAAACTTGGTACTATAACACAACAAGCAATGTGATCGTCCGCCGTGTATAAGTGCCAAACAAATCACAACTAAGTGTCAAACAAAATTAGAACAAATTGATGTAATCGTCGACTAATAAGCGACTGTGGTCACATGAGCGTCACACCCACTGGTATATATAATAAAAATATAATTATAAGATTCGTGCGATGCAGGGTTGTCAAATTGACAATTGTGCGTTTATAATTGTAAGGCTGTCACTTTTAATACTACGTATGTAACGGAATAAGAACAAACATTGTTAATTGCATTACTTAAGTAGCTTAAAAGACAACGATTATTACTGACTGATTACTAAATTGTTCAAAACACAAAAATTCATTTCACGAATATAACTTTCGTTTACAATGATAAATGTTTTTAGACAAACTATTGTAAACGTCAAAATAATCAGACATTTAACACATTTAACAGTGGTAGAGCCACGCGGCAGCTTTTGCTGTCGCACGGATGGGCCGGCTCGAACCGGGGTGGTACCACGACCTCACAGAATACCAGCGTGAAGTAGAGGTTTACCTCTGCGTTTCGCTTGGTGAGTGCAGGTGGCCGGAGGTCCTTTTTACTGGAAATGAGGCATTCCATCTTAGTCCTCACGGGTGACAACGCATCTGCATTTTGATTCGCAAACGAGGATAGATGTAGATGTCTATGGGCCGCAGCAACCGCTTACCATCAGGTGGACTGTGTGCTCGTTTGTCACCCTTATCCTATAAAAAAAAACATATCCGAACACTTTTTTCATCTATATATACCGTTACCGTTACGGGCTATTGAAGTCCACTGCTGTACATAGGCATCCCCCATAGATTGCGTCATATAGGGGATAATGGCAAACAGGTCGGCAAACGCAGTTTTTTGTTTTACTCGTTATTACTGCTGCCCATCTTCTGATTTTTTTGTTTCCTCTCATCTGTTCCCTCTGTCGTCTCTTACGACACCCACGGGTTGATATGGCGTAGTGGAAATTCTTACACCGCCACTACACGGTGTGTATACATCTATAAATACTTACAAAAAATTTACATATCATCCTTATAAAAAATAGCGTCATACTTAAATTAAATATAAAACTGATATACAACGCGGCAACCCTAAAGAGATTTGGAAATGGCGTGCGTGCGCAGGCGCACGTGATGGACTTTCCGATGCAGTCACATCCCTAACATATTACGTCAGTGCGTGTGCTTAGTGAAATTATCGATATAATAATAACTAGGATTTTATAGGAAGAAAGACTTCATGAAGTGTGGAATAGCATATGATGTGGTGATATGTTATAATTAATATTTAATATAAAAATGAAACTAATTTAATTTTTACAGCTGATATTCCACCACAATGATTTCTACAGACTTAAGTAATTAATTCCCAACGTTTGAAATCTTTTTTGAATACATGTAATCAGCATAACCTTTCATACAAATTCATGCCACTAGGTTTCTAGCTGGTTCTTCACACGACAGTAGTATTTTCCAATCCAAGTGGTAAAGCTTTAATTATTTTGATTAATATTCTTGTAATATATCTAATATATAAAAATGTATGTTTGTTTGTTCGTATTTTATGCGCTGCCATACCGTTTACCTGATTGCGGTAAAACTTTGTCAATTTACTACTTGCACTTCCGCGAAGGTTATAGGCATAGTACTATTAACTTACAGTAGGTGGCGCGCGTACGATACGACAATTTGAATGTTTTATATCATTCAACTTCGATGAAGGTATTATTATTCCTTATTAAACAATGTAACCCTTCCAAATTAAAAAAAATTAACAGTAGTAGAGCCGGGCGGCAGCTTTTGCTGTCGCTCGGATGGGCCGGCTCGAACCGGGGTGGTACCACGACCTCACAGAATACCAGCATGAAGAGATTTACCTCTGCATTTCGCTTGATGAGTGCAGGTGGCCGGAGGCCCTTTTTACTGGAAATGAGGCATTCCATCCTAGTCCTCATGGGTGAAAACGCATCTGCATTTTGATCTGTAACAGAGGATGACCTAGATGTCTATGGGCCGCAGCAACCACTTACCATCAGGTGGACTATGTGCTCGTTTTTCACCCTTATCCTATAAAAAAAAATTGAAAACGATCTTTCGGCAACATCGCACTGGATATCTTATAGTACCTATTTAATAGCAACTATTCTATTCTATTCTATGAGCAAAATCGCAATTTTTCTTACATTCAATAATAGCTTAAATATGGAATATGTACGTAATATATTATATTATTATATGACTGCCTCGATGGTCTAGCGGTTGTAGTAGTGCGACTGCCGATCATGAGGTCCCGGGTTCGATTCCTGGGTCGGACCAAAAAAATCAGTTATTGAGTTTTTCCATCAAGAAATTCTCAGTAGCTGCCCGGAGTCAGGAAGTTGGCGGTGTCTTACCCCCGTGCCTCGAAAAGCACGTAAAGCCGTTGGTCCTGCGCCTGATCTCTCTCTGGTCGTGTCGGTTTACCGTTCCATCGGGCTATGAGAGTGAGTGAATAGAGAGTGCACCTGTGCTTGCGCATACACTTGGGCACTATAATCCTGTCCTGCGCCGATGGCTAGTCTCCGTCAAGATTGGCCGCCGTGACCGAAATTCAGTCTGGAGGATATTATTATTATTATATTATATATCATCATCATCATCATCATTACAGCCCTTCACAAGTCCACTGCTGAACATAGGCCTCCCCCAAAGAATGCCACAAAGCACGGTCCTGAGCCACCTGCATCCATCGACTTCCTGCATGTCTTACCAGGTCGTCACTCCATCTCGTGGGGGGACGCCCTACACTTCGCCTACCGGTACGAGGCTGCCACTCGAGAACCTTTCTTCCCCATCGGTTGTCGGTTCTTCGAGCTATATGGCCGGCCCACTGTCACTTCAGCTTACTAATCCGTTGAGCTATGTCGGTATATTATATATAGCTTTAGTATATTTACTAAGTGGTAAGACACCTCTTATGCTTATCAGCAGTATCTACCTACCATCAGGTGGTAGGTTAGGTAAGTTCGTTTTGTTTGTTCGTTATTTTTAATTCAGTTTTCACAAACTTCCAGATGCCTGAATAATCTTAAATATTACATGCCTATGCAAGAATGAAGACGATGTAATGATTCCGTAACTATCATCAAGTATTTTTATTGCCACTAGATTCATTTCAGCTCATGATTTATGCGTATTGTACATTATGTATATTTTTAAGTCTAAATTTGTCTACAGAATATGGGCATTTGCCAAACAGCATAAAAATGTAACAGACGCGTAGTCACTTCTAAGAAATAAGATGAAATGCCTGACAACATCTAATTATACTTGCTGGTAATGGTACAGACTAACTTTAAACTAGAACACGGTACGCTTCCTACTAGGAGCACAGCTGTCTGGCAAAAGTAATAGATCAGAGGCCAACAAAGACTGACATCTAAGTACCGAAGGAACCACGATACCTGCTAAAACCTACTCAATAAACCAGCCGTTGAATAATCATTGTTACATACTTAGCGATGTAGACGGCTCCGTGCCGCAATGGTTTAGCATTTGAATTGTGGCACCTAGGGCCGCGGGTACAAATCCCGCACGGAACAAGTATTTGTGTGCCCTACAAATAATTGTTCCGGATATATATATATATATATACATACCATATAATATAGAAGCTGTTCCCCGCGACTTCGTCCGCGTGGAATTTATTACGGTTGAATTTTATGATTTTTGATTTTTTGCGGGGAACTAATTGTTTTTCTAAAACAAAAGTAGCCTAAGTTACTCCTTATAACATCAGCTATCTGCCAGTGAAAGCCCTGTCAAAATCGATCCAACCATTTCGGAGATTAGCCGGAACAAACAGATAAACACAGATAAAAAAAATTAATTACTTTTTTTTTGTTATAATAATAAATAAACCGTATATACTTAATATTATAAATAAATAAACCGTATATATTTTCATATGCATTTAAGTTAAAATATGTTATTTTGACATTACATACACTTCAATTTTATTTGTATAGAATATAGATGTATGACTAAAGATAATAATTAAAAATTATGGATCTTTATTTACGTCAATGAGTAATTATAGTCTATGCACCCATTGGTATAAATTTGAGTGGTGTGGTCCATTTAAATGTTACGCGCTTATGGCATTTTGGCATTTCGCCCGCATCACTGAGTTATGAAGTTCGATTAATTAATTATTTTTAGATCTAAACAGATGATGTTTATGTCACAGAAATATATTTCAATCAGTCTCTTTATTTGTCGGCTAGCAATTGAGGAAAGTGCACCAATAGAATAAATGCCTAAGTTCAGACTTACTAAACTACTATCATACTATTTATTTATTTTAAAAAACCATGCGTGAGTGTCGTGGAACACTCGGTTGGAACGAAGTTCCATTCGTAGAATATTATTATTGATAAACGTATTATATTATTGGTTAACAAATACAAATAAATTAATTACTAGCGTCTATTAAAATTAAGCGTCATTTAAAATAATATTTCTTTCATGGCAAGATAAGAATAAGTGCGAGGGAGATGGATATTATTCCATCTCGCTCGCACTATAAAATCACCATGCGCCAAATTCATACCGTGCGATAAGGAACTTCGTTCCAAAAACGTTACCTCGACTAGTGTCCGGGACTCGGGAGAAAATCCTAGTGGATTTTCTCCTGAGACCCGGAGCAATTAGCGGTAGAGCCACGCGGCAGCTTTTGCTGTCGCACGGATAAGCCGGCTCGAACCGGGGTGGTACCACGACCTCACAGAAAACCAGCGTGAAGTAGATGCTTACCTCTGCGTTCCGCTTGGTGAGTGCAGGTGGCCGGAGGCCCTTTTTACTGGAAACGAGGCATTCCATCTTAGTCCTCACGGATGACAACGCATCTGCATTTTGATTCGCAAACGAGGATAGATGTAGATGTCTATAGGCCGCAGCAACCTCTTACCATCAGGTGGACTGTGTGCTCGTTTGTCACCCTTATCCTATAAAAAAAATATTTGTAGGGCATGCAAATTCTTGTCCCGTGCGGGATTCGAACCCGCGGCCCCTAGCGTTGCAACTCATTGCTAAGCCACTGCGCCACGGAGCCGTCAGTATGTCGTTACTCGTTACACCTGCTATACTATGTGAGATAGTTTACCAAAGTTACATAATATGCGCGAGTTAGCGTACCCATCTTAATTAACTGCAATGAATATGTTAAGCGAAATATTTTGACCGGTAATGTTACAGCCTATTAAAGTCCACAGCTGTGGACCCATAGAATGTCTCATACGGAAAACATATTATTTCGACAAAGTTCGGAACTTCTAAACAAATTCTATTAATAAAACTACCCAACTGCCTGTGTCAGATTTTTTCATGTTTATTTTTTCCTATAAGCACATCGATTTGGGTCCATTGTACGTTTAACCTCGCTCTTGACCTTGAATGTCAAGTTATTCAACTCACTCAACATGAGTAGTGAGTACTTATTTATTCTGTGACTTGACTGTAGAGTAACAGCATGATAAAAATATTGGTAAATCCAATTGAGCATGCCTTCGCATTAAAAATAACGTATAGCATGATTATACAGATTTTTTTTAAAGTAGTTTAAATACATTTCGACAGCACTATCGGCTTCAACACCCTCGAAAACCATGAAAATGACACCTATGATGAAAAAATTGGTACCTAATTCAGCCGCCATCTTGGATTTACATTTCGACAACCCTATCGGCATCAACTCTCTCGAAAACCATGAAAATGACACCCATGATGAAAAATTGATATCAATTGCAGCCGCCATCTTGGATTTACATTTCGATAGCACTATCGGCTTCAACACCCTTGAAAACCATGGAAATGACACCCATGATGAAAAAATTGGTACCTACTTCAGCCGCCACCTTGGATTTACATTTCGACAGCACCATCGGCTTCGGCACCCTCAAAAGCCATGAAAATTACACCCATGAGGAAAAAATTGATATCTATTGCAGCCGCCATGTTGGATTTATATTTCGACAGCACTATCGTCTTCGACACCCTCGAAAACCATGAAAATTTTACCCATGACAAAAAATTGATACTACTTACTTTTAGTACGTACTACTATTATTTATTCTGTGCTTTTAAAATATTGTAATAAAACAATCTCTTATTATTATTATAATCAAGTATTTAAGAAATTTGGTTATTCGAATATTGTGTATTTGTACAGCGATCTTTTTGAGCCGCTGCAAACAACCGAAATAATATCCACTCACGACGGCGACTGACGGCGAACTGATATATACTGTAATCTATGGCGATGGCAAACTGAGTTAGTGAGTAAACTACTCTGTGGCTGTAGCTCCCCATTTACAGAAATAATTTTATACAAGGCTACCAAATCAACGAAAATTTCGTCATATTAGAGCCGAAAAAAATTAATTATAGCTGAACAAAACAAAATTACACTGCCATTTACATTCAGTGGCTTGCCACATGATAGATGAAGAGATTAAAAAATAGATTGAGTTAAACAATTGATATTTTCAAAAGTTATAGTGTTTACAAGCCTTGGGGACATGATAAATCCACACCATAAGCTACTAAAACCCCTTTTTTTATTTAACAATAGCAATTAATCGATTTAAAAAAAATTAATAAGTTCAACAATCATTTATCTTTCTAACAATGTGCTTTTTATATCATTTATATGTATAATATAATTGCTGGATACGATTTCATGCGACAAAACGTTGGCATTTTGATTTTTAGGCGTTAGTAGAACATACCCACGCGCTTTGCGCTCGGCATGCAAAATTCCCGAAACCGGACACTTCAAATTGAAATTTTTAATATTTGTTTCAATAAGGAATAAATTCATGTATTATTTATGCCACTGGCATGACATGAATATCATAAGAGGAAAACAAAACTTATTCCAAAACAGAATTTGTGCCAAATGGTCTACAGTCTACAATCTCGGCCTACCCTTCTGTGTGGCAGGCTGGTAGGCGTGAGTATTTATGTATAGAATTCTATTTTAAAATAATACATGCTTTTGAGTTCTTAATAATCACAGCAAGTTTTTTTAGACTTAAATACCACGGAATTATTATTCCTTATGTAAGAGAAGATACCGAAGTTCAAAGCGAATTATTAATAATACTAATTTAACAATCCCCAGTTATCTATTTATGTAGGAAAGAGCGACTCGCCTTAGCATTTACTTTTTATTAAAATTAAATTTGGAAAAAAAAATTAAAAATCACCCATAGCCATAACCATCACAAGTCGACATAAGAACGAAAATAGTTTGAATAAAATATTCTTGCACATTTTTACACACAGGTTTACTTTAGTATTTTTTTTATAGGATAGGGTGACAAACGAGCACACAGTCCACCTGATGGTAAGTTGTTGCTGCGGCCCATAGACATCTACATCTATCTTATATATAATATAGTATTTTATCAACATCATCATTCTGCAACAGCCTCCCAAGTAGATTGCCCCATAAGGGGGATTTTTTTTCATAGGTGCCACTGTTGGTCGGCAGGTTGTCAACCTGAGTTTTTTATTGAAGTTGCTGCTGGCCATCTCCTGTTTCAGCTTCCCGCTATTGCCTGTTACGGCACCCTCGGTATGATATAGGGTAGTGGTTTCTGTTACGCCCCCGCTAGCGATGGGATATTTAGCAAGGCCAAAATCAGATAATTAAATAATCAACCTGCGTCATACATATTAATCTAATGGGTGTGTCTGGGTGTGAATGGGGTTTAATGTCGGACAAAGAAAACATTAGCACTCATATGAGTAAATTTTGGCAGGTCTCTTGGGACAAATGGGAATATTCCGTTTGGGAATCGTTTGCGTGCTACGTGGTCCGGAGCATCGCGCCAAAAATATCCATTCGTATTGATTTGTATATTTTTTTTTATAGAAATAGCGTGACAAACGAGCACACAGTCCACCTGATGGTAAGTGGTTGCTGTGCCCCATAGACATCTACATCTATCCTCATTTGCGAGTCAAAATGCAGATGCGTTGTCAGCCTTGAGGACTAAGATGGAATGCCTCTTTTCCAGTAAAAGGGTCTCCGGTTCTCTACACTCACCATACGAAACACAGCAGTATTAAGCTGGTATTTTACGCTGGTATTCTGTGATATTCATCTATTATTACGCGGTAAGTATAAAATTTCGCTCTCAGTGTCTATTTATTGCAAATATCTTACACGAGTAGTATAGTACGTTAGTATATTATACGTTTTGACTGTCTCGTTGGTCTACTGATCATAAACGAGACGTTAGGTCATGGCGTTCCGGGTACGAAGAAATAGTTATTGAGGTTTTCTGTTAAAAATTTTCAAGAGCAGCCCTGATTCAAGAACAAAATAAATTAAAATTAAAAATTTCGTACAGCCGACTTCAATATAAGTTATTAAGAATAATTCAAAAACTAATGGTCTGACCTTGATCAATAATTATATAATATTTATATGGGACCACACGAGAAGTACCAGCATTCAAACAAAAAAGAATCATCGAAATCGGTTCACCCAGTAAAAAGTTATGAGGTAACACACACAAAAAACATACAGTCGAATTGAGTACCGTCTTCGTTTTATGCCCGGGCTACACTAACGAGAAATGCCGTTAATTATCGCGTTGATGAGCGTTGAATGTAGGTGTGGCCACCACTTAACGCGATAATTCTACAACGGCAAGAACAACGCCGTTTCCCGTTGAACGATAACTCGAGTGTCGGTACATCAAAGAGATTAACGCACGAATTAACGCGTTGAAGCGGCCACACTACATTTGTCTCATTGTGCACGGTGAGCGCAACGGAGTCGCACGTATGGCTGCGATAGAGTGGAATAATGAAAAAGTTATTACGTTTCTTGAGATTCTGCAAACAGAGCCATGCTTAGGCAATGATAAAATATATTCATATAATAAAAATTTACACTCATCAAACATAGTGTAGCAGCGTCAACGTTCATCTTGCTTGAAATTCAAGGAATATTAACGTAAAGTGACCATACGTCCCGTTTTGAACGGGACTGTCCCTTTTCTCGGTCACCTGTCCCGTTGTTCCCAAACAAAGCTTCGGGACGCAAAATAGTCCCGTTATCCTAAACCGCGAGAAAATTTAAAACTATGAAGTTCGTCAGACACGAACGGTGCGAGAGCGGGACCGACCCAAAAATAAGCGAATGGGATAATTTCAAAGTTTTCGCAGAAACTCGTTGGGTGATTCAAACATTTCTCACCAACATTCTCAACATAAATTCTCTTCCATTTTAATCGAATATATTTTATGTATACCTGGTATAAATGCTCCAGTAGAAAAAGTATTTTTCTATTATGAATAAATTGTGGACGTCTGAAAAAAAATCACTTACCGGTTTCAGTTCTAAAGGCGATGTTGATAACAAAAATCAATGTAAAAAAAAACTTGCCCTTATTTAAAATCATCACCAACTTTATTAAAGCAAATTTGTTCCACTGACAAATATAAATATAATTAAAAAAATTGTTGCATTTAATAATTACTGTCTGAGGAGCTTTGCTTTAATGAAGCTGGTGAACTGGTGATTAATTTTTATTTTTCACAATTTGTTAAAATATAAATAATTATAATTAATGTGATTATAATTATAGTGATTGAACGAATTGAATTGTATAAAGTTACAGTTTTTTAAATAAATAATAATTTATTTTTATTGTTAACCTGCTAACTGGGGAGTATCTATAAATAAACCCATGTCCCGTTTTGAGTTAATAAATAAATGGTCAGTTTACTTTAAGGGGCTACTCCATGCGAACGACCTTGAGCGTTTGTGTGCCGGCCGAGCCAACTCCCTACAATATAGGATCGCGTAAAAAATAATAATATGTAAGACGCCACCTACCATAGTTTTGTATAACTCAATGCCACCCACTGTACGGACGTAATATTTTTCAACATCAATAAACTATTTTATGGAAATACACACAGCGTACAACTATAAATGTATTTTAATTTTTTTATTCGGTATATTAGTTGCATTATATTAGAATTATGTATTCTCATATATTATCTAATTATGAAATTTTATAATTAATTATATATTAAAAATGAAGCATTGAAAATTGTGAGTTTAAAAGATACCTACTCACTATAGGTAAATAGATAGATAGCTCGCCTTTTGTACAAATATTTGGTGCAATAAAGAATAAACAAATAAATAGGATGTTTCGCAGAGTGAGAGTAATATAGAATGAGAGTCGTGGAGGCAGTTTACAAACATAAATTGCACAAGGACAAACATCCAGACCCGGAACGATTATTTGTAGGTCTTACAAATATTTGTTCCGTGCGGGATTCGAACCCGCGGCCCCCAGCGCAACAACTGATTGCTAAGCCACTGCGCCACGGAGCCGTCGCCGGGTTATAGGTAAAGTGACCATACGTCCCGTTTTGAACGGGACTGTCCCTTTTCTCGGTCACCTGTCCCATTGCCCCCAAATAAAGCTCCGGGACACAAAATTGTCCCGTAACTCTTTGGATGGAAGTATTCAAAGCCAACAATCTTCAACATAATTTTTTTAATCGAATATATTTTATGGTACAAATGCTCCGATAGAAAGAGTATTTTTTTATTTTGAATAAATTGTGGACGTCTGAAAGAAACACTTACGGTTCCAGTTCTAAAGGCGATGTTGAGATAACAATAAAAAAAAATTGAGCAGAATTTTATTCTTATTTAAAATCATCACCAACTTTATTAAAGCAAATTTAATCCACTGACAAATGTAATTCATAATTAAAAAAAAATGTTGCATTTAATAATTACCTATTTTTAAATGCAACATTATTTTTTAATTTATTGTATAAAGTTATAGTTTTTAGAGTATAAATAAACCCATGTCCTGTTTTGAGTTAAAAAATAAATGGTCAGCTTAGTCTTTTTAGTTAAATTTAGTTTTAAAAATTTTTAGTTTATAGTAAAAAGTAGGTATATTAGTACCTACTTTTTACCGAATTATAAGTATAGAACACCTTATGTACTCAATTATTTTTTGAAAAAGAAGAAAAAACAAGCAATAAATAATATACTATATTTTAGCAAAAAAACTATAACTTAGAACATAAATGAAAAACTCATAACCGACCTAGGATTCGAACCCGGGACCTCATGATCAGCAGTCGCACTACTACAACCACTAGACCAACGAGGCAGTACTACACCTGATAAGATATTGTAGTTGGTTATTACGATTATTTTTAACTGTATACTATACTGATAATATTGAATTAGCCTTTTATAGTGTAAATTATAATATTTGTCGAAATGTTAATTATGGATTCGAACCTTACATGCTAATGGTGCTTCATTTTTTTATTTGCATTTACTTATAAGAAAATACACGCAAAAAGCTTCATCGCGCAGTAAAAACACAACAAATATATGTATAACTAATACGAAAAATTATACCCAAAACAAACAAATAATACTACCTATAAAATAACCTAATAAGTAATAATATTATCGACTGATAAGACGAGAGCGATGCTCTAACGAACGACACGGGCTCCACGTTCGAGAGCTCAACGCTCAATGATCCAGCAAGCACGTGGGCAGTGAATACGCCAAGATTTTAAAATAATTTCTTAATAAAATCAAATTTTGGTCTTTTGAAAAAAATTTTACTATAGAAATGTTCATTAATAAATTGCCTATCCATTGGTGTAAATCGCAAAATAAAATAATACTTACTTTACGAGGAGATGCATGTTATCAATAATAATTTCACATTTATGTGGTTTCGTTGTAAGGAGATTATATTAATATTTATTCCTTTAAAAAAAAATTGGATACAGCTCATATGAAATCAAGATTATGTAGAAATATAATGTGTTTTTTATTTGTTGATATATCTTTTAAATAAAAAGTAGATAGCTCCTAAAAACCGCACAAATAACGACTAGCGCGACATTTTGCTCAACCCGCGCCTAAAATAAATATAAGAATTTAAGGGGCTACTCCATGCGAACGACCTTGAGCGTTTGTGTGCCGGCCGCGCCAACTCCCTACAATATAGGATCGCGTAAAAAATAATATGTAAGACGCCACCTACCATAGTTTTGTATAACTCAATGCCACCTACTGTACGGACCACAGAAATCTAAATAATAGTGCCTTATTATTTAGATTTCTGTGGTACGGACGTATTTTTCAACATCAATAAACTATTTTATGGAAATACACACAGCGTACAACGATAAATGTATTTTAATTTTTTTATTCGGTATATTAGTTGCATTATATTAGAATTATGTATTCTCATATATTATCTAATTATGAAATTTTATAATTAATTATATTAAAAATGAAGCATTGAAAATTGTGAGTTTAAAAGATACCTACTCACTATAGGTAAATAGATAGATAGCTCGCCTTTTGTACAAATATTTGGTGCAATAAAGAATAAACAAATAAATAGGATGTTTCGCAGAGTGAGAGTAATATATAATGAGAGTTGTGGAGGCAGTTTACAAACATAAATTGCACAAGGACAAACATCCAGACCCGGAACGATTATTTGTAGGCCTTACAAATATTTGTTCCGTGCGGGATTCGAACCCGCGGCCCCCAGCGCAACAACTGATTGCTAAGCCACTGCGCCACGGAGCCGTCGCCGGGTTATAGGTAAAGTGACCATACGTCCCGTTGTCCCCAAATAAAGCTCCGGGACACAAAATTGTCCCGTAACTCTTTGGATGGAAGTATTCAAAGCCAACAATCTTCAACATAATTTTTTTAATCGAATATATTTTATGTCTACCTGGTACAAATGCTCCGATAGAAAGAGTATTTTTTTTATTTTGAATAAATTGTGGACGTCTGAAAAAAACACTTACGGTTCCAGTTCTAAAGGCGATGTTGAAAGATAACAATAAAAAAAAAATTGAGCAGAATTTTATTCTTATTTAAAATCATCACCAACTTTATTAAAGCAAATTTAATCCTCTGACAAATGTAATTCATAATTAAAAAAATGTTGCATTTAATAATTACCTATTTTTAAATGCAACATTATTTTTTAATTTATTGTATAAAGTTATAGTTTTTAGAGTATAAATAAACCCATGTCCTGTTTTGAGTTAAAAAATAAATGGTCAGCTTAGTCTTTTTAGTTAAATTTAGTTTTAAAAAAATTTAGTTTATAGTAAAAAGTAGGTATATTAGTACCTACTTACATACTTTTTACCGAATTATAAGTATAGAACACCTTATGTACTCAATTATTTTTTGAAAAAGAAGAAAAAACAAGCAATAAATAATATACTATATTTTAGCAAAAAACTATAACTTAGTAATACTAATTATAATTATAACTTAGAACATAAATGAAAAACTCATAATCGACCCAGGATTCGAACCCGGGACCTCGTGATCAGCAGTCGCACTACTACAACCACTAGACCAACAAGGCAGTACTACAACTGAGAAAATATTGTAGTTGGTTACTACGATTATTTTTAACTGTATACTATACTGATAATATTGAATTAGCCTTTTATAGTGTAAATTATAATATTTGTCGAAATGTTAATTATGGATTCGAACCTTACATGCTAATGGTGCTTCATTTTTTTATTTGCATTTACTTCAAAGAAAATACACGCAAAAAGCTTCATCGCGCAGTAAAAAACACAACAAATATATGTATAACTAATACGAAAAATTATACCCAAAACAAACAAATAATACTACCTATAAAATAACCTAATAAGTAATAATATTATCGACTGATAAGATCGTGAGCGTGTGCGCAGGCCGATGCTCTAACGAACGACACGGGCTCCACGTTCGAGAGCTCAACGCTCAATGATCCAGCAAGCCCGTGGGCAGTGAATACGCCCAGATTTTAAAATAATTTCTTAAAATCAAATTTTGGTCTTTTGAAAAAAATTTTACTATAGAAATGTTCATTAATAAATTGCCTATCCATTGGTGTAAATCGCAAAATAAAATAATACTTACTTTACGAGGAGATGCATGTTATCAATAATAATTTCACATTTATGTGGTTTCGTTGTAAGGAGATTATATTAATATTTATTCCTTTAAAAAAAATTGGATACAGCTCTTATGAAATCAAGATTATGTAGAAATATAATGTGTTTTTTATTTGTTGATATATCTTTTAAATAAAAAGTAGATAGCTCCTAAAAACCGCACAAATAACGACTAGCGCGACATTTTGCTCAACCCGCGCCTTAACGCCGTTGAACGGCAAATGACGTCGACCGTTCCAAGTGTGGCCACTCAGTTTATCGCGTTAAAATTAAGGCAATAATTGTTGCGTTTTTGGGCATTGACGTTTCTCGTTACTGTGGCCCGAGCATTACTGTGGCCCGAGCATCAGAAGTATTTTGTATGGTGAGTGTAGAGACCCGGGGACCCTTTTGCTGGTAACGATGCATTCCATCTTAGTCCTTAGGTGTACGCATGTGCATTTTGATTCTTAACCGATGGTAGATGTAGGTATCAATGAGCTACAGCATCCATTTACTATTAGATGGCTGCTTATTTGTCACTCTTATCTATACAAATAAATAAAATTGAAGTGTCTGTTTGTAATGTCGAAATAACAACTTTTTACTATATGCATAATATGAAAGTATATACGGTACTTATAACAAAAAGACGATTTTTAAAATTTTTGTCTGTCTGTCTTTCTGCCTGTCCGTCTGTCTGTCTGTTTGTTCTGGCTAATCTTCGAAACGGCTGGACCGATTTTGACCGGACCGGTAAATTAGGTTATTTTATTTTAGAAAAATAATTAAGGTTCCGCACAAAAAATTAAAACCCTAAATTACACGCGAGCGAAGTCGCGGGGAACAGCTAGTACATAATATGACTTGACAATAAACCAATCAACTCGCCTTCCTACCGTTTAAACACGGTAGTAACTCTACAACGAGTAGGCAGCGTGCCAAATCGTACATCTACTCAGGGCCAGGGCCAGGGTTGACATTAGGATAGTATCTAGTAAATGACAACTGGCACGTTAGAAATTTAAATGATTGTAACAAATGTTTTACTTTCAAAAATAGAATAAAGAACCAGACGATAATATATTTTTTTTTATATTAGGAAGCTAGAACAAACAGTACACATAGCGATGATTGATTATTGCAGATGGCAACCTAGTTTTTTATTTTCAAAAATAGAATAAAGAACGAGACGATAATATAGTTTTTTTTTTATATTAGGAAGCTAGAACAAACACTACTTAGACATAACGATGATTGATTATTGCAGATAGCAACCTACTTCAAGGAAATGACCACAACTGTGTTGAGAAGTTTTTTTTTATAAGACCACGATGCACCCACTCTGTTTAATATTGAAAGGAAGCTGTCAAAGGCATAATAGATGTACCTAGAAGTATACATGCAACTGTACAGAGTCACTCAATTGTTCTCCTATACCTGGCTGAAAGTAACACCCAAGCAATAACATAACAGTGTGCTAGGATGGAGTGACACTCAGAGAAAGATAACAACAACACATCACAGTCAGTCCTGGTGGGTAACGTATGCTGATGGCATTTCCTACACAACTATATACGTGGTAGAGCCATGCTGGAGCTATATTTATAGTATAGTTGTAGCACGAATGGATCGGCTCGACCGCGGAAAAACCACGCTCTCACAGAATACCAAAGTAAAATAGCAGTTTAATACTGCTTAGTTTCGTATGGTGAGTGTAGAGAACCGCAAATTTTTTATCTGGAAAAGAGGCATTCCATCTTAGACCTCAAGGCTGACAACGCATCTGCATTTTGATTCGCAAACGAGGATATATTATGTAGTGGCTACAGCAACCACTTACCATCACCATTCTATAAAAAAAAACTGTGTTACGTTTATTGACTATGATAATGTTTTGTTACCTAAAATATAATATTAACGGTAAAAAAAATGGGTTTACAATTGAAAATGATAATTATGTATTCCAGACCGAATTTCATCCATCGGGGTCGCGACTAGCCATCTGCGCAGCCAGGATTAAGGTGCTAGAGTGTATGCGCAAGCAAACGCGCACTCATTATTCCTCCACTCACCGATGGAACGGTAATCCGACAAAACTGTAGAGAGATCAGGCGCAGGACCAAGAGCTTTACGTGCTTACCGAGGCAAACACCGTCAAATTCCTGACTCCGGACTGTTACTGAGAATTCGTTGACAGAAAAACTCAACAACTAATTTTTGACCCACCCCGGGATACAAAACCGAGACTTCATGGTCAGTAGTCGCGTTCACGACTACTAGACTAACGAGGCCGTCAAATAATGATGCAGCGAAACCAAACGAAGCCAACCACGCTTACCACCAGAGTTACACAAGCGCACTGCTGACCCGAAAAGTATCGCGACTGGTATAAAAGACTCAATAGTCGTGATATCATTATCCAATATATTACATAAAATTAAAAAGATATTCCGGAGGCATAGCTCATAAATAATTTTATGATTTGACGTTAAGATTGTAATGCTCGGGCCACAGTAACGAGAAACGTCAATGCCCAAAAACGCAACAATTATTGCCTTAATTTTAACGCGATAAACTGAGTGGCCACACTTGGAACGGTCGACGTCATTTGCCGTTCAACGGCGTTAAAGTAAACTGACCATTTATTTATTAACTCAAAACGGGACATGGGTTTATTTACAGATACTCCCCAGTTAGCAGGTTAACAATAAAAAGAAATTACTATTTATTTAAAAAACTGTAACTTTATACAATTAGTGTTCACTATAATTATAATCACATTAATTATAATTATTTATATTTTAACAAATTGTGAAAAATAAAAATTAATCACCAGTTCACCAGCTTCATTAAAGCAAAGCTCCTCAGACAGTAATTATTAAATGCAACAATTTTTTTTATTATATTTATATTTTTCAGTGGAACAAATTTGCTTTAATAAAGTTGGTGATGATTTTAAATAAGGGCAAGTTTTTTTTTACATTGATTTTTGTTATCAACATCGCCTTTAGAACTGAAACCTGTAAGTGATTTTTTTTCAGACGTCCACAATTTATTCATAATATAAAAAGACTTTTTCTACTGGAGCATTTGTACCAGGTATACATAAAATATATTCGATTAAAATGGAAGAGAATTTATGTTGAGAATGTTGGTGAGAAATGTTTGAATCACCCAACGAGTTTCTGCGAAAACTTTGAAATTATCCCATTCGCTTATTTTTGGGTCGGTCCCGCTGTAGGAGTGATATGTATCTACCAGGTGTACAAATAAAAGGTAGTCCCGTACTAACACACACTATTTAATATACACGCAAATACAAAGTCACACCGAAATAAATATACAGAAGGAGAATGCAACGTAAGTTCTAAACAAGGAGGAAAAAGTACAGTGGTAAAGAGAAACTCAAAATGTAACAATAAATTAAGAAAGATAGGCACACGTAAACAATTATTAAAATGTCTACAATACAATGAGATGATCTCTCCGCGTCGAAGCCCGTAAGCGACTGTTCGACGGATCATGGGGGCGGTGCTCTCCCACCGCGAGCCCGCAACCTCTGCCTCAGGATATTACCATATATGGTGTTGTATCGACGATGCCGCACGTGATCGAATCTACGAAACGTCGACCAACGGATAGGACGAGTGTATAGTGTAAATGTGCGTGTGTGTGTGACTGTATGATTGTATGTTTGTGTGAAATGTAGGAGATCCCCTACATCACCCCCCTCCAGAGACCTGGTTAAGGGCAATAAAAATCGGTGAATCTTACTCTACGTCCTGAACGTGTTATATATTCATTCAAATTATAGTTTTGTACATGATCTTGATTTGGGGCTTCACACAATATATAGGCTGGTTTAAGTCGATCAACAGACACTGTGGATGATTTACCGTTAATTAATATATTGAAGGTTTTGTCTGACCTAGCCAACACTTTGTGTGGTCCACTATACGCGGGCTGGAGGGATCCACGAGATGCATCCTCCCGTAGGAAGACGTGTTCACTGTTAGCGAGGTCTTTAAAAATAAAAACTTTATTACTATTATGGCGAGATGCTGGCACTGGGTGTAATTTTTGTGCGAAACTGCGTAAGCGGGATATGAACTCAGTCATGTCCGCTGCGCTGTTGTCTTGAGGCTCAAAGAATTCACCAGGCAGCCTTAATGGTTCGCCATAAAGTAATTCGGCGGAAGACGCCTGTAAGTCTTCCTTAAACGAACTGCGTATGCCCAACAATATCCACGGTAGTGACTCGGTCCATTTATCTCGTGCGTGGCACATTATTGACGCTTTCAGTTGCCTATGAAAACGCTCCACTAGACCGTTACATGCGGGGTGGTAAGCAGTTGTTCGTCGGTGTTGAAATCCCGCTATTCTTGCAAGGTGTTGAAATAGCGCAGACTCAAACTGACGTCCGCGATCTGTAACTATTTCTGTTGGGCAACCGAATCGAGATATCCAACATGACAGCAATGCAATAGCGACTGTTTCTGCTGTTATGTTGGTAATTGGGACGACTTCGGGCCATCGTGTAAAACGATCGACACACGTTAAACAATAGCGGTAGTGGTAACGGTCCGACTAAATCTATATGGATCTGTTTAAAACGTGCACGAGGTAGCTTAAATGTGCCAAGTGGGGTTGTAACATGTCGACTTACTTTGGATCGTTGGCATGATAAGCAACTTTTAGCCCATTCACGACAGTTCTTCCTAACGTTCGGCCAAACAAATCTCTCAGATACTAATTTAGCAGTAGCATTTGCGCCTGGATGACTTAAGGAATGTAAGCTATCAAATACTTGCTTCCGAAAAAACTTTGTCACGAACGGCCTGGAAGTCGGTGTACTGACGTCACAGTATAATGAAATACGGCTTCCAGGTATGGTTAATTTTTCAAGACGCAGTGAAGAGCCTTCTCGGATAAGCTTTTCTAACTCGGGGTCAGAAACCTGACTTTTTGCTAAAGCTTCGAGGTCTATCGGAGCTTCCAAAACTTCAACCCGGGACAAAGTGTCGGCAACAACATTGTCCTTGCCAGAAATGTGTCGGATGTCTGTGGTGAATTGAGATATATAATCCAAGTGTCTGTACTGCCTAGGAGAACAGTTTCTTTTTCGTTCGTGAAATGCGAAACTGATCGGCTTATGGTCAGTGTACACTATAAAATTTCTAGCTTCCAGCATGTGGCGAAAATATTTGATTGCCTCATATATTGCCAGGAGCTCCCTGTCATAAGGTGAATATTTTTTTTGAGACGTGCTAAGTTTGCGTGAGAAAAAAGCTAAGGGCTGCCATGCGTCGTCTTTCAGCTGTTGTAATACAGCTCCTATTGCCTTGTCCGAAGCGTCTGTGACAAGAGCGAGTTTTGCCTGGCAATCGGGATGCGCTAACAATGCAGCGTCAGAAAGACTTTCTTTGCAGGCCTCGAAAGCTTTTAAAGATTCGCCTGATAAAATGATTGGCTGTTTATTTTTCAGCACGCCTTTTAATAAATTGTTAAGTGGCGCTTGCTTTTCTGCCATACGTGGCAAGAAGCGCCTGTAAAAATTGACCATGCCTAAGAAACGTCGTAGCTGACGTACGTCAGTAGGCAATGGAAATTTTTTAATGGCCTCGATTTTCGAGTCAAGTGGTTTGGTGCCTGACGCCGAGATGCTATATCCTAAAAAAGATATTTCTCGGGCACCGAAAACGCACTTAGACGTGTTTATTAACATGCCATATCCCTTAAGTATGCTAAATATTTTACGTAAATGTACTTCATGTTGAGCCTCGTCCTTTGAAAATATTAAAAAATCGTCTAAGTAGCAATAACAAAAGTCTAACCCTCGAGTCATTTCGTCTACGAACCTCTGGAACGTCTGGCTCGCGTTTTTCAAACCGTAATTCATGAAAGCAAATTCAAACAGGCCGAAAGGTGTTGTTACTGCGGTTTTTGGAAGGTCGTCGGGATGGACCGGTATTTGGTAATAGGCCCTGACAAGGTCAAGTGTACTAAAGATGGTACAGCCTGAAATACTGTGTGCGAAGTCCTAAATATGCCTAATTGGATACCTATCGGGTATCGTACGGGCATTCAACATTCTATAGTCTCCGCAGGGACGCCAGCCATTATCGTTTTTAGGGACTAAATGTAGTGGTGAAGACCACGGGCTTTCCGATGGTCTGACTATTCCGTTATCGAGCATAGATTGAAATTCCTGTCGAGCAATTTTAAGTCTATCTGGAGCGAGGCGACGTGGTGTGCAAGATACTGGTGGACCTGGTGTCGTGCGGATATGGTGTACAGTGTTGTGTGGTGTGGTGCGGTGCATGCCTGCTGGTCGAGTGATCTCGGGAAATTCTGCCAATATTTTATGGTATTTTGTCTCCTCAGTTAAGATTTTTATTGATAAAATATTATTAAATTTAACTCGTGAGGCAGTGGCTGTTACACACGTGGTGTTATCAACTATACATTTATTTCGACAATCTACAATAATGCTATAGTCATTTAAAAAATCTACACCTATGATAGCTTTAGTTACATCTGCAACTACGAAACGCCACGAAAATATTCGACGTAAACCAAAGTCTAAATTTAAGTACACATAACCATAAGTGTTAATACATGAACCATTTGCTGCACTTAGCTGATACGTGGTCCGGGCACGACGTTCTCGTAGCAGCGACCGTGGGAAGACACAGAGGTCGCTTCCAGTGTCGACCAAAAACTGGGTCTTCGAGGCGCGGTCAGTGATGAATAAGCGACCAGTAGACGTGGGGCAATCGTCGGTCGACATTACCGATTGCCCTTGGGGTTTTCCGACTTGAAATCGCATGGTCGGACGCATTTGTCTGCTTTGTTGCCGTACTTGAAGTGATACCAGCAAGTAGGATATTTATTATAGCTGGACTGAGATCTTGACGTAGAACGGTGTTTTCGCACAATACGTCTAGAGCGTGATCGTGATCTGCTGTTCCTTTGGGTAAGTGTAAGCGCTTCGACTTCTTTTCTGAGCGCGATTACTTCTTTGGCAAGATCAATGTCATTCGTTCCACCGAAATGAGCTTGGCTTGTGGACGCTATCTGGGGTGCTGAGGGCACAATGTCATGGATTCTGTCAGCAATGTCGGCTAGATTATCAATCGAAGTAAACGGTTGAACTGCCAGAAAAGTTTGGATACTAATTGGTAGACGGCTAATCCACATAGTTTTCATGAACTCTTCGGAGACTTGAACGCCAGCGAGGCCTTTGAAGTGTCTGAGGAACTAAGACGGCTTTCTATCCCCCATTTCCTCATGCATCAGTAACTGAGTGAGCTTTTTTTCCTTGGACGCACTCAATCTTTTGACTAACTCACTTTTTAGCTTGTCGTATTTATTCATCGCTGGTGGTTTAACAATTATGTCCTTAACTTCCACTGAGTACTGGTTGTCTAGTTGCCCTATAACATAATTAAATTTGGTTGAGTCGCTAGTAATTCCTGATATTGCGAACTGACCTTCCACTTGTGCAAACCAGATCTCGGGCTCGTCAGGCCAAAAAGGTGGAACACGTACTCCAACTTTCATAATTTCCTGCGGTATAACATTTTCTGCTTGGACGGTATTCGAACACTGCCGCCGCGTAAGGTCACCTTCAAATGTTCTCGCATCTTCGACGTCTTTGTTTTCCACGTTGCTCATTGTGTCCTACGAGGGTCACCAATGTAGGAGTGATATGTATCTACCAGGTGTACAAATAAAAGGTAGTCCCGTACTAACACACACTATTTAATATACACGCAAATACAAAGTCACACCGAAATAAATATACAGAAGGAGAATGCAACGTAAGTTCTAAACAAGGAGGAAAAAGTACAGTGGTAAAGAGAAACTCAAAATGTAACAATAAATTAAGAAAGATAGGCACACGTAAACAATTATTAAAATGTCTACAATACAATGAGATGATCTCTCCGCGTCGAAGCCCGTAAGCGACTGGTCGACGGATCATGGGGGCGGTGCTCTCCCACCGCGAGCCCGCAACCTCTGCCTCAGGATATTACCATATATGGTGTTGTATCGACGATGCTGCACGTGATCGAATCTACGAAACGTCGACCAACGGATAGGACGAGTGTATAGTGTAAATGTGCGTGTGTGTGTGACTGTATGATTGTATGTTTGTGTGAAATGTAGGAGATCCCCTACACCGCTCTCGCACCGTTCGTGTCTGACGAACTTCATAGTTTTAAATTTTCTCGCGGTTTAGGATAACGGGACTATTTTGCGTCCCGAAGCTTTGTTTGGGAACAACGGGACAGGTGACCGAGAAAAGGGACAGTCCCGTTCAAAACGGGACGTATGGTCACTTTACGTTAATATTCCTTGAATTTCAAGCAAGATGAACGTTGACGCTGCTACACTATGTTTGATGAGTGTAAATTTTTATTATATGAATATATTTTATCATTGCCTAAGCATGGCTCTGTTTGCAGAATCTCAAGAAACGTAATAACTTTTTCATTATTCCACTCTATCGCAGCCATACGTGCGACTCCGTTGCGCTCACCGTGCACAATGAGACAAATGTAGTGTGGCCGCTTCAACGCGTTAATTCGTGCGTTAATCTCTTTGATGTACCGACACTCGAGTTATCGTTCAACGGGAAACGGCGTTGTTCTTGCCGTTGTAGAATTATCGCGTTAAGTGGTGGCCACACCTACATTCAACGCTCATCAATGCGATAATTAACGGCATTTCTCGTTAGTGTAGCCCGAGCATAAGCGACACACGAGAATGCCTTTGCCAAGGTCTTTCCGTAAAAAAAACCTGTTAATTATGCGTGACCGCTGCAAAGGAAGACTTTGCCGTTTTATTGCTATGTCCTTAATAGGTGACAAGACTTGTATTCTAGCATACCATCTTGTTAGACATCTGTCTCTCATATTTGAACCCCGATACGATACTCGTACTAGATTTACTATCACGTTATGACGACTAGAATAAGATATTTTTTTCAGTATAGATTATAACTAACATCTCTATCTACCTCTGTCCTAGGAACCTAAACCCACTTTGACATTTTATTTACCAAAGTAATAGTTAATATATAAGTAATAGTTAGAGACTGCACCCCTTTTCCTTAAAAGATTCGGCAGAAAATCCACACAAGCCAATGCCAATCTCACAGGTGGTGTTTAGTGGGTAGGCACTTAGGTTTCGCAGTGAGTCCCACATAACCACGACAGCCGGCTGTCGTGGTATGCTTAGAGAATTCACCACCTCCCTACCCCGCTTCCCGGAGGGTAGCCCTTTTCATAGCTTCTGGGCGCAAAAAAAGTAATAGTTTACAAAAATGTATGTTGTACCTACAATTAATTACAAAATAATTTTAGAAAATGATTTCTTATATTCACGCGAACACTACACATTGAATGAAACTAATTTTATCGCGTTTAATTGTACCTACAATAATATACCTACAATAAACTTAGAAATGAGGATATCCGCAGTAGATCTAGAGTGACCAACATAGCCCAACGGATTGGTAAGCTGAAGTGGCAATGGGCCGGCCATAGAGCTCGAAGAACCGATAACCGATGGAGAAAAAAGGAAAAAGGTTCTCGAGTGGCAGCATCGTACCGGTAGGCGAAGTGTAGGGCGACTCCCGACTAGATGGAGTGACGACCTGGTGAGACATGCATTAAGTCGATGGATGCAGGTGGCTCAGGACCGTGCTTGTGGCATTCCTTGGGGGAGTCCTATGTTCGGCAGTGAACTTGTGAAGGGATGTAATCATGATGATAATGATGAAATCTCATGTAATGACGGGGGCCCTCTAGGATATGATCACAAACTGCAGACTTCCCGGATTCGGTACGATTATTCTAGATCCGACATATAATAGATTATTATTAAGGAGCGAAGCTTGCGAAGACACTTATTGATTTCACGATGTCTGTCCGTCTGTCCGTCTGTCCCACGATTATCTCGAGAACGGTTTCGAATTTTCAAATTCTGTTTTCAGCAATCGATTACTGATCACCCAGGCATCTGAACCTCCTATTTTGAAACTGATTGCTCAACGGTAACCGTTAGAAACCGCTACAAAGCTGATTGCCTCACCACTTTGCTATGCTGTTAGCTTGCTAGGTTTATTATTATTTAAAATTTTCACTGCTAGCACATTTATGCCTGCCAAGCGTATCAACTACGACCACTTATACTATATCCCCTATGCCTATGCAGCAATCTATGGTGGAGGCCTATGTTCACCAGTGAAATTTGATAGGCTATGATGAAGATGATATAAAAACAGACTACAAGAGATTCGATCTTCTATCTATTTCTTAGACTGAAAAATGTTTATGGACTTCAAAAGTCAATTACTAACGAAAATAAAGTGCAAAGTATACAACGATAGAGAGAAAAAAGGACGAGAAATCAACTGTACATAATTCGTGTAATCCATTGTTAAATAAATCCGAGTAATGCTTAATGGAGAACACCTATACCTACGCAAGATATGAAAGCCTTATCAGTAGCCGTGACAATGATGCCTGGCGTGATTTTGTTGCGCGTGTCGATTGCATGATTTATCGTACACAACGGTACCTCAGACACAGTATAATTTAAAATTAAAAATTTTGTACAGCCGACTTCAATATAAGTTATTAAGATTAACTCAAATAACTCAAAAACTATTGGTCTGACCTTGATGAAATTCATATGGGACCACACGAGGAGTATCAGCTTTCATATAAAAAAAGAATCATCGAAATCGGTCCACCCAGTAAAAACTTATGAGGTAACACACATAAAAAAAAAACATACGCGTCGAATTGAGTACCGTCTCCTTTTTGGAAGTCGGCAGATAAATATACCTCAGAGGTGAACGTATATTATGCCCGATATACCATCCTGAATTCATGTCAACTATTTTATAGAACAAACGAAATTTTGTCGTAACATTAGGTAAAATGATTTTGTTGGATTGTATCAGTATTTGCAATAGTGAAGTCACTGTCAAATCTAGGGCACAGCCTTCTTTTTCTGTCGACTTCCAAAAAGGAAACGGTACTCAATTCGAGTATATGTTTTTTTTTAAATTATGTGTGTTACCTCATAACTTTGTACTGTGTGAACCGATTTCGATGATTCTTATATATTCTTAGATATATTGAATCTCATATGAATTTCATCAAGGTCAGACCAATGGTTATTGAGTTATTCTTAAATAACTTATATTGAAGTCGGCAGTACAAAATTATTAATTTTTAATTATTTTATAATAGTAAGAATGGCAAATACACAAAGTCCACTTAATAATAACGCTGTGCGGCTGCAATGATTACTATATAATCTATATATAAAAAATAATGTGTCTGTTCGTATTTTATGCGCTGCCATACCGTTTATCTGATTGCGGTAAAACATTGTCAACTTATTGCCTGCACTTGCGCGAAGGTTATAGGCATAGTACAATTAACTAACAGTAGGTGGCGCGCGTATCGTACCGACAAATATATTTGAAAGTTTTATAAAATTCAACTTCAATGAATGTATTACTATTCCTAATTAAACAATTTAACTCATTCAAATTGAAAACGATATTTCCGCAATTACTTCTGCGGAAATATTACACAATATATATATAATATAAATATATAACTACAATTACTTACGCGCCGGGTACGAACTAGAATTAAATGTTAGAAAATTTATATCTGCCATATTTATTTAATGCTGCGCGCAGTTACGATACATTTATCAAAACTTGACACCAAGTTTGTGAGTTATGCTCCTTTTAGATTTCGCCGCAGTCGGCTAAAAATGTTTAGTAGTTATTTTGAATTTTCAAAAACGACGCATGTGCTCCATCATTCAAAGACAAACATTGAAATTTACGACGGTAAATTTACTATCTGTGATTAAATGTGCAAAAGAGCAAAAATGTCATAAACTTTTTAATTGCTTGAATTTAGTGCGACAAGAATCGTAATTGTATTACACAATGAAGTTTTATTTTAAACAAAATACGAGTTTTTCGATTTTGAAATTCGAATACTCATGCCCTAATAATAAATTACAGATTTGGTATCATCAAAATATGCAATTCATAAAAAATATGTTCCGTTAAACACATTAAAAAAATGTATACTCCATGATTGTTGTTATCACAGACTAGAGTTAGAATTGCCGTAGATTTAACACTAAAACTGAACTGTACTAAAGCCACTTTTGTATTTTTATTTTAAGAATAAGAGAGGAAAACCAGTATACAATTAATGGTTGTTAAAACTGATTGCAAGTACCATGGTCTGTGATGGTACGTAGCTGCATCAAGTGAACTCTCGTTCATCACTAATGTTAAATTAAAAAAAATCTGCCAAATAATATCTCCTAAACTGTCAAAAGATTTTGACCTTTAGACCCACATATCTTTCACATTTTGGTACCAACATTCTAGATATAATCGTGTCACAATCTGTCCGTGCATCTCAGACGGGTATCCGCGTAGGTGGACGACAATAACAGGAAAATTAGATCAAATTAGATCAATTTGCAAACCACAGCCTGCCAGATGCTCCTTTCATTGTGACGAACGTTCCAGTGAATTATCCACAGAAAGGAATTGATACATGTATAACATTGCGCCGTTATAAACGACAAGAGAGATGATTTAATTTTTACTGTAAGAGAATTTCAAATGTAATCACCAAAGAGCCAAAGAAGAAGATTTATAAGCGTCAGTATCCAGAGCGCGGACCGCGAACTCGAAATGTCGTAGGTTCGAATCCGCCATTCGAGTACTGTCGTGAACCACTTTTAACACAAGAATTTTAAGCTTACCAGAAGTGGTTAAAGGGACTATTAGTAATGTTTAATAGCATTACTAGTATTTAAAAAATATATATATTCACTAAAATTTATTCGTGACCAGTTCTTTTGACTTTTTATTCGATTCAAAAAAGCAAGGGGCTTACAATTAGACTCTAGGTATTTTTTATGTATGTTACGTTATGATAAAGAAATATCTACTAGACATGGGACGAGTACTCGGTTTGGATTCGGTACTCGGCGGATTCGGCCTTTTTTTAGGGTTCGGTCGAGCACCGAGTATTAACGGCCGAGTACCGAGTACTCGGCCTTAATTATATTCCAGAGAAAAATTAGAACACCAGGAACATGAGAAGCAGCAGAAATGTTTAGAACGTACATAAGAATCTAAATCTATAATAGAAATTATCTATAATAAAATTATCTATAATAGAAATTATTACTACTTATATTTAAAATTTAAGAGAGGAAGATTGTGATGCAAAAACACTAGTTTTTCGGCCCTATTTGGGTCTAGTTTGTAAGGGAAATAACCGCACGCCGCCCGCTACCGCGTTTTTTTAAAGCCGAGTATACGGCAGAGTACTCGGCCCAATCTAGGCCGACTACTCGGTGGCCGAGTACTCGGCCCAATCTAGGCCGACTACTCGGTGGCCGAGTACTCGGCGAATCACTACTCGTTCCATGTCTAATATCTACGTCATTCGTGAACCGGTTTGATATTTTTTTATTGAATTCGTTACACACTATGTACGTTAAGTACTTCAGATGTGTTCCCATACAAAAGTGGAGAAATAATTATACCTCAAAAGGTACCGAAATCGGGGGTAAACTTTTTAATGTAACTATTTAGATAACATTGAGATTGTTAGTCCTTAGTCCACCAGATGTTATCCAGTTTCAAATCCACTTTCAATTAACACGGCCTACACTTTGGCGCAGCTCATTCTTAATTTTCAGCCAGTCAAGCAAGAAGAGAGAGGTAAAAATTATGGACCCTTTGCTACATTCAAATGCTTTATATTAATTTTTCATCGGTTATTTAAAGTAAATTATAACGCACTTTAATAATAACCTATTTAATTACAATAAATAATAATACCTTCTAATTTTCTTTGTAATACGGTTTCATAGAAATGGACTTACAACAACCTATGTCTTTGACCTAAGAGTCTTGACGTCATACCCACATTTGTTTAATTAAACGGTCTGAGATTTATATACATAAATACGAATACATTTAGTGGTGAGCGTGTAATATGCTGGAGTCAACAGTCCCATTTTAGAAAGTAAAAGCAGGCAAACTGTTGATTGATTTTTTTTAACTCTATAAATTTACTCATGTCGAAACTTGAATATGCTCTTCAATTCAGGATACAGAAGTCGATATCCTGGTAGAGCGAGAATTTCTAAAGTATATAACACATCGCAGCAAGGAAATATTTATATTTTATTTATACGTGGCAGAGCCACTCGAATAGATCGGCTCGACCGGGGTAAGACCACGCTCTCACAGAAAACCAGCATAAAATAGCAGCTTAAGGCCGCTGTGTTTCGTATGGTAAGTGTAGAGAGAACCGGAGACTCTTTTTACTGGAAACGTGGCATTCCATTATAGTCCTCAGGGGTGACAACACATCTGCATTTTGATTCTTAATCGAGGATAAATGTAGATGTTATATGGGTCACAGCATCCACTTACCATCAGGTGGACAGTGTACCCGTTTGTCACCCTTATCACTGTGGAACTTTACGGTATGGTGAATGTATTCGAATGTTAAAGAAATCGGTCAGTACCGACAGAAGTACCGACCTTGGTAAGGAAACATATGTGTGTAACCTGTGTAACAACTCGCTGGTTTGTTAGTTTCAAATTGTTACAAGTTCGTTTAAGTCGGATGGATCCAGTTGACGGCGCGGAAAATAACTAGAGTTTGTTCAATTTATCGGTGCTAATTCGTCACGTTTAGTTGAAGACCCGATTTACTGCGGATAATATAGGTACATATTGTGTACTGTTGTTTGCAGTTAATATCTGCTGCCTATAGTAATATATGCTGCCATCTGCTTGGGATCCCATAATTAATCAAATTAAATCCAAACCCAAGAATACAACTGCAAGACTTCAAAATACTATAAGTAATAAACTCATTCTGCGTAGATCGGACGAAAACTTAAAATTCAAAAAGTGAAGGTAGCCGGGCTAACTATGACATCGGGACGTCAAACTCCCTCCCGTGACCACGGGTACTGAAAAACACCCGAAACGTCGGGAAGTAAAAAGTTAAATTAAACGCGATACAACGCGTAAATATAGTTTTAATCAATGTGTAGTATTCGCGCAAATATAACATAAAACATTATATAAAAATAACATCATAAAATTACGGTAACATCTTTTTTTTAATTTTGTGAAGCAAAGACAATATCAATTTGACATTCCCTCGCCCAACATTTAAAGGCGAACTCGTGGGGTGATTTTTTACCAGTCTGTGCGACACAAAGGAGGGTAATATTTATCAGCCTATGCGTGATGAAACATACATAATGTTTGTTCCCTTGTGGCGCTCTAGAGACCAAATGCTTAGGCCGATTGATGATGTTTACGTCAATCGATGTGTCTTAATCTTGTAAGTGTCATTAAAGACATGACAGTAAATAAAATTCAATATGGCGCGACAACCAGACGCCATATTGTGAAAAGAAAAAAATGAATGTCGACAAACTATGTCAAGTGGGGTATTATTGAATCATCATTTTCATCATCATTACAGCCCTTCACAAGTCCACTGCTGAACATAGGCCTCCCCCAAGGAATGTCCCGAGCCACCTGCATCCATCGACTTCCTGCATGTCTTACCAGGTCGTCACTCCATCTTGTGGGGGGACGCCCTACACTTCGCCTACCGGTACGAGGCTGCCACTCGAGAACCTTTCTTCCCCATCGGTTGTCGGTTCTTCGAGCTATATGGCCGGCCCACTGCCACTTCAGCTTACTAATCCGTTGGGCTATGTCGGTTACTCTGGTTCTACTGCGGATATCCTCATTCCTAAGTTTATCACGCAGAGAAATTCCGAGCATAGCCCTCTCCATAGCTCGCTGAGCGACCTTGAGCTTCCTCATATGGCCAGCAGTGAAGGACCACGTCTCAGTTCCGTAAGTCATCACTGGCAACACGCACTGGTTGTACAATTTTGTTTTAAGGTTTTGAGGTATTTCTGACGAGAAGATGTGTCGTAGCTTCCCGAACGCTGCCCAGCCGAGTTGAATCCGTCGATTGACCTCTCGGTCGAAGTTGGACTTACCTAGTCGGACTATTTGTCCCAGGTAAACATACTCGTCAGCAACTTCGAGCTTAGTGATCCCAACAACTACCGGCATAGGTGTGACATGGACATTAAACATAATCTTTGTTTTGTCCATGTTCATCTTAAGACCTATCCGTTGGGAGACACTATTAAGGTCATTGAGCATAGTGCTTAGTTCCTCCAGCGATTCTGCCATGAGGACTATATCGTCGGCAAATCGAAGGTGAGTGATGTACTCGCCATTGATGTTAATTCCGTATCCTTTCCAGTCCAGAAGCTTGAAAACGTCTTCCAATGCAGCGGTGAAGAGTTTCGGGGATATAACGTCACCCTGTCTTACACCTCTCTGCAATTGGATAGGTTTCGTACTCTGGTTCTGTACTCGGATAGCCATCGTAGCTCTACTGTACAAACACTTCAGCACTTCGATATACCGACAGTCAACTTGGCACCGCTGAAGGTACTGCAGCACCGCCCAAATTTCGACGGAATCAAAGGCTTTCTCATAGTCCACATACGCCAGACATAGTGGCAAATTGTACTCTTCGGACTTCTGTACAATTTGCCGTAGGGT
Source organism: Parnassius glacialis (assembly GCA_033319125.1). NCBI lineage: Eukaryota > Metazoa > Arthropoda > Insecta > Lepidoptera > Papilionidae > Parnassius > Parnassius glacialis. The sequence goes on along the minus strand of JAVANC010000007.1, from coordinate 6,540,584 downwards.
ATGTATGTGGTCTATGGTGCTAAAGCTCTTTCGGAAACCGGCTTGTTCGGGAGGCTGGAAGTCGTCAAGTCTGCGCGCGAGACGATTCGTAATGACTCTCGAAAACAGCACGTAGACGCGGCTCAGAAGGGAAATCGGTCTGTAGTTCTTCAAGAGAGCGTTGTCACCTTTCTTGAAGAACAAGACCACCGCACTTCTGCTCCACGCCTCCGGTGTAATGCCACCATGGAGGACGGAATTAAAGAGCTTCTGAAGGACTTCAAGTACCGGTCTTCCACCCACTTTCAGAAGCTCCGCTGTAATTCCATCCTCGCCTGGGGCCTTGCCGTTTTTAAGGTGCTGGAGAGCCATTCTAATCTCGCTCAGACTGACGTCTGGGATATCTTCGGAATAGTGTCGAATAAGACTCGCTCTTGGATCGTTACTCACATTTGCGTGTGGCTCCAACGATGACGTGTACAGCTGCCCATAGAACCTCTCAATCTCACTCAAAATCTCAGGTGCCCCAGAAACGATGCTGCCACATTCGGTCTTCAGCTTTGACAGTTGGCTCTTTCTGGCAGACAGATCTCTGGCAAAGACTTTGGAGCCTTGGTTCCGCTCGATCGCTTCTTCAATACGAGCTGTATTGAAGTTGCGTAAGTCTCGCCGCATGCATTTGGAGATCTGTCTGTTCAGTTGCCTGTATGCTGTCAAATCCGTTGAAGAATGTAGCCTCATCTCCCGCCTAACAGCCATGAGATTAAAGAGTGTGATCGGAGAGTTTTTGTGTTCTTCTGAGGTGGGTCTTGCAGAACTTAGCTCCAACCGCATGGACAGTTTCCACGAGCTTGTCATTCATATCGTCCACTTCATTGCAGTCTTCTAGGCACTGAAAACGGTTTTGTAACTCGAGCTGAAAGGTTTCGAGACTTTGGATTAGAGCACGAGGGGGACGGAGCGTTGACTTCATCAGACGAGACCTCTCCAACTTAACATTTAGATTCAGTGTGCCTCTAACCATTCGGTGATCGCTGCCGGTTTCCACCCTCGCGATCACTGAGACATCACTGAACAGTTGTCGTCTGGTCGTCATAATGAAGTCAATCTCATTTTTTGTCGAACCGTCGGGGCTCGACCAGGTCCACTTCCTGTGGGGCCGCTTCTTGAAGAAAGAGTTCATCATAAAGAGTCCCTCTTTCTCCATGAAGTCGGCCAGCTGCTGGCCCCTTAGGTTCCGTTGCCCTATTCCAAATTTCCCTACTTTCAGCTCACCGTCCTCTCTTGTGCCTAGTTTTGCATTAAATATTTATTATTGAATAGGTCTTTGAAAATCATCTATAGGTTTAGTAGGTTTCTCTAATCATTTTTCATTTTGAATGACCATTTAGGATCTATAACGATTTTGTTGGTTAGCAACCATTTTAACTTAAATTATCAAACTTATAATAAAGCTGTGATAAAGTTCTTCCATAATCGTATAAAAATTTCGATATAATATAATATAATAATATAGTCTTATTAACGTGAAAAATATTATTCACTTTTCAGTAAACTGTTTTACGCAGTCGGTTTTGTTTTAAATTAAGTACTGTTTAAACTTGTTTATAAAGCTGAAGTGACAAAGTAACTTAGAGTCCACCAGATGGTAAGTGGCTACAGTCCATGGACACCGCAACTAACTACAAATAATATAAAATTATAAATTTTGTACACCCGACTTCAATATAAATTATTAAGAATATCTCAAAAACTATTGGTCAGACCTTCATGAAATTTATATGGCACCACATGAGAAGCACCAGCTTTCAAATAAAAAAATAATCATCGAAATCGGTTCACCCAGAAAAGAGTTATGAGGTAACACACATTAAAAAAGAACGACGGGTTGCACTCCGGGAGTGCCGGCAGAAGTGAAAACTTGAATATTAACGTTGTGCATTTTTGATATTTTAGAATGGTTAGGGAATAATTTTGCACGAATTGCTTTAATTATCAGTATAAAAGTACTATCATTTATGTGGTAGAATACAATATTTATTTATTGCGCCATCGTACACAAACATGACCATAATTTATAATACATTAAAAAGTATATCTTTCAGAAAAATCACACACACGAACGTTCGCGCAAGCGTTCTGCGCCGCCTAAATGAAACAGCAGGCGCAGGCATACATTTTCGCTGCGCCGTAGAAAGAGAGGGGGATACTTCCTCTCCTACTCCGCGCCGGCTGTCTACTCTCCGTCCGTCTTACGAATTTTCGATCAGGACACGTGTCCTGACGCGAGTTTAACATTTTTTACCCATTACAAAAAAGTGCACAACGCCGCTAAAGAAGTTTTCACTTCAAAAACGTACAGTCGAATTGAGTACCGTCTCCTGTTTGAAGTCGGCAGACAACGAAATATACAGATGCGTTGTCGCTTCTGAGACAATGGAAAGACACACAGCCTGTTATTAGACTAACTCTATACTTAATACTTAACGGAAAATGAACCGTAGCAGCAATATGTATTAAAACTAGAGCCCAATGACTTCGTCAATCTTACTTAGCGGTACCATGTAGCGACATCTATGGAAATGTATTAAATAAAGAACAATGTATTTAGCGCGTCAAATTTTCATATCGATATACATCGCAACCGCTTCCGTAGATAGATAATAGATGGCGCTAGAGTAGTCAAGTGAGCTCGGCCACGGTCCTTATTGCTTTGTAAGAGAGATACCAACAGTGTCAAACCGCTTGCAAAACGAAGCGATAGAATAGAATTATTTTGAACTAGCTGATCCCCGGGACTGCGCCCGCGCGTATTTTCTGCCAACTTCCAAAATGGAGACGGTACTCAATTCGAGTGTATATTTTTTTTGTTTTGTGTGTTACCTCATAACTTTGTACTGGGCGAACCGATTTCGATGATTCTTTTTTTATATGAAAGCTGATAGTTCTCGTGTGGTCCCATATGAATGATGATCGATGAATGATCAAGGTCAGACCAATGTTTATTGAGTTATTCTTAAATAACCTATATTGAAGTCGCTTATATTGAAGTCGGCTGTACAAAATTTTTAATTTTAAATTATATTACGATTGGATTTCGTGGGTTTTAATTTTTTGCGCGGAACCCTAATTATTTTTCTAAAATATAAGTAGACTAAGTTACTTCTTATAACATCAGCTATCTGCCAGTGAAAGTCCCGTCAAAATCGGTCCAGCGGTTTCGGAGATTAGCCAGAACAAACAGACAGACAGACAGACAGAAAAAAATTTTAAAAATCGTGTTTTGGTTATAGGTACCGTACCTATATACTTTCATATGCATATAGTAAAAAGCCTTTTTTTCGACATTACAAACAAACACTTTATTTTATTTATTGGTATAGATGTATATGTATATTAGTAGAATGTCTAGTAATAAACAGTTCACCGTGTGATGGTGACATTAGAGAAACATGTATCCATTACCCCATTTTATCGTGTGACTATCGTAATCTGGCATTTAGCAACTATGCTAAATACCAGAGAAATAGATGCGTAGATCGGACGAAAAATTAATAATTAAAAGTTGAAGGTAGCCTTCGTTAACTATGACAACGGGACGTCAAACACCTCAGTCCCCTCCGTGACCGTGGGTGCTGGAAAGTGCCCGAAACGTGGGGAATTAAAAAATAATTAAAAGAGTTAAAACTATACGCGATAAATTCCGCAAAATTAGTTTCATTCCGTGTGTAGTATTCGCGTAAATATAAGAAATCGTTACCATATAAATATTTTGACTTCGGATAGATGGCGGTATTACCTACTTTTTTTTATAAAATAAGGCTGACAAACGAGCACACAGTCCACCTGATGGTAAGTGGTTGCTGTGGCCCATAGACATCTACAGTTATCCTCGTTTGCGAATCAAAATGCAGATGCGTTTTCACCCGTGAGGACTAAGATGGAATATCTCGTTTCCAGTAAAAAGGGTCTCCGATTCTCTACACCATACGAAACACAGCAGTGTTAAGCTGCTATTTTACGCTGGTATTCTGTGAGAGCGTGGTCCTTCCCCGGTCGAGCCGACCCATTCGTGCTACAACTATACTACTAATATAGCTGCAGCATGGCTCTACCACGTATTGTTCTATTCACTTGCAATATTATAAAAAAAAATATAACATCGAAATAAAGTGTGATGTGTGGAGGACCGGTCGTGCGAATTAGCAAACTCGGTCATAATTACTGTTTTATGTGGTGTCGATTTACTGTCGCCACCGCCGATCGACAGCCGAACTCAGCCGAACCATCCAACGCGCACGAACTATACGTACCTATATCAGTCGAGTGTTGCAGGGATTGTTTGATGGTTGGACGATCCGCATCAAACCGGCATGCCGTAGCCACTTTGGAAATTTACCACAAAATATATTAACTTATTCATTGCAAATTAATCTCTTGGTTCTTTGTACCACAAAAATCTACAAATAAATAAAAATTAAGTTTGTTTGTAATGTCGAAATAACCAGTTTTTACTAAATGCATATGAAAGTGTATACGGTACTTATAACAAAAACACAATTTTTAAAAAATTTGTCTGGCTGTCTGTTTGATCCGGCTAATCTCCGAAACGGCTGGACCGATTTTGACGGAACTTTCATTGGCAGATAGCTAATGTTATAAGGAGTAACTTAGGCTACTTTAATTTTAGAAAAGGAGGAATTAAAACCCATAAAATCCAGTCGTAATAAAAACCACGCGGGCGAGGTCGTGGGTAACAGCTAGTAAAAAAATAAAAACAGACAATTTATGCTAAAAGAGCGGAAACACTCACCATTAAAATTAAAAATATCACATATTTTCACAGAAGCTAATCTGATGAAGCTTCAACAACTACTAATTACACTTATTCTGTAATAGAATTATATACGACAGACAACAAAAGCTAAGATTAAATCTGAGCACAGATAACAAATGGATTATCGCATCCAGCTATCAACATTCGCGATAAACTCGCAACTGCATCTAATGGATAAAAGATTAATAAATGACAAAATGACTGATAACATTCAACTAGATATACACTTACCGACTTCCATCAAGGTAAATTTATTTAAGAACTAGCTGTTCCCGCGACTTCGCCCGCGTGTAATTTAGTGTTTTAATTATGTTGCGCGGAACCCTAGTTATTTTTCTAAAATGTAAGTAGACTAATTTACTCCCTATAACATCAGCTGCCAGTGAAAATCCCGTTAAAATCAGTCCAGTAGTTTCGGAGATTATCCGGAACAAACGGACAGACAGACAGACAAACATTTTAAAAATTGTTTTTGTTATAAGTACCGTATGTATTTTCATATGCATTTAGTAAAAACTATTATTTTGATATTACAAACAGACACTTCAATTTTATTTATTTGTAGTTAGTTAAACAAGTACAGAAATATAAATAAGAAATTAAAAAACATCATGTAGTTTCGCTTGTGACGCGACGACAGCACCGCCACATACTAGTTCCGTGCGGGATTCGAACCCGCGGCTCTTATCGCTGCATCTCATTGCTAAGCCACTGCGCCACGGCGCCGTCAAAGAAAATGGTTTGTATGTCTCAAGATTAGAAGGTTCGGAACAAATCATTACGTAAACCATAATAGAATGAAACACTTAGAACCGAATGGAACCAGAAGTCAGACCACATAGAAATAGTATTTTACTCGTCAGTGTATGCGTCGCGTTTGACCTTATTTCATCATAACCTTAACTATTATGCAATATACAAAATTAAAAAAAATGCGCAAATTTAATCTGTTCAAAATGGTAGTTCGTATTGAATTTTGTCTAACCTTGAACATTCTTGGCACGTTACTGTTTTTTTCTTTTCACATCTAAAGCCGGCGCCAGATACAGCTTTAAACATTTGAACACTTGTTTGAAGCTATGTGTGGTACGAGACTTTGAATCAATGTCAAATAAGTGCACAGAGAACACTTTGCCAAGCGTTTTCGGTCTTTTAGCGCACATCAAAGCGTTCAAAGACGACAGTGTTCAAATGTTTGCGTAGCCTGCCACACTTGCGTTGCGCAAACGCAAAGTTCAGTCGCGCGAGCGTTGTTGAGCGGGATGGTTGTGCGCAGTACGTTTGTTAGAAATAGGTCCAATCATAAAGACAGTAAAAACAATCGAATGAATGTAATAAGTATGGTCAGCTTTTATAAGAAAAGTTAAAACCCTTGGATGAAGATTACAGACTAAGCTAAGGCCAATTAGCAGCGGTAGGAAAGGTCATTTACCTTAAAAACGACTGTGGAGTTGACAATCTATTATCTATCTCTTTCCATTTTGTGTATTTGTCGTAATGTGTCGTTTTCACGGTAAAACATGTCAGGGTCAAGACGGGTTCGCCAACATTCGGGAGGGCGTTATTTGTTAAAATTTTTGTTATTTTTTGTTGTTTATTTAATGATTGTTATTTTGTTTTGCTGATAATTGTTTTTTATTAAGAGTGGTTAATGATGGAGCTACAACCAAGTAAGTCGAGAGATAAATCAACAGATTTTACCTCTCCGAAAAAGAAATGTCCAAATGTATAGGAATAGGATATATATGAATGTTGTTTAGTAGTTTTAATTAAAACTTCTTGGTTCAGAGTGTACTTTAGTTATCATAGTTATTTCAAAAAAAAACTATTGGTAAATCCAATTGTGCATGCCTTAAGCGCATTAAAAAAATTACGTATAGCATGATTATACGTAATTTTTTTAAAGTAGTTTAAATACACACACGTTTTCACTAATAACCTTAAATTATACTTCCAATATTCCAATCATTTTATGTCAAACTTCAATTAAAAAAAGCTTGGAAAATCCAAAAGTACACGACTCGTAATGCTCATATGATCATCATATCATCATCCAGGTCACTCCATAAAGTCCAAGACGTATTTAAGTGTAAATATACTTAAATATATGTATACATCCTAGTTACTTTTAGTACGTAGTACTATTATTTATTCTGTGCTTTTAAAATATTGTGATAAAAATCTGTGATTATTATAATAATGTAGTATGTATCGAATTTGGTACAGCGACCTTTTTAGCCGCTGCAAATATCCGATACAGTATCCACTCACAACGGCAGCTGAGGCCGAAGTGAGTGAGTGAGGCACAGTCTATTTAATAAAATTGATTATTACAAGGTTACTAAAAAACCGAAAATTTCTGGATATTTACGCCGAAAAGAATTTATTATAACTAAACAAAAGAAAATTATGCTGCCATTTACATTTTATGGCTTCCTATATGATAGATGAAGAGATTGAAAAATAGATTGTGTTAAACAATTGATTTAGTTACCGTTATCGTGTTTACCCCACTCCATGTGGACTTGATAAATCTACACCATAAACCACTAAAACCACTTTTTTATGTAAAAATAGCAATTATACGATTCAAAAATATATTAATGAGTTCAACAATCATTTATCTTTCTGACAATGTGCTTTTTATATATTTTTTCCAATATAATTGTTAGATACGATTTTATGCGACAAACCGTTGGAATCTTAATTTTTTAGGCGCTAGTAGAACATACCTAAGCGCTTTGCGCCTAAAAACAGCAACTGTATCAATAAAACTGTTCTTAATTTATTAAAGATGCACGTAAGTAAAGTATGTATATCATTTTAATTTAATTTTTAATTTTAGGTGACTAGTATTACTGTGAATGAAAAAAATATGGTTATTAATTTAAATCGATATAGATATTGCAAAAGAACACCGATTCCTACCAAGGATGATACGCGAGGCTATTGAAATTAAAAAACATCCTAATTTCAATAGAGAAGATGGATGGGTGCTGCCATCTGCTTGGGATCCTATAATTAACAAAATTAAATCCAAACCCAAGCATAACACTGCAAGACTTCAGGATACTGTAAGTTCATTCTGCGTAAATCGAACCAAAAATTAATAAAATTGATATTAAAAAACTGAAGGTAGCCGGGCTAACTGTGACATCGGGACGTCAAACATCTCAGTCCCCCCCGTGACCATGGGTTGCTGAAAAGCACTCGAAACGTCGGGAATAAAAATAATAAAATAAACGCGATAAAATCCGTAAAAAAACAGTTTTATTAAATCGATATTATACAATAATTCAAATTATAATTTTTTTATAAAAGTCTAGTTTGCTAGACATTTTTAAAAACTATATTGTCTACTTAAATATATAATCTAACTATCAAAAAGTTACGCACCCCTGCTATTCCCAATAACCTTGCATTGCTTTTATATACATTTGGTATCGCTTCTCCTTGGTCGCGCTTTAGTACTTTTAGTACTACTTTTGACACAAACTAGTAGTACCAGTTACTCGACTCCATCGAGTCAGTAATTCATTCTTGGAGCGATGTATACGCTTTTACAACAAAATTCCAGAAAATATACAAAATTTGACCTGCTCAAAGTTCAAAAACTTTATTAAACTAAGTTTGTATAAAAAGGGTTATTATAGTATTAAAGAATTTATAGATGATAATAACCCCTGGAAATGAGGTGACCGCTACCAAGCTATTTTTAATTTGTTGTGTTGTTAATTTGTGTAACATACATGATTGTAAGCTGTTATTTAAAAAAAAAAGTCCCGCTGGGTTTCTTGCTGGTTCTTCCCAGGACAGAGGTTTTTTTTCGAACCAGTGGTAATTATACAAAAGAGTGACTTTCAATAAGTATTATTTATAATCTATATTGAATAAAAAAAAGTTTCTGTTTCTGTTCTGTTTCAGTACTTATGAATGAAATAGATAATCTTGTATTAAAATATTTTATTTGATTGCTTTTGTATGTATGTAATAAATAATGACATGCACTTAAACAATACAGGCACACTGCATCCACAAAATTGTCGTCGTGTTGCCGTCGTGTTTGGCAGGTTGCGCCAATAAGTGTTCAAACAAGTGTTCAAAGTCCTTCAAATAAGTGTTCAAATGTTGTTGCTATATCTGGCACCGGCTTTAAGACATAACGCCAATATGCCAACGACCTGGCGTGATTTTGGAAATGATCCAAATTATAAAGTCATGACAACTTGGTTTTATTAGTAAAGTAGAGTAATATAATACTGTTATAATTTGGGTACTACAACCGTGTCAAGTTTCTGAGACTGTAACCTAGATAGACTGTTTGATTCCATATGTGCTAGTATCGACTATGCCGCAATCGAGGCATGAACTATCGGTATTTCTTTTATTTTTTCTTTATAAAAGGGTAACAAACGAGCACACATTCCACCTGATTGTAAGTGGTTACTGCGGCCCATAAACATCTACATTTATCCTCGATTAAGAATCGAAATGCAGATGCGTTGTCACCCCTGAGGACTAAGATGGAATGCCTCGTTTCCAGTAAAAATCGCCTCCGGTTATCTACACTCAGCAAACGAAACATAGCAGCAGCCTTAAGGTGCTATTTTACGCTGTTATACTGTTAGAGCATGGTCCTACCCCGATCTCCGACAGCACCTATCTATTGAATCTCGGGCAATGCGTTCAACTTTTTCAAATACAAGGACATAGCATGTATGGCGCATGGGTGGCGCGTGTATGACTAGGAAAATTTAGAGCGATATCGAATACGTCACGACAGAAGGTCGAGTATCCGCGTGTTCAATGCGAGGGTCACCCATAGAGCTTCTGTTGTAAATTATACAATGTTTATATACCAGTCGACTTGGAGCTCGAGTAGATAATTAAACTGTTTGTATCATACTTCTTCTTTATATTACGTTCAACTCTACAATAAAGGTACAGTCTATGAGTTAAAGGCTCAATGGCGCAGTGACGTAGCAATGAGCAGCTTTAATGGATACGGGTTCGAATCCCGCACTGAACAAGTGTTTGTATGGCCTACAAATAATTGTTCTGGGTCTGGATGTTTGTCCTCGTGAAATCTATGTATGTAAACTGCCCCCACGTCACAGGAGAAAATCTATAGAAAATAGTATGGAGGTAACGTTTTTGTTTATAAAAAAACCTATATACTACGCGATTAACTCGCGCTGCTCTTTTTTTTAAAGGATAAGGGTGACAAACAAGCACACATTCCACCTGATGGTAAGTGGTTGCTGCGGCCCATAGACATCTACATCTATCCTCTATTACAAATCAAAATGTAGATGCGTTGTCACCCGTGAGGACTAAGATGGAATGCCTCATTTCCAATAAAAAAGGCCTCCGGCCACCTGCACTCACCAAGCGAAACGCAGAGGTAAACCTCTACTTCACGCTGGTTTTCTGTGAGGTCGTGGTACCACCCCGTTTCGAGCCGGCCCATCCATGCGACAGCAAAAGCTGCCGCGTGGCTCTACCACTGTATATATTTCCTTCACTACTGTGCACGTAGTTAATTAGCATTTAAAATAATAAATAACAATTTCAACGGTGCCGGCGATAATCGATTCGCCATCGATCACGTACTGTATAACCCTGAGCTGCCATTCTACAGTCCTCTTATTTATGCTTGTAAATTATTTACTTTCTTATCGCAAAAGACAGAGAAAGACGAAGTTTTCTCCCTCGCACAACTTCCTTGTGGAATCGATTACCACCAGCGATTTTTCCGGACCGATACGACCTAGGGACCTTCAAGAAAAGAGCCTACTCCTTTTTAAAAGGCCGGCAACGCATCTGCGATTCCCCTGGTGTTGCAGTTGTTCATGGGCGGCGGTAGTCACTTGCCATCAGGTGAGCCGCATGCTCGTTTGCCCCCTCTCCTATAAAAAAAAAGACACACAGAGAGAGAGAGAGAAATAGAGAAAGAATAAGAGAGAGAGAGAGGGAGAGAGAGAAGGGGAGAGAGAGAGAGAGACAGAGACAGAGAGAAATTTGTAGTTTTATAGGTACACAAGTATGCTAAAAGCGAAATACCAAACCAATCGAAGTAAAACTTTATATTTCAATACTATATATTGATGGGGAAGAAAGGTTCTCGAGTGGCAACTTCGTACCGGCAGGCGAAGTGTAGGGTGTGATGACGATGATAAATTATGAAGCAAACGTTAAAAACGAAATACCAAACTAATCGAAGCAAACCTTTATTATTGTATACTGATGTAAATTTCATGGCGGCTGTACACGCTCGTCTCGTCGCGTCGCGTGCCTCTCGTCGCGTAGAGGTCCGACACGAGAGCACACCATGTACACACTCGTTGTATCACTTGAACTCCAGATGCGCACTGCGATGGACGTAGAAGAAACTGTTGCTGTGTTTTGCCTTTGCTATTTTTAATTATAATTTTTTACATATTTCCAATAAAAAGAAAATTAATAAGCCATGGTGGATGGTTTCTATTCACTGTAGTAGAACCATGTAACTTCCTATATTGTATTTAACAACATTGAACCATTGTTTTTAATAATTTTTATAATTATCTGAAAACGAACGAGTGTGTACTGGCGCGCTCTCGTTTTCATCGCGAGACTCACGAGACCCTTTGACTCGAGCGCAAAAAAACCGACACGCTTCCGAGAGCGAACGAGGGCCGCGAGACGCGACGCGACGCGACGAGGACACCATGTACACACTCGTACTCCGCCTGTCTCGTGGTGTCTCGACGAGCGTGTACAGCCGCCATCAAACTTTAGTGCATTGTTTAATTGCCCCTAATGATGGTTACAAGCATTTAATTTAGTCGTAGCAGGGGCAACAGCACACTGTCTGTATTATAGTAAGTGAAAGCTGTGGTCTATACTCTACATTTATGCTCGATTAAGATTTATAATGCAAATGCGTCTTCATCCCAGGACTCAGATAGAATACCTCGTTACAAGTAAAAAGGGCGTGCGGTTCCCGACACGCACCATGCTGAAACGTACGAACACAAATGAAAATAATTTAAAATTAAAAATTTTGTACAGCCGACTTCAATATAAGCGACTTCAATATAGGTTATTTAAGAATAACTCAATAACCACTGGTCTGACCTTGATCAAATTCATATGGGACCACACGAGAACTATAAGCTTTCGTATAAAAAAAGAATCGTCGAAATCGGTTCGCCCAGTACAAAGTTATGAGGTAACACACATAAAAAAAAACATACACTCGAATTGAGTACAGTCTCCTTTTTGGAAGTCGGCAGACAACAGCATTAGGCTGTTATTTCACGCTGGTATTCCTTGCGAGCGTAGTCCCGGTCTTAAGATTTGTACTGCATTCATAATTAACTACACCTTAGCTTTACTCCATACAAAACTCCACTATATCTGTATTATCAAAGATGTTTACATGGCAATATCCAAAAATTAATTTTACCAATGATCACTCTACTTTCACTTTTTTAATAACGAAATTTTCTAATGTGATTTTCATCCCTTTCAAAACGTCGGATTGGTTTGAAACTTCGCACACTTATCAAGGACAATGCCATAACTTAAATAGTTTGTCTCCATTCTCCTTGCCAGGATCCTCAGGATTTGCAAATAATTCATAAAACAACTACGATTTCTGCCAGTTCAATCTACTGTAAGCCGCGTAAAAGAACTTCGTTCCAAAAAAATACGCTTTTGTTAGCCGCACTAAAAAATAGAAAATAAATAATAGTTAAAAAAAAAACTAAAAAACACGCTTTTTAGGTAACCGAACAAAAAGTACAAAATAATTTTCAATAAGTTTAAATTAAAAAAAAGTGATTAACATAAAAAAAAAAACATTTTATTGTAAATAAGCGTGGGGTGCTTGATGTCATTTGTTTATTTTATAATAATTTTTGGTCATCATTTAAAGGCAAAGGACGCATGATCATACTTTATGTTGATGCGTTACAATACGAAGCTTTGTGAAGATTTCGACAGCTTAACCCAGCAGCCGATGACGAAAGTATCTCAAGTTACTGTAAAATAATTTAAGATTTTTATACTCATCGGAGCACTTCTCTTCATTCACATGCGGAGACATTTAATACAAAAAATCGTGACACAAAACCACTTCAACTTATCAAAATCCACTCCAAGTCATTTTATGAACGATAAAACTAGTGCAATAGTCCGCTTGCGGTTAAGTCCCCGGCAAACACTTTTGGTATTGTTTAGTTCACTCACAATAAGGAAAATAATAACCAATACCGTGATAGGTAAACAGCCGTGGTAGCTTAAGTGCTAAGCTCTCGTTGTTTATTTCACAGTACGCGAGCAACCTGGGTTCGATCCCCGCCGGCACATTGTTAATTGCAATCTAAGTGCTGAATTACCACGTGCTCGACGGTAAAGGAAAACTTCATGAAGTTACCTGCTTGTCTGAGAAATAAGAAAAAAAATATATTTCAAAGACATGTGAAGTTCGAAAATACGCATTGGAGCAGCGTGGTGAGTTATCATCGCCGCCGATGAACGTTTGCAATACCAGAAGAGTTGAAGTTGCGTTGACAGTCTTTGTAGAATGAGGATATCTTCTCTTGAAGATCCCTAGATCATATGGGCCCGGCAAAGCCGCCGGATACAGCAGATTCCACGTTTTATTTCAATGTGACAGACATTTCCTTTTCATACAATAATGTTTATTTGCTGTGTGATGGCGGCGGGAGAGAATGCTTGAATATTATTGTATTTTAGAGGTATTGGTAAAAATTAACAAGAGTAATACGAAGTCGAAAGGAACTCGCTATGGTAAGAGATTATAGTAATGTATATTAAGTTTTAATTATATTATTATAAAGTTAAATATATTTTAAATATATTTAATTATAAAGTTTTAATTATATGATTATAGTAATTTAAACACGTATATTCTTTAGCTTTTATTTATTTCTGAATTGCACGTGTTTTGTCCGCTTTGTGAGTAGATCAGATGTATAAACTTCGCAATATTTTTTTAACCCTAAAGTTTATTAAAAAGCGTTGCCAACTCTACAGACTTTTCCATAGATCTACGGAATGTTTCATCGTCTACAGAAGTACGGAATTAGAGTTGATATCTATGGCATTTAATTTCCATGTTAATTCAATTTCTTTTGTACTTCACAGTCCTTTCAGAATAATTAGATTATTAAAAACTTAAAACATTTTTTTTTATCATGAGTGTGAACATACCCGACAACCGACACAATCGAACATTTTAACAATCGATATCTCACAGGGTAAATTGAATTTGCCAAGTAGAAAGGCAAAAAATGTTTTTCAAACTACTTAAAGATGCCTCTATTTGAATTTTGGATGAAATTTTTTTTCACGATAAAATTAGTATAATAACCCACAAATATTATAGTGTTAATTATTTTATTTGTTTTTTACTAAAAATAATTTAATTAAAAAAAGCAATTAATTTTTAATCAATTTATTATGATACTTTTTCTTATATGTGCAGCTTGATTCAATATTATACGGTTTCTTTACTCATGTGGTTATACTACAATAAAATGGTGGAAGAGTGGTAGAGTCACGCGGCAGCTTTTGCTGTCGCTCGGATGGGCCGGCTCGAACCGGGGTGGTACCACGACCTCACAGAAAACCAGCGTGCAGTAGAGGTTTACCTCTGCGTTTCGCTTGGTGCGCATTCCATCTTAGTCCTCACGGGTGACAACGCATCTGCATTTTGATTCGCAAACGAGGATAGATGTAGATGTCTATGGGCCGCAGCAACCACTTACCATCAGGTGGACTGTGTGCTCGTTTGTCACCCTTATTCTATATAAAAAAAAATATCCCCGTTTGACAAAACGAGTAGACATATATCCCCCGTCCGTAGTATGGAGCGAAATGAAAGATAAAAATTATGCTTTTTTGACATTTGAAAGGGACAATTTTATCCTAGTTCATTGGACGTGGGTTGAAGTTTATATTCATACAAAAAAATCTATCTAAGTCTAAGTCTATCTCCCAATTTGTCTACTGTGGATATTATATCCACCGGTGTGCCCATGCTCTAAGGGTGGATAAAACTAAGAGAGGGAATAAACATTTTCTCCTTTCCCCGGGGATAAAATTGTCCCCCGCCCATGCTAGCCGGGCAGGTGGTCCCATTTAAATTTTATCGAAATCGGTGGAGGGATTTAAAAAAAAAATCAACAATAAATTATATTTATATTGAAGTCGTTTCACAAAATTTTAAATTTACTACTTGTATTTAAATAGGTTTACGAGAATCTGGTTTTCATGTAACTGTACATTTATTAGCATGTTATTATAATCTGTTTCCATTTTTTTTTAATCACTTCTATGTTAGTCTCAGGTTTAAATTAGAATGTGCTTCATTCAACCAAATTTTGTAAGTTAAGTGTAGCCCTCGCAGTATTGAGTTATATTTTTGTCTCAGTAATCTGTCATCTGTTAGTGATCTAAATAAAGACAAAAAAAATGTCCGCAGAAACATGCAAAGTAAAATGGAAGGTATAGGAACTTGACAGCAAATGTCATATTTCGTGAAGACTGTGGCTAAAATATTACTTTCGAAGTACTAGTGACAGAAGAGAGAGAATTACGAGTAATTTTGGAATGGCATTAATTTGACAGATCGGTAGCGCAAGCGTTACGTTACGACACTGCAGTGTTAAATCCCGCACAGAACAAATGTTTATTAGCCTATTAATAATCATTCCGTATGTGGATGTTGTAAAACATCTGCATGATACAGGAAAAAACCAATGGGGGTTAGTGTTTATAAAAAAAATATCTATGTAATATGCAAAAACAAATGATGGTATTGTATATTCTACAAAATTAAACATTGTATAAAATTGTATAACAGATTGGATAAAAGCATTTGATTGATTCGAATGTCATGTTTTTATTACATAATCAGAAATATTTTTATGAAAAACTCTCCCGCCAGACGTTTCAAGGTAACTTAACTTTTTAAATAACAATCTGGCAAAAAAAACTATCCAAGTTCACCTGGAGGTCGTTGCTTTTAAGCCTATTTACTCAGGGCACAACTTTTAGACCAACATTATATAAATAATATAAAAAATTATAATTATGGACAATTTTATTATCTAACATTGCGACAATCGATTGCATGTTATTTGCATCTATTTAATGCTTTACTAAGAACTGAAAAAAAAACTGATTGCAGTCATGATACGTATGGTAAACGCAATAAGGAATACAATAACACCGGATGATGAGCATTTGTCGTTAGAATACGTCAGGTCTAAATTGATGAGGACGGAAATATGTCTATTGTTAGGTAATACAGTTGCAAATTAAATAAAAAATGAGGCTTATTTGCCAATCACGAATAGTGATCCGATTCAAGTACGTGATAAAATATATACAAATAAATGGGCTAATTATAATCTAAAACTATAAGCAAATTTAAAGCAGTGCAATGTCAATTTTGCACAGTACAGTCAAGGACAAAGTCTTGTGCCAAAACGTTTATTTCTGGATGAAGAACAAGCAAAACGCTCTAAGATCAATGCAAACTCAAGGCGGATGAACACTCACCGAGGAACAGTTCACCGACGATCAGTTAATCCCAACACAACACAGGGGCACAAAATTGCAATTCAATTGACGAAGCGCTCGCGCAACGAACGATCAACACATCCACGCCGTCCGACGGTCCGATAACAACTGAAATCTAATTGTTTCACATCATATAGCTGTCCAAGCACACATACAGATCGAATGAAAGTGACGTGTTTGTATAGGTTGCTTGTATGTGCGCGTTCACTCAACACCACTACGCCTTGAATGACGCATGGCGATTGCGTTTACCGATCATAGACTTAAAAAGTTACGGAGAGACAAGGACGGAGTTTTGCAAACTGCGAATTCAGCGTTACTGCTTACTGTGGCTGTGGACAAAAAATAACTCAGAAATGAAGACTGCAGTTACGTAAGTGTAAGCATAGTTTTAAAAAATAAGAAAATGTAGAACAAATAAATAAAAAGAACCATCTTCTTTGATGTTTTTATTGAAAGGCCATTCAAAAGAGTAAACATAAGTGATCGTGATCGTTTTCTGTCGACTTCAAAAAGTAGACGGTACTCAATTCGATTGTATGTTTTTTTATGTGTGTTACCTCATAACTTTTTACTGGGATCCTTTTTTTATTTGAAAGCTGGTACTTCACATCATGTGGTCCCATATGAATTTGATCAAGGTCAGACCAATAGTTTTTGAGTTATTCTTAATAATTTATATTGAAGTCGGCTGTACAAAATTTTTAATTATAAATTATCTCTTCTGTATTATGGCTACAGCTAGAATATATCGGTTCTACCAATATAAGAACAAGCTCTCACACAGTCATCACAGCCTGTCAAAAGTCTCCTATTATTGAACATAAGCCAGCCCACTGATATTCACATTTTTAAGCTTTATTTTCATCCTTTATTTTTAATTAGAGCACTTTTGTCTTTTAACAAAATTAAATTCAGAATTCTTTGAACTTTTTGAGAATATTCTTTATTTGAATGTAGCTATAGTAGTTTTTCAGTAGTAATCGTTTTTGTTGAGACATTCTCGCGCGGTCGTAAAAAAAAAAGTGACATTTAATGCGCGGACAGGTGGGGCGATAATTACTCACGCGGTATGGACGGTTCAGTGGTGACTGCCTCAAAAGGGTGATAATAACAATAGTTGTCACACTTGACAAGCAGGCTTATAACCGCTGCTTTATTTTTTCATTTTCTAGTTGGTATTAGAAAACACTGCTGTGCATCTCCTGGTTTGTTTCTCTCTGTCGCCTCTCACGATACCAACGGGACGAAATGGCGGCCCGCGAGTAAAACATGTGCCATGTTGTAAAGCACCCGAAACGTCGAGAATTAAAAATAAGTAAATTAAACGCGATAAAATCCGCAATTATAGTTTTATTCAATCTACATCATCTAATTCAAAACGTAGCTTAAATGCCGGCAACGTAACGTATATTTCCCTGGTGTTGCAGTGAGCCGCATGCTCGTTTGCTCCCTCTTCTATAAAAAAAAAGGTTATTAATAGCGTCGGGTTAAATTATAGTTTTAAATCCTCACGAAAGAAGTCCCGTCGCGTAAGCTGCGAAGCCACGGTCTTCGCATAATTTAACATTTCATGACATATTTTACATTTTTGTAGTAATTTTGTTTCAAAAAATATTTCGAAAACATCTGAAGTCCACCAACACGCGTTGGAGCAGCTCGGCGAAATTTTTCTAGCCCTAAAACCTTTGCAGAAATGAGAGGAGGCCTGTGCACAGGAGTGGGACGTAGTACGCTGTAAATTTAACAATTTTTAGTTCACACGTTTCCGCAGGATTTCTTTTGTGAAACAAATACTAATTTAAACCTGTGAGACTAATTATAAATTACATTCTGTAATGAGACTGAGTATATGTATAAGCTATTTTATTTTATTTATTTTTTATAGGAGAGGGGGCAAACGAGCATGCGGCTCACCTGATGGTAAGTGACTACCGCCGCCCATGAACAACTGAAACACTAGAGCAATTGCAGATGTGTTGCCGGTCTTTTAAAAAAGGAGTAGGCTCTTTTCTTGAAGGTCCTTAAGTCGTATCGGTCCAGAAAAATTGCTGGTGGTAATTGATTCCACAAGGAAGTTGAGCGAGGAAGAAAACTTCTAAATCACACAGTGGCGGACGGCCAATCATCCAGATGGTATGGATGGTATCGCGAGTTTTTTTTACATTCTGTAATGAGAACTATTTAGTGTTAAATGGGGCAATATTGCGCCGAAAAATATACATAATATTTGCATAGTCAAAGCAAGTTTTTTTGGATGGCAAAATGTAATGTAAATGTAACCTCTTTAAAATTTGTGACAGTCAATTATTTTTACTTTGGGATAGTCTGAATAAATTAAGAAGTCAATTCCTTTCTATTAAGAACATCCGTAAATAAAGGCTCACCGTAGACAAAGAAGATGTATGGAAGGAATCTCTTCTAGTGACGCTTTGAATGTCTTCACATCATCAGCCCGATTCACACTTAATATAAGCCAGTGCTTGACTATAATCGCAATATGTGCTAAGTGGTGATGAAGCCCTACATGGTAAATCCCACTGACTTATCATAACAAAAGCCTATTCAAAAGGTATATTAAAAGGAAAGACTGATGCCGACAATTTATTCTACTGCTTTGTACGAAATACGCATCAAGAAAGATGAAGCAAACTAAATGGTAGTCCGACGGTGGAAAGGGCAGAGACGAAATTATAGAATACCGAAAAGCTGGCTACACTACGCCTGTGCGCTAGGCTAATAAAATTGATTTTAGCCAAATCAAAGGCACCAATAAGCCCCTAGACCACGCGCAAAGGTCTTACTTCATAGCAGGGAGGATTTCCTATAATCGCCACACTTGGCAAGCTAGCAGTCGGCCTTCGGCTCTCATCTTTAACGCTGCTCTGTCGTTAATCTGGGTATTTTATATATGTGGCATATAATCTAAAGCCAGTCTTAATAGACTTTCTATATTCATCCTTACAATATAATATGATTATCTTACAAAAAGATAAGTATCAAAATGCAACAATTAAAGAGGTAGCACTATAAATTAGTCGTCTCGAAGTCAATCTCGATAGAAAAAGAAAACCTTATCATATTTTGTTACTGAATTAAAAAGTAAGAACAAACAAAGTCGGGGACAATGTTTAGTGTACAGCATTTATGGGTGGGTTCGCGCATCGCGCCGTGATTGGTTGATTACTATCTTACGATGTGACGTACGTATGCAGTAATATAAATATTTCTGCTGAATGATACACGTGATTTAGATCTTAAAATATTACAATAAGGTTTAAATTTATTTACTAATGAACATTGAGATTAGCTAATTAATATTAAATTATGATTAGAATTAGTATATAGTAGAATTAGCAATCATGAAATGGCGGCGTAAGACAACTATTCACCGCTAGACAACCTGACAACTATTCACCTCTAGACAACCTCTAAGTAACAGATGAACAACCCTTCATCTCCTAATCCTATTGCCCTAACCGTGCGGTTACACAGGCGGAATCTGGAGAGATTAACGCGGCACATGCGAAGGACTATCCCGCGTACACTTTCCCGACTGTATACATTTATAATTAACACCATGTTCCTTGTAGTCATTCTCCCATTCCGGGCATGAAGAACACAAAACAGCTTCGGTTCTAGGCAGACCCGTGTCACGATGTTCGTTCACGCTAATCTCTGAAACCGCTCAACAGATGTTAATGAAAATTCTCCTCCAACTTGAAAGATAGGATAGTTTTTTTATCTGAATTAGTAACTCTCAATATTTTATATTGCGAATTTAATCCTGTCCATCCAAAGGTTGTCTGCAAGGGATCGCTCTTAGCGATAAGACCGCCGATTGTACCAATTTCTTTCTCTCCTTTTTTGTTAATATGGATATTTTTTTGACGTACAATAAAGCGTTATCTATCTATCGAAATATTTTGAAGACGTGAATTTCGCCAACACGCTATTATGGGGCAGCGAGGCGGTCACTTCCTTGCCCTAAAACAGAAATGAGAGGAGGCATGTGCTCAGCAGTGGGACGTATTTGGCTGTAACTTTATGTATCTATCTAAAGCCAATCTATCTAAACGCATATCTACTCAACCCACTACCGCAAACAGCGTGGTCGATCCCCTTCTTCCGTGTCTCATATAGGATATCGCGACTTAGATAATTTGTCGTGCGATATGAACAGGAATCGCGCAATTCAATGCCAGCGTCCCCCTATATTAACAGACTTGGAAAAAAGGAGTGTCTAGATTAACAATTTGAACTTACGACTGCTCCGTGACGCAGTGGCTTAGCAATGAGTTGCTGCGCTGGGGGCCGCGGGTTCGAATGCCGCACGGAACAAGTATTTGTATGGCCTGCAAATAATTGTTCCAGGTCTGGATGTTTGTCCTGTGTCTGTCTGTGTGTTTGTAAACTGCCTCCATGATACAGGAGAAAATCCTAATGTGGTGGTGACGTTTTTAAAAAAAAAACTGTTACACGATATCTTCGTCAATTCTGAACCGATTTTGATGTTTCATATTATACTTCAGGAGTGGTTCCGTATAAATTTGGAGAAATAATTCCAGATATAAACGATAGGGGAAAAAACATGTGTGCAGTTCACACACGCGAAAGAAGTAAAACCTTCAGAAAATAGGGAGTAAAATTGCTTTGTAATGCGCCATAAGTTATTATATCAAACAAAAAATTATTGATTCTCAAGGTGGTTAGTAAAATAGACGCTAGATGGCATAAACACAAATAATTTAAATGTGTTAAAAGGCCGGCAACGCATCTGCAATTCCCTCCCTGGTGTTGCAGTTGCAGTTGTTCATGGGCGGCGGTAGTCACTTACCATCAGGTGAGCCGCATGCTCGTTTGCCCCTCTCCTATAAAAAAAAAATATAAATCGGTAAGTTATGAAATATAAGGTTATTATAAACGGATTGGATATGATAATTTTATTCATTATGGTTAATTTTGTTTATTTAATTTTTTTTATCTGTTTATATCAGCAATTAAAAGTTTTATTAACCATATTAGAAGTACCGCACAAAAATAAGACCGAGTTATTAGGGATCCTGTACCGTATTGTATTTCATTCTCTTACAGGCTATATTTTATATTTATAAATGTTTGTTTTTTTTAGTCTCGGTTTTTCGTTTAATCTAGTTTCAAATCATAAAGGTTCCAAAGAATTTTTCACTTCAAAAAAGTTGTGAAACCTAAAATAACCAGATCGGCGATGGTCAGCAGTGTAAACGTGTCCACGTCTGGTACTACGACCGACGATTTGACTAATATGCGATTTTAACAAAATCTCACAAAAACGAGCGCCGAGCGAATGACGAAGAGACAAAGATCCAGCAATTGTTTTGCGGACTGATGAAGAAATAGCTTGCTTGCTTTTTCAACTTTATAATTGAATTTGTTTTATTTACTCTGTTAAAGTTACTCTGCCAAAAAAAAAACCTTTTTTTATATAATAAGGGTGACAAACGAGCACACAGTCCACCTGCTGGTGTGCTGAGCGGATGCTGTGGCCCATAGACATCTATATTTATCCTCAATTAAGAATCAAAATGCAGATGCGCCGCCAACCCTGCGGACTGCGATGAAGTGCCTCGTTTCCAGTAAAAAGAGTCTCCGGTCCTCTACACTCACCATACGAAACACAGCAGGATTGAGCAGCTATTTTACGCTAGTATTCTGTGAGAGCGTGGTTCTTTCCCGGTCGAGCCGACTTATCAGCGCCACAACCATAATATAGTCGCAGCATGGCTCTACCACGTATACCAGCTTGTAAACTTAACTAAGTAACGAAGCGTGCAATTGATGTCATGTCGAACTCATTCCTACTTAGTTTTACGTGGTAGCCTTGCTGCTACTGTAATGGGAGACTACCGGGGAAGTACCAAGCACCAACACTCGAGTACAAAGCACGCACAGTAGCAATTACATAATAACACATCTTGATTGCTTATGAAATAATATGTGGTACAACCGTACTGCAACTAAATTTTAGTTGTCGCACGAATGCTTCCACTAATGGTGGAGCCGTGGTAGCTCAGATGGTTAGCGCTCGCTATAAGCTTCACAGTACTCGAGCTACCCGGGTTCGATCCCCGCCGGTACCGATTAAATTGTTAATTGTAATTTTAAGTGCAGATTTACCACATGCTCGGCGGTGAAGGAAAACATCGTGAGGAAGCCTGCATGTCTGAGAAATAAGAAAAAAATATATTTCGAAGACATGTGAAGTTCGGCAACACGCATTGGGGCAGCGCGGCGGATATTTCCTTGCCCTAAAACCCTCTCAGAAATGAGAGGAGACCTGTGCCCAGCAGTGAGACGTAAATATGCTGCAACTTTACTTTTTTTTGTACGAATGGTTCGGCTCAAACAGGCAACTCACAGAATAACGGCGCAAAATAGCAGCCTGCATTTCTTCATATCGTAAGTGCAAAACGCCAGAGGTTTTGACTAGTGAGAAGACATCTTTCCATGTCACAGACCACCCTTCCATGTGCAGCCACATCCGCATTTTGACTCTTAATCGATGATAAATGTTAATACAGACACAGGCTCCACTTGTATAAATCAATGTATAACATCTCACTTGTATAAAAAAGACCTAACGAATCAGTAAGCTGAAGTGACAATGGGCCAGCCATAATAATAGTAATTAATCCCCTAGACAGCATTTCGGTCACGGCGGCCAACCTCAATGGAGACTAGGCCATCGGAGCAGGACAGGTTTATAGTGCCCGAGTTTCCTCACTCTCGTAGTCCGATGGAACGGTAAACCGACACGACCGGATAGAGATCAGGCGTTGGATCACCGGCTTTACGTGCTTTCCGAGGTACGGGATTGAGACACCGCCAACTTCTTGACTTCGGGCAGCTACTGAGAATTTCTTGACGGAAAAAACTCAATAACAGATTTTTTGGCACGACCCGGGATTCGAATCCGGGACCTTCATGACCAGCAGTAGCGTTTTACAACCACTAGATCAAAGAGGAAGCCATATAGAAACGAGAACCAATGTGAAGAAATGTTAAGTGGCAGCCTCGTAACGCAGTGTGTGTGAAATGTGTGAAGTGTAAGGCGGCACTCCACTAGATGAAGTGACGACTTGGTAAGAGATGCAGGAATTCGATGGATGCTGGTGGCTCAGGACCGTGCCTAATGACATTCCTTGGAAAAGGCCTATGTTTAGCTGTGGACTTGTGATATGCTGTTATAATGATGATAAAGTGCATTAAATACATATACTTTTCTTGAATAACTAGCTGTTCCCCGCTACTTCGCCCGCGTTCCATTTAGGGTTTTATTTTTTTTTGCGCGGATCCCTAATTCTTTTTCTAAAATAAAAGTAACCTAAGTTACTCCTCATAACATGAGCTATCTGCCAGTGAAAGTCCCGTCATAATCGGTCCAGCCACTTCGGAGATTAGCCGGAACAAACAGACAGACAGACAGACGGACGGACAGACAGATAGACGGACAGACAGACATACGGACAGACAGACAAACATTTTCAAACATTGTGTTTTTGTTTCAAGTACCGTATACACTTTCATATGTATTTAGTAAAAAGTTGTTATTTTGATATTACAAACAGACACTACAATTTTATTTATTTGTATAGATATATTAAAATTACCTTTAGTTACAAGCTTACAATATTATCCACACTTAAATTGAATAGCAGTCATCAAATCATAGTTATACATTCGCAGAGTGTAAAACAGAAACAATCAAAAGTGATTACTCTGCCATTCAAAACAAGTTTCAATATCCGCTGTGAATAAACTCACTGTTTAGTCGCAGTCACATGCAGGCGTTGTGCCCCCGCTTTGTAATAATTCGATCTTCAATTGTGGTACAAGTGACAAGCTTCACTAAAATGTGTAACAACTAATAAACTACAACAATATAATAAGTTTCCCAGAAGAGTCGTATGCCTACATCGTGGTAGTTTCCCTTACATAACCAATTCTGAACGTTTTTTTATCAGCTCTGCCCTGGAATCTGCCCAGATGTAGGGACGGTTAACCTGAATCGTCACGCCTGACGTCACGTCTCGCACTTTTGACACTGATTCCCGTCTCAGGTCCGGGTACGTTTCACTTAAGACAACCGTGATAGCGATACCACTATCTATTATAGACCATGAGTTCTTTCTGGTATATCCTAGCCTCTTTGACACCCACGGGATGACGCGAATTTTTTTTTTACTCCCCTACTACACCTCGTGAATTACTTATTAATAAAGTTACCCTAATTAAAATTTACCGTTACTAAAACTCAAACTTTTCTGCCGGGGCTGCGGGCTGTTCGAAAGAGACACCGCGGCTCCGGAACGTAAGGGCACTGAAGGAACACGGATGGTTTTTAGTCAGTAAAAGTCTGACACTCCCTTCCGCTCCACCCAGAGCGAAAGAAGTCATTTGATGATTTTCCATCCGCAAAAAAAAAACGGTCGACGGAAGTTTATCGATTAAATTGGCGATATATTGAGGACGGGCCAAATTAAAACCATTTATGCGTAGATATATGAATGTGATAGAAGCGAGAGAGGTGTGTCAGGATCGTGCCAAAGTCCGTAGTCCTGCATTAAGGATGACTCACGCTAGACCGTGTCGGGTCCGAGCCGAGTGTCGGCCGTAGCACGGTCAACTAATATTACATATATTTTGTATGGACACACTCACGCTATACCGAGCGGCAACCGAGTGACGCCCGAGCAACAAACAACGCTCGGAAACAACTCGGCTCGGCTCGGCCATTTCCTTGTAGTAGAAGATTTATCAGATTCTTCATCGTCCAGAGTGATCGCAATAGCCGCTAAATCCAGGTCGTCAAAATTTAACATGATTGTAGTCCAGTTACAACAGTATTTTTGCTCGGATGAGTATACTGCATCACGGCGCAACGGTAATTGCTCAGTCGAGGCCCGGTCGATTGCAATTACATGCACGGGATCGGCTCGGTGACCGTGCTACGGCCGACACTCGGCTCGGACCCGACACGGTCTAGCGTGAGTCATCTCCTTTACCCTCTGAGTGACGGCCTTGCGAGTTTATGTTTATGTTTACACCCATTATATGAATTTGTCCTACTAAGAGACCTCAATCATAGATTTCCTCACAGGTTGCAATTACCAGCCAACTTACTACGTATGGCTATTACGCCAAAACTTATCTGCCACGCCAAATTTTATGTCCAGCAGTTGACTGTTGCGAGCTGACGAATATCTATACATATAAATAAAATTGAAGTGTCTGTTTGTAGTGTCAAAATTACAGCGTTTTACTAAATGCATAATATATGAAAGTATAAACGGTACTTATAACAAAAATACACTTGTTAAAATTTTTGTCAGTCTGTCTGTCTGTTTGTTCCGGCTAATCTCCGAAACGCCTGGACCGATTTTGACAGCACTGGCATATAGTTGATGTCAGAAGGAGTAACTTAGGCTACTTTTATAATAGAAAAATAATTAGGGTTCCTTGCAAAAAAAATTAAAACTGTAAATTGCACGCGGGCGAAGTCGCGGGGAACAGCTAGTCTTAATATAAAAACAACCTTTTTTTTGTCTTTAAATATTAATCGCTGTCTCTTGTCACTTTCAACTCATTTAAAGTCCTAATTCATTAGTTGTTTGATACAACACGTGTGCTAACACGGGTCTATATATACGTAGAGGCGTCATCATCACATAGCAACACCTGATAGACTAGTGTTTGAATATAAAATGTTAAGTTCAATCAATATTAAACGTGTAATAATTAGTAAGATCATATATAATGCCCCCTTTAGAGGCAAAACACGCGTCGAATTATCGCCTGTGGTTTTTTTCCCTAGTGTATCGGGGTTGGGGATAGAGGTATCGAACACTTCTGCTGTCAGCGCCAAAGTGGCGAAAATCAAATCGCCTCATATGTCATGGTTATAGCCAGTCCATATATAGAGGTCGGTGCACTCATTTTATTTAAGTCACAGACAATTAGTGACTTACCAGTTCCATATTAAATCTTAACCTAATAAAATTTATGATATTCAGGTGCACTTAATGCGTGTCTTCATGAATAGTGTTCTTCCGTGTAACTCTCTTACTCACCATTAGGTGGTGTTTTTCCGTGTAACGTTTTGTGTTGCAAGATGGACTCAAAAGTCCTTGTCAGTGGCAAGAACTCTCCCGTTGGTGGGAATATTAGAAGTAATAACCACGTTCGGCACGCGGATGGACGATCCAACAGTGTCAGATATGGAAATATTCACATTAGGTAGATCAAATCTCGAGAATTAATAATAACTAGGTAGCTCTTCCCCGCGACTTCGCCCGCGTGGAATAATTTTGCGCGGAACCCTAAAATAAAAGTAGCCTAAGTTACTCCTTATAACATCAGCTATCTACCAGTGAAAATCCCATCTATATCGGTTCACAGGTTTTTGCGTGATGCGTGTTCAGATAAAGGTCGTATTTTTTCCCGACTTAGGTACTTAACATTTATCGTTAAATTTTCTTCAATTGCGTGCACTATACTCTTAGCTATACACTTACACTTAGCGGCCAGCCTCCGCAGTCTACTTCACCTGAGGATGCTTCGCTTTTTTTCTTTGTTTATTTACGCAAAATTAAGCAAATTAAGTTATAACAACCTCATTATAATGGATTTCCGCAAATTAAGGCCTGATTCTATAAATTATGAAAAAAAATATTGTTAAATACTTAAACAGTAGGTATCTTCGAATTCCCCAGGACAAGAAATACGTGATCTCAATTCGTGTTAGCATTATCACTTATTTACCCTTGAAAAACGTCCTATATTAAATAACGTGACAACCGGTTCCGGCGTTACCGTAGCAAGAAGCAGTATTATTGTGTTCTCATTTACCTCCAAAATAAATTCAAAAAGCCATCCCAACTAGGCAAATGTGATTTGTTCTTATAGAAAACATAGTGAAGTGCACTTATAACTAATAAGCTTAGTAAACACAGAAAAAATAAATAAATGTACAAGGTGTGTGAATTATATTGTTAGATTAGGTCATGAGGTCAAGTGACTAGTGTTATACGACAATAGACAAGGAACCGCAGTGAAGGGTCTACCAACATATTATTCGAACAATCTGTGCTGAAAACATAGGAATTAGGCTGCGTTCAACGTTTATTACAAAGAGTATATAGTTACTACATTTAAGAGGCAGGACTTTCTTAGGATATACATACGTTCCGTTTTATACAAAACAACAATGTATAACATAGAGATACTCCTTGAACGAATTAAAATTGAAATGGCAAAACAAACAGACGATATAATTTCGAAAATAGACGAAAAGTTGCCTCCTCTCACGCGCGATGTTGAAGAATTAAGGTTGGAAAATCAGAAACTAAAGGAGAAATAAGATTAATGGAAAGAAGCAGAAGAAACGATAACATTATTTTATATGGACTCAAAGAAACAGAAGAAACCGTGCTTGAAATAATGGAATTGACAGTCATAAAATTAGGTATTAACTTAAAAAAATCTCTTGAGAACAAAGATATTAACGAGATACGCCGAATTGGCAAAAAAGTCAATAGCAATGAAAGGAAAAGACCAGTACTTATGTCATTAGTGAATGCTTGGAAAAAAGAAGAAATAATGAGAAACAAGAAGAAATTAAAAATGTATATGTCTCTGAAGACTATCACAAAGAAGTTCAAGAAAAAGGAAAGAATTAAGAGGAAAAATGATAGAAGAAAGGAAAAAGGGAAACTTTTCGGTAATAAATTATGATGAACTAATTATCAAAGAAAAAACACTAAGCAACGAGAAGCGTGAACGAGATTTATCGACATCACCTGCAAATACACAACAGCCTCGAAAAAATACGCACCATCCAAAACGAATACGGTAAATGCTTTCGACATAATGAGAGGAAGAAGTAGTTCCCTTTCCTGTCCTTCAAGATTCAAGATTCAAAACTTAGTTTAGTTATTAATTATTATTAAATATAATAGAAATATCAGACAATTATTAATTATTACTAAATAGGATAAAATGTCAAAATAATGCTTAATTATTATTAAACAAAATAAAAATGTCCATGATTAGTGAAATCGTAGTGGTTCATTTGTCAAATTTATAATCTAGAAATTCTTTGACGGTGTAAAAAGTACTTTCTGTGAGAAGATCTTAGAGGCCTTTACTAAATCATGAGAAAGATAGTGCTTTAACATGCTGAGGAATTTTATTATATATTTTGACACACATGTATAGATATTTATTACATGTTTATTATATTTAGATAATCTAGGAAGTGTGTCAATTTCAAGCTTTTCAGGGCATCTGTTGCTTCGAGAAAATATATTTTTTGCTTTAGTAAACAGATGGTTGTGTTGTTTGACGAACACACATATCTCATATATGTAGAGCGAGGGCAATGTCAATAACTTAAAAACTTTCTAAACCTAATGAACAGAAACAATGACATAAAAACACCAGCCACCGGAACTAGACAACAATTAAAGTAGAACTAAATAACAGAAACAATGAAATATTCTTCAAGCCGACTGGTCCTCGTGGAGAATTAGACCACCACCCTCCATTGAAGAATTCCAAGAGTAATAGTAAAAGTTGTAATCAAATTGGTAATAAAAATAAACAATTTGAAAACTCAACTTTGAAAATAGGTACATTTAATATAAGTTATGTAAGATATTTTTCATCAAGTGAACGATACTTACGACTTACTTATGCATTAGAAGAAATTGATTTTGATATACTGGGATTATCCGAAGTAAATAAAACTGGTTACAGCATTAAAGTATATCGAGAATACATCCTATGTTACATTGGGCAAACAAAAGGCTTACATGGGGTAGGATTCCTGGTAAAGAAAAAACATAAACATATGATATCTAATTTCACAGGGATATCTGAAAAAACCGAGGAATTTAATATATCTATAATCCAGGCATATGCACCAACAGAGGCATCGCCAGAAGAAGACATCGCAACTTTTTAGTGATATGGTAAAAGCACACTCTAGCAGATAATATAATAATAGTTATGGTTGACTTTAACGCTGAAATAGGGTGGCCCAAAAAAGAAGAATGCTTGTGTATGGGAAGCTACGGTTACGGAGAACGCAATGAAAAGGGTAAAAGACAAATAAATTATGCTCTTGAACACAAGTTGTCAATCGTGAACACATTCTTCAAGAAAAAAGCCAAAAAAAGATGGACCTGGACGTCACGTAATGAGAAGATCAAAAATGAAATCGACTTTATTTAAACTAATAAACCTAACATGGTAAGCAACATTGAAGTTCTAAACCAAGTCAAATTTGCTTCGGATCACAGATTACTACGAACAACGTTTCATTTATACCAACAAAAAAAAACAGAAAAACATTTCAAACTTCAATAAAAAACCCAACAACAGATTACGAAATTAAAAAATACACTGAAAGCCTGAAATCCAATCTTGAAGACAATATAACTACTACACCTGAGAATGTTCAAACCTTCTATAACTTACTTGAAAATAACATAATATCCAGCTTAAAAAATAATAAAGTCACTCAAAAGAAACGAAATACAACACTTAGCGAAGATGCAAAACAACTAATTAAGAAACGCACAGAATTAATAAACACAAAGAAAAGAAAAATGAACTTACCAAACTCTTTAAAATCCCCAATAAATCAATAAAACTCGACTACTTTAAATATAGAGAACTGATAATAACAAAAAATATAAATAGCTTTAGAAGCACTAAGAGAGCCTTCAAGGAACTAACTCTTCAAACGAAATGGATACAAAAACTGGAAAGCAACTCTGCAGAGACTAAGTCAAGAAAATATGTGTCCTATCACTTATTTTTTTGACTTAGACCCTGCTACCAAATTTTATAAACAACTATACAAAAAGAAGGAAGACGAGAATACATTGGAAGAAGAAATTGATAATAAATCTAGAGTAAATATAGTTAAACCAATTGAAGAAGAAAAACTCTAGCATATAAAAATACTAAAAATGAAAAAAGTCCAGGGCCCGATGGGTTAACAAACGAAGCCCTTAAATTAGGTGCTTAACACAGCTCTTTAATATGATATTAGTCACAGAAATGGTACCAAAGCAATGGTGTACATCTGACATTATATTAATTTATAAAAAAGGAAACCCGTTAGATATCGGAAACTACAGGCTCATAAGTTTACTGACATGTATGTAAAAGCTCTTTACATCTATCATACTAAAACGAATTACAAAACAAATTGACGCTTCTCAGGCAATAGAACAAGCAGGTTTCCGCTCAGAATTCAGCACAATTGACCACATAGAAACTGTAGAACAAGTAATAGAAAAAATACAATAAATTTAATAAATCTTTATATGTCGGCTTTATCGACTACAGCAATGCTTTTGACAGTATCAACCATCATTAAATCCTGAATGCATTGGAAACATCAAATGTAAACAATAAATACATAAAGATCATAAAATATATATACTTACATAGTACAAGTAGGGTTGAACTTGAAAGGAGAGGTGACCAAATAAAAATATAAAGAGGAGTCAGGCAAGGCGATCCTTTGTCGCGGAAACTTTTTATTGTTGTGTTGGAAAATATATTTAAAAATTTAAATTGAGCAAAATATGGCATTAATATCAATGGGTGTCGTTTAAATCATCTTAGGTTTGCAGATGACATAGTCATATTTGCTGAAACAGCTAAACAACTTAATGATATGCTATATTCACTAGACCAAAAAAGTTCAAAAGTAGGATTGGACATGAATCTAAGCAAGACTAAGATAATGACCAACAGTCTAGATAATGACCAACAGTGAGACTATTGGTCGTTATCTTAGTCTTCCCATCACCCATCAACATAAAAAAGGAAACAATATATAATACGTAAAAAACTACATTTACTTGGGGAAACAAATATTCTTCATGAAAACTAACAACGAAGATGAAGTAAAAAGAAGAAAAAACATGGAGAAAGTTTTGGTCACTAAAAGAAATCCTAAAAGGAAAATACAGCATGAAAATAAAGAGTACTGTAATGGATACCTGCCTCTTGAAAAGTCTACTATACGGCAGCCAAACGTGGACATATACAAACAAAGTGAAACAGAAAATAAATACAACAAAGAGAAGAATGGAAAGGAGCATCTTAAATATAAATAAAATACATAAAATCAAAAACAATATAATAAGACCAAGAACAAAAATAACAGATGTACTCACGCAAGCTCTAACGTTAAAGTGGAAGTGGGCAGGACACGTCTCACGATACCCAGATAATAGGTGGACAATACAAAGCACACGATGGAAGGGACCGGTATCTGGCAAAAGGAAAGTTGGGAGACCACACAAACGGTGGGCTGATGACATAATACAGTATGCAGGAAAAGACTGGATGAGTAAAAGTAAAAATAGAGAATTGTGAAAGCAAATGGAGGAGGCCTTTACTCAAAATGAGATCCATATCTCTGAAGATATACATAGTTAACCGTACAAACAATAAAAAATAAGCTAATAATACTAACAATAAGTAATAAACAACATTAGAATGTAAAATGTAGGGATAAGGAATAAAGAGGCTTTATTGTTATTAAGTTACTCCTTATAACATCAGCTATCTGCCAGTGAAAGTCCCATCTAAATCGGTTCACAGGTTTTTCGTGATGCGTGTTCAGATAAAGGTCGTGTTTTTTCCCGACTTAGGTACTTAACATTTATCGTTAAATTTTCTTCAATTGCGTGCACTATACTCTTAGCTATACACTTACACTTAGCGGCCAGCCTCCGCAGTCTACTTTACCTAAGGATGCTTCGCTTTTTTTCTTTGTTTATTTACGCAAAATTAAGCAAATTAAGTTATAACAACCTCATTATCATGGATTTCTGCAAAGTACTGTCTGATTCTATTAATTATGAGAAAAAAAATGTTAAATACTTAAACCAACTTAAACAGTAGATATCTTCGAATTCCCCAAGACAAGACATAATGTCGATTCGTGTTAGCATTATCACTTATTTACCCTTGAAAAGCGCCGTATATTAAATGACGTGACATTCATGCCTAAAATTTGTAATAGTCAAATCGTCTGGAGATTTAGTAGGTATCCAAAATGTTGTTTCAGCTGTCATTGAACTGCAACCGAAATGTCAGGAATCAAAAAGTTCAAATTAAACGCGATCAAATCCGTAAAATTAGTTTCATTTAAACTTCGTGTTCTTAAAACAAGGACCATTCAAAAACCAACCAAACTAAAATTCTTCATAAAATTTTCATCTTCATTACGTGTAACATTCTCGTAGTCCAACAAATCGTAGACTGCAAAAGCGTGTCTTTTAGCGTTAAAATCCCTTGTATTTTATCGAGCAAATGACATTTGAATGTATAAATGATTAAATCAAATAAGACAATTCAAGCGCTTTAATAGGCATGGCGATCTGAAATCGATTAATCGAAGAATCGATTTTTGGAGCCAACAAGATCGATTTTTTAAATCGATATGTGGTACTGAATCGATTCGGTGAATCGATATTTCACCCTTGAAAATCAACATTCGATTTTTTTTGGTATAAACCATAAAACTTAATTGAATGTATCCGTATTATAAGAGTGCTGCCGGTTAAAGAATTAATTATTCAAAAACTCGCGAGATGGCTGTATGTTTAAATTCCTTCGCATCTCTTGAATAAAAAAGTTAGATTATCTATTAACTTTGTATTACAAGAAAATGATTAAGAGCCCTCTTACATTTCGGCGTTTCGCAAATTTAGGTATTTTACGCACCGAGCGGGCGGCAAGTTACGCGACCGATACTTTCTTTCATATCTATTCACTCGCTCGCACTATAATACTGTGAGTATGGCGACTAAACGATCTTGATCTTCCATAATACAAAGTTTTCTTAGGATGGACTTCAGTGGATGGAATATTTTTTGGTGTGTCATTTTAATGTTATCTTATTAATTTATTATTATATAATTATATAATTTATTATTTATTATTATACACCATTTTGATATATTATTCATTATTTATGAAATTTAGTGTCAAAATAAGTACACATAAATATTTTAATTGTTACGCTGTAATCGAATGTTAATAATCGATTATGTTTACTACCGGTAGAATAGTGGTATAAATGAATAAACGGTTGCAACCTGTTTTAATAAATATAACAACCAAATGTAACTAATATTTTTTAATCGGTACTTACAGTCAATTACTATATTTTTTATAAGAAAAATATTTGCTGCGACGGCATTGACCGAACTTTTCTCGATTCGATATCACTGAATTTATAACCTTTAAGTTCTTTTGTCGAAAGGCCGTATCAAAATCTATTCCGAAAGCTGAAATAGGACATTTAACTTCAATAAGACCGTTGCTGTATAAACCATTAGGTAAAGCCCTCAAATAACAATGATCTAAGTCAATGAATAGACCACATTTTTGAAGAGACGTAATCTAAATTATAACTATATAAAATAGTTTTAAACCGATCGATCAAAAATTGCGGTCGTAGTTGACGATTTTCTAGTATGCAGGTAATCGACGCACACTACGATAGCAATCGACGCACACTACGGTAGTATCGAAACGATGCAGCGCCCGAAATAAACTGACGCAGGTCCACCCTCGGCAAGCGCTCGCGCGTTAATGATCGCAGATGGCCGGCATAGTGAAATATATAGTACTTTTATTTAATTAATTAAAATATAATAGTAACGATTTAAAAAGTAAAAATAATAGCATAGTGTAAGCAAATGTTGATGATTATTTTGGTATAAATTTTACTTCTAAATGATGTAGAACTTCGGAAATATAGGGGCTTGTATCGAAGCTTTTTGGTCGTTTTTTTTAATTATGTCGATTTTTTTTCCTAGCGTGAAAAGCATATAACGAAAATGTATTCCATTATTATTAAAGTGTAGGATATTTGGGAGATAAAAATATTTTTTTTTTAAATTATTATTTTTTTATTATTGAATAGAATCTACAAATTAGAGCTCCCAAATTGCCTAAACATGCTTTGGGAGAATGATTATTACTGATTAAATAAATAAGTTATCTAAAATCCATTCCGAGCTTATTTGAGGAGAGAAAACGAACTATTTTTACCAAGTAATTGTTATTTCAAGCAATGAACGATAAACATAAAATTTCAACGAGGAAACCTTGTAATTTCGCGTTTTTTTGTAATACGCCCCTTAAGAAAAATCGTTTACAAAGTTTGTAAACGATTTTTCTTAACCATTTTCTTAACTCTGTAAAATTTCTAAATGTAGAAAATAAATGTCTTATTTTATACTTTATCTGTTAGTTTGACATGGTAATGAAAATATTTTTTATTATCGAATTACCTGATTTTACTGATAAGAGATCGTTAAATTATAATATTTACCTTGTTTTTAATAAAATATTACATTATAAACGAAAACTAAAAAGATCGATTTTTCAGAAATCGATCTTATAGACCTCGATTTTTTTGTGAATCGATTCATTAGGTCACGATTCGAATCGATTTTTTTCGAAAAGAATCGCCATCCCTACGCTTTAAATCTACAAGTATAACGCAAAGGTTACGAGGAAACATAGTAGGTATGCGACAAGCTTAGGAGTAGATCATCCTCGAGCCCTTTTCAATGAACGACAACTGGTATTTCAACTCGATAAATAACAATTCAACATTTATACGAAATGTACCGCAACATGCAAGGTGAGGTGACCCTGACAAGCCCCTGCAATGCTCGTCGCTGGTTGGTCCGCAGGTAACGTGCCTCTGTGACGTCACCGGCACAGATGGTGTTACGTTGCACGGAATGGCGGATGCGTTTCTGCGGTTAAAATGTTATTTTTAACAATCTCGCGATGTGAGGGATTTTCCATGCGGTTTATAAGATCGCTATTGTGTTAAATAGTAAACTGTTTCATTATCTGTATTTTATAGTTAATGTTTTTAATTGGCAAAAAGGATTGAAGCATATTTAAGAATATGGAAAAAAGAAAATATAACTCTAGCGACGCGGCGGGCGGCTATTCAAATAAGCACCTATTAGTTATTATTTGATACAAAGTCCATAGTTTCAAATCACGAACAATTTGAAACTGTCACGTATAACTTATAATCTGTGTACTTGCCTCTTTCTATTGTCATTTAGTATAAAGAGGCAGAGCAACTTTAAAGCATTTCTTGAAGTGTCGTAGATTTGTATGAGTAACGCTACGGCCACACTACCGTGAAATGGAAATAATTATGGCCATAATTAAAACAACACCTAGGTGTAGCCACGACTTATGGCCATTATTTTACAATATAATAATAGAGTATTTAATTAAAATTTCATAATAATCATAATTCTGAAAAAAAAATGTAATAATGAGTCCTAGATATATGAAATTAAATAAATAATAACAATAATATGGCATATGACGGTAGGCAATAACTTCCGTGGCGGTCTTTTTCGCATATCATAGACGATTAGGTACCGCTTTGTAATGTAAAATATTCATATAGGTAACTGACACTCATAAAGTAGAACACCGCCGCAGCTTCGACCTTCATCTTGAAAAATTCAATTTATTCCGCCTAGTTCACTGTCATATCCAGGTAAACTCTAGTCTAACTATACTAATTTACGAGATAATTTAGGCAGTTATTTAATGCCATAATTATTACGGTAAAAGGACGGTAGACGGGGAGTTAGTGTGGCCGTAGGACCGTTCAAAAATAATTATAAATATTCTTCTTTCCGCTTTCGCTTAACATTGCGTTCTACTGCATTTAGAAAGTAGATAGCCTTATGCAGTTCAGCTCACTGTTTGTAGGCGAACAGGGTCTGTGTTAGAGAGGTATGTATCTAGTTTACATAGACTGATTTTACGAATCTTAAAATGTTTTTCTTATAATTCCCGGTTTGCTGCCTCCCGGTGCCGTTAGAGCAAAAAATGGCAACCCGCAACCCCCACTTTTCTTTTATAGTTTTGTACTTATTTATTCTGTGGTTTTGGTTTATTAATCAAAAATTTACAGTGGTAGAGCCACGCGGCAGCTTTTGCTGTCGCACGGATGGGCCGGCTCGAACCGGGGTGGTACCACGACCTCACAGAATACCAGCGTGAAGTAGAGATTTACCTCTGCGTTTCGCTTGGTGAGTGCAGGTGGCCGGAGGCCCTTTTTACTGGAAATGAGGCATTCCATCTTAATCCTCACGGGTGACAACGCATCTACATTTTGATTTGTAATAGAGGACAGATGTAGATGTCTATGGGCCGCAGTAACCACTTACCATCAGGTGGACTGTGTGCTCGTTTGTCACCCTTATCCTATAAAAAAAATGTATAAAACAATATACTTAATGTACGTACTTATCCCTACCCTTGGCAAGGGTGCAGATTTTTTCTATTTACATAACTTTCAATGTTACGGTCTTCGTAACATTCAAAATGACATCCAAATGTTAAAAGTTAAGAGAAAAGCTGACTTTCATTTCCCAAAATACCGTCTATATACCTAGTACAAATTTTGCAAATCTGACGAGACGTAGAAATCTTTAAAACTATTTGGTAGGTATAAAATTTACATTCCATTATGAAAATCAATAAATGCTCAGCGTGATAAGCGCGAGACATATAGATTTGCATTACTACCTATATGTTTGCGACCTTGAATCCGACTACCAAGCTCGGCGATTAAGCAAACAACAACATGCAGCTTTGGAGCGAACAACGTTCACTAATAGACTATAGCAAGCAAGTCACTAACGCAAATAAATTTATTAAAAAAATCCTAATCCGACGCATGATGTGAATTTCAAACAAATTTAACAAGGGTGCGACATGGACTAACACACGTATCGCCTTGACCTCTCAACAGACCAAAGCTACCTGCGCGTTTTCACGTCTCATCGGTGCACAAATATAACATAATCAATCA
The DNA here is from genome assembly GCA_033319125.1 of Parnassius glacialis. Lineage (NCBI taxonomy): Eukaryota > Metazoa > Arthropoda > Insecta > Lepidoptera > Papilionidae > Parnassius > Parnassius glacialis. Next base: position 6,503,226 of record JAVANC010000007.1, on the reverse strand, counting down.
TATTTTTATAGATACGTTATATATTTTTTATATGGTGACAAGCGAGCACACAGTCCACCTGCACGGCTAGCACGGACTGGGGACAAAAGTTTATCCCTGGATTCTATCCACTGACAAGAGATAAAGTTATCTTGTCCTTATGCCAAAGCACGGCCACGGGGAGAAGTATATCCCCGTTTGACCTAACGAGTAGACATAATATATGCCCCGTCGTTAGCATGGAGCCAAATGAAAGATAAAAAATTATACTTTTTTGACATTTGAAAGGGACAATTTTATACTGGTTCATTGGACGTGGGTTTAAGTTTATATTCATACAAAAAATCTATCAAGTCTAAGGCTATCTCCCATTTTATCTACTATGGACATTATATCTACCGGTGTGCCAATGCTCGAACGATAAAACTAAAACCTTGGATAAAACTAAGCGAGGGGATAAATTTTCTCCTTTCCCCGGGGATAAAACTCTCCTGCCCATGCTAGCCCTGCTGATGGTAAGCTGTTATTTTACGCAGGTATTCTGTGAGAGCGTGGTCCTTCCCCGGTCGAATCGACCCATTCGTGCTACAACTATACTATTGATATAGCTGCAGCGTGGCTCTACCACGTATAAAATATAAATATGCTCACAAAACCATCGAATAAAATGTTCCGAACTCGGCCGTCCATGCAGCAGCACACACACATTTTAATATTTCACTTACATTTGACTACATTCCCTCTCGCTCTTCAAGTTCTTATCACACCAGTTCTCAAACGTCTATTGTTGCCCTTTTCTTTGTGGGCCGGAATGGCTAATTGACCAATTTCCGACGCTTCAGTTTTAGCGTGCTAGTAACGTTACTAAATTTTTTTTTTTGTATAGAAGCTTATAAACATTATTGTACTGAATGAAAATATTTCGTTGCAAATCTTGGGCAGTTGTTTAGCAGTAGTTAGGTATTTTTATTATTCAAGGATTAATAATTTATTAACACTAGTTCTTGGTAGCTGCACATGGACTGGTTTATCAACATCATAAGTATTTAGTGTGTCATGTCAAGATTAATAAAACTAAGTAATTACGGGATGACTTCGGTGTCTGTCTGTCACAATTTCTGTCTGTCACAAACCTTTGTTTTCCTCAAATGATGATGATTAAAAATTTAAAGAAAGAACATCAGATTTGATAGCTCGCAAATCCTCTCAAAAGAACACCGACTCCTACCAAGAATGATATGCGAGGCAATTTAAATTAAAAAGCATTCTAATTTGAAAAGAGAGGATGGATGGGTGCTACCATCTGCTTGGGATCCTATAATTAATAAAATTGAATCCATACCCAAACGTACCACTGCAATACTTCAATATACTGTGAGCTCATTCTGCGTAGATCGAAACAAAAATTAATATTCAAAAAGTAAAGGTAGCCGAGCTATGACATCGCGACGTCAAACATCTGTCTCTCACGTGACCGTGAGTTGCTGTAAAGCACCCGAAAACGTCGGAAATTAAAATAAGTAAATTAAACGCGATAAAATCCGTAAATACAGTTTTATTCAAGAAAGAACATACTGCTGCAACTTGCAGAATATCAATTTTACAAAAAAAAATGCTTCACTAAATACAATAAAAAAAAACTGGCCAAGTGCGTGTCGGGTCACGCAGACTGTAGAGGTAGGCACCGTAGTTGCCCGTCACAATACGTGGGCTTTCTTGATAATGAGCATACAGAGTTCGTGGTTAGACCGCTATAACGACTAAAATGGGCCCATATTGGGAGATTGTAACTGAAGGACTTATTTTCATATCGTCTTAAAAAGAGTGGTATTCAAAAAAGATTAAAAAAACTTTCGATTTTGAAAATAAAACCCTGTCTTTCTCGCAAATGAAAAAGTAAAGCTGATAGTAGTAATGCCACAAGTTGTTTTCTTCATAAATTTTTTATTTTTAACAGTTTAATGCAATTTAACTAGTCATTTTCTATGGAGTTGTAATTCGCAAACGGACCCCTGAATCGAAAAGATGTTGTTCCACACCCCCAGTGTTTTTGAAAGAAATACCCAACGATACCACACATGTTGTAATAGACGGGTAAAAAAAATCGGGTAAGAAAAATAAAAATGTTTTTTAAGATTTTATTTCACAGTTTTCTAGACGTGATTAATATCTATGACTATACCAAATTACAGATTTGTAGTACCTAGGACCTTTGAGCAAAACCGCAGACAGACGGACGGACGGACATGGCGAAACCATAAGGGTTCCTTGATGTGTAACTACGGAACCCTAAAAATTGATTGTAGCAACAAAAAGGCCACCGACTCAGCATAATGCTACAGTAACAGAGTTACCGCAGTGCTGATATTCTGTCGGAGCCACATAAAACTTACAATCACTAAGGTCTTAATTAGAGTTAACATTAAATCTATTGTATGTAATAAATTTGATATGGCTTCAATATGCACTGCTGGCCGTACGTGGAAGCCTTAGTCACTTAGCGTGCTCTGGAAAGGGCTATGCTTGGAATTTCCCTATAAAATCCGTAACGAGGATATCCGCAGAAGACCAAGGAAACTGACATAGTAGTCTAGCAGATCAGTGAACTGAAGTGGCAATGGGCCGGCCATATAGCTCAAAGAGTCTGTTCGATGGGGAAAGAAGGTTCTCGAGTGGCAGCGTCGTACTGGTAAGCGCAGTGACGCAATTGAGTGGCAATCTTTTACTTGATGGTGTGACGACCTGATGAAACACGCACAAGTAACAAGTCGATTGACGTTTGATGCAGGTGATGCATGACCGTACATAGTAATTGTGACACTATGTGTAGAGATAGTGCTGTAGAGATAATGATGTTGATATAATATGCACTAATGCAGTTACCCAAAGGTGGGCAATATTTCGACTTCAGGGTTAATTTTTTTTTAATCTACCACCGTCTCTAAATGAGGTTCCACTGATCAGATAAGAAACGGAGAAAAACACTTAACAGATATTTTTTTGTATTTTTTTTATTTATCAATTTATTTTCTGAATGGAGCATAGTGGAATACAATTACAGACCCATCGGTGACTGAAGCATGTTCTGGATACGCTCAAAATACAACCAACTAGGAAAGCATCTACAAGTTACACATGTCACCTCTGAGGACTAAGATGGAATACCTCACAGCCTCAGCAACCTATTATAATACTATAGAAATATTATAATATATATCTATGAATAAACCTAGCAAGCTAACAGTAAAGCTACAGTTTCTCTCGTATAGTATGGTATCGTATTCCGGTAACCTCAAACCGGTTCTGCACACAGTGCAGCACCACTACACACGCCACTTGCTCCAAACGACTCGATCGCGAACGTACGCATAACCTTACAGCTCTTGTATATATCAGAACCTATATCGAAGTAATTATCGAATTCAAGAACCCCACCAGCACAAGTTTATATATTTTTTAGGATAGAGTGACAAACGAGCACACAGTCCACCTGATGTTAAGTGGTTGCTGTGGCCCATAGACATCTACATCTATCCTTGTTTGCGAATCAAAATGCATATGCGTTGTCACCCGTGAGGACTAAGATGGAATGCCTCTTTTCCAGTAAAAAGGGTCTCCGGTTCTCTAGACTCACCATACGAAACACAGCAGCATTAAGCTTCTTTTCCAGTAAAAAGAGTCTCCGGATCTCTAAACTCACCATATGAAACACAGCAGTGTTAAGCTGCAATTTTACGCTGGTATTCTGTGAGAGCGTGGTCCTTCCCCGGTCGAGCCGACCCATTCGTGCTACAACTATACTACTAATATAGCTGCAGCATGGCTCTACCACGTCTAGCTTGATACTCAACATCTAGATATCGCAAAACAGTGCGGTAGTAAAATGATTATCAGATACCAGAGTTGCTATCGTGCCACTGGCAAAATTGTACGCAAATAAATCAAGGTCACTTCTATCGGAAACGTGACTACAACGGTAATGTAACTGTAATGAAATATTCTTGAAAATTATATTAACGTAGTTATTGTTTTTCTTGATGTTGTAACAGTTTTTAATTGGGCATTTTTCTGTAAACTGGGCAAGGCGTTCTAAGAAAGTTGTCTCCGCAACTTTTTTGCTTATATTTAAAAAAAACATCTTATTCAGGTGATATATATCAACCTATTAAATAATAAACAGCAGATAAACCAATAATATTTCCATTACTTTAGAAAATAGTGCATATTTTCTGAAAAATAGATACAGGGGACTGTTGCATATGTCAGGGGACTGTGCATTTAAAATTGATAACACCATTTTAGTACCAAAATTAATTCTTCGTTTTTATTTTCATAAAACTTAGGATTTTAGGAATGAAGTAATTAAACAATAAAGAATCAAAAAAATCTACAGGTATTTTTATAATATTCTACTAATACTAAATTTCACAGATTCTGAATCAGTCAACACATCTTCCACAATAAATTTTGGCTTATTTTCATAAATTATTTTACCGATATAAAAGTGAGACAACGATCACAAAGTGCCGGCCAAGTACGAGTAGAACCCGCGCAAGAGTTCCGTACCATCGAAAAACACGTTTCTAGTAGGGGTGCCCCCTTTGATCAATAATTCATTTTTATTTTTATTATTTGTTGTTATAGCAGTTAACAGTGGTAGAGCCACGCGGCAGCTTTTGCTGTCGCACGGATGGGCCGGCTCGAACCGGGGTGGTACCACGACCTCACAGAAAACCAGCGTGAAGTAGAGGTTTACTTCTGCGTTTCGCTTGGTGAGTACAGGTGGCCGGAGGCCCTTTTTGCTGGAAATGAGGCATTCTATCTTAGTCCTCACGGGTGACAACGCATCTACATTTTGATTTGTAATAGAGGATAGATGTAGATGTCTATGGGCCGCAGCAACCACTTACCATCAGGTGGAATGTGTGCTCGTTTGTCACCCTTATCCTATAAAAAAAAGCAGCAACAGAAATTCTGAAAATTTCAACTGTCTAACTATTATGGATCACGAGATACAGCCAACTGAGAGACAGACGGACAGACGGACGAACGGATAGCGGAAGCTAAGTAATAGGGTCCCGTTGAGTACGGAAACCTAAAAAGCAGTTTAGATGTTTCATCACTATCTCAATAGAATTTGATTGTATACCGAAAGCATTATAGTTTTCCAGTGACTTGATGCACTTTGAGAATGCCAACCACCCACAAAATTTTTCAACATGGTTACTTCGTGTTCGATTTCAGCATTAATTTCTTTAATTGCATCATCTTATATAACGCTTAAACTAATAGCAGGACATATCTATATATGTTCAATGATTTCTACAAACTCCACTAGATTTCCAACATCGCCTTCAGCAGCAACCACGACATTTCCAGGTAGCTCCAACGCCGTTTGGTGCGCCTTTACAATGGCCACTCTCCGTATAGTCCTAGGCAAACTTTTGTTAATGTGGAAGTAGTTTTAGTATTTTTGTCACACATAATGATTCTGTTTCTATAATGAGTTATTGGTCCATCGATCACTAAAGAAATGTAGGTTTTTAATTTGAGGTAGCAGCTGGAGGATGAGAAATATTCCTAGAGATTGTGCCGTGTGTAGTGTGAAGACTTAATCAGAGTACACGACCCGCCAAAATGGTAAGCAAGGAAGGAAGGAAAGAAGGGTATACCTAAAGGTTATGTATTTGCTTTCTTTTTTAATCGCGATAGGCGTTTCTTTTATTTCTTTTTCTTATATATTATACTTTCGTTTTCAGAACTCAGGACTCTCTCCACTTCTTCTTTGCTCCCGAGTGTTTTAGTGGAGTCATATTCTTAATAAGCTTCCTAATTAACTTTTCTTTGTTGTTGAGGTATTTAAGGTGGTGGTCGTGCAAACTTCAGAACATTTGCGTTTTGTTACAAGCAGCGATGTAATCATTAACCTTTAGATTACGTGTCATGTAATTTAAAATATAGACAGGGGAACTGTTCACAAAATGCGGAGACAAACTTTAATTAACTTGTTTAGTAATTATAAAATAATATTTATAAAAAATAAGTAGATCTCATGAACAATGATTTAATATTGTTTGAATAATCAAACAATTTGATTAATTCCTACAGTTATTGTCTCATTATCATTATCAGCCTGCGACAGTCCACTGCTGGACATAGGCCTCTCCCAAGGCGCGCCACATAGCCCGATCTTCGGCTACACGCATCCAGTTTCTACTAGCCACCTTGCGTAGATCGTCGTTCCATCTGGTCAGGGGGCGTCCCACACTACGTTTGCCTAGACGCGGTCTCCACTCCATAACACGTCTACTCCACCGATTGTCACCTCTGCGACAGACGTGGCCAGCCCATTGCTACTTCAGTTTACAAACACGGAAGGCTATGTCATTAATCTTTGTTCTCCGGCGGATTTCTTCATTTCGAATTTTATCTACCAGACAAACTCCGAGCATAGCTCTTTCCATCGGTCGCTGAGCGAATTTGAGCTTGTGAAGTAGTGTAGTATTGTCAGTGTCCACGTTTCGCCACCGTAAGTGAGTAGAGGCAGGACGCACTGGTTGAAGACTGTTGTCTTCAGATTTTGCGGTATGGGCAACTAGAAAACCCGACGGAGCTTTCTAAATGCTGCCCAGCCTAACTGAATCCTCTCGGTATCCTCTAGTTATTGTCTAAATTAATTTAAACTATACCGCTTTGGTGACTCGTCAGGGGACTGTTGTTTGAGGACTTTAAAAACGTTTTTGATACAATAAAGTATATTTTAATGGATATTGTACGCTGAACAGAGGTAGATTAGGTTAATATCTTTTAAAGTTATCTATGAAATATATAAGAATCTGTACTTTTTTTATATAATACTAGCTGTTCCTCGCGACTTCGCCCACGTGTAATTTAGAGTTTTAATTTTTTGCGAGGAACACTAATTATTTTTCTAAAATAAAAGTTGCCTAATTTCCCGTCAAAATCGGCTCAGCCGTTTCGGAAATTAGCCGGAACAAACATACAGACAAAATTTTTAAAGTTTATACTTTCATATGCATTTAGTAACACGCTGTAATTTAGACATTACAAACAGACACTTCAATTTTATTTATTTCTATAGATTGGCTTGAGACAATGAGCTTCCCAGTTTACAGAGAAACGCCCAATTAACAACAACGTGGTCTGGTCGTTAAAATACCTTGCTACCCAATTTTCGGTCATTATAGTACTATAGCAGTAGAATGGCCGCCATTTGCAATGTACTATAGTACTATAGTATGAAGACTGAGTACGAGTGTGTGCACAACCACAGATGAACTCTTTTATCCCACGCTCTTTCCCCTTATCCCTCTCTATCATAGTACGATGGGATCGGAGAAAGATCAGGCGCAGAACCAACATTTTACGTGCTTTTTGAGGCACATGGCTAAAAAAAATCCTAATTCTAGGCTGCTATTGAGATTCCTGACAAAATCTCTTAATAACTGCTTGACCAGGAATTCGAACCCGGGGCCACTCAGTCGCGCTAATGACCAATAGACCAACGAGACACTCACCATTCTAGTAGATTGCAAGTTATGTGGTCGAAACAGTGTAGTGGCGATGTAACAATAACAACTACCCCATATCAACTCGTGGGTGTCACATGAGGCGACACAGGGAAACAAACTTGGAGATGAGCAACAGAATCTTAATGATAAAAATAACAAAAGGCTGTCGCCAACCCACTTGCTAAGGCAAATATCCCCCCCATTGACGCAATTTTTGTTCAACATTGGACATGACAGCCTGTAATAAAAATGGTATGTGATGCACGCTAGTTGCGCGCCTCGTAGAACGCTCTGCATCATGGGCATGCAACTTAGAACATTATTTTACGAACAAAATGATACGTTTTATGTGCTTCCATCTACATTCCGAAGCGCTAAGCTAAACTTATTTTACTTATTTTAATCTCACTAGAGGGCACTTATATATTAAGTCTATGCATACGCAATAATCCACGCGCACTACGCAGTTAGTAGCAGTCACTGGACCCCAGATCGCGTCCAGCACATGTGTCTATTTTTTCCCTTTTTTCAAGTTCCTTCTTTTGTAAGCGCCGTCTGTTATGCAAAGCACGACACTAAAGAAAATTAAATTTGAGTCGCGCATCTATCTCTAGTTTATATACAGATCTATGCTCTGCATTCACACCAGGGGAGCACGGCCCTGGCGGCGGCAGATTTTAGAAAGGCGTTTTGAAAAAAGTAGCTCCTTTAAAATACAGCTTTTTCTGAATTGTTTGTTTAAAATATAAGCAAAGCAAAAAGAACACTGTAGCAAAAGGATACAAAGAGGAACAAACAGTATTTAAAAATTCTGAAAATAGAAATAGGAGATCAAACGAGCACGCAGCTAACCTAATAGTAAGTAACTACCGCAATTAATAAACAATTGCAGCACCAGGGAACTTGCAGGTGAGTTGATGGCCTTTTAAAAAAAGAGACGGTTTTTATTTGATAATGACGTCATATTCACACTAATGATGAATATAAAACCTTTTTAGAGTAAGATTTATAAGACTCTGCAGAAATGTAGCACAAATGAGTCGGCCAGGAACGAAATAGCAGAAAAATGTTCCCTGTGTATGTATGGTGACCCCTTTAACTGCAAATTTGGCATTCCATGAAATACTAGAGGGTGACAACGTGTTCCACAATCTAATTATTAAATCTCAACCGAGAATATATGTGAATATATATGGGCTCCAACATCCACGTGCCACCAGGATTGTGTGGTCGTTTGCTGGCTTTAATTGTATAAAAAACATTTCAGGATAAACATGATAATAATGTTATTCCACTGTTAATTATTTTAATCTATATGTATGCAAATGGCATGCTTAATTCAAGGTTTTATTAAAATGGTAAACGGACGATATAACTACAGGTAAATAATGATATTTTATCACTTGTTAATATGTCGTCTCAATTACAATAAGCGTAATCGAATTTATAATAATAAATGAACGAATTCATTATAATGAATGAAAAAATAATATGAAATGCTAATAATATATCTTATTTTTATTTATTTCTTCTTCTGAGTTGTCTGGAAAAGATCGCTATGTAGCAATAAGACCAACCTTTGTATTTCCCTCAATAGATCTTTATTTTTATTCTTTTTGATATTTTTAACTTTTCTTGGTGTACAATAAAGAGTATTGTATTGTACTGACGGCTCCGTGGCGCAATGGCTTAGCAATGAATTTTTGCGATGGGGGCCGCGGTTTCGAATCTCGTACGGAACAAGTATTTGTAAGACCTACAAATAATTGTTACGGGTCTGGATGTTTGTCCTCGTGCAATTTATATCTATAAACTGCCTCCACGATACAGGAGAAAATCCTAGTGGGTTTAACATTATTTTAAAGAAAAAATTTAAAAAAGAAAAAGAAATCTATCTTTATTACTCCGAAGAAAAAAAATTATTTGCCAGTTACTTTTTAAAACTGAGTTGATAACATAAACGAATAAAAAAAATAGCTCTACATAATACTGATTGCATTATGCAGCAATTTTTTATGGAATACGGGTGACAAACAAGCACATATTATACCTGATTAGATGCTACGGCCCGCAGACAGAAACTGAAACAGAAACAGAATTTTTTTTATTCACTATAGATCATAAATAGTAATACTTATTGAAGGTTACTCTTTTGTTTAATTACCACTGGTTCGAAAAAAAACCTCTGTCCTGGGAAGAACCAGCAAGAAACCCAGTGGGACTTTAAAAAAAATAACGGCTTATCATGTATGTTACACAATTAAAAACACAAAACAAATTAGAAGTAGCTTGGTAGCGATCACCTCATTCCAAAGAGTTATTATCATCCATAAATTCCGTAATATTATAATGACCCTTTTTATACAAACTTAGTTCAATAAACTTTTTGAACTTTGAGCAAGTCAAATTTGGAATATTTTCTAGGATTTTGTTGTAAAAACGTATGCATCCCCTTAAGAATGAATTACGGACTCGGTGGAGTCAAGTAACTGGTTTTTTTTTATAGGATAGGGTGACAAACGAGCACACAGTCCATCTGATGGTAAGTGGTTGCTGTGACCCATAGACATCTACATTTATCCTCAATAAATAAAATGCAGATGCGTTGTCACCCGTGACCCCGTGAGGACTAAGATGGAATGCATCTTTTTCAGTAAAATGGGTCTCCGGTTCTCTACACTCACCATACGAAACACAGCCATTTTACGCTGGCATTCTGTGAGAGCGTGGTCCTTCCCCGGTCTAGCCGACCCATTCGTGCTACAACTATACTACTAATATACCTGCAGCATGGCTCTACCACGTATAGAAGCTTGTGTCTGTGTGTTCGTAGTATTTACAGAATGAATATCACTTATTTTTGTAAAACTACCTTTATTTTAAATTTTCATAAATGTATTGAGAGACCCAACTTAATATATTAATTTCCTTAAATTTTTGTCGCGTCGATTCTTTAGTTTCTCTTCTATTAACCGATTCGTTGCGGCACCAATTTTCGACAACTTTTAGCTGTGGCGGCAAACAAATATTTCATGACAAGCCGGGCGTGCCCACAGAAGTTGATGACACGCCTATTGTGCCATCAGCCATGTGTAAAAATAATTATCTTTTTTATGCTTTTTTCACTTGTTAAGACATAATTAAGTTTAGTTGACATCAAACATCAGTTACAAACGGAAGGATACTTGTTTTTAGTGGGTAACTACGTGTTTTTCTACGTGTTTTCTTTGAAATTGAGAGTAAATGACTTTTTTATGCAGAGATTACAAACATTTTGTACTATTTTTTGTTTTATAAAAAATCATTTATATAAGTAGGTACAGCTAAATCACCCTGGAAAACCTTGGTTTTTATTAAATTAAATTTTCAACAAACACACACAAACGACAAACAAGCACACAGTCCACCTGATGGTAAGTGGTTGCTGCGGCCCATAGACATCTACATCTATCCTCGTTTGCTAATCAAAATGCAGATGCGTTATCACCCGTGAGGACTAAGATGGAATGCCTCATTTCCTACCTCTACTTCACGCTGGTATTCTGTGAGGTCGTGGTACCACCCCGGTTCGAGCCGGCCCATCCGTGCGTCAGCAAAAGCTGCCGCGTGGCTCTACCACTGTTTAATTATGATTCATTAATATTTATAAATGTTAAATATTATTTAATGTTATTCAAATGTAAAAGTAAAGTCGATTTGAAAACGTCTAATTAGTAAGAATAGCATAACAAATGTTTTCAAAAGGAAGCAAACGCCGGCGCTATACGGCGGCGGATTGACAAAAGACTATTTATTAGAGAACTATTTTTATGCATGAACGGTTTCAAACTCTTTCAAGCAAAAATAAACCTTATACCATATCACAAGAGTACATGGTACTTCGTAGGTCTATTCGGCCATATGATATTAATAAGACGGCAGTTCAACCATTTTAAGCAAAATTAAACAATAAGACAAATGCATTGTTTTTTTTTTAACAGGAGACTTGTTTTCCAGAAATTTATTTACACCTTGAGTTTGTGAGCGATCGCAACGAGTAGCACTCGTTATTTGTTACTTATTAGACTATTTTCCACAACATGATTGAAAACCCACAAAGTAAAAAGAGTACCATGTACAAGTTAAAAAAAGGTTGACAACCCCTAAAAATTTCAAACTTTCAAAATATCCAGAAACGAAGCCGCAGGCATGAACTACTTACAAAATAATGAATATTTTGTCCTGAATAATTTTTCCAAGAACGCAATTTGAGCGAGTTATAACGATTTTTAAAAAGACACGACTTGTGTGTCATACGCCACACACAAAAGTAATCGATGGCACGCCTGGCGTGCCATCCGCACTGAACCGGTTAAACAAATATAATTTTAGTGCCAGCCGCGTGTCCCCATAGCAAAATACTATACGGCATTATGCTATGGAAATAGCTAAAGTAAACTAGTCTAGCTGCTTCAACACTGGTAAGATTTCTAATCTATTTTAGAGCAAGTGCTGCAGAACTAAGTCTGCTTGCTAGTTTTGATAAATGGGGCCCCCATTGAAGCTTCGCGTCTAGTGTGATTCCAAGAAAAATGGTGGTATCTACAAGACTCAGTTCCTCCCCATTTAAAATTACATTAGTATTAAACAGGGATTGAATACCGGTACCAATTTCGGTTCTGGTTCTTCATTTAGGTTCTTATAAAGGTTCCTCTTTTCGGTACGGTTCCAGTTCCGGTATCGGTTCCGGTTCGTGTTCCGATGTACCGGTTCTAAATACCGGTTCCAAGAACCTATAATCAAATTTCTCCAAATCCGTAGATTGGTATAAAAAATTCTGTACAATTCCGTAGATGCTATTTCAAAATATCCGCTCCGTTGAGGATCGACAATATTTGTTTTTGAACTTAGTTGATAAATTCATTCTTTCATGGAAAATTCTTGTTGTAAGTTTAAATGTAGTATAACATCGAATCAAGCTACACATGTAAGAAAAATAAACCATAAAAATTGAATATAACTAATTGTTTCTTTTAATAAAATAATATTTAGAAAACAACAAATAAAGTAACTATACACTCTTTAATATTTGTGGATAGTTATACTAAAAGAATACGTTTCAAACTTGATTATAACGACTTATTAACATGGATTTTATTTTGTGGTTTTTGTTAGTTTATTATTTGATATATTACGGTGTTTCAGACTCGGGTGATTTATGTCACAATGAAAAACTATAGCTGTGTAGTGGCGGTTAAGAATATCTGTGGGTGTCGTAAGAGGCGACAGTGGGATACAGTCAGGAGATGGGCAGCAGCATCTTCCTGATAACAGCAATATCACAATAAAAACTGCGGTTGCCAATACGCTCGCCAAGCGTGAAAACTATGGCAATATACCCACCAAAATAAATAAAGTTACTAAGAGACGGCCCCAGTCCCCGTCCGCCCCGCTATTCCTGGTTACGGTGGCGACCATGGTAACGGCGGGGCAGGGGTGCTAAGAATCTCCGGTGGAAGTTCGGTTGCCACCTACGACGACTCGACCTGGCAACTTATAACGCACGCACCCTGAGGACTGACGAGAAGATCCTGGAGCTAGAAGAAGAGATAGACAAGTTGCGCTGAAATATATTATTATAGGATTATCCGAAGTCCGAAGAGAGGGGGAGGACACGGTAATCCTCGAATCCGGCAACTTGTTCTATCACCGGGAGGGCGACCACCTGTCCCAAGGAGGTGTCGGATTTATCGTCCACAAGTTTCTCGTTAACAACGTTGTAAAGATTGGCAGAGTGTCAACGAGGGTCGCGTACCTTGTACTCAGAATCACCAAACGGTATTCGCTGAAGGTCATACAGGTTTACGCACCAACCTCGACACACCCCGAGGAGGAGGTGGAGGAAATGTATGAGGATATTTCTAGAGCTATACATTCCTCCAAAACCCACTATACGGTGTTAATGGGAGACTTCAACGCAAATCTAGGCACAAGACCCGCCACAGAAGAACACAAAAACTCTCCGATCACACTCTTAGTCTCATGGCTGTTAGACGGCATATGAAGCTGCAGTCTTCAGCAAATCTGCTGAAGACCGTGCCGCTGGTGCGGGCACTCTCGTTGGAGGTGCCTTTCCAAGCACGAGTAGCACCAGCGGCGCTCCTTGGCGATGGTTCGCTTCTATTTTGGAGATTTCAGTCTACATACCGTCAACAGTCCACTTGTCAAACTGTTCTATTGCCGACGGCCTCAGTGAAGGTGTACAACCCGAATGGCGACTGTTTAACGGTTCGCGCTCTATTGAATTCGGGTCCACAACTCCGTGTGGCCTCCACTTGGTTGGTGGGAAGACTAGAGCTCCCCTGGAGCTCTGAATCACGTCCAATGGTAGGTATCGGTGGTGCCGAGCCTTCTGCTCCTAGGGGACAAGCGGAGTTGGTGTTTGGCCCTGCCAGCGAACACCTTCACATTCTAGTTAAGGTAAATGTCCTCGATGACATTGTAGGTTTTCTCCCTAACGTCCGTATAAATGACAGGGCGGTTCGTTGTCCTTCGGGTTTGAGACCGGCAGACCCTCAGTGGTCTAAACCTGGGCCTATAGATTTGTTGCTGGGGCCCGACGCGCTGGGGTTCATCTTGTTAGGCGAGATACGAGCCCTACAGCCCGATGGCTTGTCAGCCATGTCCACTTTATTTGGGCAAAGCTTCTTTGGACCAGTTCTGTGGTTGCCACCTTCTCAGATGGCCGACCCACTCTCTTGTGGACGTGTCCCTTTCGGACGTCGTCCAGCGGTTCTGGGAATTTGAGGAGCCACCACACGCGGCTCGAGACAACCCTCTGGACCGTAAGTGCGAGTTGTTTTACCAGAACAATATCAGCGGTCGTGTCGACGGTCGTTTTGTCACTCGCTTACCCTTTCTTGACTCACGGCCCCCTTTGGGCCAGGCTCGTACCCTGGCCGAAAAAAGGTTGCTTTCCATGGAGCACCATATGCGGCGCGACTTAGTCTTTCGCGATAAATATGTCGAGTTCATGCGCGAGTATCAAGAGCTGGGTCACATGTCACCGTCCAACTTCAACTGGCAGTCACAGGAGCACTATTATATCCCTCACCATGCGGTCTTGAGGACCCCTGGGAGTAAGATTCGGGTAGTTTTTAACGGCTCCGCCCCCTCGTCAAATGGTGTGTCCCTGAACCAGTGTCTCCACTCTGGTCTGGTCTGGTTGTAGTCTGGTTGAGCGCTTGGTCCATGCTTTAGGTGGGGGATCGAGGTTGACTCGATACGTGAAAGTATCCTGAACAGGCTGATATTGAATGCCCAGCACAGTCAACAAATTAGGATTTTCAGGGAGCTCGAATATATGAGGGTCTTGTTGCTTCTCTCCTGGGAGGTCCTTCAAAATATGAGGGGAGTTCGACAACCATTTACGCAACTCATAACCTCCGGATTTCAGGATGGCAATCAATTCGTCTCGCAATACAAGAGCCTCCTCGACGGTGGAGGTGCCCATGCAAATGTCGTCCATGTAGACCGAAGTCTCCAAAATAGAAGCCCCCCGAGCGTATTTTAGATTCTCTCTCTCAGCGAGTTCAAGGCGGGTTCGCATGGCGATATACGGGCTGAACCGGAGTCCATAGGTGGTGGTGTTCAGCTCAAACTCCTATATCGGATTGCTGGGCTTCTCGCGCCATAATATCATCTGATATCGACGCTCATCACGATGGACCACTGATTGTCGAAACATCATCCGAATGTCGGCTACAAAAACCTCTTGGTGCCGACGGAAGTGGGTCAAAATGTGAGATATGTCCTTGATCAATTTAGGACCAGAGTGGAGACACTGGTTCAGGGACACACCATTTGACGAGGGGGCGGAGCCGTCAAAAACTACCCGAATCTTACTCCCAGGGGTCCTCAAGACCGAAGATGAACAAGGGCAAAACAAAGATCATGTTTAACGTCCATGTCACACCTATGCCGGTAGTTGTTGGGAGCACTAAGCTCGAAGTTGTTGACGAGTATGTTTACCTGGGACAAATAGTCCGACTAGGTAAGTCCAACTTCGACCGAGAGATCAATCGACGGATGCAGCTTGGTTGGGCAGCGTTCAGGAAATTACGGCACATCTTCTCGTCAGGTATAACCTCAAAACTTAAAAACGAGACTATACAAACAGTGCGTGTTGCCAGTGATTACTTATGGAAATGAGACGCGGTCGTTCACTGCTGGCCGGATGAGGAAGCTCAAGGTCACTCAGCGAGCTATGGAGAGGGCTATGCTTAGAGTTTCTCTGCGTGATAAACTTAGAAATGAGGATATCCGCAGTAGAACCAGAGTAACCGACATAGACCAACTGATTAGTAGGCTGAATGGCAATGGGCCGGCCATAAAGCTCGAAGAACCGACAACCGATGGGGAAAAAAGATTCTAGAGTGGCGGCCTCGTACTGGCGGACGAAGTGTGGGGCGTCCCCCCACTAAATGGAGTGACGACCTGGTAAGATATGCAGGAAGTCGATGGATGCAGGTGGCTCAAACCGTGCTTTGTGGCATTCCTTGGGGGAGGCCTATGTTCAGCAGTGGACTTGTGAAGGGCTGTAATGATGATGATGATGAAAAACTATACAACTAAGAACTTTGAGAAATTCGAAAAAAAAGATCGAGGAAAAGCGAAGAATAATCCGGCAGAATTTTTTTAATAATTATAAAAACAAATGGGATAGTATGGATTAGAAAAATTTGAGACATAAGTGACAATTCAATCATCTATAAAAAGGTTATAAGCGGTTATATTAACTGCCTATTTTTCAAGAAGAAAGAAGAAACATACGTACCTAATTTAATTCAAATTATCTAAGCTATTGACATTTAAAATCGATTAACGTCACAAAAATTTGATATTTATGAGTAAGAATGATTTTATTTTAATACAGATAACATAGAATTAATTATTAAATATAATTTAATACAGACAACATTAGAAGAAGAGAGGGAGAATGACATTGTCGGCAAGTTCACACTCATGATAAAAAAATCTTGTTAAGTTTATAAAAACCCGTAGATTGCAACATCAAATTCCGTAGTCCGTAGATGATGACAAATTTCCGTATATCTATAGAAAATCTGTAGAGTTGGCAACACTGCATTGATATGCAACATAAGATCGACCAATACAAATGTGATATTTTACAAACTTCCCTCTTCTCACACACCACCGCGCACCGCATCGCGTCGTCCACCCGACCGCACCTCAAACAAGTTTGGACTCGCTTTCGCTTTACTTAGGAACCGGTAAAATAAAGGTTCTTAAAGGTTCTAATTTAGGTTCTGGTTCCTGTTCCGGTATAGGTACCGAAACCCTTAAATACCGGTACTATACCGGTATTTTGGGACCGTTTTCAATCCCTGGTATTAAATGTTTGACATTTGGAGTCACGAATTTTATACATTTCGTTTTAATTCCATTTAAATGCAAATTATTAATATTAAACCAATTTAGTAATTTAAATATATTATTTACATTTCACATCGGTTAAGAATCAAAATGTAGAATAAGTTGTCATCCCAGAAAACTAAGATAAGAATACTTTGTTCCCAGTAAAAAGAGTCTCCGCTTCTCTACACTATACAACAACATTAAGCTGATATTTCACGCTGGTATTCTGTGACAGAAACAGAAACAGAAACATTTTTATTCAATATAGATTATAAATAACACTTATTGAAAGTCACTCCTTTGTTTGATTACCACTGATAGCGTGGTTCTTCCCTGTTCGAGCCGACCCATTCGTACTGTAGGCGTAATACAGCTGCAGTGTGGCTATGCTGCACCTAGAAGCTACAAATTTGACGTGCGCTGTGCCGCGCCATTGCACTAACTCGATTCACTGCGCTGCAGTTCTTCAAATGTGTTGGCGCACAGCGCAAGACCGGGAAATTCGAAAGATGTTAAAATGTTGTTATTTTATATTATTTTTATAAAACTGCAAATCCGAGAAATGTAAAAGGAGTGATACATATAATTATATTATAGTTATAATATGTAGGTAGTCTTTATTTTCTGTACCTTAGAGTTTAATACTCTAAGTTCTGTACATATTTTATTTTACTTATTGGCCACAAGGTTTTATTTTAACAGATGGCTGAGTTGACAGATGTGTGTAAAATTCGTCGTCAATTCTGAGTTAACGCAATGTGCCGCGCAGTAAACTGCGCCCGAGTTACTGAGTTAACGAAAGGAATTTTACTAAGTTACCCATGTCTACTAGGAATATATTCAGAAACTGTCGTCGCGCGCATAGGATCAGTTTCACTAGCAGCCATCTCTGGAAATATACTAGTACCTACTTCACGTGAGTCTGTTATATCATAAAATGCACATGTCAGATCAAGACCGATACGCCCCAACGTACACAAAGCGGCGGTAATTTCCGCGCGAGCTATGTCAAGCTTGATGAATTGATGGGTTGTTTACGTTGACACCAGGTCGCTGAACAGTCAATAGTCCATGTGATAAGGTTATTTCGGGACTAGTGGAGGAGATATAAAAGATTACAATGTTACCTTGACAATGACTAAAGAAGGTTGGTCAAATCGTACCAGACGACGAAACGATGGCGTCACTATATGAAATATTTATGAAAAATATCCTTATTTTTTAAGGACTTAAAAAAACAAAAAATACCTCTCTAAGTAGCCATAAAAAAAAGTTATCCTTTTATTTTTGTTTTTGTAACTGTTCCGAAATTATTTAAAATAAACCTAGCATGCTAACAGCATAGCAAAGTGGCGAAGCTATCAGCTTTGTAGCGGTTTCTAACGGTTGCCGTTGAGCAATCAGTTTCAAAATAGGAGGTTCAGATGCCTGGGTGATTAGTAATCGATTGCTGAAAACAGAATTTGAAAATTCGAAACCGTTCTCGAGATAATCGTGGGACAGACGTACAGACGGACGGAGAGACGGACAGACGGACAGACATCGTGAAATCAATAAGTGACTTCGCAAGCTTCGCCACTTAATAATGGTTTCAGGACGCACTGGAACGTACGTAATGTCGATTCATTTCGCGTATGAAAGGACTTTGTATTAAAAGACTATAATTATTCATGTTTTTCTGAATAGTTGTTAATTGTATTGTAATTCAATTTAATTAGTATGTAGGCATAGATTTTGATTTCTGGACACCGATTTTACATCTTAAATATATGTGAGAGACATCATGCAGGCTACAGCTACACAACAACTACAACTAGCCCTGCGATTGCTATGTGTTAATTGTAACATATGCATTGATACACTTCGCCGCCATCTCGTTTTTAGGGTACCTCAAAAGGAAAAACGGAACCCTTATAGGATCACTTTGTTGTCCGTCTGTCTGTCTGTCTGTCTGTCAAGACCCTTTTTCTCAGGAACGCGTAGAGGTATGAAGCTGAAATTTATATCAAATACTCAAGTCTACTGTCCCTTGGGGCTGTGAAAAAATCAACCTTCTAAGCCAACGCAATCAAAAGATACAGCCGTTTATGCCGCAAATTTTCGATATTCGCAAGGGAATCAAAAGTCAAAACCTACAGGGTACTTCCCGTGAACTTAGAATCTTAAAATTTGGCACGAAGCAACGTATTATAGCACATGTAGTGTTTGCACAAATACACAAACATACATTTATATATAAGTCACAGTCTCGAGCGCACCGCGTCAGTTACACGAGAGCCTCGGGCGAGAGTGGACGTGTTTAGTTAAGTGCGTGCCGAGCCTGTGTTACACTACAGTGATCAGAGAAGATAGCAGACAATACAAATGGCGACGAGGAAAAAGATAAGTACCTGTTTAGCATAAAGATATAATCAAAAATAGGTTAGCAATGTGCAACTATTAGCATTGCAATTGTAAATTAATTCCTAGAGTACCCACGGGAAAAAAAACCGTGGATTATGAATTATGATTTATTGTCTTAACCCTGTTATGATCATTTTAATAATTTATATAAATTATATGTTCGCATATGACCACGCTTATGGTGTGCAAAAATTTATTTTCTTTATGTCTTTAAGTTATTTATTATTATAATATTATTGAATTTATAGATGATAATAGCCCCTGGAAGTGAGGTGATCGCTCCCAAGCTATTTCTAATTTGTTGTGTTGTTAATTTGTGTAACATACATGATTGTAAGCTGTTATTTAAAAAAAAAAGTCCGGCTGGGTTTCTTGCTGGTTCTTCCTAGGACAGAGGTTTTTATTCGAACCAGTGGTAATTATACAAAGGAGTGACTTTCAATAAGTATTATTTATAATCTAAATTGAATAAAAAAAGTTTCTGTTTCTGTAGCAATGATAAAATAATGATTTATTTTAACATATTATGTCTATTAGCACAACTTTTATTTAAAAATATTTTTGATGGAAAAATAGTAGATGTAACTAATCACTCCTCTCGATTCGAACCGAAATACAATGTCGTTAGCTAAATTTTAGTGGCATTTTACATGTAGGTGTGATATTTATCGCCTTTAATGAAAATACTATTTTACCGCTTTCAGGGCATATATGTCTTACAAAAAATCGTGGACACTTCACGACTTCTGTAAATTGCATAGTAGGTAACTAGTAATACTGTAAATGCGCATTATAGGTATTGAATTCACCCAAAGCCTAAATGGCACAGCAATGGAAGTAGTCGGTATAACAAATAAACCGAAAGAGAAGGGCGAGTGTTATGGAACATATTACTATCAAGAAATTGAGTTTGGGTATTAAGATACCAACCATTAAATTGATGTTTGGTACTAAGATACCATGATTAAATTTAGTTGGGTACTAAGATACCATCATTAAATTGAGTTGGGTACTAAGATACCATCATTAAATTGTGTTGGGTACTAAGATACCATCATTAAATTGAGTTGGGTACTAAGATACCATCATTAAATTGAGTTGGGTACTAAGATACCACCATTAAATTGGAAGTTGGGTATTAAGATACCACCATTAAATTGGAAGTTGGATATTAAGATACCACCATTAAATTGGAAGTTGGGTATTAAGATACCACCATTAAATTGGAAGTTGGGTATTAAGACACCACCATTAAATTGGAAGTTGGGTATTAAGATACCACCATTAAATTGGAAGTTGGGTATTAAGATACCACCATTAAATTGGAAGTTGGGTATTAAGATACCACCATTAAAGTGGAAGTTGGGTATTAAGATACCACCATTAAAGTGGAAGTTGGGTATTAAGATACCACCATTAAATTGGAAGTTGGGTATTAAGATACCACCATTAAATTGAACTTTGGGTATTAAGATACTACCATTAAATTGGACTTTGGGTACTAAGTTACTACCATTAAATTGGACTTTGGGTATTAAAATACCAGCATTAAATTGGAAATAAAAATATAAGAAACTGTTTCAGTTTGCCCCTAAAATAATAATAATACCGCTATCAGTTTTAATGTGATGGCACATCTCTGGCTATAAGGTGTGAAAAATGGAAAAGGTCTAATCTATCTGGACGCAGCTGAAGTTATATCAGCACTCAATAAACGAGCTATGCTATTGCATTTTGGTGGCTCTGGGTTACAAAAAATATTCTACTATTTACCGGGTGCCAGTGTCGAGTCATCAGAAACCGTTGATGTATTTAAAGTAGCCATAAAAAAACTCTACGAGTATTTTCAACCTAAAAGGAGCAAAGTTTATGAGCGGCATGTTTTTCGATTGCTAAAACAGGAAAAAGGAGAAAAATTTGAGAAGTTTTTGATAAGATTGCGTCAACAGGCCGAAAAGTGTGCATTCGAAAAGCAAGATGATCATCTCATAGATCAAATTGCGGAAAAGTGTAATTCTTACAAAACGTGGGAAGAGTTAAAAAGCAAAAAAGTATATGTTTTTAATCAAATGTCTTAGACCAGACAAGACAGTATTAGCATATAGTAGTAACTCTCCTTTGGCAATAGAGGGTTCATTTCAAACTATACTCGAAGTCGGTGGACGAAAGGAACATACAACCATTTACGTGATTTCGGAGGGTACTAGAGACCTGTTGGGTAAGAACACAACAGTCCGTCTAGGTGTCTTAAAACTTGGTATCGGGATAAATCAAGTGGAGAGTACCGATCCCCATTAAAGAGAAGGTTGCAATCAAAATTAAGGAATCACTAAACAGTGATATAATTGAAGAAGTGCAAGGCCCGTCTAAATGGGTTTCACCAATGTTCCAATCATAAAAGAAAATGGTGAATTACGTTTGTGCGTAGATATGAGATGTACGAACGCCGCTATATTGCGAGAAAACCACCCCCTGCCTACTATGGACCATATTTGCCTAAAATGAAGAAAGCTAAATATTTTAACAAATTAGACATAAAACAATGTCTTCCATCAAGCGGAAATTCACTCTGAATCCAGACACATAACGACTTTTATAACCCCCAAAAGATTATATAGATATAAAAGAATAATGCTTGGAATTACCTGTGCTTCCGAGATTTTTCAGAAGATCATTGAAAGGATACTGATAAACTGTGAAGGGGTGGTCAATTTTATTGGTGATATCCTGGTATTCGGAAACAGTGAAGAAGAACATGGCGCATGACTAAAGAAAGTTCTACAGGTACTTAGTAAACAACGCCGTGCTGAATAGCAATAAATGCATATATAAAACGCAGGATGTAAATTTTCTGGGACACAGGCTTACACATGAAGGAGTAAACCCTTCAACAAGTATGATGAGAGCATTATGAAATTTAGGGTCCCAAAGACCATAGAAGAACTCCAAAGTTTTTTAGGACTCTTAAACTACATAAACAAATGGATACCTAACTTGGCCGCCATGACAGAACTTCTGAAGCACCTGCTAAGACAGAAGATGAGCAAAAGGAAGAGCTTGGAAAAACAATGGTCTGGGGAACAAGATAAAGCATTCCAAAAAACTCAAACGGATGCTCACGGAAATACAGATTTTAGGGTATTATGACGTCAGAGATGCAAGACAGGTGATAGCAGATGCTAGCCCTGTCGGACTTGGTGCTGTCCTTGTACAAAATGATACAAATGTCCTTAGAATTATTGCCTATGGTAATCGAACTTTGACAGACTGCGAGCGCAGGTATAGCCAAACGGAAAAAGAGGCACTAGCATTAGTTTGGGGGCTCGAACATTAATATTTTTTTATTTGGAAAGCCTTTTGATTTAGTCACTGACCACAAGCCGCTAGAGATATTGTTCGGGTCTAAGTCAAAACCATGTGCGAGGATTGAATGATGGGTACTGAGGCTACAGTCTTATTCATTCAAGGTTGTATACAAGCCAGGAAAACAAATATAGCTGATCCCTTGTCACGATCATGTAACTATCCTGATAACCCACCAAAAGGAAAAGACCAGCATGTGTACCAAATAGTGGAAAATTCTAGACCAGTTGCTATACCAATGAGTACCATTGTAGCATATTCAGAAAAAGACCAAGAGATTTACAAAGTGAAAAAGGTGTCTATCAGAACGACTGGGACGATTCAATTAAGAGTTACAAATTTTTTGAAAACTAGTTGTTTCCACGATAGCATTCTACTTCGTGGAAATAAAATTGTAATACCACAGCAACTCTTCAAGAGTGTATTAGATGCTGCATAGGAGGGTCATCCAGGTATCGAAGCGATGAAGGGACGCTTGAGATCAAAGGTATGGTGGCCCCGTATCGATAAAGACGTAGAACAATTAGTAAAGGCCTGTAAAGTTTGTACATTAGTGGGTTTGCCAAACCCACCTGCACCAATGAAGAGACGAGAGTAGCCTGCAGCTCCATGGATAAATGTCACAATGGATCTAATGGGACCATTGCCAAGTAATGAGTATCTGTTAGTAGTGGTCGACTACTATAGTCGATACAAAGAAGTAAAAAATTACAAAAACATCACAAGCTTACAGATTATTAAAATGGTAAAAGAAATGTTCAGTAGACTTGGTTATCCTATTTCTATCACCGCAGACAATGGCAAGCAGTTCGTTAGTGAAGAGTTTCGATCTTTCTTTAAAGAATGTAACATTAAGCTATTTAGTACTGTACCATATTGGCCTCAAATGATCGGCGAAGTTGAAAGACAAAACAGAGATATTTTGAAACGTCTTCGTATCAGTCAGATCGAGACGAAGAATTTAAAAGAATGTTTGTGGGAGTATCTTCTAATGTATAACAGCACCCCTCCTTACAGTTACCGGGAGGTTACTGTCTGAACTGTTTTTTCAACGAAAAAGTAGGGATAAAATTCCATCAATAGGTGAAATAAATTACAGACAATCATTTAGATTCAGATATCAGGGATAGAGATAAAATACAAAAAAAAATCTTGATAAGAAAGAGATGTAGTGTTTGCACAAATACACAAACATACATTTATATATAAGTCACAGTCTCGATCGCACCGCGTCAGTTACACGAGAGCCTCGGGCGAGAGTGGACGTGTTTAGTTAAGTGCGTGCCGAGCCTGTGTTACACTACAGTGATCAGAGAAGATAGCAGACAATACAGCACAGATAAAGGAAAAATTGCGAAAAGCATAAATTTTTAGTTACATCATATAATAAAAATATTTTTAATAATTTTAAACTCATATACCTACGGATTTGTTCGGAACCCTCGGTGCGCGAGTCCGACTCGCACTTGACCGGTTTTTTAACTTGATACCAGAGTAATTTCTAAGATCTGCGAGTGGAATTCTTCAATAATAGTAGATACATATTTACATACCTACTTATTTTATTACACTAACATAAAAACACAATCGTACATCATAATACAAATCTAATTTTTATTTTAGATCACAGAAGATGATTACATAATATGTGATGCTAACCTCAAAAGTATTGTTGACGTTATTATAAAAAAATTGTGGCTATTTAGATATGATATTCAAACGGGATAGTGTTTACAACATAAAAACAAACCAATCTAGCTATAGTTTGTTTTGGGACATGAAAAATAAAAGTAAAGTCCAGCTCCTATAGAAATTTGGCTATTGTTCTTTTAGTCTGGTCTAGAAAATATTATGTTACGAGGTAGGGCCATGCTGCAGCTATATAGTTGTAGCACGAATGGGTCGACTTGACCAGGGAAGACCATTCTCTCACAGTATATCAGCGAATATTGCTTAATGCCTTTTTTTACTGGAAACGAGGCATTCAATCTTAGCCCTCAGGGGTGACAACGCGTCTGTATTTTGATTCTTAATCTAGGACAGATGTAGACGGATATGGGCCTCAGCATCGACTTACCATCAGGTGGACTTTGTGCTAGTTCCTCATCCTTATTCTATCAAGAAACAAATGAAATTTAAAAAAAGGCGGGTTGCACTCCGGGAGTGCCGGCAGAACTGAAAACTTGAATATCAACGTTGTGCATTTTTGATATTTTGGAATGGCGGAGATTATTTTATTATTATCTTATTTCATTTATTTTCATTCGAAATTATTTGTTTGGTAAACCTCGCACATGTGCTTATTGTGATGTTATGAAAATATAGGTTAATGCTATAAAGTATAAACATATTACAAATATTACATCTATAATGTGTAAGTACATATGTATCCATATTAATAATTTCGTCAAGCAGTACAGTAGACTCGATCGAAACCTAATCTTAATAATATAACTATATTAATTAATAAATGAAAATTAATTAAACCTAACTTACTTCCTCTCCTACGCCAAGCCGGCTGTCTACTCTCCGTCTGTCTTACGAATTTTCGATCAGGACACGTGACCTGACGCGAGTTTAACATTTTTTATCCGTTAAAAAAGTGTACAACGCCGCTAAAGAAGTTTTAACTTCAAAATGTGTTTTTTAAGAGTTGAAATACGAAATAGTTTGTGAATACCAGCCTTGCATTATGCACATACTACACATTAAGTTAAATTTTTATAGTTATTTTTAGCTATGCAGGTCTAACAGGACCAATATATCTGCGACCATCCTAACCTAAGCTATCCGCTAGCTATAAAAGTCCACTGCTGAACGTTGGCCTCCCCCATATATTACGTCATTATCATTAGCTAATAGCGGGTAATTGGCGTAGTTGCCACGCTTGGCAGCCGGGTTGGCAACCGCAGTCTTTTATAGTTTTGAGTTGTTATCAAGATGTTGCTGTCCATATGTTTTAGTTTCCCTCTGTCGCCACCCACGGGACTACACGGTCTGAGACCAGTAAAATCTATTGTAATCACTGCATCGGCTATAGTTCATTGCTAAGCCTCCGTCTGCTGTGTGGTGGCAAGGTAAGCGAATTTCAACAGCATAGCAAAGTGGCGAAGCAATCAGCTTTGTAGCGGTTTCTAACGGTTGCCGTTGAGCAATCAGTTTCAAAATAGGAGGTTCAGATGCCTGGGTGATCAGTAATCGATTGCTGAAAACAGAATTTGAAAATTCGAAACCGTTCTCGAGATAATCGTGGGACAGACGTACAGACGGATAGACATCGTGAAATCAATAAGTGTTTTCGCAAGCTTCGCCATAAGTATTTCTGAACCCCATTTCATCTCATGTCTATTGTAAACGACAACTATGGCCAGACCGATGACGGGAAGCAGCTAGTAGTTCTTGCAATTCACGAAGCCAAGCGGACTTTACTCGTGGTTGAGCGTATACATGCACATTGCGATAGTGTGCGTGTCTGACGGAGCAATTAGTTACGAGAGTGCTGACGCTAACCATGCCCGCTTTTGATCTCACACACATTTTGACACGTATACTCGTATACGTGTTTACCACAAGTAAAGCCCACTCGACTTCGTGAATTGCTAAAATTATACTGCTATTGCGACCATGCAATTTTCCCATTGCCTGTTTTCGCATAATCATAGTCGCTTCCTCACGCGACAAAAGGACAATTTACAAATATATGTTTTTTTAATAGCACAAACAAATCATTATTCAGCCACGAGGCCGCGGGCGACAGCCTTCTTGCAAATTAATGTAATATTATTTGTTAACGACTTATCAGAACACGTTTTTAACATATCACACTATCTCGTAGGAAATAAGGTTGAAATTTGCAATGTAAGTAACGTTAATATGTCGTAAGATACGGAACTAATTGCGCTAAATCAAACATGTCATGACGCAATAGAAGACAAATAAAAATACGTGGTATAATATTCGGAAGGAAGTAAGCATAGTAGTCATTTTACGCGGTAGAGCCATGCTGCAGCTATATTAGTAGTATAGTTGTAGCACGAATGGGTCGGCTCGACCGGGGAAGGACCACGCTCACAGAATACCAGCGTAAAATAGCAGCTTGACACTGCTGTGTTTCGTATGGTGAGTGTAGAGAACCGGAGACCCTTTTTACTGTAAAAGAGGCATTGCATCTTAGTCTTCACGGGTGACAACGCATCTGCATTTTGATTCTTTATTGAGGATAGATGTGGATGTCTATGGGTCATAGCAACCACATACCATCAGGTGGACTGTGTGTTCGTTTGTCACCCTATCCCATAAAAAAGTCATTAGAAGAATTGGTAATCACTGCCCTGGCGGTACAGAAAAAGACGTCAAAAAGGAAAAAATTAACGGGGTGAACACCATAATGTTGCTTAGACATACAAACGGGTGTTCCATTCGCGAATCTCAGGCGACGGACAAAACTGTCCTGTCCATTTATAATTTAACATTAACTACCTTTGCCTGCCATAAGTTATAATGCCTCTTATTTGCCACAAACCTTCGCGGCCACATGCACAACAACTCACCAAAGCTCCATCGTAATGGGATGAAATAGTATAGGAAATATGAACGCATAGAAGACGAACGAACAAACAAATATTCATATTTATAGCTTAGTGGTATTAGAAGATTGGCGCGTCTAAGAAAAACCTATCTTGTCGAGCCTTAAAGATAATCGATCAGGGGGGACTGATGCTAGTAAAGATTTAATTCTTATATCGAAATTTTTCTCATAAAATACAACGCAAGAAACAGCATGCGTCTTGATGTACTAGATTCTCATCTGCTTCAACAAGCTATGTCACTACCTGATGGCGCAATCCACAATATGTGCCATTTTTTACGTATTTGTCACTGCTGTTGTGTTTGTTGCTGTTGCAGAATTGCAGACTTTAAGTATAACAAAATACTTGAAGGCTGCGACATCAAAAATTGCACCACATCGAAAGCTAAACAAATGGTAAAAAGGTCCATCTCACCACACTAAACTATAATAATATTGAAAACTTAATTTTAAATCATATAAATAATATCAAATCTTATATATTCTCTATGTTTTAAACCAAAAAATTGTATTAATATTTCATAAAGGAATAATAAATAAATAATAATATAAGTGACAAAAATTAAAATCTTCTTAATTAAAGAAATAATTTGTTGGTTTGGAGAATTCGGCTAGTTTTAACAACGTAATTAAAACTGATAACCGTACTCCTGGTCTCCAAAATACAGGCTATGCATAGTTTGGACAATTTTTTGGCTATACCAGTTAATTTTTTTATATGTAATAAGAATTAAAAATAATTTAATGTAAGTTACTATTTTTTGTGTTCAGCTCTGTACTTAAGGGGCGTATTACAAAAAATCGCGAAATTACAAGGTTTCCCCGTTGAAATTTTATGTTTATCGTTCATTGCTTGAAATAACAATTACTTGGTAAAAATAGTTCGTTTTCTCTCCTCAAATAAGCTCGGAATGGATTTTAGATAACTTATTTATTTAATCAGTAATAATCATTCTCCCAAAGCATGTTTAGGCAAAAACTCTCGAAGACATGATTTGGGAGCTCTAATTTGTAGATTCTATTGAATATCGACCATCAAAAAAAATATTTTTATCTCCCAAATATCCTACACTTTAATAATAATGGAATACATTTTCGTTATATGCTTTTCACGCTAGGAAAAAAAAATCGACATAATTCAAAAAACGACCATAAAAGCTTCGATACAAGCCCTTATATTTCCGAAGTTCTACATCATTTAGAAGTAAAATTTATACCAAAATAATCATCAACATTTGCTTACACTATGCTATTATTTTTACTTTTTAAATCGTTACTATTATA
The DNA here is from genome assembly GCA_033319125.1 of Parnassius glacialis. Classification (NCBI taxonomy): domain Eukaryota; kingdom Metazoa; phylum Arthropoda; class Insecta; order Lepidoptera; family Papilionidae; genus Parnassius; species Parnassius glacialis. The sequence goes on along the minus strand of JAVANC010000007.1, from coordinate 6,474,660 downwards.
TTTTAATTAATTAAATAAAAGTACTATATATTTCACTGTGCCGGCCATCTGCGATCATTAACGCGCGAGCGCTTGCCGAGGGTGGACCTGCGTCAGTTTATTTCGGGCGCTGCATCGTTTCGATACTACCGTAGTGTGCGTCGATTGCTATCGTAGTGTGCGTCGATTACCTGCATACTAGAAAATCGTCAACTACGACCGCAATTTTTGATCGATCGGTTTAAAACTATTTTATATAGTTATAATTTAGATTACGTCTCTTCAAAAATGTGGTCTATTCATTGACTTAGATCATTGTTATTTGAGGGCTTCACCTAATGGTTTATACAGCAACGGTCTTATTGAAGTTAAATGTCCTATTTCAGCTTTCGGAATAGATTTTGATACGGCCTTTCGACAAAAAAAAGTTAAAGGTTATAAATTCAGTGATTCAAGTGTAACATTAAATCAAAATAATGACTGGTTTTACCAAATCGAAGTCCAGCTTCATTTAGCAAATAAAAATGTCTGAATACTTGCCATAATATGTATTGGCCCAGATTAATGCATTAAAAGTACTAAAAATTTACAAATACGACCAATTTTAGATTTTCAATATGTTACCCAAGTTACAAGCTTTTTATGAAAAGTGTGTACTGCCTGAAATTATCGAATCGAGAAAAGTTCGGTCAATGCCGTCGCAGCAAATATTTTTCTTATAAAAAATATAGTAATTGACTGTAAGTACCGATTAAAAAATATTAGTTACATTTGGTTGTTATATTTATTAAAACAGGTTGCAACCGTTTATTCATTTATACCACTATTCTACCGGTAGTAGACATAATCGATTATTAACATTCGATTACAGCGTAACAATTAAAATATTTATGTGTACTTATTTTGACATTAAATTTCATAAATAATGAATAATATATCAAAATGGTATATAATAATAAATTAAAATGGTATATAATAATAAATTATATAATTATATAATAATAAATTAATAAGATAACATTAAAATGACAGTCCATCCTAAGAAAACTTTGTATTATGGAAGATCAAGATCGTTTAGTCGTCATACTCACAGTATTATAGTGCGAGCGAGTGAATAGATATGAAAGAAAGTATCGGTCGCGTAACTTGCCGCCCGCTCGGTGCGTAAAATACCTAAATTTGCGAAACGCCGAAATGTAAGAGGGCTCTAACTCTATTTTTAGGAATATTTTTTTTTATAAGATAGGGGTGACAAACGAGCACACAGTTCACCTGATGGTAAGTGGTTGCTGCGGCCCATAGACATCTACATCTATCCTCGATTACAAATCAAAATGCAGATGCGCTGTCACTCGTGAGGACTAAGACGGAATGCCTCGTTTCCAGTAAAAAGGGTCTCCGGTTCTCTACACTCACCATACGAAGCACATCAGCGTTAAGCTGCTATTTTACGCTGATATTATGTGAGAGCGTGGTCCTTCCCCGGTGAGCCGATCCATTCGTGTTACAACTATACTACTAATATAGCTACAACATGGCTCTACCACGTAAAAAAGTGATATTGTTGAAGTATGAAGTTTTATTGTAAAGAAGTTCCTTATCGGACGGTACGAATTTGGCGGATGAGGGGTAGGTGAGAAAAAGTGTAAGGTTTTTCCGTCACGACCCCTTCTGAAGTAGTGTGGACGGCCTTAATAACTAAAAGGAAGCCAGATGGAATAATATCAATCTCCTCGCACTTTTTTTTATCTTGCCATGGAAGAAATATTATTTTATTTTAAATGACGCTTCATTTTAATAGACTAGCGTCTAATTCATTTATTTGTATTTGTTAATCAATAATACACAGTGTCAGTAACTCATACTTGGGGCAATGTATACGCTATTACAAGGTCCCGGAAAGTGTACAGGCTCTCTCTATTACCAAGCTTAAATATTTTGTTAAGCTGAAACTGTATAAAAAGGGTTATTACTTATTATAGTATAAATGAATACATGGTTGATAATAGCCCCTGGAAATGAGGTGGTCGCTTCCAAGCAGTTTCTAAAATAAATTTTGTAAATAGTTCGTAATCATTTATATTGTAAAATTTATTTAAAAAAATATCCCACTGGGTTTCTTTTGGTTCTTCCCAGTTCAGAGGGCTTTTTTGAACCAGTGGTAAAGTAAAAAATGACTTTCAATAAGAATTACACAAATAATGTATATTGAATAAAAAATTATTCTATTCTAAATAGGAAGTGCATGGAAGACTGGTCCTCCATAGCACAGAACCGTGGAAAGGTGGAAAGAGGTTGGGGAGGCCGTTGTCCAGCAGTGGGACGTTATGGGCTGATAAGATAAGAATCTATAATATAATACGTTTATCAATAATCTATACAAATAAATAAAATTGAAGTGTCCGTTTGTAATGTCAAAACAACAGCTTACAAATAAATGCATATGAAAGAATATATTGTACAGATAACAAAAAACAATTTTTAGAATTTATGTCTGTCTGTCTATCTGTTTGTTCTGGCTAATTTCCGAAACGGCTGGACCCAATTTTACGGGACTTTCATTAGCAGATAGCTGATAGTATAAGAAACAACTTAGGCTACTTTTATTTTAGAAAAATAATTAGTGTTCCGCGCAAAAAAATTAAAAGCCATAAAATACAATCATTATAAATTTCACGCGGGCGAAATATCGGGTGACAGCTAGTAATATACAAAGAAAGGAACTTTGTTCCAACCAGTGTTCCACGACACTGACGCATGTTTTTTTTTTGTTCCTAAATCTCCGTTAAAGGACAACCTCTTCGTTCTTCATCTCTGAAAGTTAGTCAAGCCTTTGTCCATAAGTATATGACATTGAAGTCTAGAAATGGTATTTGAAGTGTAAAAACCGACCCGGTTTTAGGCGATATTTGAAATCTTGTTTGAAATTGCAAAAAAAAAAATCATCGCGCGTAAATGTATCCACACGATGTGTTTTATAAACCACAGCTACCACTCACTTGTTTACTTCTTTAAATATCTTCTTTCATCATCTATTGTCAGTTCTTCTAATTGTACTTTTTCTTAGCGGACAAATAAAGTGGTAGAGACGCCGTATTATGATTGCAGCACGAATGGGTCTGTTCGACCAGAGCACCCGAAGAATTCTGAAGAGACCGAAACATAAAAATCTGAGGATGCAAGGTCAGGCCTATATAGTGGATTTTTTTTATAGGATAAGGGTGACAAACGAGCACACAGTCCAACTGATGGTAAGCGGTTGCTGCGGCCCATAGACATCTACATCTATCCTCTATTACAAATCAAAATGTAGATGCGTTGTCACCCGTAAGGACCAAGAGGGAATGCCTCATTTCCAGTAAAAAGGGCCTCCGGCCACCCGCACTCACCAAGCGAAACGCAGAGATAAATCTCTACTTCACGCTGGCTTTGTGTGAGGTCGTGGTGCCACCGCGGCAGCTTATGCTGTCGCCGGCCCATCCGTGCGACAGCAAAAGCTGCCGCGTGGCTCTACCACTGTTAAAATGGATGGATGCATTAACACTTCCCAACCAAGCCCTCTCAACTCCTCAAATTCCTCCCTTGCTTTCGCCGTGTCATTACTCAAACAAAATGTAAATGTCTGTAAAAAATAATTTGCATTTCATAGAATATTATCAGGTGATATTGTTAAATATTTCAAAAATTTAAAGTGAGTTGAAGGTAGGAAAATTTGGAATAGGGCAACGGAACCCAAGGGGCCAGCAGCTGGCGACTTCGTGGAGAAAGAGGGATTCTTTATGATGAATTCTTTATTCCAGAAGCGGCCCCATAGGAAGTAGACCTGGTCGAGCAACGACGGTTCGACAAAAAATGAGACTGACTTCATTATGACGACCAGATGACAACTATTCAGTGATGTCTCGGTGATCGCAAGGGTGAAAACCGGCAGCAATCACCGAATGGTAAGAGGCACACTGAACCTAAACGTTAAGTTGGAGAGGTCACGTCTAATGAAGTCAACGCTCCGTCTCCCTCGTGCTCTAATCCAAAGTCCCGAAACCTGTCAGCTCGAGCTACAAAACAGTTTTCAGTGCCTAGAAGATTGCTATATAGTGACGATATGAATGACAAGCTCGTGGAAACTGTCCATGCGGTCGGAGATAAGTTTTGCAAGACCCACCGCTGAAGAACACAAAATCTCTGCGATCACACTCTTAATCTCATGGCTGTTAGACAGGAAATGAAGCTTCAATGTTTAGTAGATTTGACAGCATACAGGCAACTGAACAGTCTCCAAATGCGGCGGGACTTACGCAACTTTAATACTGATCGTATTGAAGAAGCGGAACCAGGGCTCCAAATTCTTTGCTAGAGGTTTGTCTGTTAAAAATTGTGTTTTGTTCTATGTGCCGAATATAATTTCATACATAATACGCATTTAGTAAAAAAGCTGATATTTTGACATTACAAACAGACACTTCAATTTTATTTATTTGTACGCATAGAATAGATATAGTTGTATAGATACAGACAAATGGCATTTCAAACGCTGATACAATAATCTAAAACAAATGCAATGGCAAAAAGTTCGGAGCACCTTGTCAAACTGGTTGCGAACCACTGACCTATCAAAACAAGGATAATAATGCATACTAGGTGCAAAACGAGACAGTAACATGTTCATTTTTTGCTTTTTTTATTGATTACTTCTAAACGAACGTGCCAAAATCAGTAAAAACACTTATGGCAACATGTCGGTGTCATAGTCCGTAAAAACTGGGCAATTGGACATACAATACGCCTGGGCATTTCATGATACGCTGCAATTTTAATGCTTTAGCTTTTTTTTTTTTATAGGAAAAGGGTGACAATCGAGCACACAGTCCACCTGATGGTAAGTGGTTGCTGCGGCCCATAGACATCTACATCTATCCTCTATTACAAATCAAAATGTAGATGCGTTGTCAACCGTGAGGACTATGATGGAATGCCTCATTTCCAGTAAAAAGGGCCTCCGGCCACCTGCACTCACCAAGCGAAACGCAGAGGTAAATCTCTACTTCACGCTGGTTTTCTGTGAGGTCGTGGTACCACCCCGGTTCGAGCCGGCCCATCCGTGCGACAGCAAAAGCTGTCGCGTGGCTCTACCACTGTTTAAGCTGATAATTGATCATTGTGACTTCTATTAACTTTGCCAAAAATACACAAGCATCTAGCAAGTAATATCACTGTCAGTCAATCAATATTAGATCATATAGATAACGATATAGGTTAATCAACAGGAATTATAATTATTATTTAAAGACTGCAAATATCTCGTTCCTCAGATACTAGAAAAAAACAAGTGATCTGGAAGCTGGAGCTTGAGCTCGTTATAAGTGTAATAAATAGTTATTGAAAAATAATTTAAGATTAAACTTTTAAATATATTTTCATAATGGTAGAAGAATTTCATTTCAGTATCTACATATTTAAAACTACCTTTGAAAGCTGCAGTAGCAAGGGAGTTCCTACAAAACCTTGTCATGTTTAGGCCTTTTCTCTACATTTTTTTTTATAGGATAAGGTGACAAACGAGCACACAGTCCACCTGATGGTAAGTAGTTGCTGCGGCCCATAGACACCTACATCTATCCTCGTTTGCGAATCAAAATGCAGATGCGTTGCCACCCGTGAGGACTAAGATGGAATGCCTCATTTCCGGTAAAAAGGGCCTCCGGCCACCTGCACTCACCAAGCGAAACGCAGAGGTAAACTTCTACTTCACGCTGGTATTCTGTGAAGTCGTGGTACCACCCCGGTTCGAGCCGGCCCATCCGTGCGACAGCAAAAGCTGCCTCGTGGCTCTACCACTGTTAAATACATTTGATTGTATATTAAATATTGGGGCCTTTGCTTAGATAATATTAAAAAGTACATTTGCAAAGTATAGTTTCTGTCACGCCTTCATTTATTAAACGCCAAGTTCATTGAAAAAACTTCGTTAAATGGCCCGAATTGTGATAGAAAAACAGTAGCGGGTGTACATTCATTTTGTATGCGTAAGATTGAATGCTGCGACTTTTTCAAAATACTGGGTCTATAGACAGTGATGCAGCTTCATAAAGTCTAATCTTTAATCTGTGTAGTCCTAGTGCTCCACATCAGTCTTACACATGCCGAATTCGTACACCCCTCAGAAAAAATCCTTTGATATTTATAAGAATTGCGCAACTAAAATCCTAAAAAATTTATTATAATTGGTCTCATTACTTAATATACGAGAAATAAATTAAGAGAATTCACTTAAAATGACGACCTTCCGCCATTATGCTAATTTAGTATTAGAACTACGTCGGCTTCGTAGGTCGATGTAGTACTTGACAAACAATGTAGATAGCGCTGTTACAGAACTATTTCGTTAGTAAAATTTGTTTTAAAAGATTTCTACCTTAACGCTCCAAATTTATTTGAAAACCTCTAAAATGGGAGTATTCATCTATTAATTTTGTATCTATCTATTGATTTTAAAATACTATTGCATGCCGTAAGCGCAAAACGCGCAGGTATGTTCTGTTAGGGCCTAAAAATTAAGATTCCGACGTTTTGTCGCATGAAATGGTATCTAGCAATCATATTTTACATATAAATGATATAAAAACCGGCCAAGTACGAGTCGGACTCGCGCACCGAGGGTTTCGAACAAATCCGTAGGTATATAAGTTTAAAATTATTAAAAATATTTTTATTATATGATGTAACTAAAAATTTATGCTTTTCGCAATGTTTCCTTTATCTGTGCTATAATACGTTGCTCCGTACCAAATTTCAACTTATAATTTTTTTTTAAATCGATTAATTGCTATTGCTATTTTTACATAAAAAAGGGGTTTTAGTGTCTTATGGTGTGGATTTATCAAGTCCTCATGGCTTCGTGAACACGACAACTTTTGAAAATATTAATTGTTCAACTCAATCTACTTTTAAAACTCTTCATCTATCATGTGGGAAGCCATGGAATGTAAATGGGAGTTTAATTTTGTTTTGTTTAGTTATAATTAATTTTTTTCGGCTAAAAAATGGCAAACCTTTCGGTGGTTTGTGAGCCTTGTATTAATTTATTTTAGTGAATAGTTTCACTCCGTCATTCGTCATTCCGGCCTCGGCCGCCGTTGTGAGTGGATATTGTATCGCTTGTATGCAGCGAAAAAGATCGCCGTAGAAATGCTTGACCAAGGTAAGATATTATTATTATTTTTATAATCACAGATTTTTATTACAATATTTTTTGTTTCCCTAAAAGCACGCAGGATTTATATATAAATATACTTATACGTCTTGGACTTTATAGACCTGAAAGTGTACCGAAGTACACTTTTCACATCTGCTACTGGAACTCCTCGACGAGATGTGCCGAGTTTGGGCTCATTTTGTTAGTTATGATGAGATCTTACCTCCGGACTTTATAGAGTGATTTGAAAGTGTAAGAATTGAAATACAATTTACATTTTTTTAATTTTTGACACGATCATATGAGCATTATGAGTCGTGCATTTTGAATTTTCCAAGCTTTTTTTTAAATTGAAATTTGACATAAAATGATCGGAAAGTTTGAAGTATTAGTAATAATTATAAGGTTTTTAGTGAAAACTTGTGTGTTAAATACTACTTTAAAAAATTACATATAATCATGTTATACGTATTTTTTTAATACGCTTAAGGCATGCAGAATTGGATTTACCAATTTAATTTAATGTTGTTTTTTACTAATGAAATAATTCTATAACAGCGCCATCTACACGGTCTAGTCATCAACCTGCAAAGCCGACGTTTTTTCAATGGCGCTGTTATTAATGCCGCATAGGTTCCACACATTAGTTTACAAGGCCTGGTTTTGAAAAACAAAAAAAATATTATTGACCTTGGCTTGACCAGTCTGACCCGTGGGTCTGACGGAGTTGGTCCGACATAACGTTGGAATCTGAGAGGTAAAGTTCAACTGTAAATATTCGCGATTTCAGTACCATGGTCCCATGTAACAAAATTTAACAACTTAACCTATAAAAGTTAAAGAACTGTTAAGCTTCACTTACTCGCTTCAAAGGAATATTTGATAAATTGATTTGGCTTTTAGAAACTTTTATTGGGTTTTTGATCTAAAATCTAAAAGCATATACGAGGGTGGATTGAAAAGTACTCGGCCTAACACAGATCCATTCAATTCTAAAAATCAAATCTACCCACATTATTTAATTCAGTTCAGACTAGTTCATTGTGTGAAGTTCGAAACGTGTGCGATAATTAGTTGTGATTTTATAAATTTATTAACAAAGTAATCGGACATAATTTCCGCGAATGGAGCAAATCGAGCAGCGTGCCGTCATTAAGTACCTCCATAAGAAGGGGCTATCATCAAAAGCCATCCATGATGACATGGTCAGTACATTAGGCGATTGTGCTCTGTCATATTCATCCGTCAAAAAATGGATAGCAGAATTTAAGCGTGGTAGAGAGAGTGTGAAAGATGAACCCCGCTCTGGAAGGCCTTCGACGTCAACTACTGACGAAAATATTAAAAAAGTACTTGATTTAATAATGGGAGACCGCAGATTAAAAATTAGAGAGATAGCCGAGATTATAGGCATCTCTTATGAACGAACTCAAAACATCATTGTCAACGAGTTGGGTTTCCACAAGGTGTCTGCGAGGTGGGTTTCGCGACTGCTTTCAGTTGAACAAAAAAGGACGCGATTGACTATTTCACGCGACTGTTTGGAGTTATTTGAAGCCGATGCAGATGATTTTTTGAATCGTTTTGTTACTATAGACGAAACATGGGTTCATTACTGTACACCGGAAACAAAACAACAATCAAAACAGTGGAGAAGACCTGGTTCACCACCTCCTAAAAAGGCTAAGTCGATTTTGTCGGCAAATAAGGTGATGGCTTCAGTATTCTGAGACTCGAAAGGTGTGATTATGATTGATTATCTTGAAAGGGGTCAGACTATAAACTCTGATTACTACTGCACCTTACTACGTCGTTTACGAGAGGAAATAAAAGAAAAACGTCGAGGAATGCTCAGAAGAAAAGTCCTGTTTCATCAAGATAACGCCCGTGTTCACACGTCAGTACAGTCAATGGATAAAATTCACAACTGTGGCTTTGAACTGTTACCGCATCCGCCGTATTCACTTGATCTGGTACCATCAGACTTCTTTCTGTTCCCTAACCTAAAATAGCACTTGAGAGGTCAAAGATTTTTGACAAACGACGAGGTCAAAGCAGCTGTAGACGCATATTTTGACTCTAAGGAAGAATCATTTTTTTTCAACGGTCTAAATGCTTGGAAGGGGAGGTGGCAAAAGTGTATTGAACTTGATGGTGATTATGTAGAAAAATAAAAATATAACTGATTTAGTATATGTTTATTTTCTTGATTAGGCCGAGTACTTTTCAATCCACCCTCGTATTTTATTTCTAATGTATTTAGTACGAGGGAATTTTTTGTAACCATTTTGCAATTCGATTCATCCATTGACGTTACTAATTTCTAAACGAAAATACCTGCAAATTATCAAAAATGTTTGCAATTAGTTATATCAGCAGTGTTATAAATAATAACGATCCTAATATAGTACCTTGTGGAATGCCTCTATCAAATATTCATTCTATCTTAGAGTGAAATAGAATATATAACTTACTTAGAACTAAAAACTTAAATAACTATACAGTCCTACTCCCCTCGATATAGTGCCAAGAACGCTGGCTGCGTTTCCTCACTAAATTACTATACTTAGCCTTTGAGCGAGAAAAGAACCTGCTCTTTTATCACCAGCAGCGACGATCAGTCACGAGAATAAAGATTGATATGTAAGTTAAACTAGACCAAATTTCTCATTTATTAAAACCCGCCAACACTGATTAATATCATACAATGACGCGATGTACGAATACGAAGTTAAGGTAGCGAACGAGTCGAAGGTATGTTAAAACGTTTTGAACCAGATAAGATTTTTAAATCGACGTGTATCTAGTCGCAGGCATCGCTCTTTATAAAGAATAAGTGCCTATTGTGAGACGGATTTAGCTCTTTAATCAAACTCAGTAGACCTGTCACGGACAAGTAATTGACACAACGGCGCACCGTATTGCATCAGCCGGTATAATATATTCTCGGAAATATTTTATACGTAAACTATCCGGCACACCCTCGATTAATCGTTTTTGCAAAGGCGTTTTTAACAGTGGTAGAGCCACGCGGCAGCTTTTGCTGTCGCACGGATGGGCCGGCTCGAACCGGGGTGGTACCACGACCTCACAGAATACCAGCGTGAAGTAGAGGTTTACCTCTGCGTTTCGCTTGGTGAGTGCAGGTGGCCGGAGGCCCTTTTTACTGGAAATGAGGCAATCCATCTTAGTCTCCACGGGTGACAACGCATCTGCATTTTGATTCGTAATCGAGGATAGATGTAGATGTCTATGGGCCACAGCAACCACTTACCATCAGGTGGACTGTGTGCTCGTTTGTCACCCTTATCCTATAAAAAAGGCGTATGTAAATAAATAAAACACGAGTACATAAACAATTTTTTTTTAGTTTTGTTTTGGAAATATTTTATTTCTCATACGGGCATAATGCAGGTTTCCTCATGGTGTTTTCCAAGCACGTAGTAAGTCAGCACCAAAGATGTTTTATAGGTCATAAAACATCTTTGGTCAGCACATAAAATGGCAATTAACAATTTCATACGTGCGGCGATGTTCCAATTCGAATTTAAGGCGAGTGTTTAGCCCTTATGCTGAGATCTATAGACCGTACTTTGACTTTGCTCAGGCTTTACTTTCGAGCTAAGACAATGTCGGTATTTATAGAGCTAACTTTGAAGTCGTGCTGAGAGCGCGCTTAGCAAAGCCTAAGTCAACGATATCGACGACTTACGTAAAACTCAGGATATTATTCAAAACCACTGTATTAATTTTAAATTGTTGTTTTTATGTTACTGTAATTAATTATAACAATAAATAGACAGCTTTAGGCCGTCTTCTAGTTTTAAATAGCATTAATCCATTTTCTATTTACGTAATTTCAATCTTATTTAGAATTTCTTAAAAGTTTTCTTTTCTGACTTTGCACTCATCTCATCCGTTCCAGTTCTCATAGGACCGTTTTCTATTTCATGTAATAATAAATAATTTATGAAATTAAATTAAGACTTTTTTTCGATTTTAAATATATATATATTTTAATTTTATACAGTAATATTAATTTTAAATATGTATATTTGTTGTGTGTTGTGAAGTCAAAAACATAAGGAGTGGAATGAAGCATTCATTAATATTTGGACTGTCTGGGCCTTAGCATAAGCTTAGCTTAATCTTAGCCCGATACAACTACAAATTCAGAATGAAAGATTATGCTGAGCATATACTCAGCTAAGTTTGTCGTAAGCTAAGTCTGAGCAAAGTCAAAGTACGATCTATAGATCTCAGCCTTAGTGTGTTTAACACCAAACAAGGAATGCGCTTATTACAGAATAATCTATTGTACAACGGACTTTTGCGAGGATACTTTCGTCATCCAGTGTCTGATGGGTTAAACTGTCGTTGAAATCTCCCAAGAACTTCGCAATATGGCGCAATATCATATTGTGTAGAATTTTGTAAACAAATTATTACTATGCATTATTTCCAATTACTACCAGAAGTTCTAATTATATAACCAAACCAAAAAACTTCTCATCATCGTAAATTAAAAAAGAAGGAAAACAAACAAGTACGTTGCTAATCAGAACAATTGTAAGAAACCTCGTGAGTATGTCAAGAAGCCGTATCACCTAGATTGTGAAGATAACAACGATCAAAATACACACCATATGAGTTATTTATGCTGCAATACGCTGACAGATAATAAAATTTTGCTCATGATGTCATAATCTATTAATGTTCAATGTTCTATTGAATTATTAAAAAAAAAATAGGAGTTGACTTAAATAATCATTATCGAATTTTGGTGAAATTAATGTACCTATATATAAAATATATAACCCTTAACGTCCTTTTTTCAAATCTGATAAAAATAAAGAAATATGCCGAAAATTGCCTTTTAGTCAACATTTTTTTTATAGGGTAGGGTGACAAACGAGCACGCAGTCCACCTGATGAATAGAATAGAATAGAATAGAATAATTTTTTATTCAATATTGATTATTACATAATTCTTATTGAAAGTCATTTTTTATTTACCACTGGTTCGGAAAATACCTCTGTCCTGGGAAGAACCAGCAAGAAACCCAGCGGGACTTTTTTTTTCCAAACATATTTCACTTAACAATAATTTCATTTATACAATTTTTAAATGATTTTTAATAGAACCAGCATGGTGGCGATCACCTTATTCCCAGGGGTTATTTTCATTCATGTATTCCTTGATATTATAATAACCCTTTTTGTACAGTTTTTCTTTAATAAAACTTTTAAACTTGTTTATTGATAAACTTTGAATATGTTCTGGGATTTTGTTGTAAAAGCGTATACATTGCCCCATAAATGAATTACTGATTCTGTGGAGTCTAGTAACTGGTATTACAAGCTTATGTTTGTTCCTAGTGTTTAAAGAATGCACATCCTTATTCTTATTAAAGCTATTTATGTTTTTATGTACATACATTAGATTTTCATAAATATATTGCGATGCCAAAGTTAATGTTTATTTCTTTAAATTTTTGTCTGAGGGTCTCTTTACAATTTAGGTTATAAATCGCTCGAACGGCTCTCTTTTGCAAAACAAATATAGCTACAATATCAGTCGCATTACCCCATAGCAAAATTCCATAAGACATTAGGCTATGAAAGTAACTAAAATACACTAATCTAGCTGTCTCAACATCTGTGAGACTTCTAATCTTTCTTACAGCATATGCTGCAGAACTAAGTCTGCTTGCTAATTTAGATATATGGGGGCCCCATTGAAGTTTCGCGTCAATAGTAATACCGAGAAAAACAGTGGTATCCACAAGACTCAACTCCTCCCCATTTAATAGCACATTGGTATTCGAATGTTTTACATTAGGTATTGTAAATTTAATACACTTTGTCTTATTGCCGTTCAAGAGCATATTGTTGGCGTTAAACCAATGTACTAATTTTGATAGAGCATTATTTACATCGTCATAATTAATTAACTGCCGTTTGAGTTTGAAAATTAAAGAGGTATCGTCAGCAAATAATACTATATCGTGATTGTCCCCTACAAGATAAGGTAAGTCATTAATATAGATTAAAAACAGGAATGGGCCAAGAATCGAGCCCTGAGGAACGCCCATTGATATTACCGATCCGGAGGAACCTTTACCATTTATCACGACTTTTTGAGTTCTGTTACTTAAATATGAAGTAATAAGTCTAAGCGCCAAATTTTTTACACCGTAATGTTGTAGTTTCCTGATTAATGTTTCATGATGAACACAATCGAAAGCTTTGGAAAGATCACAGAAAACACCTAAGGCATCCTGTGAATTCTCCCAGGCATTAAAAATATATTTCATAAGCTCAACGCCAGCATCAGACGTCGAGCGACCCCTTGTAAATCCAAATTGGTTTTTATGAAGTAATTTATTTGTATTAAAAAAAATTAACAATTGATCCAAAATAATTTTTTCAAAAATTTTACTAAGAGTTGGTAGTACAGAAATAGGTCTAAAATTAGCGGGGTCCAATGTACTACCAGATTTAAATAAAGGTATTACTTTACTATACTTCATTAAATCAGGAAACACACCAGAATCGATACAAGTATTAAAAATAATAGCAAGATGAGGTGCAATTAAATCTATTATGGACGCAATAACTGTCACGGAAATCTCCACAAATCTGCGGTTTTCTTTACATCAATGGTTTTGAAGTATTTTACAATATCTTGCGGTAATACTTTTTCAAATCTAAATTCTTTTAAACAGATATTAACATTCTGTTTGAGTAATGACTCGGCGACAGTTGGAGAAGAATTCAAAGACTCTGTTGTCAAAATAGGAATATCAGTGAAATATTTCTCAAACACCGCTGCGACTTCTTGATTTGATTTAGTCAATTCATTGTTAATTTTTAATTGATAGTTTGAGTTACGAGGTTTTTCATTACCGGTTTCGCTGTTAATTATACTCCACGTCATTTTAATTTTATTCTTAGCCGTCTTAATTTTGTTGCTAATATGTAACGATTTGGCTGTGGAGCAAACTTTTTTAAACATTTTAGAATAATTTTTGACATATTCTTTAAAAGCATCAGAAGGATTATATGATCTTTCATGGTAAAGGTCATATAACCTTCGTCTGCTTTTATGAATTCCCACTGTCGCCCACTCATTAAATACCTTGCGACTGTTTCCGGAGAATGTTTTAGAAGTAAATGTTTTTTTAAATTCATTGCTTATAAGGGTAAATAATTCTCCATATAAAAAGTCTGCATTGTTCTTATAAGAAAGCGATGGAAGGTTTTTTACCATATTACTTCTAAATCTCTCCAGGCGTTTTGCATTAATAGGAACAAACACAATTTTCTCAATTTCCTGTTTTTTGTGCATATAAGGTAATGAAACCAGTTGTCCACAGTGATCTGAACTAAGTTTTTGAATTATTGATTTGTTGATTGGTACAACACCTGTAAAAATATTATCAATACAAGTTGCACTACACCCTGCAATTCGTGTAGCTTCAAAGAATAAATTATCAAGATTATAGGATTTGAACAAAGAGCAAAATTTAATACTGATGGAAGAAGTTTCCAGGAGATTGATATTGAAGTCTCCACACACTACAAGAGATTTATTCTGTTTATTAAGCTTAACTAAAACTTCTTCCATAATTTTTTCAAAGGTATCATAATTTGAACATGGGGGTCTGTAAACACTGACAACAATAAGGTGCTCAAGCTCAACACATGCCATTTCTACAGTACGCTCAACAGAGAGGCTCACAATGTCTTTACGTTCTTTACATGATAAGGATTTATTAGCTAATATTAAGGAGCCACCACGTAATTTAGTATCTCTAATGAACGAACTGACCACCTGGTGATTACTGAAATTAAATATGGAGTTGTAACTTTTTAACCAATGTTCAGTAATACATAAAATATGAATAAGGTTACTATTTAAAAATAATTCAATTTCTAGTTCTTTGCCTAACATACCATATTTTGATGGACCAGGTTAATACAGTTTTTATTATTGCTATTTTGTGAAATTACACAATGAAGTATAGTTGAATTGTATTCTAAGGTATTTAAGTTATCTTTGCTAGAGATTACCTCTATTGTCTTATTATCTAATTTAAATTACTTGGAACTAATTCCAAATCATTTGTGAAATTATTTTTCTGCTCAATAAAAGCAGGTGTTAAGGTAGCCAATAATTTGGCTGGGTTAAAATATAAATAATGAGATAGCGTATTTGCTACCAGTCTCAAACTAAACTTTGATAGGTAATACCTATCTCTTGTCAAAAACTTCTTAATTAAATTATTAATATCCACTAAATGAAATTTATCATTATTATTCTTACAATTAAATGTCAAATTTAAGTTATTATTACATGTCAAATTATGCATCATTAAATGATGATGATGGTAAGTGGTTACTGTGGCCCATAGACATTTACATCCAACAAAATGCAGATGCGTTGTCACCCGTGAGGACTAAGATGGAATGCCTCATTTCCAGTAAAAAGGGTTTCCGGTTCTCTACACTCACCATACGAAACACAGCAGCGTTAAGCTGCTATTTTACGCTGGTATTCTGTGAGAGCGTGGTCCGGTTGAGCCGACCCATTCGTGCTACAACTATACTACTAATATAGCTGCAGCAAGGCTCTACTACGTAAAGAACAACATACTCTTCATTCCCTTAATAAATGTACAACTGAACGACGCAAGAGAACTGAGCATTTTCCAGTTGCAGAAGCTGAAGGTTTGCAACCTTGAAGAATTTGCGTATAATTTATCATGCTTAGCAGAAGAGTTGATGGGCACAGAGCCGATACCTTTTTAGCTTTACAGCGGTACAGTCACTCCCTATCACCGGTTACTAGGGGTTTGCATTTTCAAATCGATCTAATACCATTCATCAGTCGTCAGAGACTCGATATTTAGTCAGCAGGTCTACTTTTTTGAGGAAAGTTGGGAAAACCAGTAAATTCCCTTCTTAACGCGGTTACTATAAAGATAGTTAAAAATTGATATTATCAGCCTTTACAAAGAATTCATAATGCTCATGAGTAGTAGTGCCAAATTTGCTAGTTAATAACTTAATGCAATAGTTAATAGATGCTGCAGCAGCAAAAGCAGTTACATACGTAACAGTTTTTGTAAAACTTTTATTTCACAAAACACGGCACGGATTCTTCTGTAGTTTTACGAGTTTTAAACGTGATAGAGCTGCGCTGTATCTATTACAGAATTATGGTTGCAATACAAATGGATCGGCACGAATTTGGAATGACCAGTCGGTTACAAAATACCAACATAAAAGAGCAGCATAATAGGTACTACTGAGTTTCGTATAATGAATGCAGAGATCCGGAGACTCTTTTCTACTAGTAACAAGGCATTCCATGTTAGTCAGGAGATCTAATTCCTAATTAATGACTGATATATGTAGGTTGAATGTATTTTTCAATATGTTTACAATTAGTGTCAATAGAAGAAGCCTAAATGCCATCGATGTTGTATGCACGTAAAAGTGGATCGTAGCATTGTAATGACAATCAATTTAAATTGTACCTTCCGAAGACGTAAAAGAGGAAAAACGACGAGCGGAGTAATTTGTTTGCCGCCAAAAGCCTGCATTTCATGCGTCATACCAATCGAATAGATTGTTGGGAGTTGCGTAATCATGCGTCAGAGTCGCGCCTCCATGTTGGCGCGCTGCTATTGGCGGACGAGGGAAAATGCACGTACGCTGCAGAGCAGTACGTTAGCAACGCCACAGATTATAAATGCAGTAGGGTAGGTTTGTAGGAACGCGTCCAGTTTTACCAAAACTCACGTACGGTCATGCTAAACACTTTTACGAAATTTTCTACTTAGTTTTAGTTTAGTTTTTATTCAACTGTTTTATAAAATAATCTATTTATAAAGCCTATGGTCTCTATGGGCTACGAGGCACATAGGCACATTATTTATACTTTTAAAATCTAAACACGATTCGAATGTCTTAGTAAAAAAAAAAAACTTATGCCCCTGCTACTGTGCAGGTGCACACAGCAGCATAACAGTGTAGATTATGTTGTGTGTATCTATCCCACGATTGTTTGCATTTTTCTTTTGTTTTTGTAGTGTTTTAATGAAATTTTTTACTAACGCTCAATAAGTTAATTTGTTACTAACCCATGTGTTACTACCTGAAATAGATAAATAAATAAATATTAATTTCAGCCAGATCCAATTATATTTTTTTATAGGATAGGGTGACAAACGAGCACACAGTCCACCTGACGGTAAGTGGTTGCTGTGATCCATAGACATCTACATTTATCCCACCCGTGAGGACTAAGATGGAATGCTTCTTTTCCAGTAAAATGGGTCTCCGGTTCTCTACACTCACCATACGAAACACAGCAGCGTTAAAGCTGCCATTTTACGCTGGTATGCTGTGAGAGCGTGGTCCTTCCTCCGAACCGACCCATTCGTGCTACAACTATACTTTTAATATAGCTGCAGCATGGCTCTACGACGTAAAAAACAGGAATCGTATTAGAAAGGGTTATTCTGCATTTTGATTCTTAATTGAGGATAAATGTAGATGTATATGGGCTACAGCTCCCACTTACCATCAGGTAGACTGTGTCCTCATTTTTCACCCTTATTCTATATAAAAATGAGTCTACATAAAGGGAGTCAATAGATATAACTAACCTTTTCTAACTAAAAAGGACAAAAAGAGACAAATGTGTTACAACAGCAGGGATCCCTAGCAGATGTGTGCTACCGCAGTGAGCCAACTTCTTTATTGAAATTAAGATGTTTTAATTTCAATAGCCTCACGAATCATCCTTAGTATTGATAGTAATCGATGTTCATTTGCGAGTATATATTTTGTTCTATCAACTCTGATGTAATGGTCGGGACGAACTGAACAATTTGCATAATATGTTTTATTCATTTTGTCCAATAAATATTAAATTATTTATGCAAACGCATCACTACACAGAAATAGCAGTTTAAGTAATTTTATTATAAAACGTATGCGAATTATTGATTACAGTTTGTCCTCGATAGGTCTTTTTTCGACGTAATCAATCTCATGATATAGAAAACTGTGCATAAATTAAAGATATTTAGTACTAGCTGATCCAGCGGACGTTGTTCTATCCATTCCGGTAGGTGGCGCAATCAGTTTTACTACGAATTAACTCCGGACATATCGAGGTGCAGATTTTATGATATTCTTTTTCACACTAAACCACCACATATTGTGAATATGAGACATTACAGTCCATAAATTAGTTAATTCTGACGACGACGGAAGGACGGCTCCGTGGCGCAGTGGCTTAGCAATGAGTTGCTGCGCTGGGGGGCGTGGGTTCGAATCGCGCACGGAACGAGTATTTGTATGGCCTACAAATAATTGTTCCGGGTCTGGATGTTTGTTCTTGCGCAATCTGTGTTTGTAAACTGCCTCCACGATACAGGAGAAAATCCTAGCGTGGGGGTAACGTTTAAAAAAAAAAGAATTACGTGACAACAGTGCATCCTAGCATAGCTAGGAACCATCCTCTTGACAAATCAAAAACATGGTGTGAAAAGTATGACCTCAATCGGTCAAGTCGTTGAAAAGTTACACGATTACTAAAATACAGACTAACCAATTTAATTTATCAAGATAATCTAAACATCAACCAAAAAATTAATTAAGATAATGCAATTTACACACATTCATACATAAACTCTGACGCCTGTTACACAGTAGGGTAGGCAAAGACTACAGACTTCCATTTGGCATAATCTAATCTCTATTGGCGATAAGATTATTTATATCAACTCTTAATCACGTTTCTTTCTTAACATGCCGGATAAAGCAGTGGAATAATCAGTGAAAGTTTACGTATAAAATTACAACAAGAAATGAAAAATTTTATACGTGGTAGAGCCATGCCGCAGCTATATTAGTAGTATAGTTGTAGCACGAATGGTTCGGCTCGATGGAAGGACCACGCTCTCACAGCATACCAAGGTAAAATGGCAGCTTAACACTGCTGTGTTTCGTATGGTGTGTGTAGAAAACCGGAGACCCATTTTACTGGAAAAGAGGCATTCCATCTTAGTACTCACGGGTGACGACGCATATGCATTTTGATTATTTATTGAGGATAAATGTAGATGTCTATGGGCCACAGCAACCACTTACCATCAGGTGGACTGTGTGCTCGTTTGTCAAGATCCTATAAAAAAAATAATTTTCATTGCAAAATTTTATTAACTGGTACCTTTTCTGTTTGAAAGTTCACCTAGTTTGTTGGCACCCTTATATCTATATCTGTCGTCAAGCAACTGCACACCAACTAAAGTGTTCCAATGCGACGGAAGCTTTCTTTGTTTAAAGTAGTATCATTAAAATTTACTTTTTATAAAATGCCAAAAAATCTTATCAAAGAAATGTTGATTAAACTATTATTATATTATACTAGGGATCCGCCCCGGCTTCGCACGGGTGATTTCTGGATCTCGACAACAGCGCCACCTACCTGGTCCAATTGTGAATCTAAACCATCCAGTGATTCAATCAAACACGCACAAAAAATTCATCAAAATCGGTCGATCTATCTTTGGATGCCTCACAACTCGAAGCATTATTAAAAAACGATTTCAAAAAAAATTACGTGGACGTCCGGATGTTGATTTTGTATGCAGTCACGATAAATCTTAAAGTAAAAATTAACGTATCGAGACCGGGTGTTTTTTTATTAGATTCAGAATTACATCACCTGGCTCCCTACTTCATATCAACAGCCTAGTACGCGTAGTTTGTTAATAAAATTATTTTCAACGTTTATACGTTTAATTGCTATTAACGGTTTAAAGGCGCTTTAATATTTTTTTAACCCTTGATAGACAAAGCACAAATGTACCATACAGCCTAAATCGATTTTATACCTTGTGTAATCGATTTATTTTGGTAAATAAATAGATTACACAACTTTTTACGTGGTAGAGCCATGCTGCAGCTATATTAGCAGTATAGTTGTAGCACGAATGGGTCGGCTCGACCGGGGAAGGACCACGCTCTCACAGAATACCAGCGTAAAATAGCAGCTTAACACTGCTGTGTTTCGTATGATGAGTGTAGAGACCCGGAGACCCTTTTTACTGGAAATGAGGCATTCCATCTTAGTCCTCACGGGTGACAACGCATCTGCAATTTGATTCTTTATTAAGGATAGATGTGGACGTCTATGGGTCACAGCAACCATTTACCATCAGGTGGACTGATTGCTCGTTTGTCACCCTATCCTATAATAAACATTATTATTCTTTTCCCTGTAGGTGACACTACCTGTTAAAATAATAAAGTGCTAAATTTAAAACACGTAGATAATATATTTTAACAGTCAGGAATACAATTTTTTTTCATCAAAATTAAATGATACGCTCATGAGGCGTGCACTTTTGAATTTTCCAAAATATTTGAAAGCTTCATACAAAAGGTTATTCTCTTTTTTTAATATCCCACACAACTTGATTTTTGAAAAGTGCTGCTGATAATTCATACAAAACTTGAATTACACTAACGCGCTATGATTTTTAAAGTGCTACTTAAGAAATCACACTTGACAACTAACAGCAATCTTGAGAATAAAACAATTATACATGTAAGGGAGAAGTGTTAAGACAATTAATTTAATTTAATTTCCAAGTAACCAGTAACGAATGTATAGGTAAACAATGCATGTATACTTATTATAATTACCTATAATTTTGTAACTGTATGTAGACGATATAATTTTCGCTCAGAAATAACAACCGCGTAATAAATTAATAATAGTGTTGCCACAAACTTTTAGAGTATAAGCAATGAGTAATGTTACCCATTTCTTAAAATTTATAATATTATTAAATTATACGTGGTACAGCCATGCTGCAGCTATATTATGGTTGTAGCACGAATGGGTTGGCCCCAACCTGGGAAGATCACGCTCTCTCAGAATATCAACGTAAAATAGCAGCTTTCGTTTGGTGAGTGTAGAGACCCGGACACCCTTTTTACTGTAAACGAGTCATTCCATCTTTGTCCTCAGGGGTGGCAACGCATCTGCATTTTGATTCTTAATCGAGGATAGATGTCGATAGATGTGCGTGGGCCACAGCATCCACTAGCCATCATCTATTTCTCTGGTAGTCGCTGTTTAGGCCAAAAAAGGTAATTTGTACGCCATCCAATTGCGTTCGAGCTGGCGCCTCATCTCATGGTATATAGGTGAGGTAAACGCCGAGGTGGGGCGGCGGTGTGCGGCTTGCAGTCGCTCGACGCGTGGGCGAAGAGTTAGTGCTCCACCAGCGATGGAGAGGGGAGCCGGGAGGCCCTCTTACCTAAATTCACGCGTTCGTCGTATATCTAGATAGCTAGATGAACTGCGTGTTTCTTCGTCACGTAGATATGTGAATTGTGCGATATTTAACTCGTGCGAGAGTGCGGAATTGTGTACGCGCGTCGAGGAGATATACGGTCTAGGATTCGAGCCACGCATTCCTTGTTTGAGAGCTTCTCCCGGTTAATTGTCAAGATATCGTTATAATTGTGTCGTCGCGTTTAGTGCCTTTTTGTATTTTGGTTGCCTAGTTAGCTTAATTTGCGTGTCAACGCGGCGTATTTTGAATCTGGCGCGACGTGTTATTCTGGTGTCGAATTAAGGAGCTTAGTTGTGTTTAACGCTGAATGGTTTATCCGTTAAGAGATCGCTTTAATTCCCTATTTCTAATTTGTGATAAGTGAATTCGGGACATTACATGTCGAATTTTGCGCTACTGTCCTTACCGTGTCGGATATCACGTGTTCGATTCTGTGATGGGTGTGGAATTAGGCGAATTGAAGTTAGTTAAATTTACAGTGAAGCTAAGAGACTGAATTAGTGACAGGGAAGAAAGAAATGGTCCAGCGATGGAGCAAGCTGGAGCGATGCAGCATTTTGGGGCAGCCTGGAAATCGGCCGCTGCTGGTCGCCTACGCCTGCCCAGGCCTCACACATTTACACCTCACTGTACACTTTTCTTCTGAGCATTCCTCGACGTTTTTCTTTTATTTCCTCTCGTAAACCACGTAGTAAGGTGCAGTAGTAATCAGAGTTTATAGTCTGACCCCTTTCAAGATAATCAATCATAATCACACCTTTCGAGTCCCAGAATACTGAAGCCATCACCTTATTTGCCGACAAAATCGACTTAGCCTTTTTAGGGGGTGGTGAACCAGGTATTCTCCACTGTTTTGATTGTTGTTTTGTTTCCGGTGTACAGTAATGAACCCATGTTTCGTCTATAGTAACAAAACGATTCAAAAAATCATCTGCATCGGCTTCAAATAACTCCAAACAGTCGCGTGAAATAGTCAATCGCGTCCTTTTTTGTTCAACTGAAAGCAGTCGCGGAACCCACCTCGCAGATACCTTGTGGAAACCCAACTCGTTGACAATGATGTTTTGAGTTCGTTCATAAGAGATGCCTATAATCTCGGCTATCTTTCTAATTTTTAATCTGCGGTCTCCCATTATTAAATCAAGTACTTTTTTAATATTTTCGTCAGTAGTTGACGTCGAAGGCCTTCCACAGCGGGGTTCATCTTTCACACTCTCTCTACCACGCTTAAACTCTGCTATCCATTTTTGACGGATGAATATGACGGAGCACAATCGCCTAATGTACTGACCATGTCATCATGGATGGCTTTTGATGATAGCCCCTTCTTATGGAGGTACTTAATGACGGCACGCTGCTCGATTTGCTCCATTCGCGGAAATTATGTCCGATTACTTTGTTAATAAATTTATAAAATCACAACTAATTATCGCACACGTTTCGAACTTCACACAATGAACTAGTCTAAACTGAACTAAATAATGTGGGTAGATTTGATTTTTAGAATTGAATGGATCTGTGTTAGGCCGAGTACTTTTCAATCCACCCTCGTATTATAGCTGATGACACTGACGCTCCGGGAAATTGTAGTGTATGCAAACCTCATCGGATTTGAGAAACCACAAATCCTCGCAAAAGAACACTGATTCAGTCAAAAAGAAAAATATATTTGCGAAAAATCCGTAAAGCGAATTTAATTTAAAGTAGGTACTAGTACCACCAAAATCTAAAGTTTCAAATTCAATATTAACTGGTTTTATTTGCTAATGCCCATACATAATCATTTTCTATAATTTGATAGTACGTAACCAACATATATACAAAATTTAACCAGTTTCTATGAATTTATACCTTGTAATATAATTGTATTATTTGGTTTAAGAATGTATACCTACATTTATTTCTGCATTTTTACAAATCACAGAATAAATAAGCATTACTAACCCGCACATGTGTATATTTGCTATTAAATTTTATAAGGCGCTCGACATAGTCCATTATCTACGGGACGCTCAACGCACGAAAGTTAAACTACAGCCTAATTGTCCTCCGGACCGAATTTCTAACTGAGACTAGCCTTCTGCGCTGGACAGGATTATTGTGTACGAGAGTAGGCGCAAGCACAGGGTGACTCTATTCCCTCCCTCTAATAGTCCGATCAGACTGTAAACCGAAACGACCGGAGAGAGATTAGGCGCAGGACCAACGGCTTTACGTGCTTTCAGAGGCATGGTGATGAAAAACCGCCAACTTCCTGTCTCCGGGTTACTAGTAAGAGTTTCTTGACGGAAAAACTCCACAAATGATTTAGGCCCAACATGAGATTCGGATCCTGAACCCATGATTAGAAACCGAATTTACTAGAACAATGAGGCAGTCAAAGTTACAGCCTATATAGGTTTTTTTTTTTATAGAATAAAGGTAAGGGTGACAAACGAGCACACAGTCTATCTGATGGTAAGAATAGAATAATTTGTATTCAATATACATTACATGTGTAATTTTTATTGAAAGTCATTTTTACTATACCACTGGTTCGAAAAAAAAACCCTCTGTCCTGGGAAGAACCAGCAAGAAACCCAGCGGGACTTTTTTTTTAAATAAATTTTACAATATAAAAAAAAACATAAACACTCACGCCTGTCACCCAGAGGGGTAGGCAGAGACTATGGAATTCCATTTGGCACGATCCTGACACACCTCTCTCGCTTCCTCCACATCCATATACCTACGCATACACGCTCGTCGGTTAAAGGTACTCTTAATTTGGCCCATTTTCAATATATCGCCAATTTGGTCGATAAACTTTCGCCTAGGGCGACCCTTCCCGACTCTGCCATTCACCTCTGCAACATAAATTTGCTTTGTCACTCTTTCCTCATTCATTCTTTCTACATGACCAAACCACCGAAGCATTTCTTTCTTAATCCTAGTCACAACATCATCTTGCAAACCACACATTTCTCTTATCACATTATTTCTCACCCTGTCATTCAGATTCAGCCCTAGCATACTACGTAATGACCGCATTTCTACAGCATTTATTCTACTCTCGTGCTTCTTCTGCCACACCCAACTTTCACTACCATACATTAAAGTAGGCACTAACACAGCATTGTGAATTGCCATACGTGCCTTTTTGGACACATTCTGACTTTTCACAATAGAGTGTAGAGCCCCATTCAAACTATTTCCTGCATTCACTCGTCGTTCTATATCCTTATCATATCTACCATCCTTGCTAAACACACATCCCAAATACACAAACTCATCTACTTGTTCTACCAACTCCCCTTCTATTCTTATTTCACATATCGTTTTACTTTCTTCTCTTTCAAAAACCATAACTTTCGTCTTACTTGCGTTCACTTTCATTCCCTTTTCTTTTAATGTCCTGTTCATTAATGTAACCATCATTTGCAACTCGGCTGCCGACGACGCAAGTATGACTTGATCATCGGCGTACAAAAGGCATTTGACGGTTAACTCACCCATTCTTAACCCGCATTCTTCTGCTTTCAAATTTTCCAAACAACTGTCCATAAATAGGTTGAACAGCCACGGGGAAGCCACACAGCCCTGTCTGACACCTTTATGGATGCCAAACCAGTCCGAGTAGGCCCCGTTGATCCTGACACAAGCACTAGAGTCCCTATATAGAGACTTCAATGCCTGTATCCAATATACATATAATGAGTATACAATATAAATGATTACGAACTATTTACAAAATTTATTTTAGAAACTGCTTGGAAGCGACCACCTCATTCCCAGGGGTTATTATCAACCATACAATACATAAGTGGTTGCTGTGGCCCTTAGACATCTACATCTATCTTCGTTTGCGAATTAAAATGCAGATGTGTTGTCAGTCGTGAGGACTAAGATGGAATGCCTCTTTTCCAGTAAATAGGGTCTCCGGTTCTCTACACTCACCATACGAAACACAGCAGCGTTAAGCTGCTATTTTACATTGGTATTCTGTGAGAGCATGGTCCTTCCCCGGCCGACCCATTCGTGCTGCAACTATACTATTAATATAGCTGCAGCATGTCTCTACCACGTATACAGTCTCAGAACTGGGGACAGGCCCCCTCTAATTTCTGAGAGGGTTTTACCGTTTTAGGGCAAGGAATATTCCGTCACGTTGTCCCATGGTAAAAGTAAAAAAATGACTTACAATGTGAAGTACTTGAAAATTTATATTGAATGAAATTTTTTTTTTAATTTCACAAATGCAGGCGGCGAAGGAAAACATCGCAAGGAATTGCGAGCACGTAATAAATTAGTACTCAGAATTTCAATTAACTATTTAATTGCTGCCGGCGGGATCGAACCTGGTTGCTCGAGACAGTAAAGTTTACAGTGAGCACTGAGTGCTTAGCCCCTGAGCTGCAACGGCTCCTCTGCTTTTTTTATATAGGGGGGGGGGGGGAGGGGGCAAACGAGCATGCAGAGTAAGTGACTAAAAGTCGATTCCACAAGGAAGTTGTGCGAGAAAGAAAACTTCTGGTAAATTGCACAGTGGTAGACCTATGAACTATGTTGAAGCTATCATCAAATGTACATTGTACATCATTCCGATTCAGTGCGGATGACACGCCAGGCGTGCCGTCGATTACTTGTGTGTGTGGCGTATGACACACGAGTCGTGTATTTTTAAAAATCGTTATAACTCGCTCAAATTGCGTTTTTGGAAAATTTATCCACAACAAAATATTCATTATTTTGCAAGTAGTTCATGCCTGCAGCTTCGTTTCTGGATATTTTGAAAATTTGAAATTTTTAGGGGTTCACAACCTTTTTTGTTTTTTGTTTTTTTTTTGTACTTACATGGTACACTGTTTACTTTGTGGGTTTTCAATCATGTTGTGGAAAAATAGTCTAATAAGTAACAAATAATGCACTCATTGCGATCGCTCACAAACTGAAGTTGTAAATAAATTTCTGGAAAACAAGTCTCCTGTTCAAAAAACAATGCGTTTGTCTTATTGTTTAAAATGGTTCAACTGCCGTCTTATTACTATCATATGGCCGTATAGACCTACGAAGTACCATGTGCTCTTGTGATATGGTATAAGGTTTATTTTTGTTTGAAACCGTTCATCGTCTTTCGTCAATCCGCCGCCGTATAGCGCAAGCGTTTGTTTCCTTTTGAAAACACTTGTTTTGGTATTCTTACTAATTAGACGTTTTCAAATCTACTTTACTTTTACATTTGTATAACATTAAATAATATTTAACATTTGTAAATATTAATGAATCATGAACCTTATTTTTTCCAAATTAAGGTTCTTGATTGTTTGATATTTACAAATATTATTAGGTGAAAATTTAATTTAATAAAAACCACGGTTTTCCGGGATGATTTAGCTGTACCTACTTATATAAATGATTTTTTTTATAAAACAAAATATAGTACAAAATGTCTGTAATCTCTGCATAAAAAAGTCACTTACTCTCAATTTCAAAGAAAAGAAGTAGTACCCACTAAAAACAAGTATCCTTCTGTATTTAACTGATGTTTGATGTCAACTAAACTTAATTAGGTCTAAACAAGTGAAAAAAGCATAAAAAAGATAATTATTTTTACACATGGCTGATGGCACAATAGGCGTATCCTCAACGTCTGTGGCGCTTGACACGCCAGGCGTGCCGTGAAATATTTGTTCGCCGCCACAGATAAAAGTTGTCGAACATTGGTACCGTAACGAATCGGTTAAATTATATCTTCATAAAAATATGGTACAGCGCCATCTATCGGAAGCTAGTAGATTTACCTAACATTTCTAATGCCGCCTCTTTCGATATCTACAGACGAAATGGGATTTTGGAATCTCTTAAGGCTATAGATATTTGTAATAATGGACTATAATGTCCTTCTGACCGAATTTCGGTCAAGTGTATGCGCTAGCACAGGTGCACTCTCTATTCCCTAACTTACAGTCCGGTGGGACGGTCAACCGCCACGACCGGGGAAAGATCAGGCGCAGGACCGCGCTTTACGTGCTTTACGAGGCTGGGGGTTGTAATACACAGCCAACTTCCTACTCCGAACAGCTACTGAGAATTTCTTGACGGAAAAACTCAATAACTGTTTTTTAGGCCCGACCCGGGATTCAAACCAGGGGCCTCTTGATCAGCAATCGCGTTTAAAACCACTGGACCAACCAGGCAGTCAATGATAATAATGATATAAAATGGCGACAGAGGGAAACTGAAACAGAGACTGAAAGAGATGGGCTGCAGCATCTGCCTAATATGGCAACTATGTCAGAATTGATATTGAGATGAGGCAATCCAAGGAAGCCTACGTTTACTAGACTTTTGATAGATTGTAATGAATGAATGAAAGTCTGTATGTCTGTATAACTCTCTCTGTCTATCATCATCATCATCATTACAGCCCTTCACAAGTCCACTGCTGAACAAAAGCCTCCCCCAAAGAATGCCACAAAGCACGGTCCTGAGCCACCTGCATCCATCGACTTCCTGCATATCTTACCAGGTCGTCGCTCCATCTAGTGGGGGGATGCCCTACACTTCACCTGCCGGTACGAGGCTGCCACTCGAGAACCTTTCTTCCCCATCGGTTGTCGGTTCTTCGAGCTATATGGCCGGCCCATTGCCACTTCAGCTTACTAATCCGTTGGGCTATGTCGGTCACTCTGGTTCTACTGCGGATATCCTCATTTCTGAGTTTATCACGCAGAGAAACTCCGAGCATAGCCCTCTCCATAGCTCGCTGAGCGACCTTGAGCTTCCTCATCCGGCCAGCAGTGAACGACCACGTCTCAGTTCCGTATGTCATCACTGGCAACACGCACTGGGTGTACAGTCTCGTTTTCAAGTTTTGAGGTATACCTGACGAGAAGATGGGCCGTAATTTCCCGAACGCTGCCCAACCGAATTGAATCCGTCGATTGACCTCTCGGTCGAAGTTGGACTTACCTAATCGGACTATTTGTCCCAGATAAACATACTCGTCAACAACTTCGAGCTTAGTGTTTACAACAACTACCGGCATAGGTGTGACATGGACATTAAACATGATCTTTGTTTTGTCCATGTTCATCTTAAGACCTATCCGTTGGGAAACACTATTGAGGTCATTGAGCATAGTGCTTAGGTCCTCCAGCGATTCTGCCATAAGGACTATATCGTCGGCAAATCGAAGGTGAGTGATGTACTCGCCATTGATGTTGATACCGTATCCTTTCCAGTCCAGAAGCTTGAAAACGTCTTCCAATGCAGCGGTGAAGAGTTTCGGGGATATGACGTCACCCTGTCTTACACCTCTCTGCAGTTGGATAGGTTTCGTACTCTGGTTCTGTACTCGGATAGCCATCGTAGCTCTACTGTACAAACACTTCAGCACTTCGATATACCGACAGTCAACTTGGCACCGCTGAAGGGACTGCAGCACCGCCCAAATTTCGACGGAATCAAAGGCTTTCTCATAGTCCACATACGCCAGACATAGTGGCAAATTGTACTCTTCGGACTTCTGTACAATTTGCCGAAGGGTATGTTTGTGGTCTATGGTGCTAAAGCCCTTTCGGAAACCGGCTTGTTCGGGAGGCTGGAAGTCGTTAAGTCTGCGCGCGATACGATTCGTAATGACTCTCGAAAACAGCACGTAGACGCGGCTCAGAATAGAAATCGGTCTGTAGTTCTTCAAGAGAGCGTTGTCACCTTTCTTGAAGAACAAGACCACCGCACTTCTGCTCCACGCCTCCGGTGTAATGCCACCATGGAGGACGGAATTAAAGAGCTTCTGAATGACTTCAAGTACCGGTCTTCCACCCGCTTTCAGAAGCTCCGCTGTAATTCCATCCTCGCCTGAGGCCTTACCGTTTTTAAGGTGCTGGAGAGCCATTCTAATCTCGCTCAGACTGACGTCCGGGATATCTTCGGAATAGTGTCGGATGAGACTCGCTCTTGGATCGTTACTCACACTTGCGTGTGGCTCCAACGATGACGTGTACAGCTGCCCATAGAACCTCTCAATCTTACTCAAAATCTCAGGTGCCCCGGAAACGATGCCGCCACACTCTGTCTTCAGCTTTGACAGTTGGCTCTTTCTGGCAGACAGATCTCTGGCAAAGACTTTGGAGCCTTGGTTCCGCTCAATCGCTTCTTCAATACGAGCTGTATTGAAGTTGCGTAAGTCCCGCCGCATGCATTTGGAGATCTGTCTGTTCAGTTGCCTGTATGCTGTCAAGTCTGTTGAAGAATGTAGCTTCATCTCCCGTCTAACAGCCATGAGATTAAGAGTGTGATCGGAGAGTTTTTGTGTTCTTCTGCGGCGGGTCTTGCAGAACTTAGCTCCGACCGCATGGACAGTTTCCACGAGTTTGTCATTCATATCGTCCACTTCATTGCAGTCTTCTAGGCACTGAAAACGGTTTTGTAACTCGAGCTGAAAGGTTTCGGGACTTTGGAACAGAGCACGAGGGGGACGGAGCGTTGACTTCATTAGACGAGACCTCTCCAACTTTACGTTTAGGTTCAGTGTGCCATCAACATCAACAACAGTGTGTCATCAACCATTCGGTGATCGCTACCAGTTTTCACCCTCGCGATCACGGAGACATCACTGAACAGTTGTCGTCTGGTCGTCATAATGAAGTCAATTTCATTTTTTGTCGAACCGTCTGGGCTCGACCAGGTCCACTTCCTGTGGGGCCGCTTCTGGAAGAAAGAGTTCATCATAAAGAGTCCCTCTTTCTCCATGAAGTCGGCCAGCTGCTGGCCCCTCGGGTTCCGTTGCCCTATTCCAAATTTCCCTACTTTCAGCTCACCGTTCTTTCTTGTGCCTAGTTTTGCATTGAAGTCTCCCATTAACACCGTATATTGGGTTTTGGAGGAATGCATAGCTCTAGAGATATCCTCATACATTACTTCCACCTCCTCATCGGGGTGTGCCGAGGTTGGTGCGTAAACCTGTATGACCTTCAGCGAATACCGTTTGGTGATTCTGAGTATAAGGTGAGAGTAAGGCAACCCTCGTCGACACACTCCCGATCTTTACAACGTTGTTAACGAGAGACTTGTGGACGATAAATCCGACACCTCCTTGGGACAGATGGTCGCCCTCCCGGTGATAGAGCAAGTTGCCGGATTCGAGGATTACCGTGTCCTCCCCCTCTCTTCGGACTTCGGATAATCCTATAATATGCCAGCGCAACTTGTCTATCTCTTCTTCCAGCTCCACGATCTTCTCGTCAGTCCTCAGGGTGCGTGCGTTGTACGTTGCCAGGTCGATAACTGTAGAAATATAAAGTATCAACTTTCCACAGTTTTATCATATAAGTCTCACGATGGATGGCAAGGTTAAGGGAGTGTCTTTTAGATATCATGTTCTATTTATGGCACTGTAGTGTCATCATCATCATTACATCCCTTCACAAGTCCACTGCAACTGCTCCAAGGAATACCACAAAGCACGGTCCTGAGCCACCTGCATCCATTGACTACCTGCATGTCTTACCATATTATGGCACTGTATTATACAATTCCATTATATTATAAATGATAACTACAGCCCATGTACACCTGCAACTAACTTAAAAAGTTGGCTAGAGACATGTTACGAATTCTGAGAACCATATTGGAATATTTCAGTCTGTTATTACTATACTAATACTCGATACCCTTTAAACCAGAACAAAGCACTGACTGAACTGAATACTGCCGCTTGGCCATAGAAACATATAAAGAGGTTATTAATTAACTAGACGAATGCAATTCTAAAGAGAATAGACAACACTTACACAAATTAAATTACTACCGAATTTAAACTTCCCTCGTCAAAGATATTAAATTATATATAATGCCTCCTCTACACTCGCGAAGTAGATCGAAGTTGGACGAGGCGAATAGTGTAGAGAGGTACTTCGATTCACTTCGTCCAACCTCGCTTCGCCTCAGGCGACTTCCGATCGTTGTCGGATTTTGCGCCAGAGTCAAAAGACTTCGCGAAGTACACCGAAGTTACACGAAGCGTCTCTCTACACTACTCGGATTACGCCAGTTATGATTTTTTTTTAATATATAAATATTAAATATGTAGCTTTCTACGTAATTATTTATTTAGTTAACGCATTGACGTCGTACTGTTCTCACAATTAGGTACCTGTAGCAGCTGCCTCTTGGACGTCATTCATGTTAAGGGTGCGGGAGACTCAAGACAACTGAGCTCTTCACGAAGTAGCACGAGTGTGTGGTCACGTTCTTCGGACTGCGATCGATTTCGACGAGCACTTCGTCGAAGTTACTTCGCGAGTAGTGTAGAGGAAGCATTAGACTAAAGATCCGACACGCCTTCGCACGAATGATTTCGGGATCACAGCGCCACCTACCGCGCCTAATTGTGAATCTAAGCCATCCAGGGACCCACTATAACACACAAAAATTTCATGAAAATCGGTCAAGCCATTTTCAAAGTTTAGCTAGACTAACAGACAGCAATTGATTTATAGATACAGATATAGACTGGTTAGTATAAAAGTTTATTTATTATGAAAGAATATACGTCTACGTAAGAATATAGTCACAATCAGCACAGTTTCTTGTGAAAATATAAGGTGAAATAAAAAACAAATAAAGATTAATTAAATCAAATTAAAGGTCTTTCCTACACACTTATAACTAATCAAGTCTTGCTATTGGACCATGGCGTATGTATAAAGAAATTTTCTTTTAATGAATAACCGCAGAATAAATAATTAGAAATTAAAAATTTTGTACAATCTTCACTATTAATTAACTATATAAACTTCAATATAAATTATTAAGAATAACTATTATAAAACTAATATAAAACTATTGGTCAGACCTTGATCAAATTTATATGGGACCACATGTGAAGCACCAGCTTTCAAATAAAAAAAGAATCATCGAAATCGGTTCACCCAGTAAAAATTTATGAGGTAACACACATAAAAAAAACAGAGTCGAATTGAGTACAGGCTCCTTTTTGAAGTTGGTAGGTAATTGGTACAACTAAAGTGACAAATAAAACCACCACCTATTTTTTCATTTCCTTCAAGAAAAGAGCTTACTCCTTTCTAAAAGGCCGGCAACGCACCTGCAATTTCTCTAATGTTGCTGTTGTTCATGGGCGGCGATAGTCACCATAAGGTGAGCCACATGCTTGTTTGCCCCCCTTTTCTTAAAAAAAAATATTTTTTTTTATAGAATAGGGTGACAAACGAGCACACAGTCCACCTGATGGTAAGTGGTTGCTGTGGCCCATAAACATCTACATCTATCTTCGTTTGCGAATTAAAATGCAGATTTGTTGTCAGCCGTGAGGACTAAGATAGAATGCCTCTTTTCCAGTAAAACGGGTCTCCGGTTCTCTACACTCACCATACGAAACACAGCAGTATCAAATTTCCATTTTAGGCTGGTATTCTGTGAGAGCGTGGTCCTTCCCCGGTTGGGCCGACCCATTCGTGCTACAACTATACCACTAATAAAGCTGCAGCATGGCTCTACCACGTACAATCATCTTACCACCACGTTACATCTTTTATTTACTCACGGGTAACGACGCATCTGGATTTTGATTTGATATTGAGGAAAAATGTTGAGGATAGATGTCTATGGGTCACAGCAACCACATACCATCAGGTGGACTGTGTGCTTGTTTGTTACCCTTATTCTATAAAAAAATGCAAAAACAACAGTAGCTTAAATATAAGTTGTAGTTTTGCCTGCATTAAAGTGAAAGTTGTGTTTAGCAGAAGGAACATGAGAGTTAAATGCTGTAAAAATGTTGTTATTCAAAAGTATATTAGGGTTGACTTCTAATGATAAGGTGAGAAATTTTGTCATAAGACAAAAGTGTGGTTTGCAAGTTGTTGTGACCAGGATTAAGAAGAATTGCTCCCATCGATTAGATATAATATAGAATGACATATTATGAGAAAAGTGTGACAAAGCAAGTTTACATTGCAGGCAGTGAGTGGTAGTCAGCAAGGGTCGCCCTAGACATAAGTTAATCCCACCAAATTGGTGATATATTGATGGGCCAAATTAAGGGAACCCATAACAAACAAGCCGTGTAGTGGCGGTCAAGAATATCCACTACCCCATATCCTCCCGTGGGTGTCGTAAAAGGCGACAAAGGGAAACAGGCGGGAGATGGGCAGCAGCATCTCCCTGATAATAGCCAAAACGACAATAAAAAAACTGCGGTTGCCAACCCGCTCGCCAAGCGTGGCAACTATGGCAAATACCCCCTATGAATGTAACAAAGAGACGGCCCCCAGTCCCCGGCGGCCCCGCTATTCCTGGCTACGGTGGCGACCATGGTAACGGCGGGACAGGGGGTGCTAAGAATCTCCGGTGGAGGTTCGGTTGCCACCTACGACGACTCGACCTGGCAACGTACAACGCACGCACCCTGAGGACTGACGAGAAGATCGTGGAGCTGG
The DNA here is from genome assembly GCA_033319125.1 of Parnassius glacialis. NCBI lineage: Eukaryota > Metazoa > Arthropoda > Insecta > Lepidoptera > Papilionidae > Parnassius > Parnassius glacialis. The sequence goes on along the minus strand of JAVANC010000007.1, from coordinate 6,440,653 downwards.
AAGAAGAGATAGACAAGTTGCGCTGGCATATTATAGGATTATCCGAAGTCCGAAGAGAGGAGGAGGACACGGTAATCCTCGAATCCGGCAACTTGCTCTATCACCGGGAGGGCGACCATCTGTCCCAAGGAGGTGTCGGATTTATCGTCCACAAGTCTCTCGTTAACAACGTTGTAAAGATCGGGAGTGTGTCGACGAGGGTTGCGTACCTTATACTCAAAATCACCAAACAGTATTCGCTGAAGGTCATACAGGTTTACGCACCAACCTCGGCACACCCCGATGAGGAGGTGGAGGAAATGTATGAGGATATCTCTAGAGCCATGCATTCCTCCAAAACCCAATATACGGTGTTAATGGGAGACTTCAATGCAAAACTAGGAACAAGAGAGAACGGTGAGCTGAAAGTAGGGAAATTTGGAATAGGGCAACGGAACCCAAGGGGCCAACAGCTGGCCGACTTCATGGAGAAAGAGGGACTCTTTATGATGAACTCTTTCTTCAAGAAGCGGCCCCACAGGAAGTGGACCTGGTCGAGCCCCGACGGTTCGACAAAAAATGAGATTGACTTCATTATGACGACCAGACGACAACTGTTCAGTGATGTCTCAGTGATCGCGAGGGTGAAAACCGGCAGCGATCACCGAATGGTTAGAGGCACACTGAACCTAAATGTTAAGTTGGAGAGGTCTCGTCTGATGAAGTCAACGCTCCGTCCCCATCGTGCTCTAATCCAAGGTCCCGAAACCTTTCAGCTCGAGTTACAAAACCGTTTTCAGTGCCTAGAAGACTGCAATGAAGTGGACGATATGAATGACAAGCTCGTGGAAACTGTCCATGCGGTCGGAGCTAAGTTCTGCAAGACCCACCGCAGAAGAACACAAAAACTCTCCGATCACACTCTTAATCTCATGGCTGTTAGACGGGAGATGAGGCTACATTCTTCAACAGATTTGACAGCATACAGGCAACTGAACAGACAGATCTCCAAATGCATGCGGCGGGACTTACGCAACTTCAATACAGCTCGTATTGAAGAAGCGATCGAGCGGAACCAAGGCTCCAAAGTCTTTGCCAGAGATCTGTCTGCCAGAAAGAGCCAACTGTCAAAGCTGAAGACCGAATGTGGCAGCATCGTTTCCGGGGCACCTAAGATTTTGAGTGAGATTGAGAGGTTCTATGGGCAGGCACGTCATCGTTGGAGCCACACGCAAGTGTGAGTAACGATCCAAGAGCGAGTCTTATCCGACATTATTCCGAAGATATCCCGGACGTCAGTCTGAGCGAGATTAGAATGGCTCTCCAACACCTTAAAAACGGCAAGGCCCCAGGCGAGGATGGAATTACAGCGGAGCTTCTGAAAGCGGGTGGAAGACCGGTACTTGAAGTCCTTCAGAGGCTCTTTAATTCCGTCCTCCATGGTAGCATTACACCGGGGGCGTGGAGCAGAAGAGCGGTGGTCTTGTTCTTCAAGAAAGGTGACAACGCTCTCTTGAAGAACTACAGACCGATTTCCCTTCTGAGCCGCGTCTACGTGCTGTTTTCGAGAGTCATTACGAATCGTCTCGCGCGCAGACTTGACGACTTCCAGCCTCCCGAACAAGCCGGTTTCCGAAAGGGCTTTAGCACCATAGACCACATACATACCCTACGGCAAATTGTACAGAAGTCCGAAGAGTACAATTTGCCACTATGTCTGGCGTATGTGGACTATGAGAAAGCCTTTGATTCCGTCGAAATTTGGGCGGTGCTGCAGTCCCTTCAGCGGTGCTAAATTGACTGTCGGTATATCGAAGTGCTGAAGTGTTTGTACAGTAGAGCTACGATGGCTATCCGAGTACAGAACCAGAGTACGAAACCTATCCAATTGCAGAGAGGTGTAAGACATGGTGATGTTATATCCCCGAAACTCTTCACCGCTGCATTGGAAGACGTTTTCAAGCTTCTGGACTGGAAAGGATACGGTATTAACATCAATGGCGAGTACATCACTCACCTTCGATTTGCCGACGATATAGTCCTTATGGCAGAATCGCTGGAGGACCTAAGCACTATGCTCAATGACCTCAATAGTGTCTCCCAACGGATAGGTCTTAAGATGAACATGGACAAAACAAAGATTATGTTTAATGTCCATGTCACACCTATGCCGGTAGTTGTTGGGAGCACTAAGCTCGAAGTTGTTGACGAGTATGTTTACCTGGGACAAATAGTCCGACTAGGTAAGTCCAACTTCGACCGAGAGGTCAATCGACGGATTCAACTCGGCTGGGCAGTGTTCGGGAAGCTACGATACATCTTCTCGTCAGACATACCTCAAAACCTTAAAACGAAATTGTACAACCAGTGCGTGTTGCCAGTGATGACTTACGGAACTGAGACGTGGTCCTTCACTGCTGGCCGTATGAGGAAGCTCAAGGTCGCTCAGCGAGCTATGGAGAGGGCTATGCTCGGAGTTTCTCTGCGTGATAAACTTAGGAATGAGGTTATCCGCAGTAGAACTAGAATAACCGACATAGCCCAACGGATTAGTAAGCTGAAGTGGCAGTGGGCCGGCCATATAGCTCGAAGAACCGACAACCGATGGGGAAGAAAGGTTCTCGAGTGGCAGCCTCGTACCGGTAGGCGAAGTGTAGGGCGTCCCCCCACGAGATGGAGTGACGACCTGGTAAGACATGCAGGAAGTCGATGGATGCAGGTGGCTCAGGACCGTGCTTTGTGGCATTCTTTGGGGGAGGCCTATGTTCAGCAGTGGACTTGTGAAGGGCTGTAATGATGAAAATGATGATGATGATAACAAACAAACAAGTATGTGTATATAATAGACGTGAAAGAAGCAAGAAAGGTGTGCCAGGTTTGTGCTAAAGACAATCCATATCTGCCTCCTCCTCTGGCTGAAAGTTGTATGTTTGTAGGTTAAAGTTAAAGGATTGCCAAGCATGTTAAGTAATTTCGTTTTGTCTTTGTGTTCATTCTCGCAAACTATCAAAAAGCATTAAAAAACAAGATTGCTATATTTAAGGTAAGGAAACAAATTAGCTCTACACAAAATGGGGTCAAGGATTTGTCATCCCTTTTTTAATATTAAAAATTGCCAAAAAAAACCATTGATATTGGTTTACTTTGAGATTTGCACAGGGCATATTAACTTTTCAATTTTGACCAAAAATGAATACTGCTTTTGCATTTTAAAAGTACTTTAGATTCATCCAGATAGAGATAATGTACAATACCATATATTATATAAATAGCAATAAATAGCTGGTGATTTAGCAATCACAGTACCTACAGTAGTCACTGATCATTTAGCAATGCCTTTTGACATCAATAGAGTAGAATAGAATCATTTTTATTCACTTTATATTAAAATTACAAGAGTACTAATTGAAAGTAATTTTTTACCTTTATCCCTAGTTCGGAAGAAACCTCTGTTCTGGGAAGAACCAGCAACAACCCCAGCGGGAGTTTTTTAAATAAAATTAATTTATTATACATTAGTATGAAGACATTAGAAACAGCATGGTTGCAATCATCTCATTCCAAATTATCATCAACCATATACTATTTAGTAGTTTATTAACCCTTACTAAATAATTTGAATCACAAATTTTACATCTTGCATAACAACAATTAAATGGATATAATATCTGATATATAAAAATAAATTTTTGTTTGTTCGTATTTCATCCGCTGCCATACCATTCATCATCAGATTGCGGTGAAACTTTGACATTTCCACAAAGGTTATAGGCATAGTTTATACCTGGTAGAGCCATGCTGCAGCTATATTAATATAGTTGTAGCACGAGTGGGTCGGCTCACCCGGGGAAGGACCACACTCTCACAGCATACTGGTGTAAAATAGTAGCATAACACTGCTGTGTTTCGTATGGTGAGTGTAGAGGACCAGAGATCCTTTTTTACTGGTAACGAGGCATTCCATCTTAGTTCTCACAGGTGACAATGCATCTGCATTTTGATTCGTAATCGAGGATAGATGTAGATGTCTATGGGCCACAGCAACCACTTACCATCAGGTGGACTGTGTGCTCGTTTGTCACCCTTATGCTATAAAAAAAAATTGTTGGATCCGGTAGGTGGTGGTGGTGTGAAGCCAGGGCAGATCACTAGTATATTACTGAAATAAAATTTGCCATAGTAGTGGCATAAGAGACTACACCAAAAACTACAAATTCCAACCCACCTACCAAGTGTGGCAACTATAGCAAATACCTGCCATATGATACAATCTATTACTAAAGCCTTTGTTCAGCAGTGGACTTTTGATAGGAGGTAATGCATTAATGATAATGATGAACATATATCAATGTCATTAGATTCTCCAGGCATTTTTTTGGTAAGCTCTCACCATACTATGTTAAAGACTATTGAAGAGGTCCTTTATTATTATCTAGAAAAAGATGAGATATGTACAATTAGAACTCCTGATCATGTTACTATAGTTGTTACAGATAGTCCCCTGTGCAGGGCATGTATGGCGGAAGAAGAAACAGCGGCCCACATGCTACTGAAATGTGCGGAGGTCGCTACATACGGGGCTAAACATCTTGGCACGTTTTCATCACTCCCCGAAGTTGCATGCAACATCAAAGGACTGTTGAGCTTCTTCGGAGAGATCTCATGATTTGAATAATTACATTATTCCTGCCTACATGCATAATACGCCCATAGACATGGAGTTGCAGAAAACAGCCCGTCGTAAATTAAGCTAAACTAACTCTTGATAATTTTTTTCGCATGGTGAAAGATTACAGAAAAATACTGAGCTGTGATGATATGCTAATTTATTACTTTCGAACCCCCGACAAAAACAGAGGTGTGTTACATGTTTGCAGTGTATCTATGTGTCTGTCTGTTGTATTACAGGTCCTGAATGAATGAACCGATTTTGATTAATTTTTTTTTGTTTGAAAGGTGCCTTAATTGAGAGTGTTCTTAGCTATATTTCAAGAAAATCTGTTTAGCTGTTTAAGATCAGAGATCAACAACTCTTTTCTTTTTGGGGATTTATAAAATGTTTAATTTATTTCTTACTTTATTACTTAATTTAAGGATAGTTTTATTATGGTTAACACAATTTGTATTCTAATTCAATTGTTGGACATTGATGTTTTCAAAAATGACCCAGCTGAATCACATTTTTTTAAAGATGTATGAAAAATCACCCTATTGGTATGCTAGCACACTATTGCAATAATTACAGAAATACTTCTTTTCATCAGTGGAGGTAGGGTGAAGAGTTTTGCTACTTTGTTTTATATTTAATATTATATTCAACATTGAACACCTTAAAATGTAATCTTTGAGACTTAGGATTAATAAAAATTCGAAGCAGTTTGTTACTCTCTTCTACAGGTTACTTAAATATTAAAATAGAGTAAATAGAGGTGAATGTAAATAGTTCACAATAGATACTAGCAAGTATCTGAAAATAAAGCCGCTTTTTTCTTAGAAATCTTATGTAGACGCTAAGCAAACTTCGGATAACGACTCTGCCTTTTAATAATAATAGGGAACGCAAATTTTATTTTTTTTAGGCAACAGGCAAATAATACGATTTTTAATTTGAAAAAGCTTTTCAAAATCAATTAACTTACCAAGTGTCAGAAAAGCGTTCGATTTTCAAAGCTGACGAAACACTTCACGGTTTACGTAAGTTTTTAGTAATTTTTCTCACTATTTCACTCACCGTATTACCTAAACTTAAAATTTATCAATAATTATACTAATAAGTCTTTTAAGAGAAATCGTGATGAGATTAGCCTAGGACAGTTACTCTTTGGATTAGCCGGTAGCCGCTACAGCAACACAGTTACACAGCGTGAACAATACAGTGACAAACAGCTGATTTTGCTACACAGTCAGTGTTGCCAACTGCTAGCTTTACCCAGTTGCTAGACATTTTCCAAAATGTTGCTAGATTGCCAGTTTCTTTTACCCCAAAAAGTTGCTAAAAGTAGCTAAATGTAACAGTACGTAGGTAGATTACAATAAAATGTCAATTTCTGACAATCATTTTTAATATCAAACAAGAGAGTTAAAAATGTCTTGTGTACAGTTACGAGCAATAATATGTATATAAACAACAGACTATATTATATTTATTGTTGACATTTGTGGCACAAATTTGGCTTCGGAAAGCTAAACGTGACAAAGTTCTATGTTATTTTCATATTGTTGCTCGTGACTGTACGTTATTGAATAAAAAAAATAAGTTTAAAATTAATCAATCAAAGAAGATGTCGATGGTTGGGGTTCAGTATCTTTCGTCATTAATTCCGAATATTTTTCAGCGGTTCCCATTTTATGCTGTACATCTTTAGGTAAACACAGTTATAGCAGCATTTACCACTTTTCCTGAGGGAGTATCTAATGCAAAGGATTGAGTTCAGAGTTATCTAAATCAACCAACCTTTAAATTCATCCATATTTTCCCATATCGGTCTATATTTCTGTGCGTTCGCTTTTTTTCGAAGATAAATCCATTTTCAAATAAAATTAAAACAGATAAACGGATAAAACAAAACAAGGTGAAATACGAGTAGCTCTTACTATTTTGGTTTAGTGAGTAATCTGTCGCAGTACAGCAGGAAACGGGGAATTCCCGGCCAACGCCAACCTAAACGTACCATAGCATCTATGACCATAGATTTGCGTTTAGTTTTTATTTTTCGGTACTCTACTTTACCAATCTCGATGGACCACGTCACGAAATGAAAAGTTGCTAGATAAAGTAGCTAAAAAGTTTAGCTACAAATTTCATGAAATTGTAGCTGTCTGTCACCAAATAATAGCTAGATCTAGCTATAAAGTTGCTAAGTTGGCATCACTGTACACAGTCACGGTGTTCAGCAGTTCGTTTTTTTTTATGGCAACCTTACAATTACTGCCAACCTCCAGTCAATAAATAATACTTGTAAGAAACGACGAACAATAAAAATGAAAACTATGAAAATCAAATAAAATTAAGATTAATGAAGTAGGTACGTACTGAAGTTTATTAAATAAATGAAGAATATTATTTAGAATCAAAATAAAACTGAACTCATTACATACCACATTTTATAGACTATTAAAAATGAATAAAATTTTTAAACTTAATATTATTTGAATCTAAATTAATATTACTTATGGCAATTGAAATATTTAATATAAAGGACATGAGAAGAAAATATGGTAGAGGTCACCAATATCTAAACCAAACTCACATATGGAAGAATTTTTAATATGAAGCCTAGCAAGGTGAACCGAATCACAACAGTGACCCCCAGCGCATTCTACATACTTAACATTGATGTATGTTTCTTATTAATTAATTATTAAAAAGGTTAATTTATAAAACCAAGGCTTAGAAGGAATGATGGGTTGAGTTTTGGCATAGTGACAGCCTTTTGTCGTTTTGGTTTTGTTCCAATACAGTAAAAGCTCTTTATTCGCGGGGTATATGTTCCGTAAATATGCCGCGAATACAGAAACCGTGAATATGGAATGGTAATTTATATGAGATTATAGGGGTTACGTTTTTAGGCAACAAAATAAAAACAAATATATAAAAAATCAATTTAATAGAACTTTTTGACCATATTCATTATTTATTATCTTCAGGCTTAGGCAATGGTTTAAAGAATTTTGTATTTTTTTCTTGCTTGGCAGTTTTTAAAAGCTCCTTCAATTCAGATTGATATTCAGCAGTGGCATTAGCAATTTTGCTCTTAAAAATAAGACTTTATTCCATGGATCAATTTTCATAAAGAAGTCACAAAGCTCATTTACCATTCTTAAACCTTCACAAAGATTCTTCAAATTGCATGTCACGTTTCCAGTGCTTATAGAAGCCTCTTATTCAATGGGCTGTGAATTTAACATTTCGTCCAAGTCGGTTTCAGTCAAATCTTCATCTTGCGATTCAAGCAACTCCTGAATGTCACTTGATTCTATCCGTTCGAACCCATGTCGTCCTATTCTATTCGCAATTTCGGTTATGTTTGCAGTCAGTTTGAATTTGCACAGATCCTTCGTCATTTCCCACAGTCAGAGCAGGCCACAGTTTTTCCCAGCATGATTTCAATGTGCATGGCTTCAGTTCTTCCAATAATTCTTTTATGTTTTCGATGAATGCACCGAAAAAATAAATGAATAAACAAAATTTTGCTATGTCAAATTTCTTCCAGGATACCATAACATTCATATCAGGATCACATTCAATATGAGTTTGAAGGGTTGTCTAATGTAATAGAGCTTAAAGCCCTTAATTATTCCTTGGTCCATAGATTGAAGCAAAGCCGTCGTGTTGGGAGGTAAAAATGTTACTTTTATATTTGGATACATAGTTTTAAGTTCGCGAGGATGACCTGGTGCAGTGTCAAAAACTAGAACTGCTTTAAAGTCAATTTTTTTTTAAATAAGTTTTAGTTTCAAAAACAAAACGATTCCGGAACTAGTCACAAAAAATAATGCTTTCTTATTAGCACGCCAAAACACTGGCAGGTCTTCCTTGTTTTAATTTTTTATAGCACGAGGATTTAACGATCCGTAAAGCATCAGTGATTTAATGACACAATCTCCAGATGCATTAGAACATAGCAGCAGTCTACATATTTTACTTTTTTATTAATCAATTTGACGACGCATTTACAAAGGATACTGGGTTGGATACCTATTGGAATCCCTTTTATTAATATGTATGTACCGATTAGATCCCCGAATAAAGAAATCTTTAGCCGCGAATAAAGGAATTGTGTCGCAGTTTTTTAATCCGCTAATAGTGAAAACGCGAATGAAGGAAGCGCGAATAAGGAGCTTTTACTGTATACAATAATTTCGTAGTCGTTGTAAGGTCATAGCAATCGTTTTTAAATAGGAAAGTATCTACACAGACTATCGCTTGCTTAGCAAGTTTGTCAGCATATTCACTACCAGATATAGGAAGGTATAATCTATCTTAATTTCAAATATCAAAGGATTGCATAACAATGTCTGTAAAGAACTAAGAGAATCTGAAAATATCACGCCTGATTTTAATTTAAAACTATAGCGATATTTTATTGCTTGTATAATCTGGGAAATTCTTGTCCAACGCAATTACAATTTTTTTATTTCTTGTTTGAAAAGTGCAACATCAAACGAATTGGAGAAAAGAGGCAGAGTCACCGAGCTACAAATGGGATCTAGTAAGGAATTATATTATTCATAGCTTTTTACTAGGTTAGGTGTTTCTTTATTACGCCATTATTTTCGTAAATTAATTAAAATGTAATGAGAAAGTAAATGAATTTTAGGGTATTAGTAGATGATCGGAAAATTGAAAATCCCGAAAAAAAAAGCATCCGATAAATATCATATATCTGATAAAAGTGGAGGATCACCGCATTCAATCTGCAAGGCATTGATAGGCGATGAATTCATAGCGCTAATCTATTAATCTTAAAGACTTGTGTTGAACGATATCTAAAATTTTCAATCATTTTTTATTAGCAGGTGTAAGAAGAAATAAGGCATAATCTAATCGACTTCTTGTGATTGCAATTAATTTTAAAGAATATCGATGGACGCCCCACCATACCCCGATCAAAGCTCTTAGAATGTTTATATATTTTTCGCATTTTTTTTTGGGTATAAAATCATTTATACCCAAAAATATAAATGAAATATAAATTATCCGGCATGCCTCGTTGATATGATATAATTTATTATCAAGAATTACACCAAGGAATTTTATTTGATAAATATTTTCGAGCGGACAATTAAAAAGGTGAACCTGTATTTCAGGTAAAACTCTTTAGCGGGAAAAAATTACTGTATTACTTTTATTTGGAGAAAGTTCTAGTCCATGATCATCTAACCACGTGGCCATAGAAAGGCATTTACATAAACTAAGATATCATCAGAATATTGCAAAATTCTACACTTTGAAATTGACTGATCTAAATCTGACGTATTAATATTGTATAATAAAGGACTTAAAACGGAGCCTTGTGGAAAGCCTTTGAAAACCTCGCGTGTATATTCTAAATCATTATCAATTTTAATATGCATATACTGATCTAGAAATAAATTGATAATAAAATTTGTAAGCTTTTTGGATATATTAAATTTAAACATCTTTTCTCTAAGGATGTTAAGTCTGACATTATCGTAAGCAGTAGAAATGTCAAGGAAAGCAGCAAGGACCGATTTGTTTCTCGAAAATCCTAGTCTAATATCTGTGGTGAACACTGAAAGACTGTCATATGTGCTTTTGCCTTTTCTGAATCCGTATTTAGTTAGTAGTCCGTTAGTATTTGATAACAATCCATGAATTTCGACATACTATTGAAGACGATTCTTGATCATGTGTTCAAAGGTTTTAATTACAGTTGAGTATAGAGCAATCGGTCGATAGGATGAGCCCTCGTTAGGGTTTTTGTCAGGTTTCAAGATAAGAATAATTACTTGAGTCCGCTAAGAGCCAAGAACAAAGCCTAATGTCAAACAAAGCGTTAATGATATTTATATAGTAGGTTAAAATTTGATCGTTACATTTAGCAAGTAATGTATATGGAATACCGTATAGACCAGGTGCTGAATCGTGAACGTGACATATAGGGAGAATGGACGTTCTAAGGGATCAAAAAAAAGTTTCACATGGAATACTTTGAGGTAGCTCCTCTTTCGAAGGAGCAGAAGAGGGGGCAAGTTTGTCTTGAAAATAATTTATTGATTGAGAGGGAATGGCACCACTGTAAGAACAAGATGAAAAATAACAGTGAAATTTTCTTATATTGCGCCAAACAAAAATTAAGGAATTGAGGGAGATATTGAGGAACAAACAGTTCGTTCAGTGTTTTTCATTTTCACTTAACCCGTATACTGGTAACGGTGAACCGGTGATTATTTTATACTCTTTGATACCGGTAATTGGCAGGGTTGCTAGAAATGTTCTGAGGGAAACCACGCGACCTTATGGGAAAACCACAAACTAATAAAAATCGCCCAATATATTTGAATTCAAATACGTAATAGTAGTAAAGTTCGATAAACTATAATATTATTATAATTTTTACACATAAATAACAAAAATATAAAGTTTTGGAATGGCGTTCTTTATCGGCCGGTACGAATTTGCGGATGGGTGCTAGGCGAGAAAAAGTGTAAGATTTTTCCGTCACGACCCCTGACGTAATATAGACGGCCTTGGCGGCCATAAGGATGCGAGATGGAATAATATCACAGAAATCGTAATAATATCTTATTATTACGATTTCTGTGAATAATATCTATCCCCTTCGCACTTTTTCTTATCTTGCCAGAAAAGAAATATTATTTTATATTAAACTAGCTGTTCCTCGCGACTTCGCCCGCGTGTTATTTGGGGTTTTAGTTTTTTTGCGCGGAACCCTAAATATTTTTCGAAAATAAAAGTATCCTAAGTTACTCCTTATGACATCAGCTATCTGCCAGTGAAAGTCCCGTCAAAATCGATCCAGCCGTTTCAGAGATTAGCCGGAACAAACAGACAGACAGACAGACAAAAATTTTAAAAATTGTGTTTTTGTTATAAGTATCGTATATACTTTCATATGCATTTAGTAAAAAGCTGGTATTTTGACATTACAAACAGACACTTCAATTTTATTTATTTGTATAGATAACGCTTCATTTTAATAGTCGGTAGTAATCCATTTATTTGTATTTGTTAATCAATAATATAATACGTTTATCAATAATTATATATTAGAAGCGTCTGTAGCCTAATGGCAGGGTGCGCAGCGTGAACTAGAAAGCTCGTGGGTTCAAATCCGCCATTCGACTACTGTCTTGAACCACTTCTAACACAAGCACTCTAAGTTTACGCGAAGTTGTTTAAGAGAATATTAGTAATGTTTAATAGCATTAATAATATTTAAAAAAATATGAAGAATAAAAAGAAGAAAGAAACTTCGTTCCAACCGAGTGTTCCACGACACTCAAGCATGTTTTTTGTTTTTGGTTTGTGTGACGTGAATAGCTCCTCTACGTTTTCTTCTTCTTCTATAATATTTGGCTCCTTTTTATCATAAGTTGTAGAATTAAAATTTAGCATTTCATCAACAGGCTTAAATTCAGTACAACACACTTCATTCTCTTCTAAACTCATCTTCGTTCGAAATATTGACGATAATAAAGGTTTTAGATTCATGTGATTACGAAGCTTAGTTTTAGTAACACTTACTCTTGAGAACACCTGCTCAACTGTAGCATTACTCACTGGTAGGCTGTATGCTTTCAGTGCTACTGCTAGTGATGCTAGATATTTGAAAATAAAATTCCCTTCAGAGTCAAAATCGCCCAATAGAAATTAAGCCGCAAGATATATTCTAAAATCTCCCAATTTGTGGTAAACCACCCAATTTGGCTAGCCTGGTAAGCGGTACATGAGAAGGGGTAGCGGCTTAGAGTATAAATAGACAAGCTATAAAGCGAGCTTTTCGCTTAAGGTGAAAGCTCCAGAGGGTGGGTTACCCTTGCGCTTTCACTTTAATGTTCTTTACTTTATGCCAAGCATAGACAAATAAATATGTAGCAAGCTAATGCCAATATGCCAAGCGTATCCAGATGTTCTATAGATACTGATACATTTACATAGAGCAGTCGAATAGTGATGCGCCAAGATTTTTTATATATAAGAAGGTGCAAAGGAGCATGCGGCTCACCTGACGGTGACTACCGCCCTTCATGAACAACCGCATCACCAGGGGAATTGCAGGTTCATTCCCGGCCTTTTAGAAAGGTGTAAGCTCTTTTCTTTAAGGTCGAGGAGATACGACAAAAAGGGTTCTTTTTAAAGGTAAACACGCAAACTTGTGTCTTCTGGGGATTGACATTCTGTACTAGATTTAGTCGCCTCCAATCCGAGGCTTTGTTCAACAAAGACTCGACTTCAGACACATGTTTGTTCCGGTACTCAGCGACGTTTTCCCGGGAAATATTGGCATGGCCGGTGGAAAAGGCATCACCAGTGCTGTCGTTTGCATATCAATGCATTGCAATCATAATAGGAAAAATTAAAAAAAATGTGCAAAGAATTAAAGATCAAAACACTGAGGCATTTTTTGTGAATTAATATAATACTCTGGAAACTGATTAACTTTTATTTAAAACTAACTTCTCATTTAAATGATATTATGTGACACCTCGGTGTTGACTGGCAACATCTAGTGATCGGAGGATTATTAGCCCTCATGAAATTTGACATTGATTAAAATTACTTCTTATATTTATGCGAACACTGAACACTACACATTGAATAAAATTTCCTTGTAACGATTCTATCGCGTTTAATTAACATATTTTTTATGCCCGACGTTGCGGGTGCTTTACAGCACCCATGGTCATAGGGGACTGAGGTAACTTATGTACCGATGTCAAAGCTAACAGGTAGGTACACCAGACCTTCAGCTTTTTTAATTATTAGTTTTGGACCGATCTACGCAGAATGAACTTACTGTCTTTTGAAGTCTCGAGAGGTATGCTTGGGTTTAGTTTTTGGTAACGCCAGTTAACAATCTAATTTATAAATCTAATAGAATACTTGGTACATAACTTTAACGCCTCCCTTCCCTAATCCTTCCTATATGCACGTATAGCCGTTGAAGGCGACGCAATCGCCATGCAACGGCAATGAGTAGCAATCGAATAATAACCACGACCGCACACAGCACGAAGGAAATTGCGGCCTTCGATCTCCTATTTAATATCAATTATCACCGGACATTGAGTCCTAGTAATTTCGTGAATGTGACGCGCCTTCCGCGATTACAATAAGTCAAGAGTTAAGAAGTGTGTGACATCCTAGAACTGATCTGAGAGTGCGTGCGCCGATCCACGTGGCGGACCTGCTGTGTTAGCTGATACCCCGCGAGGAAGGCGAAGCAGTCCCTCACAAGGTTAGTGCGTGCATTCCACTCTCATCCACTTTCCTATTTCTCTGCTTGTTGTATATACCAATACAGTTCACAGATATTTATCGAAGATCCCATGTTACTGGTGCGTCTAGTTTCAATTTTATTAATTACAGGATCTCAAGCAGGTAGTAGTACCCAGCCTCCGTCTCTATTGAATTTAGGATTTTTTTTAATTTCAATAGCTTCACGTATCATCCTTGGCAGGAATCGATGTTCTTTCGCCAGGATTGGTGGTTTATCAAATCTAATGTGATGGCGGGGGCCGTCTAGGATATGTTCACAAGCTGCAGACTTCCCGGAAAGTTGGTGTTTTACGTCAGCTATGTGTTATTTTACGCGGGTTTTGATAGATCGTTTTGTTTGCCCTATATATGAGAGAGCACATTCACAATCAAGCTTGTACACTCATGTATCTTCTAGAAGGATACTAGATACTTGACGGATGGTAAGAACTAACTAATCTTCTTCGGCGGCTCGAATAATGTTCTAATAGAAGTTCGCTTCAAGATGAAGATTGGGTCAACGTTTGGCAAAAATACTATCATCACTCAGAGGACACACAAGAGCACACACTATGGATTCATACCATTTTGTCAGTGAAATAAAAGATCTATGACGTACTAACAATAAAACCATGATCAGTTTTGATGTACATGACCTATTAAAGACTGCATCTCAATTGAAATTAGGAAACTAGAGGAAAACAACATGCCAGTAGAATATGCAGTATTACTCAGACATTGCCTTACATCTGGCTATCTATTGTGGAAGAAAGAGTTTTAGAAGCATGCAGATGGTATTACGATGGATTCACTGGTATCTCCCATTGTCGCCGATATATTCATGGAGGACTTTGAGAAGAAAACCCTGATTGATGAGTGAGATGATGAACCTGTCATTCCAAGGTTCTACAAGCGGTACTTAGCCGATACTTTCAGAATTTTACCATCAGATAAAGTAACAGCATTTTCAGAACATCTTAATTCCATAAACTTTAAAATTCAATTTACTATGGAGTTAGAAGCAAATAATTCATTAGCCTTTCTAGATGTGTTAGTGTTAGTATTCCGAAATCTTAACAACACCATAGGTAACACAGTGTATAGAAAAAAGACCTATACGGACCGATATTTAAACGGTAAAAATATGTCAATTAAACGCGATAGAATCCCTACAAGTAGTTTTATTCAATTGATTCAAATTGTTGTGTTGTGTCTTGAAATTTGTTCATTTGTTACAATGCATTTTTATTCTTTCTCTTGACCCTATAAGATAAGATAAGAGATTGTAAACGAGCCTATATGAATAAGAAAATAATAATAAATGAATGTTTCTAGTTTGTAACATATCATAGATATGCAGAATAAATAGCGTTGGTGATAGCACGCAGCCTTGTGAAACACCAGCGTTAATAGGCTTGTAATCATAGCAATAGCACAATTTCTCGGGAAGCCCTTAGGAAGGGAGCTTTAAAAGAAGCGCTTTGTGCCAGACCTGATCGAAGGCGTTCGCTATGTACAAACCAACGGCCAATGCCTCGCCCTTATACTCTATTGCCTCCGCCCATCTATGAGTCAGGTAGATCAGAATATCACCAGCTGATCGACCCCGACGTAAACCGGATTAGCGGTCAGTAATCAGCTGGTGATCCTCAAGGTACCTCATGAGCTGTCAGTTTATATTGGATTCCATTATTTTGGAGAACAAGGAGGTGATGGCGATAGGCCCGTAGTTGGACGGGTCTGAGCGGTCGCCTTTTTAGAGATCGGGTGGACCAAAGCTATCTTCCATAGATTCGGGACAATGCCTTGGGAGTAGGAGTACCGGAAAAAGACGCGTTGAAACCGGTGCCAACTCCGGAGCACACGTCTTCGGCAAAATGGGAAGGACGCCATCAGACCCACTCGACTTGCTGGCTCCAGGGAGAGGAGTGCTTTGCGAACCGAACGCTGTGTAAACCGCACATCCAGTATGGAACACTTACACCGCGGGATGGTTGGCGGTGTGTTCCCCCTGCCAGTAAGAGTGGAGTTGGACACAAAGAGAGAGCCTAACAGATCGGCTTTCTCCTTTGCGGCATGGGCCAGTGAGTCATCCACTCTGTGCAGAAACGGAAGAGATGGCTGACAGAAGTTCCCTTGGTCAGCCTTGGAGAGACCAGAATGCACGGGTTCCCGAAGGAAGGTGAACTAGCTTCTCGTTAATTCTGTCGATGTGCTCAGACTTTGCCTTGGCAATGACTCTTTTGAAGGACCTGGAGGCGGAATTATACTTCTTTTTAAGAGCGCTGGTGTTTGCATGCGAGAAATTGATGTGTCAACCCAGGCCCGATAGCACTCCTGCATTTAGGGTATGACAGTTTTTTAATTCAAAATATTGGATAATTAACAATTAAGTTATATGTATGATCGAACAATCATCAATAGCGATCGAACAAACGATATTTAGTAAAAAAATATTAATTTAAGGGATATAAGTTAATTACAATAAGAAGGGGCCAACCAAAGGATGTGATTTGTTTAATTTTTATGTTCAAACAATAACGAACAAACGACGAACAGTTTATTAAAAATAAGAAAAACTCACAAATCAAAAAAATCCAAATTGGACTAAGTTCAGTAATCTGTAGTATCCCCTTAGTCAAATCACATAATAAATAAACCTAGCAAGCTAACAGCATAGCAAAGTGGCGAAGCAATCAGCTTTGTAGCGGTTTCTAACGGTTGCCGTTGAGCAATCAGTTTCAAAATAGGAGGTTCAGATGCCTGGGTGATCAGTAATCGATTGCTGAAAACAGAATTCGAAAATTCCAAACCGTTCTCGAGATAATCGTGGGACAGACGGACAGATGGACGGACAGACGGACAGACGGGCAGACGGACAGACATCGTGAAATCAATAAGTGACTTCGCAAGCTTGGCTCACTCTCTGATAGCAAATTTGCGAGTTTAAACCTAGTTACAACGTCGCTAATATTCATAATACTTTGCACGCCTCGGAAGTGATCTTGGTAAAATTAGCCTACGTCGAAAAAAAAAATACGCGTATTAAATCAAAATGCACATTACGTCCGTGTGCGAGTGTCTGTGTCACTTAGCCCGTTACGCACCTTTGTTAAGACCGCTTCTACTGTCTGGCTAGGTGGTTAGGTGGTGAGAAAACAAATTGAATCCTTTGATATTAGTTAGTATATAGTAGAATACACCGAGGTGTTATGCATTTTATTAGTATTTTATGATTTTGTTAAAAAAAACGTAACCCCCACACTAGGATTTTCTCCTGTATCGTGAAGACAGTTAACAAACTAAAACTAGATTGCACAAGGACAAACATCTAGACCTGGAACAGTTATTTGTAGGCCATACTATTGTAACTTGTTCCGTGTGGAATCCCAACCCGCGGCCCCAGCGTTGCAACTCATTGCTAAGCCACTGCGCCATGGAGCCTGAAGTTATAGTTGTTGAAGTTATATGAAGTTAATATGCAACATCGAGGAAAATTAATATTATACGTGGGGCACACTGAAATGATCGGGAATAATATACCACACCATAATACCATAATACCACATGCACGGTATAGCTAAATTGTATTTTATTGTTTTTCGAAGTATTCTCCGTTCAACTCAATGCACTTTTCCATTCATGCAAACCAATCATTAAAACAGTAATTCCAGTCTGAAGTTGATGTTGACAAAATGGCTAATTTGTAAGGCTGATATGAATGACAAGCTCGTGGAAACTGTCCATGCGGTAGGAGCTAAGTTCTGCAAGACCCGCCACAGAAGAACACAAAAACTCTCCGATCGCACTCTCAATCTCATGGCTGTTAGACGGGAGATGCAGCTACATTCTTCAACAGATTTGACAGCATACAGGCAACTGAACAGACAGATCTGCAAATGCATGCAGTGAGACTTACGCAACTTCAATACAGCTTGTATTGAAGAAGCGATCGAGCGGTACCAAGGCTCCAAAGTCTTTGCCAGAGATCTGTCTGCCAGAAAAAGCCAACTGTCAAAGCTGAAGACCAAGTGTGGCAGCATCGTTTCCGGGGCACCTGAGGTATTGAGTGAGATTGAGAGGTTCTATGGGCAGCTATAAACGTCATCGTTGGAGCCACACGCAAGTGTGAATAACGATCCAAGAGCGAGTCTTATCTGACATTATTCCGAAGATATCCCGGACGTCAGTCTGAGCGAGATTAGAATGGCTCTCCAGCACCTTACAAACGGCAAGGCCCCAGGCGAGGATGCAATTACAGCGGAGCTTCTGAAAGCGGGTGGAAAACCGGTACTTGAAGTCCTTCAGAAGCTCTTTAATTCCGTCATCCATAGTGGCATTACACCGGAGGCGTGGAGCAGAAGTGCGGTGGTCTTGTTCTTCAAGAAAGGTACCAACGCTCTCTTGAAGAACTACAGACCGATTTCCCTTCTGAGCCGCGTCTACATGCTGTTTTCAAGAGTCATTACGAATCGTCTCGCGCGCATACTTGACGACTTCCAGCCTCCCGAACAAGCCGGTTTCCGAAAGGGCTTTAGCACCATAGACCACATACATACCCTTCGGCAAATTCGACAAATACAATACATCTCACTTGTAACCAAATTAGAAAGTTAATGAAGATCTTACAAGTAGGAAAATGTTAGAAAGCAATTATATTTAGAAATAGAAATATGATACTCTTCGGCAAATTGTACAGAAGTCCGAGGAGTACAATTTGCCAATATGTCTGGCGTATGTGGACTATGAGAAAGCCTTTGATTCCGTCGAAATTTGGGCGGTGCTGCAGTCCCTTCAGCGGTGCCATGTTGACTGTCGGTATATTGAAGTGCTGAAGTGCTTGTACTGTAGGGCTACGATGGCTATCTGAGTACAGAACCAGAGTACGAAACCTATCCCATTGCAGAGAGGTGTAAGACAGGGTGATGTTATATCCCCGAAACTCTTCATCGCTGCATTGGAAGACGTTTTCAAGCTTCTGGACTGGAAAGGATACGGTATTAACATCAATGGCGAGTACATCACTCACCTTCGATTTGCCGACGATATAGTCCTTATGGCAGAATCGCTGGAGGACCTAAGCACCTTGCTCAATGACCTCAATAGTGTCTCCCAACGAAAAGGTCTTAGGATGAACATGGACAAAACAAAGATCACGCTTAATGTCCATGTCACACCTATACCGGTAGTTGTTGGGAGCACTAAGCTCGAAGTTGTTGACGAGTATGTTTACCTGGGAAAAATAGTCCGAATAGGTAAGTCCAACTTCGACCGAGAGGTCAATCGACGGATTCAACTCGGCTGGGCAGCGTTTGGGAAACTACGACATATCTTCTCGTCAGACATACCTCAAAACCTTAAAACGAAATTGTACAACCAGTGCGTGTTGCCAGTGATGACTTACGGATCTGAGACGTGGTCCTTCACTGCTGGCCATATGAGGAAGCTCAAGGTCGCTCAGCGAGCTATGGAGAGGGCTATGCTCGGAGTTTCTCTGCGTGATAAACTTAGAAATGAGGATATCCGCAGTAGAACCAGAGTAACCGATATAGCCCAACGGATTAGTAAGCTGAAGTGGCAGTGGGCCGGCCATATAGCTCGAAGAACCGACAACCGATGGGGAAGAAAGGTTTGCGAGTGGCAGCCTCGTACCGGTAGGCGAAGTGTAAGATGACCCCCCACGAGATGGAGTGACGACCTGGTAAGACATGCAGGAAGTCGATGGATGCAGGTGGCTCAGGACCGTGCTTTGTGGCATTCTTTGGGGGAGACTTATGAAAGGCTGTAATGATGATGATGATGATGATGTACGCTTCCACAGCTGCTTCGGGGTCTTCAAACCGTTGACCGCGTAATAAATATTTCATTCTAGGGAATGTAAAGATATCGTTTGGGCTCAGGTTAGGACTGTACGGAGCATGGCTCATCAGCTCAACGTTTTCCTGCTTCAAGAAATCATTTGTCTTCCGAGCCGTACGGGAGCTCGCATTATCGTGATGTAAGATGATGCGACGTTTCGGGTTATTTTTTCGGAGTTCGGCTATCATTTCTGGCAAATAAACCGTGATATACTACGTAGCGGTAACCGTTCTGCGTACCTGTAAAGGAATTGTAGCAACATGCCTCTTTTTCGAGACAAACGTGGCGACCATTTTCTTTGACACGCTGCGGAAGCGAACCACTTTTGTTGGTTTTTCATCTTCGAAGACCCAAACTGCTGACTGATGTTTCCTTTCAGTTTCGTATGAATAAATCCATGATTCGTCACCTGAGACGATATTATAAATGGAATTTGACTTCCCTCCGCTGAAGCGTTGCCGAGTATTCCGGCACCAATCTAAACGAGCCGTCTTTTGCTCTTTGGACAAATTGTGGGGAACCCAGCAGGAAGCTAGCTTTCTTACACACAGCTCATTATGTAATATCGACTGAATTGCAGTCATTCCGATACTGATAACAGCCCGAATCTGCTCGTATGTCACATGACGGTAATCTAATATAATAGATCGCACAGCTGCGATGTTTTCAGGCGTGACCGCTGTTCTTGGTCGACCTGCAGAAGAAAAAGTGCTGAGCGACACACGACCGCGTCGGAACTCAGCATACCAGCGGTATACTGTCGTTTGACTCGGTACTTTAACATCATAAATCGAAACAAGTTCACTGAGACATCTTGAGATAAGCCGCGACGAAAATTGTGATAAATTATGGCACAGAAATGTTCCCGCGTGAGCTCCATTTCTGTTAAGGACGTGTCAACTTTAAACCAACATGGTTTTTGTTTTTAAACATTTTTTTAATTGTTTGTATGTCATTAAGATTCTAAGAGGCTAGTATTCAAATTCTAAAAAAGGTTTTATTGTAACTTAATCCAAAATATTCTATACCCGATCATTTCAGTGTACCCCTCCGTAACAACGTGAACGTCTTTGAAACTCAGATCATTTACCTACTTACCATTTTTAACCAACTTCAGAAAAGGATAAGGAACTCAATTCGACTGTATTTTTTGTGTGTTACGTCAGAATTTTTTTTCTAGGTGAATCGATTTTTATTTTTATTTGAAAGCTGGTGATTATAATAATTTATACATCCCATATAAATTTGATCAAGATCTGACCAGTAGTTTAGGAGTTATTCTTAATAATGCGTATTAATATTGAAGTCGGTTGTACAAATTACATTTGTACATTGAAACAGAAACAGAAACAGAAACTTTTTTATTCAATATAGATTATAAATAATACTTATTGAAAGTCACTCTTGAAATTTGTATTGTATTGTATTACATTTGTATTGTACAATTTTTAATTTCATTAGTTGTCTCTTCCTCTCTTTTAAAAAAACGATACCTCCACACTAGGATTTTCTCCTGCATAGCAGAGACAGTTTACATACATAGAACAGACCCAGAACAATTAATTGTAGGCCATACAAATACTTGTTTCGTCCGGGATTCGAACCCGCGGTCCTTAGCGTTACAACTCATTACTAAGCCACTACGCCACGGACTTTCACATTTTTTGCAATTTACAAACATGCGATACGTGACTTCATTATTAATGAAAGTAGCAATGAGAAGTGCTGCTACTTTCAATATCTTAAACTAATAACCAGTATATGCTGATTTTGCATTAGTAGGCAGTCACTAGTACTGGGATGCCTACTTACACTGACGAATTTTAAGGTCATTGGCATTATACGCGTAAAAATGGAAAACTGCGAAGCAGTGGTCGAGTCACTAATCAAATAATAAATCTGTAACTATGGCGTCAGTAACTAAGTACCTAATTATGTAGATCTACCAATAAATAATAACATATTACCTTTCGGTATCCTTAGGAACAGTAACGAATGAAAAGTCGACATTCCTATTGTTATTTAAGCACGCGGTGATTCTGCCATAAGGACTATATCGTCGGCAAATCGAAGTCCAACTTCAACCGAGAGGTCAATCGGCGGATTCAACTACGCTGGGCAGCGTTCGGGAGATTACGACACATCTTCTCGTCAGGCATACCTCAAAATAAGAATGTACAACCAGTGCGTGTTGCCAGCGATGACTTATGGATTTGAGACGTGGTCCTTCACTGCTGGCCGTATGAGGAAGCTCAAAGTCGCTCAGTGAGCTATGGAGAGGGCTATGCTCGGCGTTTTTCTGTCTAATACACTAAAAACGAGGATATCCGCAGTAGAACCAGAGTAACCGTCATAGCCCAAAGAATTAGTAAGCTGAAGAGGCAATGGGCTGGCCATATAGCTCGAAGAACCGACAATCGATGGGGAAGAAAGGTTCTCGAGTGGCAACCTCGTACCGGTAGGCCAAGTGCAGGGCGACTCCCCACTAGATGGAGTGACGACCTGGTAAGACAAGCAGGAAGTCGATGGATGCAGGTGGCTCAGGACCGTACTTTGTGGCATTCCTTGGGGGAGGCCTATGTTCAGCAGTGGACTTATGAAATGCTGTAATGATGAGACGGCCGTGCAGCGTAGGTATATTTTCATGCCTAAAGCGCGGGGTCAAAGAGAGTGTGCATAATTATTTCATTATTGACAACAGGCATTAGGTGTACTTTAGAGTAATTACATACATGCGTATACATAGAGAGAACCTATTTAGTCAATATACTTGTCTCGCTTTTTCTAACTTAATGTTTAAATAAGGCGTTTAAGTTTTCTGTACGTGGTAGAGCCATGCTGCAGCTATACTATTAGTATAGTTGTAGCACAAATGGGTCGGCTCGACCGGGAAAGAACCACGCTCTCACAGAATACCAGCGTAAAACAGCAGCTTAACACTGCTGTGTTTCATATGGTGAATGTCTTAGGTAATGTCTTAGGCATTCCGTCTTAGTCGTCACGGGTGACAACGCATCTGCATTTTGATTCGAGGATCGAAATCGATCGAAAAGAGGATAGATGTAGATGTGTATGGGCCACAGCAACCACTTACCATCAGGTGGACTGTGTGCTCGTTTGTCACCCTATCCTATAAAAAAGCAAAAAGAGACAAATCTATTTAAAGATGTTGCGTGTAATTCATGCGTGGAGATAGAAATGTCAAGTGGTCATTTTTGGTCTCTTTATACTACGCAAAATATGAGAGTAAATACACTCATATCTTTTTATTTACCAGAAAAATGACATCCCCATTGTAGTGGTATTATATGTGACGTTAATTTATAAGACATGACGTCTTTAATCTATAGTGCTTTCGTTCACAATTTTAGTAACAATCGACATCGATATACTCGTGTTAACTTAGTTATTTATTTATATTATCTTAATAAATGTCCAAAAATATAAAACATATAAGTGAAATCACGCGCGCGGTTTAGAATCGAAGAGTGTAGAGTACGAGCTATCGTCCCCTCATTCATATTTACGACCAATCGCATGTTAAATAATAGCAAGATTTTTATTTGATGTTGTAATGCTAAGATTGTAAATATTTTAATGTAGGCAGTTTCATTGGTTATAAATATTCTAAATTTTGTTATTGTTTTGTATAAAAGCAGTCACATTTTGGTAATAAATCACTCTACGCTCTACTCATTAAAAAACCCAACTTTTGAAAAAGCAGCTCTGCAGTTGAATAGATTTTTGTAATGGGTTTCTGTACTGAATTGAACGTAGACGTCGCACATAAGAAATGGAACGTTGTTGTCTCTCTTAAAGATCAAGAGCATTACACTCAAGCTTCATGCCTTCGAAGTAGTGCCACTTTCAGAGGTTCAATCAAGAGCCATAGTTGCGTGTGGCTCTAATAACGATGTGTGGTTCAATCTCACTCAAAATCTAAGGTATTCTGGAAATGACCCTGCCATAGTCGATCTTCGACTTTGACAGTTGGCTCTCTTCGGCAGACAGATCTCTGATAAAGTCATTGGAGTCTTCTTTCCCATTAATCGCTTTTAAGTATATTGAACCTGCGTAAATCCCGCCGCATGCACTGTCACTACGCGTCATTTGTCTGTTTAGTTTCTTGTACATATATTATACCACCTGCTGTAGACTGCAGCTTCCTGTCTTGTATCACCACCCATCTATAGGAGAAGGAAAACTTGATTACGTATTAAGAAAATCGATACAAGTAGGTAATGCAGTGACAGTGTCTGTATGTGCTGTACAGATATGAATTCATAACGGTGTTCTTTAAAATGAATACACAATCGCCACAAAAGTATGGAACATACGTTTTATTGTCCAAAATCGACACAGAACAAATAAAAAAAAAGAAACTTCACAGGAATTATTTTATTATAAATCGAATAGATTTAACTATGTAGGCTTAAATAACTATTTAAAAAATATGGTTACTTGCATCATTTGATTAACTAGCTAACTACGCAGTAAGAAACCGCGAACTGCTGTCTCCACCTGGTATGCAGTAATCTGTGGTCTCCACCTGCAGTGCCTGCCATCTAGCGCGTACTTTATATGACGATGTTCATCATTCTCTAAACCGTTTCCCATTATCTGGGGTCGGCGCAGTAAATCTTTTTGTTCCATTCCTCTCTATCAGCCGTCATTTCCATACTTACTACTTTCATTCTCATATCACTCTTCACACAATCGATCCATCTTTTATTCGGCCTTCCTCTGCCCGTGTGTCCCTCCACATTCATATTCAACACTCGTTTTGTGACATGACTTTCATTCCTCCGCATCACATGCCCAAACCATGCCAATCTGCTTCCTCTCACCTTTTCTACCACTGGCGCTACTTTCAGGCTTCCTCTTATATACTCATTCCTTATCTTATCCATCCTTGTCACACCACACATCCATCGTAACATTCTCATTTCATTCGCATGCAGTCTATTTTCATCCTTCTTCTTGACGGCCCAGCATTCACTTCCATACATGACGACAGGTCGGATGATCGATTTGTAAATTTTCCCCTTCAGCCTTATTGGCATTCGGGGATCGCACGTTGTGGCTGTGACCTGTCGCCATTTCATCCACCCTGCGTTAATCTACTTTACATGACGATGTTAATCGATTTTATGCGGCGTCAATGTATCGACACGGCACACGAGTGGACCAACCAATCCTTACCAATCCGAGTATTAATAGATCGAGGAGCTATGCGCGCTGCAATATTGTTAAAGATGATTTTGTTATTAATTCATTGCTTTTATTCATAATTTTATTTCTTATAAATGACTCTTTTTTATAAGTGAAACGACATTTGTCTACAATTAAGCAAAATTTAGTTATGTCCTAGTAGTGCAAAAGTCCTTACTATAGTATTAATACTTTAAGTTGGCAACACTACCTGCCCAGCTATATTAATCAGAATTTTCGTGATTTAATGCTTATATTAATTATTGAAATCAAAATAAATACTTAAAGATGAAAGGTAACGCCGTCTTTTTGTAAATTTGAGGTCTGTGATCTTTTTTTACAAGAAAACACACTGCAACTCGGCATTTTTCTGGAGGTCAACTTACGCTTATGACTACTTGGTAACTGACGCCGTACGCGGCGCAACTAGTTTTATATAACGGGAATGATCCGCGCTCTCGTACTTTTGACAGCGGGGAACGCTCTTCAATGTCGTCTCCTGTTAGTTTAATACTCTAAGGTTGTTAGCTCTGAGGACCAAGATGGAATGCCTCGTTTCTCACTCACCATTTGAAACAGCAGCATTAAGCTGCTAATTTAGTTACGCTAGTAATCTATGAGAGCGTGATCCTACTCCGGTTGAGCCGACCCATTCGTGATACTATCTAGAGTTGTAGAATTAAATACCATGAAAGGTCCCGTGAAGAGGTCTATCACACGTATCTGCACACTGCCTTCACCCGATGCCAAAATAATTCAAAACGTTATTTTCAACGGGAGGGGGAGTATGTTCAGTAGCGAAGCTAGGGCTCAAAACAGGGCAAACCCAAGATATGGTTTTGTTGTTTTTAGTAGTTTTATAAAAATAGACCAATCTTCATCTGTCTCCACTCTTCAGTTTCATATTCAGTGCTGTCGAGGACGTATCTAACAAAGCACACAGAAGGCATACTACTCCTAGATAGATTGTGTGACTATGTGCATAACTTCGGTGGCTTTGAAAAAAGCCGTTTTGATTTGCTTGAGCGAAAGAAAAAGATATTTACATACAATACAATACATTAACAAAAGAAAAGCATGAACAAAGTACAAAAAAACTATGTATAAAATTAAAAAAACAAAATATTTATATTCTAAATCGAATCGTCTCTCTTTCTTAAAGAAAGATTTGATTACGTCCACGTAAAATGTTGTTGAATGTTGTTTAGGCCTGTTATATTAAAAATTGAAACTTAAATTCACGACGCGCGCGCGGCGCGTTAATTAGACGGTACCAGGCACCGCCTGGTACCCCCGCTCCCGCTCGCATTCCATTCGAGGGCGCGGCCGCGAGTTGGTACGGAAAGTAATTGTCGCGCGTCGGCCGATTAATTGCTTTTGGAAGTGAATATTGAATTGTAACGTCGCGTTAAGTGCCTTTTTTTGTGTGTTGTCTATTTTCGTTCGTTTACGTGTCAACGAGGCTGATTTTTGAGTTTTGATTGCTTGTGTGGTACTTTAATATCGTACGCAAGAATTTTTGCTTTGTCATGTGGAACGCTAACTTTGTGACGTCGTGCCCGAAGTTATTAGGTAAGCTGGTTCCGGCGAGGCGAACTATCGCCAGGGAGCGTCGTGCTACTCGTGTTGGGAAGGGCACCTCCAACGAGACTGCCCGC
This sequence comes from Parnassius glacialis, assembly GCA_033319125.1. Classification (NCBI taxonomy): domain Eukaryota; kingdom Metazoa; phylum Arthropoda; class Insecta; order Lepidoptera; family Papilionidae; genus Parnassius; species Parnassius glacialis. The sequence continues at coordinate 6,413,980 of JAVANC010000007.1, read as the reverse complement.
ACCAGCGGCCCTGTCTGCACTGCCAGGGCATCCACCATGCCGTTTTGTGCCTGGGTGCGAACGGCGCTTCCTCTCGGGGCTCTGCCGGGCCCTCAACTCCCACGGGCGGGGGCGCTCAGCCACGCCTTCTGTCGGGCGACACTCGGCGCTTGCCTGCCGGCCGCCGTGCCCCTGGTTTTGAAGAGGGTCTCTCCCCCAACCAGTCGGGGGCTCGTTCCCTCAGGGGCGGGGGGTCGTCGCCCCCCCTCAGCGTGTTGAGAGGAACTTCACGGCCACTCAGCGGTCAGCTAGACCCTTCATACCCCCGTTAGCTGAGTGGCCACGACTGGAGTACCACCTTCCCCCCTTTGGTCGGTACCGGTACTACGGGGTTCCTGCAACCTCGAATCTGTCCCGGGCCTCAAGGCCGAGGTTCCCCGAAGCTCCCCAGGTCGGCCCGTTCGGTGATTTCTCTCTCGGAGCTCTGAATCACGTCCAGTGGTAGGTATCAAAGGTGCCGAGCCTCCTGCTCCTAGGGGCAAGCGGAGTTGGTGTTTGGCCCTGCCAGCGAACACCTTCACATTCTAGTTAAAGTAAATGTCCTCGATGACATTGTAGGTTTTCTCCCTAACGTCCGTATAAATGACAGCGCGGTTCGTTGTGCGTCGGGTTTGAGACCGGCAGACCCTCAGTGGTCCCAACCTGGGCCCATAGATTTGTTGCTGGGGGCAGACGCGTTGGGGTTCATCTTGTTAGGCGAGATACGAGCCCTACAGCCCGATCGCTTGTCAGTCATGTCCACTGTATTTGGGCACAGCTTCTTTGGACCGGTTCTGTGGTCTTCACCTCCTCAGACGGCCGACCCGCTCTCTGTTGTGCACGTATCCCTTTCGGACGTCGTCCAGCGGTTCTGAGAAATTGAGGAGCCACCACACGCAGCTCGAGTCAACCCTCTGGACCGCGAGTGCGAGTTGTTCTACCAGTTGTTGAACAATACCGGCCGTCGTGTCGACGGTCGTTTTGTCACTCGCTTACCCTTTCTTGACTCACGACCCCCTTTGGGCCAATCTCGTACTCTGGTCGAAAAGAGGTTGCTTTCCATGGAGCGCCGTATGCGGCGCGACCCAGCCTTTCGCGACAAATATGTCGAGTTCATGCGCGAGTATCAAGAGCTGGGTCACATGTTCCGTCCAACTTCGACTGGCGGTCAAAGGAGCACTACTTCCTCCCTCACCATGCGGTATTGAGGAGGTCTTGAGGAAGTAAGATTCGGGTAGTTTTTGACGGCTCCGCCCCCTCGTCAAATGGTGTGTCCCTGAACCAGAGTTTCCACTCTGGTCCTAAATTGATCAAGGACATTCGGATGATGTTTCGACAATCAGTGGTCCATCGTGATGACCGTCGATATCAACTGATATTGTGGTGCGAGAAGCCCAGCGATCCGATACAGGTGTTTGAGTTGAACACCACCACCTATGGACTCCGGTCCAGCCCGTATATCGCCATGCGAACCCTCCTTGAACACGCCGAGAGAGAGCGTCTAAAATACGCTCGGGGGGCTTCTATTTTGGAGACTTCGGTCTACATGGACGACATTTGCACGGGCGCCTCCACCGTCGAGGAGGCTCTTGTATTGCGAGACGAATCGATTGTCATCCTGAAGTCCGGAGGTTATGAGTTGCGCAAATGGTTGTCGAACTCCCCTCATATTTTGAAGGACCTCCCAGGAGAGGATAAACAAGACCCTCATCTATTCGAGCACCCTGAAAATCCTAATTTGTTGACAGTGCTGGGCATTCAATATAAGCCTGTTCAGGATACTTTCACGTATCGGGTCAAACTCGATCCCCTTCCTAAAGCATGGACCAAACGCTCCGTGCTGTCTACAGTAGCCCGCACCTCGATCCTAATGGATGGATAACTCCGGCCAGTTTTTTGGCTAAGTGCTTTCTTCAAAAGCTCTGGATATCCAGGTTGGGTTGGGACGAGCCTACTAGCGGTGCTCTCTTGCGAGAGTGGCTCTCCATTGTGTCCTCCCTTCCGGACATCAACCGGGTCTCCATGCCAAGGTGCTTCCTTGCCTCCAGGGAAATGCAGGGCTACCCTACATGGATTCTGTGACGCCTCTGAGAAAGGCTATGCTGCTGTCGTATATTTGCGGAATGTGAGCTCTTCTGGCCATACTTCCGTCCATCTCGTATTTGCTTAAAGCAAGGTAGCTCCCATTAGGTCCCGCTTAACTGTCCCTAAATTGGAACTGTCCGGAGCCGATCTTCTCGCGCGACTCCTCAACCACGTTCACTCGTCTTTGAAGTCTGTAATCGACATTACGGACGTCTACGTTTGGTCGGACAGTGAGATAGTACTTTGTTGGCTCAGGGCTGCACCTCACAATCTTGAGGTCTTTGTGTTGTGCGGGTGGTCAACCAAAGAGGAGGCTGTGAAGCCTCCTCTTTGGTTGACCACCCGCTGTGGTGGGATCCCAGTTGGTTGACTGAGTCTCAGTCAGTCTGGCCCCAGAATAAATACTCCAAACCGATTGAATTGCCTGGCTTACGAGCCCGAGTAGGAGTGGGCAAGGATAAGCTCACTCGGGATTTCTCCCTGCTAAAACGGTACAGCTCTCTCGATAAGCTCTTAGGAGTGACTGCTTGTTTGCGTCGATTTGTCCGCAATTCGAGAGACCCGTCCAACCGAATCTCTGATTCCGTTTTGTCCCCTAGCGATCGTTTCGAAGCTTTGATGCATTGGACTCGTATGGTCCAAGCGGAGCATTTTGAGCTCGTGATTGAAACCTTGAAGCGGGGCTCCGTTGTCAAGGGCGCTCTGGCCCGTCTGAACCTCTTCCTGAACGACGTTGGGATGCTGCGCGTTGGTGGATGTTTGAAAAATTTTCAACTGCCGTACGGGGCGCGACACCCGTTACTGCTCCCTAAGGACGGCACCTTTGTTCGGTTGGTGGTAACTCACCATCATGTTAAGAATACCCTCGCTGGGTGTAACGCTCTTTTGGCTGTTTTGCAGCGGGTGTCTGGATTTTGGCTAGCCGACGCACCATTCGGAGCGTCCTCTTTAAGTGCATACCTTGTTATAAACTGAAGGCCATATCGCAGCCTATGATGGGTGACTTATCAACCGACCGCGTCAGGGCCATCCGACCATTCGCTGGAGTTGGAACCGACTTTGCTGGCCCCTTCCTCGTCAAGTCCTCTAACCTTCGTAACGCGCGTTCACATAAGGCCTATCTGTGCGTTTTCGTGTGCCTCGCCACTAAGGCCGTTCACTTAGAACTTGTAAGTGCCCTCACCACTGAAGTCTTTGTGGCCACGCTGGGCCGCTTCGTATCGCGTCGCGGTTTGCCAGACCTGATCCAGTCTGATTGCGGAACGAATTATAAGGGCACGGATAGATATTTGAAAGAGATCGTCGAATTTCTGTCCAGCAACAGGACGTATTTAGGTACTGCGATGTCCAAAAAGGGCATCCAGTAAAAATTCGACCTTCCGGCTTGCCCACACTGGGGCGGTATTTTTGAGGCGGTGGTTAAGGTTGCAAAAACTCATCTCCGTCGCGTTATTGGCGAAACTATTTTGATATTTGAGGAGCTTGCCACTGTATTCTGTAAAATTGAGGCGGTACTCAACTCTCGGCCCCTCTGTCCCCTCTCGTCCGATCCGAATGATTTGGAGGTTCTAACCCCGGGCCACTTCCTGATTGGCCAGCCGCTTAACGCTTTGCCCGAGTACCCCTTCAGGGAAATAAACTCTTCGCGGTTTAGCAGATTTGACCTGCTGCAACAGATGACTCAGAGTTTTTGGCACCGATGGTCTCTGGAGTACCTACATCTTTTGCAGCAGCGCGTTAAGTGGTCTGACAAGATGGATCCTCCTCGGGTTGGAGACCTCGTGTTAGTTAACGAACCCAACGCTTTGCCTTTGTATTGGCGCCGTGGGCGCATTGTTAAGTTTTCGTATGGATCGGATGGGGTGCCTAGGGTGGCCGAGGTTTTGGTTGGATATTCGGTCTTGCAACGTGCCGTCGCGACCCTATCCCGTTTGCCAATTTACTCGCGGACATAAGTCCTTATGTCCGGGACGGAGGTTTGTTTAGGCCTAATATTAAAAATTGAAACTTAAATTCACGACGCGCGCGCGGCGCGTTTATTAGATGGTACCAGTCACCGCTTGGTACCCTCGTTCCCGCTCGCATTCCATTCGAGGGCGCGGCCGCGAGTTGGTACGGAAAAGAATTGTCACGCGTCGGCCGATTAATTGCTTTTGGAAGTGAATATTGAATTGTAACGTCGCGTTAAGTGCCTTTTTTTGTGTGTTGTCTATTTTCATTCGTTTTACGTGTTAACGAGGCTGATTTTTGAGTTTTGATTGCTTGTGTGGTATTTTAATATCGTACGAAAGAAATTTTGCTTTGTCATGTGGAACGCTAACATTGTGACACGAGAGAAGCTCGCGTTCGTTTCGAGAAGTAATTTTGTGTTAAGTGAACATGGGACATTGAACTTTGACCGACCGTTCTTAAGTTATGCAGCGTGTCACTTGTTTTAATTTCGATCAACGTTGATTTTGTTGAATTTGAAGTTAATTAAATGTACAATAAAGTTGATAAACTGAAATAGTGAAATAAAACCAGAAGGTTTCAATTGGTGAACGCCCACTGGCGGGATTGCACATCTTGGAGAGGAACAGCGCATGTGAGCTGTTGGCCGATTACCTCGGTTAAGTCAGGTTACACTTACACACTACTTCATTTACACTTACATACCACCCACTTGCCCCTGACTTCGCCTTGTGGTCGACCCTACCTCCGGAATTCGGTAAGTTTGTGTTGCTTATCAGCCCTTATATATAATAAGTCTCCATAGGCCTCTTGGGCCCCGCCCTCTGTTGCTCGTCGAGGTGGCTACTATGGGCCCTAGCCAAGTCGACTTTAGTTGGGGCAACTAAGAGCGTGAACATATGTTTTAATTGTACCATTATCTGTTTACATGGATATGAGCTGTTTTTTCTCAACAAAGTTTAAAGATTTTAACTTTTCCTCGCCGATAAGCACTTTACTTAACTTATCTTCACGCACAATCCCTGACGGGGTAGCCAGAGAGAACAGATCGCCAAGTGTCACGATCCTTACATACCTCTTTCGCTTCTTTCAGATTCATTATCTTCTTCATACATGCACGTCTAGGTATCCGAGTACTCTTGACCCTCCCCTCTTCGAGCAATTTGCTCACATGGTCTTCGAAAGTTAGTCTCGGTCTACCTCGACACCTTTTAATATTAACTTTCGCGCTATATATTTTCTTCACCATTCGGTCTTCACTCATTCGCTTAACGTGCCCAAACCATCGAAGCACGCCCTTATCAATTTTTGTGATAAGGTCATCTTTCAAACCTGCCAATTTGCGAATCTCTTCGTTTCGCTTTCGGTCGGCCATGGTAACGCCGCACATTTTACGAAGAGATCGCATCTCCACTGCATTCAACTTGCTTTTATGCTTCTTCTGGCATACCTAGGTTTCGCTGCCATATAACAAAGTCGGTACCAACACTGCGTTATGTATTGCAAGGCGTGCACTCTTCACTACGCCTTGCCTTTTGACTAATGCAGTCAGGGCACCATTGACTTTGTTCCCGGCAGCGACACGCCTGTCCACATCTAAGTCACATCTTCCATCCCGGCTAAAAGCACTCCCCAAGTATACAATTTCATTTACCTGTTCTAGACATTCCTGATTTACCCATATTTCACACTTCGTTCTCTCTTCGTCCCTTTCAAATACCAGAACCTTAGTTTTATTAGCATTCAAACGGAGACCTTTAATTTCACATTCCTCTTTCATACACGTGACTAATGCCTGCAGTTCTGCCTCTGATGGTGCAATAAGCACTGCATCATCAGCATACAGCAGACAGTTTACTTTTATGTCACCCAATTTCACACCCAAACAGCTATCTTTCAGCTTCTGTAAACAGCTGTCGAGATACAGTATGAACAGCCAGGAAGATATGACACAACCCTGTTTTACGCCCGTTTGGACGCTAAACATGGGTGACAGGTCATGCCCTACCCGCACACAGGCTTTACAGTCACAGTAAAGTGACTTCACAGCCCTTAGCAATCGACCATCCACACCGTACCCCGGCAACAGTATCCACATTTTCTTCCTTACAACCTTATCAAATGCTTTCTCAAGATCCACAAAAGCACAGAAAATCTTCTGGTTAGCAGCCAGAAGCTTTTCCGTGATCATGCGTAGAGAAAACATTTGATCCGTGCATCCTCTTCCAGGTCTAAATCCGCATTGTGCCTCCCATAGAAATCTTTCCGATTTCTCTTGCATCCTACGTGTCAAAACCTTCGAGTAAACTTTACTTGCTAAACTGGTCAAGCTGATCGCCCGATAGCACCCGCAGTCAAAATGTGAACCTTTACCTTTATATAAAGGCACAATGACTGCGGATCGCCAATCATCCGGGACATCCTCTGTCCGCCAGCACAAATTGCACAGCAGATAAAAGCTGTCCCAGACGCGAGGCCCACCATATTTGACCATTTCAGCAGTAACTCTGTCTAGTCCCGCAGCCTTACCACATTTCAAACTTCGAATCGCACGTTCAATCTCTTTCATACAGATGACCTCAGTGTCATCGAGGTCCGGGTCTGGCGTACCAGTCACGGCGTCATCCCCGGATCCCTCACTAAGATCATCACACGCCTACATTTCTCTATAAAATTCGCTCCATCGCTGCATGACGTCCGATTTTTCTGTGAGGACGTCATTAGTTCCCGAAAGCACTTTGTTCATTCTTAAGGCCGTTGCACCACTTCGGGTCCTTCCAACTTCTTTCCAGAAGAGTTTGGAGTTCTCCTTAAAGTTGTACGACATCCTTTCGTCCACTTCCATTCTACACCTTTCACGCATTTCCTCAATCAATGCTTTCGTGTGAACTTTCTGCAGCTTATATCTTTCTTTCATCTTCTCTCTCATATCCTTATCATTACTAGAGGCCAAGTAGTCTAACCATGCTTTCTTCTTCTTCTCTACAGCTTCTTTCACTTCATCATTCCACCATGCATCTCTTCTTTTACTACTACCTCTTTTTATTGTTACACACACTTCTTCTGCTGCACTTACCATTCCATCCCTAAGGTTCTGCCATCTTCTTTCCACACATTCATTTCTGCCATCGATGGTGTCAAGCTTTTCGGCTACCCTCGCATGATATTTGTCCCTAGTATCCGCTTCCTGAAGTTTCCAGCTTCGGATGCGACAGACCGACTGTGGTTCTGTCACTGACGTCCGGTAGCGCCAACCCGCGAACATACCCCTAAATCTAGTAACCACTAGATAGTGATCCATTCCCAGGTCAGCACCCCTGAACACTCGCGTATCCATCAACTGTTTTCGCAGTCGGTCATCCACCAGAAACAAATCGATCATACTTCTCTCATTCTTTCTTTCTCTAGTATACATATGGATTTTCTTGTGATTAAACATAGTCACAAGAAGACCCTTTTCCTTACATACCGCCAGTATAAGCTTGCCAGCATCATTAACCCTTTTATCGCCAAACTTTCCAAGCACCGACTCGTACCCTGGTCGAGCGGTACCTACCCATCCATTCAAATCACCACACACAACAATTATTTCATTTCCCCTAGCCAAATCTAGAACTTCTCTTACATTCTCCCAAAACTCCTCCAGCTCAGCCCTGGACGACGAAGCTACCGGCGCATAAACAGCCAAAAGGAATAACTTCGTCAGTCCCAATTTAAAGCGAACCCAGAGAAGTCTTGAGTTCACAACCTTATATTCAGTCATAACATCGACCAACCGAGACGATAGCAGCACCCCCACTCCCTGGCGGGTGCTCTCGCTCTCCGGGACTCCGGACCACTTTAAATAAATAAATAAATAAGCCTTTTATTATTTCTTATTTATATTGCAGTTTTACAATTGATATTTTATGTTTACAAAAATATAAAAAATCACATTATTAGCTTCTTAATTAATTTAAATTTGTAATTTATAATGTTTAATATGCTTAAATTTAATTTTCAATTTATAATTTGATAAGTAAATATAAAAATTTCAATTTAAGAAATATATAATAGTTTCAGTTATTTAATGAGAACCCCTCTTTTGCAGGGTAAAGGCCTCCTCCATTTTTGACCATTGTTTTCTATCTTTCGCCTTTGTTTGCCAATCATCTCCTGCTATATCTTTGATATCGTCAATCCATTTTCTACATGGCCTCCCTGCCCTCCTCCCTCGTTTTCTTTTACCCTTCGGCCCTTTCCATACAAGGACACGACACGTCCACCGAGCGTCCTCTATTCTAGCTAGATGTCCTGCCCATTTCCATTTCAATTACATCAAGTGGCTTAAGAAATCAGTTTGTTTTGTTCTCTCTTATCTTGGTGTGGCGTACTTTATCTCTCCTTCGGAGTCCTAGGATGGATCGTTATATAGCTGCTTGACATTTTCTGATTTTTTCTTTCGCCTGTTTTGTACATGTCCAAGTTTGCGACCATACGTTAGGCAGGGAAGGATGCAACTATTCATTTTTTTTTTCGTAGAAAGCGGCAGGTCTCCTTTCATTATGTCCTTGTGAGCCCAGTATTTGTTCCATGAAATATTCTTCTAATTATTTATTTTATGTTATTATTCTGGTGGAATGATACTTGTTTTCCAAGGTAGATATAGGTGTCTACATATTCAAGCTTTTCGTTTCCTATCTTTATTGTGGTTTTGTAGAATTGCTCATCAGTTTAGTTTTCTGCAGGTTCATTTGTAGTCCTATGCGAGCGCTTTCTGTCTGTAAATTTTGTATCATTTGCTCTAATTGCGAACTCGATTCTGAGAATAATATTATGTCGTCAGCGAAACGTAAATGGCTGAGATAATTCTTATTTATCGTAATACCAACATTTTCCAGGCAAGTTTTTTAAATATCATCTCTAGTACGGCGATGAAGAGCTTAGGGGAAAACGGGTCGATTGCAAACAAGGTAATAAGCATTTTAACACACTTCAATTGATCACAAGGAATACTATTATCCTCCATTTTCACCAAAAATCTTCAAAAAAACATAAATTTTCAAGTAATAAGTAAAAATAAATTAAACACATAGAGTAAGCATTGAAATGTGAAGTAAAGTTGCAAACGTATCGTCCGGGCGCCCCCGCGCTCGACTAACTTCACACCAAAGGCCGGGCTTTTGGCTCTATACTGATTGCTATATAAACAATCGTAGTTATATTTCATTATAGAACATTTTTGCCACAGGTTAGAAAGTGAGCGATCGTCTTCTTGAAAGCCCGGTAAAAAGCCCACGCGTGCGAGAGAGACGACTAATCTCTCAACTCAACTCCTTTTTTGTGACAGTATTATCGCGCAGTCTATCGCAATCTGCCAAGTGATGACGTTACATAATAAGGCTACGTTATAGAACAGAGAAGCGCGCTGGAAATTTGAAATAGTTTGAAACATTTTACGAGGTATTTTATTAGTTGATATTATTGATGATAGGGCAAGCCAAAATTTCAATTTCATGCGAGAGATATTATACATCTACATCTAATATATAAAATGAATGTTTGTTTGTTCGTATTTTATGTGTTACCATACCGTTAACCAGATTGCGCTAAAACTTTATCAACTTATTGCTTGCCCATCCGCGAAGGTTATAGGCATAGTACAATAATCAACTTAGAATAGGTGGCGCGTGTGTAGTACCGTCAAATTTATTTGAATAATTAAACAATATTAAAACGATATTTCCGTAATCATTTCTTCTGCGGCAGCATCGCGCCGGGTAGCAACTCTTAGATAATATAATATCTTTACTTTGTGCAGAGTGTATGTTCACTATTTGAATACCTACATATTTCGAGGGCGATGTCGCTAGTGGTATAGTCAATTTAGCGGTAAAGTAAAGTTACAGCCTATTTACGTCCCACTGCTGGCATGTACATGGCGAAATTAGTTACCACTAGCGCCTTCTAGTATCGGGTAGCAGAACTAGGAGAGTCAAGATCCGTCTAGAAATTTCCATAGAAGAACTTTCTAGAACTAACGACACCTACTACTACTAACTAACCAGTCAATCGGGAGCGGTATGTACCCGAACATTCTAGATGTTTCTACAGTAGAAAGTTCTGGAAGTATTTGAGGCCCTATATAAGGCCGTATTAACCGCTACCGGAGGCAGTATTAAATTGGCGACACAAGCGATTACTGTGAAGCGACACAACTGCGAAATAAAGTGATCAGTAGTACAATTGTGTTTTGTTATTAGTGTGGTTTTGAGTTGTAATTAGTGTTCTGTCATTAATGTGCCAATTTTGGTAATTCACTCGGCAGTTTTTAATTGTCTACAACCCCAAGCTCGTAATAATTAGTGTCAGAAGTGGGATTAAATCATGCCACTTTTACCTAAGGACGACACGGAGGGTATCCGTACCCGAAACTAACGCCAGCAGGAGACGGACCAGGGACGATTTGGTGGTGCAACGCCGCAGATGTCGGAGGGCATTCCGTTAGCATTTCCTGCATCTGCAGCACCTGACTTAGATGCTCTGATGATGATTCTGCAGGAGCAGGGCCGCCGACAGGATGAACAGGCCCGTCGGTTGGAAGAGCAGCTGCAGCCCGGTCAGGAAGAGCAGATGCTCCTCATGAAGTATCTTCACGCTACCTTCGAAATAGAGATAAGGGAGGTGAAGGATAGGGTTGCTCAACATGACAACCGCCTGATGAAAGCTGAAACCCGAATCAACCAAGTGGAGCGACGTCTCAGCGATGAGTGCGACCACGAAAAGCTATTGGGCCCAATGGGACAGCTTGCTGATTCATGATGGAGTCCTGGGTCGTAAATGGGAAAACGGTCGGGGAGACAGTTATCATTTACAAATGGTTGTCCCTAAAGCTAAAGTACCAGATGTTCTTTCTTTACTTCCCGCTAAAATTATTCTGAAAGATTCAATTGCATACTCACGCACCTATATAGCGAACCTTTTTGCAAGTCATTTTTCTTCCGTGTACTCCAATAATAGCATTACCGATGTTTCTCATAGTGATGATATCGCGATTACGAGTAATTCCATTGCTAAGCTTAAATTGAGCGAGTCACAATTGTACACAAAAATAAAACACCTCAATGAAAAAAAAGGACCTGGCCCTGACAACATACCACCCCTATTTGTGAAACACTGTGGATCCGTTCTTGCCTTCCCATTAACATTAATATTTAATTGCTCTTTAAGCGAAGGAAAGTTTCCCGATTAATGGAAAAAAGCTACAATTATACCTATTTATAAGAAAGGTGACAAAACTTGATGTCACGAACTATCGAACTATCTCCATATTATCGTGTTTTTCTAAATTATTTGAAAGTCTTGTTTACCCCATAGTCTGCAGCCATACTGAAAACCTTATATCTGATTTCCAAAATGGTTTCGGGTGTGGTCGTTCGGTGGAATCTACTTTGTCTTCCTTCGTGTCCGTGGTAGCACAGGACGTGTGTAGGCGACTGCAGGTAGACGCAATTTACACAGACTTTTCAAGTGCCTTCGACAAGGTTGACCACCAAGCCCTGCTGTCTAAAATAGCCATAAGTGGTTTACTGTGGCAGTGGTTCGAATCTAACCTGGCAATGAGATCTCAGCAAGTGGTAGATTCTAACAGTGATAGAGCCACGCGGCAGCTTTTGCTGTCGTACGGATGGGCCGGCTCGAAACGGGGTGGTACCACGACCTCACAGAATACCAGCGTGAAGTAGAGGTTTACCTCTGCGTTTCGCTTGGTGAGTGCAGGTGGCCGGAGGCCCTTTTTACTGGAAATGAGGCATTTCATCTTAGTCCTCACGGGTGACAAAGCATCTACATTTTGTATGTAATAGAAGATAGATGTAGATGTCTATGGGCCGCAGCAACCACTTACCATCAGGTGGACTGAGTGCTCGTTTGTCACCCTTATCATATAAAAAAAAAGAGGCTATAGATGGATTTGAGTCTGAAATGTTTTTGGCCGAGTTTGGTGTACCTCAGGGGTCCTACTTGGGTCCTCTACTCTTTTTGATATTTATTAATGACATAGCTACAGATATAGAAAATAGTAGTTTATTTATGTTTGCTGACGATCATATTGAGTAGAACGATCAAAGCTCCCGGGGATGCTGACCTCCTGCAATCTGACTTAAACAAACTCATGGATTGGTGGTCAATATTAATACGATGTCTTTTTGACATTCATAATAATCAATTAAATGAATATCTGTGCATATTAGCTACTCATGGCTTATAACAAGGTGTCCAACACAACACATACGACGAGGCTTAACAACTGTCTCGATCACTTTATGATAAAGACGACTAAAAAATGGCAAACAATGGTTTTTTCTACCATTAACAGATTACATGCTCCGGCTCATCGTTCTCACCGACATCACTTGCAAGTGCGTAGTATGGCATGCATTACACACCGGCATAACGTTCGCACCGGCGTCACTTGCCCTTACGCACACAGCATGTATTCCCCACCGGCATTAAGGACGCACCGGCAATTGGACTGCACTATTGTCCTCCGGTCTGATGTCATCGCGCCACAAGCGAAACACATCGAAGCCTAAATCGCGCTAACAAAATTCCGAAGTTAAATCAGTTTATATAGAATATCTCCGAGGTACCACTCGGATCGTTAGTCGATCCCCGGGCAGCCTTGCCCGGCGGGAGATCTCCCCTTTTCCTTCTACCCGCCACAAATCCTATTAAAAATAAAAAAAATACTCGATTGCCGCAGATAAAAAACACATACACCAAACATGTACTAGACTACGCCCGGGCGTTAAATAACTTAATGTCACATACTAGTCAAGTGAGCAACCAATTTCTACACGATCCTTATTACATCGATAGGAAGCCAGAGCTTTCCTTGTCTAGATAACATCTATCTCTGTTCATTATGAAACACCAAGGTTTACGTACGTAATATTTCTTATCTGATATAATAAAAAACAAAATAATCTCAAGTGCTAAATATATTCTATACTAAACAAGTATCTATTTAATGCAAAAACTTTCATTCGCATTGCACAGCCAATTACTATGTAATACATGACTAAATTAATTAAAAAAAAAACTTTCATGAAATATTAATTTCGACCTCGCTAGACCGGGGAATCGAACCCTGAACTTTCGTACGGCGTTGTATCCAATTTATTCACTTCTAATATAGATTACTTCTTATGAATTGCCTGTCATAATTAAATAGCAATCTTTAAATCGTCAACTTTGAAGATTACTTTTTCACAGGAATTAAGTGAATGAAATATTTTTAGGCGCGTCGCCAACAAGCAGTATTATCAAAAGGAACTGCTAAAAGTGAGAAAAATAATAAAAACACTAGGAATGTGATAAAGGACATATGCAATATGAAAACGAAACACGAAATGCCCCCAGAGTTGCTTAAGATTGGGAGAACTACACAAGAATTATTAAACAAAATTAATACATACTTACCTACGCACGCACGCACTCACGCACTCACGCACGCACGCACGCACGAACGCACGCACGCACGCACGCATGCACGCACGCACGCACGCACGCACGCTCGCACGTACGCCGGAAACTGTCCATGAGTTTGGAGCTAAGTTCTGCAAGACACGCCGCAGACGAACACAAAAACGACCAAAAGAGATCTGTCTTCCAGACAGAGCCAACTGTTGAAGCTGAAGACTGAGTGTGGCAGCGTCATTTCCAGGACACTTGACATTTTGAGTGAGACTGAGAGGTTCTTCGGGCGGCTGTAAACATCATCGTTGGAGCCACACGCAAGTGTGAGTAACGATCCAAAAGCAAGTCTTATCCACAACTATTCCGGACATTAGTCTAAGCGAGATTACAATGGCTCTCCAGCACCTCAAAAACGGCAAGGCCCCAGGCGAGGATGGAATTACAACGGAGCTTCTGAAAGCGGGTCTAAAACCGGTACTTAAAGTCCTTCAGAAGCTCTTTCATTACCTCCTTCATGGTGCCACTACACCGGAGGCGTGGAGCAAAAGTGCGGTGATCTTGTTCTTCAAGAAAGGCAACAACGCTCTTTTGAAGAGCTATGGACCGATTTCCCTTCTGAGCCGCGTCTACGTGCTGTTTTCGAGAGTCATTACGAATCGTCTCGCACGCAGACTTGACGACTTCCAGCCTCCCGAACAAGCCGGTTTCCGAAAAGGCTTTAGCACCATAGACCACATATTATATACTCTTCGGCAAATTAAACAGAAGTCCAAGGAGTACAATTTGTCACTATGTCTGGCGTATGTGGACTATGAGAAAGCCTTTGATTCTGTCTAAATTTGGATGGTGCGGTGCTGCTATCCCTTCAGCGGTGCCAAGTTGACTGTCTGTATATCGAAGTGCTGAAGTGTTTGTTCAATAGGGCTACGAAGGCTATCCGAGTACAGAATCAGAGTATGAAACCTATCCAACTGCAGAGAGGTGTTAGACAGGGTGAGGTTACTTCCCCGAAACTCTTCACCGCTGCATTGGAAGAGTTTTTGAACTTTGAGCAGGTCAAATTTTGTATAGTTTTTGGAATTTTGTTGTAAAAGCGTATACATCGCCCCAAGAATGAGTTACTGACACGATGGAGTCGAGTAACTGGTAGTACTAGCTTGTGTCTGTTCGTAGTATTTACAGAATGGATATCACTTATATTTGTAAAACTTCTTTTATTTTGGTGTACGTATATTACATTTTCATAAATGTATTGAGAGGCCAAGATTAATATATTGATTTCCTTAAATTTTTGTCGCAGCGACTCTTTAGGCTTTAAATCATAAATTGCTCTTATGGCCCTCTTCTGTAAAACAAATATAATTTCAGTGTCAGCTGCGTGTCCCTATAGTAAAATACCATACGACATTATGCTATGAAAATAGCTAAAGTAAACTAGTCTAGCTGTTTCAATACTGGTAAGAATTCTAATCTCTTTACAGCATATGCTGCAGAACTAAGTCTGCTAGCTAGTTTTGATATATGGGGGCTCCATTGAAGCTTCGCGTCTAGTGTAATTCCAGGGAAAATGGTGGTATCTACAAGACTCAGTTCTCCCCATTTAAAATTACATTAGTATTTAACTGTTTGACTTTTGGAGTCATGAATTTCATACATTTCGTTTTAGTGCCATTTAAATGCAAATTATTAACATTGAACCAATTTACTAATTTAGATATAGCATTATTTACTTCGTCATATTTTTGTAATTGTCGACTTAATTTGAAAATTAAAGAAGTGTCATCTGTAAATAATACTATATCATGGTTATCCCCTACTATGTGAGGTAAGTCATTAATGTACACAAGAAACAGAAAGGGACCGAGAATTGAGCCTTGAGGCACGCCCATTTGTACCATCGACCCGGAAGAGCTCATACTGTTAATGACGACTTTTTGCGATCTCTTACTTAAATATGAAATAATTAATTTAAGAGCATTACTTCTTACACCGTAGTGTTGAAGTTTTTTTTATAGGATAAGGGTGACAAACGAGCACACAGTCCACCTGATGGTAAGTGGTTGCTGCGGCCCATAGACATATACATCTATCCTCTATTACAAATCAAAATGCAGATGCGTTGTCACCCGTGAGGAGTAAAATGGAATGCCTCATTTCCAGTAAAAAGGGCCTCCGGCCACCTGCACTCACCAAGCGAAACGCAGAGGTAAACCTCTACTTCACGCTGGTTTTCTGTGAGGTTGTGGTACCACCCCGGTTCGAGCCGGCCCATACGTGCAACAGCAAAAGCTGCCGCGTGGCTCTACCACTGTTTGTTTCCTGATTAATATTTCATGGTGAACACAATCGAAGGCCTTGGATAGGTCACAAAATATACCCAAAGCATCCTGTGAATTCTCCCATGCATTAAAGATGTATTTAATCAGTTCAACACCGGCATCAGTTGTCGAGCGACCCCTTGTGAAACAAAATTGATTTTTATGAAGTAAATTATTTATACTAAAGAAATTTAACATTTGATCAAGAATATTTTTTTCAAAAATCTTACTAAGTGTTGTGCTACCAGCACAGAAATAGGTCTAAAATTGGCGAGGTAGTAGGTGTGCATTGGGGCTTCTGCGTCACTTGCTCTCGCTTCGCTCGAGCTACATACCGCTGAAGGCCCCAATTCTCTCCATTAGAGGTTTAAATTTTTTTAGTCTAATTCTCGATCCCCTTTTTTTATCTTTGCTCCATTTCTAATACCGTTTCATTCGGAATCTCAAATACAAATGGTTCAATAATATAACAACGAAATATGAAGTCTAATCTATTTCATCGTTAAAAATGCAAGGTGGTACAAAAAAAAACAGTTACTTTAATAATAAGTACTAATCGTTAACGGTTTGAAACTATTATTTTTTCTTCTTCTCGAACACAAAGGTAGTTTAAATTAAAAGATTAAGTGTTTATTTACATATATTTTATTAGAAATCAAAACACCATTTCTTAATACATAAAACATTTTTTAACGCATATATTTTCTTATGAGTAAAACAGTGATACAGTAAAGTATCTTTACAATAAAGTTCACAAAGAGAATTTAAATTGGGAGCTCCTAAGCAACTTATATCTATGATAGTATTATTGTCATCACAAATATCTAGCAACCATTTAATTTTTTCACATCCTTTTAAAAAAAATCTTTTTATCTTTCAAATAAGTCTTCGTAATTCTGTGAAACTCTCTATAATCAACAAAGCCCTCACTCCATCGATACCCTCTGTGCTTTTCAATCCAGCCAATTTGTTTTTTCTCTTCAGGAGACAGTGAAGTGAATGGGTAAGGTGGTTTAATTAGGAATATATTGGTGTACTCTAGAGTGGCTATAGCAAACTCCTTTACTATAAATTTATTTTTGCTATTTTTGAAGCCTTGAAGATCTACGATTATTGTATTGCTATTCATGATATTTTCTTAACGATATTACTCAGTGGTTTGTATTCGAATATAAAGTCGTTTCATCATCAAGCAATAAGCGGTTGTCTGATCTGGTATTTCTTGGTCTGTTTCGATTTCAACTCTCACATCGATCGAACCTTTTAAAGTTTAGTGTTGTCTTGAACAATCAATTACAAATAATGGAGCTACGTCTCTGAACTCCTTTAAACCCATAAACGGCTCTGACCGGCGTCCATGATACGACTGTTGAAATCTCGCATACTGATCGTATAATAAAGTAAACTTATCTTCTGATAAACTGACATTCAGCCCCTCATAAGGATAATATGATGAATTTAAAAAGAATTTTACATTTTTTTATATAGGTTAAGGGTGACAAACGAGCACACAGTCCACCTGATGGTAAGTGGTTGCTGCGGCCCATAGACATCTACATCTATCCTCTATTACAAATCAAAATGTAGATGCGTTGTCACCCGTGAGGACTAAGATGGAATGTCTCATTTCCAGTAAAAAGGGCCTCCGGCTACCTGCACTCATCAAGCGAAACGCAGAGGTAAACCTCTACTTCACGCTGGTTTTCTGTGAGGTCGTGGTACCACCCCGGTTCGAGCCGGCCCATCCATGCGACAGCAAAAGCTGCCGCCTGGCTCTACCACTGGTTAAATCTACATCTCGTACGTGACAATGATCAAACTCTGCCATTGATAATTTCGCGTTATGTTTGCGGTTGGTTTGCAAGGCGATGACCACAAATCAAACATTTATTATCAAAGATTAGTTAGCGGATGGTTGCAAATTAATTAATATCTTTATTGTAATGGATTTACGAAGTTAGGTTTTCGGGTCTTAGGTTTTTTTTTTTCGTTACGGAATTTCTTGATTCGGTCACCGCGCTCAAAGCCCTCGATAAAAGCTATGCAATAGCTTAAAAACGTTTATTAGCACTAACCACAATGAAATTAGGCTAAACAAGTTGTATTATTAGAAATTAATCATATAGATGCGGCAATACCATCAGTATCTCGCAAACGCTCTGAATATAATGCTCAATAACTCAACTGAAAGTGGAAGTACACTTGTACCCACAGGATAGAACTGTGAGTATGTAGACGTTAATTTGGTTAAACTAAAAATTTTGCACCTCTACTGGAGAGAATTGGGGTCTTCAGCGGCATGTAGCTCGAGCGATGCGAGAGCAAGCGTTAGAGAAAATCACCAATTCACACCTACTCGGGGGTCTAATGTACTACCAGATTTAAATAAAGGTATTACTTTACTATGCTTCATTAAATCAGGAAACACACCAGATTCGATACTAGTATTAAAAATAAGAGCCAAATGAGGCGCGATTTTATCTATTATAGACGCAATATTTTTAACGGAAATCCCCCACAGATCCGCTGTTTTCTTAACATCAATAGTTTTAAAATGTTTAACAATATCTTTTGATGATCAAATGTAAAGTTCTTTGTACAGGTATTTACATTTTGTTTAAGTAATGATTCTGCGATCACACATATGCCAGTAGTTGTTGGGGACACTAAGCTCAAAGTTGTTGACGAGTATGTTTACCTGGGACAAATAGTCCGACTAGCTAAGTCTAACTTCAACCGAGAGGTCAATCGACGGATTCAAATCGGCTGGGGAGCGTTCGGGAAATTACGGCATATCTTCTCCTCAGGTGTACTTCAAAACTTAAAAACTAGACTGTAGAACCAGTGTGTGTTGCCAGTGACGACCTATGGAACTAATACGTGGTCCTTTACTGCTGGCCGTATGAAGAAGCTCAAGGTCGCTCAGCGAGATAAGGAGAGGGCTATACTCGGGGTTTCTCTGCATGATAAAGTAAGAAATGATCCTCATTATCCGCAGCAGAACTAAAGTTACCGACATAGCCCAAAGGATTAGTAAGCTGAAGTGGCAATGGGCCGGTCATATCTACTTACATATATATTTTTGTTTTTGTTTGTTAAAAAATGTTACCCCCACACTAGGATTTTCTCCTGTGTCGTGGAGGCAGTTAACAAACAAAAATTGCACGAGGAGAAACCTCCAGACCCGGAACAATTATTTGTACTTGTTCCGTGCGGGATTTATATCCGCGTCCTCCAGCGCAACAACGCATTGCTAAGCCACTGCGCCACGGAGCCATCAAAAAGACACCGATCGGTTGTCGGATCTCGAAGAAACGACAACAGATGGGGAAAAAAGGTTCTCAAGTGGCAGCCTACTACCGGCGGACCAAGCGTAGGGCATCCCGCCACTATATAGAGTGACGACCTGGTAAGACATGCAGGAAGTCGATGGATGCAGGTGGCTCAGGACCGTGCTTTGTGGCACTCCTTGGGGAGGCCTATGTTCAGCAGTGGACTTGTGAAGGGCTGTAATGATGATGATGATCCTCTAAATCTTCTAAAACATTCTATCTTGCATTACCAACGTCACTTCTCTAAATTGATATTTCGGTTTGAACATTTTCAACAAATGCATGGAGGTCCGCAATTATGGCCGTGGAGATATCTTGCTTGAGGGACTGCGAAATTGTTCCACATGCAGATGTTTTCAAGGTAAAACGCTTAGTCTACTAATGGGCAACTTTCCCCCCAGCGAGTTTTTTATTGAATAGGGGGCTAACCAGCATGCGGTTCACCTGATGGTAAGTGACTACCGCTGCCTATGAACAACCGCAACACCAGGTCAATTGCAGATGCGTTGCCGGCCTTTTAGAAAGATGTATGCTTTTTCTTGAAGGTCTCTAAGTCGTATCGGTCTGGAAAAATCTCCGGTGGTAAACAATTCCACTGAGAAGTTGTACGAGGAAGAAAACTCCTAGTAAAACGCACAGTCGTGGACCGCCAAGCATCCAGATGGTGAGTATCATGAATTTTGACGCGATGTGCATTCATGAAATTTGGTGGCTGGAATTAGTCCGAACAATTCCTCAGAGCAATCCCCGTGGTAAATTCGATAGAAAATGCAAAGGGATGCAACATCCTTACGCAGTGCCAGTGTATCGAGCCGATTAGAAAGACTCGGTCGTTGACGACTCGAGCCGCTCTGCGCTTGATGCGGTCATGTGGAAGGAGCTGGCACTGGGGTGCCTCGGCTCAGAGATGAGAACAGTATTCCATGTGAGGCCGAACTCGCGCTTTGTAAAGTTGCAAGCGATGTGCCGGCATGAAATACTGTGTCGCTCTGCTGAGCATGCCAAGCTTTTTAGGCCTTTCCTTCCAAGTGACCATGAAACTGCACACTATTCGATGTGTCGACGCCGAGGATTCCGATGCTAGCTTAGGCAGCAAGGGGAGTGCCTTGAAACTGAGGAGATACGACAAAGGGGTTTTTTTAGCGGTAAATGTGCAAACTTGTGTCTTCCGGGGATTGAACTGGACTAAATTTAGTCGCCCCCAATCCGAGACTTTGTTCAGCAAAGACTCGATTTTAGACATAAGTTTGTCCCGGTACTCGGTGACGTTTTCCCGAGAAATATATGGCATGGCCGGTATATAAGGCATCACCAGTGCTATCGTCTGCATAGCAATGAATGTTACCAGTTTCTAACATATCATTGATATGCAGGAGAAAGAGCGTTGGTGATAGCACGCAGCCTTGTGGAACACCAGCATTGATAGGCTTGAAATCAGAGCATGCACCGTCTATTACGACCTTAATGCTCCGATTAGCAAGGAAACTGGAGATCCACTGTTACAATTTCTCGAGAAGCTCATAGGAAGGAGCTTCGAAAGAAGCACTTTGTGCCAGACCCGATCGTAGGCCTTCGCTATGTCCAAACCAACGGTCAATGCCTCCCCTTTGGGCACTACTGCCTCCACCCATCTATGAGTCAGGTAGACCAGAAGACCACCAGCTGATCGACCCCGACGAAAACCGTACTGGTGGTCAGTAATCAGCTGGTGATCCTCAAGGTACCTCATGAGCAGGCAGTTTATCACGGATTCCATTATTTTGGAGAACAAGGAGGTGAAAGTACATGATCCTCCAAATCAAAAATTAAAAACAAAACAACAAAAACCTCAAAATCCTGAAATAACCAGTTGTCTTAGACCATATGCCAAGGATAAGTCATAGATAGATCTATCCGCATGATCAGTTAAACGGGAATCAAGCCATTCAGCGTGGTGGGCGTTAAAATTACCGAGTATTACGATCTCTGTGGATGGACCTGTTGTAGCACGGATTCTGCAGCCATTTGGACGTAGTCGATGAGTCGGTCTGTGTCGGTATTACCGCTATGGGACCTACAGAGGCACTCGTAGACGCGGGGATAGTCGTCGTTGTCTACGTGCAGCCATAGGATGGACAGGCCCGTACCTTCAAGACTGCCGAGGCGTCGAAAACAGATGTCCTCTCTGATGTACATGCAAACTCCAGCCCAGGGCGCAAAGGAGTGTTCTAATTTGTACCCTGGGTAGGAGAGATATGAAGTATCAGCCGGAGAGGACATCTGAGTCTCGGTTAAAAAGAGCAAGGCCGGCTGCGCCGTCTCTAGATGGTAATGGACAGTGTTAAGGTTGGAATGAAGTCCCCTGACTTTGCAAAAATTCACGGATAGCGCGACAGGGGACACATTGGTCTTATTGCTTCGCTTGCCCCGAGCAGTATTAGTCGCGAGCGGAGTTTTGCACCCCCCCTCCCCCAGAATACGCGGGGCAGCCTGAGGACCCATGGACCTCAGGAGTGGAGTAGTTTGTTCGTGGATCCTCAGTGAGGGATTCTCCAGGGGTGCTGGTACCTTCCTGGGGTAGTATTTTGTTTAATTCCGCTACCATGGTCGTGGTACCACCCAGGTTCCAGCCGGCCCATCCGTGCGACAGCAAAAGCAGCCGCGTGGCTCTACCACTGTTATAACGCCGGCATCGAGGAGGGCCCAGCGAAATCGATTGCCTTCGTATGGAAGACCAGACGATGGGATTCGATTTCACTGGGCCCTCCTCTATGTTTAATAAAAAGGGCCATGGAGCTTTAAAATGCTATTTATGTTTGTTTATACGTTTTAGCTTTAAGTGCGTTCATTTGAAGGCAGTAAACGAATTAAGTTAAGGCTTTCTCTCTACGTATGTTTATTTCGCGTAGAGGTAAGCCAATCGAAATATTTTATGACATCGGTCGTAATTTTTGTTGCTGCCGCCAAGGATATCGGTACGTTTTTAAAAACTAATTCTATGCAATTATCTGACATTATGGTATTATGTACATATATACGATATGTATATATTATATATTAGGCAGTAAGTGTGAGGTGTTTCAAACATTTTATTTGCTATCACAAATATCACTGAGAATGCTTACGGTGAACTTTAGAATTAATGCATTACTCTACTTACCAGCTTTATCTACTAATTATGGAAGAAATACTTTTATATATCGGTCTAGTAATAATTTTAATAATTAATGCAAAAAGAACGATTTTGTTTTGTTTAATACTGGATATGTAGGTACCCCACGATTATTATCGAAAGTAGATATTCCCACCGTACCATCAATTATGTTTAAAAATAATGTCATATCATTCTCTCCTTATGTAGAGAACCTTGGTCTGTACGTTGACAGTTGCTTAACATGGAACAAACATATACAGGAGGTGAGTCGCAAAACTACTGGAACTTTGCGATCTCTATATCGATTAAAAAATTTTCTTCCCACCAATACCAAGATTTTACTTGTCCAGTCACTTATCTTACTGATTATTGATTATGTCGATGTGTGTTGCTCAGACCTGTCTCAACATCATCTTAATACATTGGATCGTCTACTTAACAATTGTATCAGATACATTTATGGTCTCCGTAAATACGACCATTTATCTTCTTTTCGTGCTCAGCTAAATTGGCTGCCTATCCGTCAGCGCAGACATGTCAGAATGCTCTGCACCATTTTCACGATTCTGAACGATCCATGTGCTCCCGAGTATCTGAAATCCAAATTTCAATACCTGGGAGATTCTCATAATCGCTCTCTCCGTTCGTCGGCTAACCTTAAGTTGCTCACTCCTTTACACCGTACTGGTTATTTATCTCAATCTTTCGCCCTCTCCGCCATCAGACTCTGGAACGACATCCCTCTTGACATTAAAAAAGCTTCCAACAAGTTTCTTTTTAAAAATCAAGTGCGTAAGCATGTGAAAAATTGTTGCAAGTTTGAACTAACATAGCTTTTATTTTCATACGCATATGTATATTTCATATTTGTTCTGACATAGATAATATTTATATGTATTGTGTATATATGTAGTGTATGCGTGTATATGTGTTTGTATGTATTTATATATGTATATATTGTGTGTATTTAAGTATATATGTCTATGTATGTGTGTGTATATTTATAATTATATGTATATATGTATATACAATTTCTTTTAGCGCTTTCTATTTTGATTACTGCTGCACCGCCTCTTGTCTGTATATCTCTGTTTAGCCTAATGGTTGACTGGGAGAGAATGCCCTATGGCATGAAGTCCGCCATATGTACAACTTTGTGCATGAAAGCTTAAATAAATAAATAAATATGTATCGGCAAGGCGGGCATCAAGTCGAGAGTTTTTTGTGTCGTAATTAATTTAATTTAATAATATATTATAATATAAATATCTTTATATATAAAAAGTACCTGTCACGTTGTTTGTCCGCGATGAACTCCTAAACTACTGAACTGATTTCAATGAAATGTTTCACAGTGTGTGCAGTTTGGCCCAACTTGAGAGATAGGATAGTTTTTATCCCGACAAGTTACCCTCAATTTTTTTTATTGTGAATTTAACATTGAGATAATATGTTACTACGTAACATATTGCTACGTAACATATTATCTCAATGGAATTTAATGATTATTTTTAGTACACATGGTCGTCGGAAAGGGCAGAACAACGTTTGCCTGGTCAGCTAGTATAATATATTATATATATAGTGCGTTTTCTTTTCTTATTGGCTATTTTATTATTGTGTCACTTATTAAATTTATGCAAGTATTGCATTTAATTAAGACTCCATTTTTGATGCTCGTATTTGAGTTATGTCCTTTAAACGACGAAAGATTGTTATTATATTTATATTAGTGAGAAGAAAACATTATTGGCTTCTTGTAATTAAGTATATTATTTACTTAAGGTTTGTAAGCTTGTTGGTTTCCGTTTAATTAAAAAAATACACTTTGATTATGTCAGCTTAGACGATTTTATTTAAATTGTTTTTTTTTTAGGTTTTATAAATTGCTTACTATGACTACATACTATATTATATAATAATACTATACTTATTATAATTAATATTTAACATAATACATCAATATAATAATATATACATTCAAAATAATTTACATAAATAAGTACTATACACTCAAGATTTTTTATATAAGACATATTATAGTAGTGTACAATAAATAATATTATTCAATACAACAAATAATATAAATAAATAATAATATCAATATTAAATCCTTTTTCATGCCAGGTCGGTTTGAATTTTATACAGTTTTAAGCTTTGCAAGAACTTGGCACCCGGTACTGCTTGTTCTGAGGAACTCCAGTAACCACTGGATTCTGACCCTGACGAATTTGGTCCCTGTATGCGCGGAACTGTTGGTCCGATTTCGGTCTGCACACAACTTGGGTGGCTTGAACCTTATAACCATCACCGCTGCAGAAAGACTGGCAAGCGTTCAAGGGGTGGATGGTGATACAGATTTCTCCGTGATTTTCGTAATACTGGACCTGTTGTTGCAGCTTGCAAGGGCCACTCATTTTCTCGTAGCTCCTTGATCTGTAAACAGCTTGAGATCCCCAATTTTCTTCGGAAGATGATTTTGATTGCATCGCGTTTTTCCATTCCTGGTCAGAGCGGAGTATGGTAGTGTAGCGGTTTTCAGGTTCGTAGGCTTTCTTTTTAGCTTCCTCTTTTAGCTGTTTGGTCTTTGGGTCACTGTGTTCATCATCCAAGGTGTAGGAAGCACCATAGTGTTCCGGTTTGTCAACGAGTCCATTAGGAGTTAAGTAATCGTTGCGTCTGTCGCCGGTCATCTGGCCACAGAGACCTCGAGAACTATTACGGCTTTCCCTGTTCAGAACAACTGACCGGACCCCGTCGTACATAATTCGAAGACGGTCTTCGCGGATATTCAACCACAACAATCCATCAGAATCAGTAAAGTATTGCAAGAAAGGTGCCTCTTCTTCATCGTCCCAGTAAATAGTTAAACTGTCTTCGGATACCTTCTTTGTGTTAGTAGTAACTCTAACTTGGTGCTTTTGGGATCCTTCTGGTGCAGGCTTGATCTTGATTTCTAAGTGTTTGCCGTATTCGGACCTGTTGAAAAAGTGTTGCCAGTTAAAATTCAGTTTAAGAGCGTGTTCATAATTCAGATAATGCGTAAAACATATGCAATTAGTTAGCTGAAGGTAAGTATAAAGTATTCCCCTTGCAGTGGTGGAAGAGAACAAACATTGACATAATTTGACTCCGTGGGTACCATAAGAAGCGACTATAAGAAACCCCAGAGAGATCTCATGGCTTGAGGCTGACTGCTGACAAAAACAAATCATTACCTATATTTACGGCTTCTTTGCGCAGAAGCTAATCGTTTGGTCGCGGTGCTGCAAGGTTGAATCCCGCACGAAACAAAGCGTTTGTATTACCTACAAATAACTGTTCTGGGTCTGGATGTCTGGCCTTGTGCAATTTTCAAAACTGAATTGCATCCACAACTAATTTTTTGTTACCATAACGACGTGAAGGTTCCGTGGCGCAGTGACTTAGCAATGAGTTGCGGCGTTGAGGACCGCGGGTTTGCATCCCGCATGGAACAAGTATTTTTATGCCTCACAAATAATTGTGCCGGGTCTGGATGTTTTGCCTTGTGAAATTTATGTATGTAAACTGCCCTCACGATACAGGAGAAAATCGAGGTCGTCGAGGTAACGTTAAAAAAAAGAAACAAATTTATAGTCCACGGTGATGGTAAGTGGTTACAGCAGCCTATACACATCTGTCTCTGTCTCATCTGTTACAGATGAATGTCATCTCTGAGGATTAAGAATGCTTCACAATAATTATAATGCTTGACTATACTCTTCATTCAGGAACATTTTTTTATAGGATAAGGATGACAAACGAGCACACAGTCCACCTGATGGTAAGTTGTTGCTGCGGCCCATAGACATCTACATCTATCCTCTATTACAAATCAAAATGTAGATGCGTTGTCACCCGTGAGGACTAAGATGGGATGCCTCATTTCCAGTAAAAAGGGCCTGCGGCCACCTGCACTCACCAAGCGAAACGCTGAGGTAAACCTCTACTTCACGCTGGTTTTCTGTGAGGTCGTGGTACCACCCCGGTTCGAGCCGGCCCATCCGTGCTACAGCAAAAGCTGCCGCGTGGCTCTACCACTGTTAAACTGGCTCTACCATAGCAGTGCACACCGCACTTTGCTGCAGAAATAGGTAAGATGGTAGTACCTACAACTCCTAGTGACTCCTAGTCCAACCACCAACAAATGTAAATCTAATTGATGTACCGATATATGATTAAAATTACTCGTGAACTTACTGGTATGAAATGTACATTTCCTGTTTTTGCTCGCTGGGTCTCCTGGCTAAGATGACGTACTTTTCCCTTGATGCACCAGGGTGCTTCGCGTCTTCCTGCATCACTACATGCCAGGAGCTCGTCAAGGAGTATTTGTAGCTTCGGTCGCTGAAGGTCCTTACTTTCGTGCCGTCAACGGAGCAATAAGCTATTGAAATGAAAATTAAAAAGAAAATTATGATTTGCAAAATCTGGTATTTTTATTAATATATTATTTAAAACTACCAAATCAAATTCCGCGTAGAATTGCTATCATGCTTAGTTTTAAAATCCTTACCCTACATTTGGAATTTATCCTGATACGTGCAGGAGTTTTATTATGTATATAAATGATGTATATAAATGATGAAATATAATACCTGATAAGGTGTCTTATCATGTATCTTATTATGTACAAAGAGCCATTCTGAAGGCAGACAGTATCCAATATCACGATTATTAAATAAGATCGAGAGATATTTTTAAAAATACGAAATAATATTGTTCAACAAAATAATTAAAAATTAAAAATGTTGTACAGCCGACTTCAATATAAGTTATTAAGTATAACTCAAGAACTATTGGTCTGACCTTGATCAAATTTATATGAGACCACATGTGAAGTACCAGTTATCAAATAAAAAACAAATAATCGAAATCGGTTCATCCAGTAAAAAGTTATGAGGTAACACACATAAAAGAAAAACATAGTCGAATTTAGTACCGTCTCCTTTTTGGAAGTCGGCAGATAATGGTCGCGACCACAAACGAATGAAGATTAATATATTATTTATTAATTGAAACTTAAAATGGAAACCATTTTTTTACTATATTTCCAGTAATCAGCTAACTTTAAAGATTCAAGTCAAGCTCATCGGGAAGCTAGTTTAAAACCGATTGCAAAATTTATACCAAACTGACATACAATCAAACAGATAGACAATGAAGTAAGTTTATATTACATTGCTATCCAGTTCTAAGCGTATTTAAAGTTTCAAGTAAGTGGATCATTGGAAAGTTTGAAAATTTTCTAATAATGTTCTCCAGACCGAATTTCAGTTACCAGATTAGTATGCAGATGGCTGGTCCCAACGGCGACTAGTCATCTGCACAGGACAGAATAATAGTACCCCAGTGTAAGCGCAAGTACAAATGTACTTTATATTCCCTCACACTCCTAGTCCGATGGGACGGTAAGCGATACGACTGGATAGAGATCAGGCACAGGGCCAACGACTCTACGTGCTTTCCTGGGCACGGCGTTTACACCTTCAACTTCCTCATTTCTGGCTACTTCTACCTGAGTTTGAACCCTAGACCTCATAATCAGCAACCGCATTAACGGCTACAAGACCAACGAGGGAGTCAAACAGAAGGAAGCCAGTTATGAGACACGAGGTAAGTCAAAACTTATTCAAGATTTACTTACGCTGGTATTGATGACGGGTGTAATAGTTGTACACAAGTTCATAAGTCTTGAATGGTCTGTAAGAAGACATAACAATTGCAGCCACTTCAGGGATAGGCAAGTTCTTCATATGTACTTCACCGTATTTAGAGTTCAACGCAAAATTCAAGGATTTGTTAAAGTAAGATGCTTCAGCGTTAATTTCCAATTTTCCATCAGGCGTTGTCTTAAATGGGTTCACTTCAGTGTACCAGAAGCCAAAGTTCTCGCCAATTTTGTACGTCTGGTAGGCGAAGTACCTCACCAATGGGCTTACATCCTTGTACGTAACTGAGACCTTAAAACTGTCGGGAGCTTGAGACATCACAATCATCTCATGACAGGCCTGCTGATATTGGTTGCCTTCATCGATTTCCTTGTCACACTTCTTAGCGAGAGGATGAGTTTTCAGAGCATCAGCATACTTTTTGGTACGTTCAGCCTGACCATTTATGTGAATGTTTCCGCTTGGTCCGTAACGAATGTCAAAATCGAAAGGCATCTTGAATTCTTCCCTTAGAGAATCTTGGAAGTTCAGGGATGATGTTTCAGGCATTTTCTGCTTGCCTACTGCGTTTATCTGACTGCTCGCTTCCTGAGGCGAGTTCCTGGCTGCGAAAAAGACGTACTGCTTTTTGGTATCAACTGGACTTTCACCAGTAGCGGCAGTTGCCACGAATTCCACTTTCTGAGCTCCATCGAATGCTACACTAAGGTCAACGACATTGGCCTTTGCAGTATTGATACCAGTTACTGCTCGCTTAACAAGCTCTTTACGACGTTCTTCACTGTTAGGTTTAACGTCCTCGATTTCAGATGCAACAGGGTTAAACTCGCCATCTTGTTTCTGATTGTAATATGTATCTGTAAGAATAATAATATTATAATAGAAACACATACTAAAAATACGCTCTTAAAGAAAAATGATAGCAGTTTAATTCTGAAATACTCACCGTATACTGCAGTGAATGTAATTGCTTTATTCTTTGATTGTTTTCCAAGATGTTTAAAGTTGAAATGAGTCTGGGCGACATCTTGCTGGTTGAAAGTAGATATAATACTAGAAAGAGGATTATTCCAATTGAATTTGTATCCAATGCGTCTGAAGTCTTTGGAGTACGTGTACCCTTGGAGTTGGTAAAGAAAACCAAATTGTTGACCGTATCTAGAGTCAAGGGATATGACTTTGTCTCTGCGTGCTACTAGTTTTGTTGTGGGATCTTGCGATATTGGCGTAAGTGAATCTTTCTTTTGGTAAGCAGTGTAAGGCCAAACACTGTAGTGAACAATGTTTTGGTCTAGTTCAGGCTCCAGTGGAGATACTTTCACTTTTATTTCGCCAGATTTCATCTGCAAATGTAGTTTGATTGGGATGTAAATCTGAATTTTATTTATAAATCCTGCACTAGCATGTTGGTTTGCAAGGGTGTCCAAAAAGCCTACGCTACCGTCAATGTTCCTTGCGTATGTGAATTGAAGAGACGTATCCATTGAACCGGAGTGATCGTTTTCCGATTGCAGATTGAATTGTGCCTTTGACTTGCTCCAGACGTGGAAAACAGTAGGCACTTTGTATTTGTATATAAATGGCATACCCGTGGCAACTGGGAACATTACAGAAACTTGAGCTTGGTTCAAGACCTTTGTGTAATGTTTGTCCATTTCTTTCGCATGTTCTTGCGAGAACTCCTTAATATCTTCAGCTAATTGTTTCAATTCGTCTTCTCCAAAGGCAAAGAATCTCTCAAGGTTCATAAAGTTCACTTCAAAGGCTGCTCTTAATGGTTCTTCATAGTCACGCTTAATATTCAGCATTTGGGCGATCTTATCAGCCGAATATTTGTGGTTTGGATCAGCCCTGGAACTCTTGCCGTTATCGCCATACAATTGCTCTATCAAGAAATCAACGAATTTCTTGACACTTGAGAACGACGCTGAACCCTGAAAACATTTTGTTTTTGTATGAGTTTAAATTTAAAAAATTGATATTTTTTAATTGACAAAATATTGAACTATTTGTTAGCATTGGTTTTCTGAATCCATAAAATAGTTTGAACGTACATAGTTGTTAGATATTTAATAAGCTTTCTTGCTTATCACCTAAGAGTATATCAGTGACTACTTAAGGAAAATATGTTCCTAATAAATCTTTATCCAAAGCCCTAATATTTTATTTTAATATTTTAATAATCATCATCATATAGACGTATAAGCCCACTGCTTAACATAGACCTTCCTTTCGAATGCCACGAAATACGGTCTTGAGCCATCTATATCAACTTTCTGCCAGTCTTACCAGGTGATTACTGCGTGTCTAGTGGGGGGATAACCTTCTCCATAGCTCGCTGAACGACCTTAAACTACTAGTCATTTTTATATTAACAGAAATAATAATTGTTCATATGTTTTAGAAAGTTACCATATAGATTAATGCTATCTTATTAAAATACTGTGTGTAACTTTGTATTTGGATCTACTTACTGAGTTAGCTCTATTCCATCCATTGTTCTTCCACGAGTATTTCGAGTATTTAGGGAAAAGACTGTCTTCGCTGCCAATTTGGGACATAATGCCTGTGAAAGTGTTTTCGTTTTGATCGTCAAAGTATTCAACGAACTCCTTGATAGACTGATGTTTGCCAAAGTGTTCCTTGGTTAGCATATCCTTAGCCCATTGAGCGGTTCTAGCCCTATGAAAATAAAACATTTATATTTTTATAAATTTCATTAAAAATGATGTTTGATCAAAAATATTATGTAGGATTTCTTATTCCTAAGGAAGTAATGATAAATCCGAAATAATATGAGTTAGGTTCAGTTTCAAAATTTAAATTATGGATAAGCGGTGTATTCCTGTTAGTAATTATACTCCTACAAAGAGTTATCCCTTTGTACTCTTTAGTAATAAGGAACGCTATAAAAAATAAATGAATAAATAAAGTTAGCATTACACTACAAACTTTAAAGGTACGCATACATTTATTATTTATTCATTACAGTCTATTAAAAGTCCACTGCTGAACTGTCTCACAGATTGTCTTATATAAGGAATATTTGTTATAGTTACTACGCTTGACAAACAAGTACACAGTCCTCCTGATAATAAGTGGATGTTGTGACCCATAGACACAACATCTATCCTCAATTAAGAATCAAACTGTGGATGCATTATCACTCTTAAGGACTTAGATGGAATAAATAGCTCGCTTCCAGTAAAAAGGGTCTTTGCTTCTCTACTGGTGTTCTTTGAGAGCGTGGTCCTTCGAGCCGACCCATTCGTGTTTTTTATAGGATAGGGTGACGAACGAGCACACAGTCCACCTGATGGTAAGTGGTTACTGTGACCCATAGACATCTACATCTATCCTCAATAAAGACTCAAGATGCAGATGCGTGGGTGACAACACAACATTAAGTTGATTAGAGAGTGGTTTAGATTCACCCTTAGACCCGGCAGGTGGCGAAGTTGTCGAGATCCAGAAACCAACCGTGCGAAGCTAAGTTGTATAATTATACATTACAGCTATATTATGGTGGTAGCACGGTTGGGTTGGCTCGACTTGGGGGAAAGACGACGCTCTTACAAAATATCAGCGTAATTTTTTATAGGATAGGGTGACAAACGAGCGCACAGTCCACCTGTTGGTTGCTGTGACCCATATACATCCACATCTATCCTCAATAAAGAATCAAAATGCAGATGCGTCGTCACCCGTGAGGGCTAAGATGGAATGCCTCTTTGCCAGTAAAAAGGGTCTCCGGTTCTCTACACTCAGCATACAAAACACATCAGCGTTAAGCTGCTATTTGCCGCTGGTTTTCTGTGAGAGCGTGGTCCTTCCCCGGTCAAGCCGACCCATTCGTGCTACAACTATACTACTAATATAGCTCTAGCATGGCTCTACCACGTTTAAACGACATGGTAGGATATGGAGTGGAATTATCTTATGTTACCACAAAATTTTTAAATTAAGCGTGTTAAATTGTAACAATTGTAAAATCATTTTGAATAAATAAAATAAAATACTAACAGTTCGAAGTACCGAGGACTCTTCAATTTAGCTGCCGATTCAATACCAGATTTCAACGCAGCGCGAACTTGGATGCTGGGGTCGTCGTGAGTCATTTCAGCCATTGCTTGCATCATGGGACCATTAAGACGTGTCATAAAGATGTTCTTAATAGCAGCTACTCTCACTTCGTATGGTTCGGCGGTATTTCTCAGAATACTGTATAGAACAGCACGTACGTAACTGTCCTTTTGTTTGGCCAAGACTAGTAAATTGTTAACTATTTGGGTGCGCGTGTATGTTGACACTACAATTTGACCTTCGAGGTATGGAATAAAAACATCCAGAATGGCACGGTGTCCTAAATTACCAATCGCCTTAATGTAGACTTGTTGTTTGTGGTGATCGTTCTCTTGTACAGCTTGTGCCAGTTCTTGTTTAAGACGTGGAAGGATTTCCTCGAGAACGAACGCGTCGCGTTGACGTGACAGACGACCGTACATGTGGGTGGGATAATATGAGTGTGCAGTATCATTGTTAACTTGGCCCATGTTGATGAATCTAGTAGCAGCGATCAAAGCACTGGTGTTAAGGTATCTCTGTTGACGGACTTCATCGCTCATGGCAAGCTCGAAGAATTGAGTCATAAGCTCCTTCGTTGGATAGCGAAGAGTATTGGGTAATGCTGCCATTACTTCCGCGGCTTCTTCACCTTCGATTTTCTTTGATTGAATCCAAGTCCTAATTTGTTGGAATGCAGGCAAAGTACCGGCTTGAGTGACCGCATCACGATAGATCATCCACATATCAGATTTAACAATATCGTTCGAGGACTTTGCGATCTCAATGCTGCGGCTCGTTTGACTAAGCTGTCCAGAACTCATTGACGCAATAACACGTACTAAGATGTTGAACTTTGAAAGAAAGTCAGCTTTAGGCATGTTGTTAGGGTTTTGGAGCTGCTGTGCCATTTCCTGGACGAGTTTTTGAGCGTTCATAGGGTTTTGTTTCTTGTCGCCATGAGGCTGAGGGTTCATATAAAGAGCTGCGTACGCTGGTTCGTTACTTCTTGGAACGTCATCGTTTACGTAAGCTGAAGAGTCACTAGAACTAGAAGAACTGGATGAACTGGATTGGTCGTTGTTACGTTTTTTTATGTTGTATTTGTTGACTGACGCGTAATCCATTTTAGAGCTGGATCGGCGAGATCTAGATTTAAAAGACTTCTCATCTTGGTCTTGATGATTATAATATTTTTCTTGTGATTCTGAGGATGAAGATGAAGATGAGGAGCTGTCAATTTTTACCTGTTTGGATGTTAAAGAGTATAAAAGATTTTGGATTGGTCGGCTGCCTTCTGGTTTCTCCCATTCGGGTTCACTGTCTGGTTCATGTGATACTAAAGTTAGTTTCACATAACTGTGCACTTCAGCTTTCTGCTGGCCGTATAAGTGAGGATGCACGTGTACAGTACTAGTTGTTTCTGATTTGTAGATAGGGCCTTCCTTACCAGCAAGAATACGGGAAACAGTGGCGCGCTTGATAAACTGGTCATCGTGGGTTTTATGAGCAGCACCCGACCATTCAGCACCCTTGGGCACTCCAAAATGATAATCTACACGGTGATGGCAACGGTCGTAGTCCTTGCTCTTAGTTATTTCAAAAGGTTCTTCATCAGAAGCGAACTCTGGAAGCTCTCGGCGCCATTCCGATGCTACTGGAGAAACGGTGTATAAAGTCTCACAGTCACCTGTGACATCGGTTTCCATTTTCCTAAAGATGCCTTGCTGAATCTGACTATCGTAGGTGTCGTGAGGACTGCGGACATTTCTGTGTGGTGAGAGATCCACTTGGAGAGCACCGATGAGACCTTTGAGCAAGTTTTCCTGAGCCAAGGGTACTGACGCCGGCAAGCTGAGGGATAGTACGCGACCACCTTCCAGAGTAATCTCGAAAGGTTTATCGAGGTTCAGCGCTGGTTGGTATTTGAGGTCATCTGGCAACTTTCCACTATGTTCTAGATATTCATGAACTTGGGCATGTTGTGGACCTTCCAACCTGGCTTGTAATAAACCGGGCGCCTTGACGCGGACAATAAAACGGGCTTTGAAAGCGTTACCAGCACTCTCGCCTTCATGTAGACGAGCCAAAGTGTGAGTTTCTACGTCGTAGCGGTACAGCTTACCAACTTTCCAGGGCCATTGTGTTGATTCTTGGGGTGTATTATCATTGGTGAGTCGACCAGAGGAAACGGCGACTGTTAAAAAAGAAAAAAATAACGTAATTAAAAAAATAAGCGCATAATGTCGTCGTTCGGTCGTCGGTATTAAGTCGTTAGGTGTGGTGTCACAGTCACTTTGACATAAAGTATTAGAGGCAGCACGATACTTAACGGCGTCTTAAAATGGAACAGCGTATGAGTATTTGGGCATAAGCGATATAGTTTTTAAAGGAAGTCAGTAAGCCTTCAAACTGTTTCAAGTTTTCAACAGAACATACTATTATGCAATTTTGTTTGTTCTTAACTATATTCAATTTATCTTTCCTTCTTTTACAAAATAAATTGCTGTATTGAAAGTACTCTATTATTCGTTTTTGAAGATAAATTGAAATTATTATCGTTTTAAAATTTAAACTACTTAAATTGAGTAATAAAACACTGACGCATTGTTTATATTTATACAGACATACATTAAAAACCAAAAAACTTTTATTTGAAACGTAACTATTCAATGATGATGATGATGATGACATTGTGTGACTATCTGCGTAACAAATAAGTTCACCTTAGTCCCAACTAGCGACATCTGGTGAGCGTATTATTATTAGCCCTCATTGGCGACTGCTTATTTAATTTAATAAAATTAAGAACATTTAAAGGCCAGTTCTTTTGAAGCACTGTTATGATGCTGGCATCATTTCGAAAAAAACATAATATTGGAGACTGTTAAAAATATAATATAGTTTATTAAGTTAAACACTTATCGAAAAATATTCACTTCACACTAACATTAGAAATTGCACCACAATTATAAAAAAATTAAACTGACTGAAATCAGGTTAGAATATTAATAGATCCACTGTGGAAGAAGAAAATCGGATAAATAACTTCCGAGGAATTTAATTAAATATGATACAATCTCCTCATTAAATACGAAAACCAAATAATTATTTCTGTAATCACGTATTACTAAAATGTTAATAATAAAATAGCAGCGCTGTTAACAAGGCGGCTTTTTTATGGAATAAGGCTAACAAACGAGTACACAGTTCACCGTTAGTTCACAGTAAGTTGATGCAGTGGCCCATAGATATCTACATTTATACTCGGTTAAGAATCAAAATGTAGATACGTTGTCACTCCTGAGGATTAAGATGGAGTGCCTCGTTTCCAGTACTTAAAAAGGGTCTCCGGTACTCTAAACTCATCATACGAAACAGCAGCATTGAGCTGCCATTTTTCGCTGGTATTCTGTGATTGCATGGTCCTCCCCCGGTTGAGCCGACCCATCTTTGCTGCAACTACAATATGGCTGCAGCATGGCTCTACCACGTAAGAATAAGATCTTCGATTAAGAAGATTTTTGACGTAGTAGAGCCATGCTGCAGCTATATTAATTGTATAGTTGCAGCACGAACGAGTCGACTCGACCGAGGAAGAACCACGCTCTCACAGAATACCAGCGTAAAATAGCAGTTTAGTACTGCTGTGTTTCGTATGATGAGTGTAGAGAACCGGAGACCCTTTTTACTGGTAACGAGGCATGCCATCTTAGTCCTCAAGGATGATAACGTATCTGCATTTTGATTCTTAATTGAAGATAAATGTAGATGTCTATGGGCCACAGTATCCACTTACCATCAGGTGGATTGTGTGCTCATTTGTCAGCCTATGCTATAAAAAAAGATATATCAAAATGCAGATGCATTGTCATAGGATGCCTTATTTCACGCAAAGCCCAAGAACTCAAACTTAGTCTGAGCTATGGCACAAAAGGTACTTTGTGACCACGAGCCCTGCACAACCGCACAAATTTTGTTCGCGGTGTAATGTAGTTCTATTACTTAGAGTTCAATTGGGTATGCTTATGAAAATACATCAACCCGTTTCTTCCAGTGGGTGGAATGAGGGATGTTATAGGAAATGCCAGAAAGAACACGCTGCCTCAGATAGATGGCGGTATACCATCTAGTAGATGTAAATACCCAGATTGGACGGGGAGCAGCATCCAAAAGAATTACTTGTAATTTAACAATAAAAAAAAAAGAATTACAGTTACAAAATGGCAAATTTTTTACTTACCGATTAGCGCCGTTAGCACCAAAACCTTCATTTTTCAACCGACTCCCTTGAGCAGGTCCTCAGATGTTCGTTGCTCTGAGAAGATCCTTCTAATTGATTCACATCGAACCACAGTTTATATATCGTATTACACGTGTGTCTATTTGACCCCCGACCGTGCACTTTCTACGATAACAACATTGTATCCAGATTTTGTAGGTAGAACTGAGTGCTTAGGCCAATGCTAGGTTATTGCCTTGATTATACTACGCGTTAGCAATCAGCAAATATTGTAACAGACAAACAACAATACTAAATTTCTTATTTGGAACACAAATTCCACCTTAAGTACTTAAGTATAACTTGGTTTAGATATTTATTAGACTTTTCAATCACGTATTACTTACAAAATTAAGTTAGATAATCTATCTACACGATCTGGTAATAATTGCAGAAAGTACATAGAGGGATGTAGGTGGCTTAAGAACTCAAGACCCTGTTTTATGGACTTACTTGGGGGAGGTCTATGTTCAGCAGTGGACTTACTAAAGCGTATAATGATAACGATGATAATTATGATTGGTATGAGAAAGAGGCATGTCAGGCGATTTAATGGAAAAATATTTTTATTATTATGTATCTCAAAAGGGAAAACGGATCCGTGATAGATTAACTTTATTGTCCGTCCATCTGCCCGTGAGAAGGCCCTTTTTAAGAATGAGTCCACGATCCCTTGGAGGTGTAAAAATGTGAGCTTCTAAGTTAACGCATTCAAAAGATCGCGTATTTTTATACTCGTAAACTCACTCATCAGAACCTATACTTGCCGTTGACCTAGAATTATAAAAAATGGACTAGAAGCAGAAGATTTTTAGCACTTACCATACGAAACACGTATGTGTGTTTAAGCTCCTACGGTACATAAAGCAGCTATGTTACGCTGGTGTATTTTTTTATAGGATAAGGATAACAAACGAGCACACAGTCCACCTGATGGTAAGTGGTTGCTGTGACCCATAGACATCTACATCTGTCTTCGATTACGAATCAAAATGCAGATGCGTTGTCACCCGTGAAGACTAAGATGGAATGCCTCGTTTCCAGTAAAAATGGTCTCCGGTTCTCTACACTCACCATACGAAACACAGCAGCGTTAAGCTGCTATTTTACGATGGTATTTTTTGAGAGTGTGGTCCTACCACGGACGAGACGACCCATTTGAGCTACAACCAGCTGTAGCATGGCTCTACCACGGAAGAAATACCTTTCGGTTTCCTACATGATGCATTTCGGAGATAGTGCGCAGGAATTGTATAATTTAATTCCTCCCTTTCCCTTCCACCATCGGACAACCAGACCTTCGGTCAGTCTTCACCCTTTCGTTGTTGACTTACCACACACTCGAACCAAACAGTTTGCTACATCGTTCGTGATGCATACAGCAAAGGAGTGGTATAGTTGCCAGCATCTGTATTTTCATCCGATTACAATTTGTGTGTATTTAAGGCAAGAGTGAATAGGTTTTTGTTAAGTCAGTGCGCTTCACCATCTTAGGCTACATTACCACTTACCATCAGGTGGGATTGTAGTTAAGCGCTGGTTAAGTATAATATAAAAAAGTAATAGAAGATAATGATAAAAGAATGGTGTGTAGAGGCATCATAGAATCCAACACATTGTCTCCTCGTGGGAGTAGACTTTACGAAATGCCAGAGCGATCTCGTAGCTTTAGTATATGACGGTATCAAATATTTTATACGTTAACACTGCTGTGTTTAGTGTGGTGAGTGTAGAGAACCGGCGACCCATTTTACTGGAAAAGAGGCATTCCATATTAGTCCTCACGGGTGACAACGTATCTGCATTTTGATTCTTAATTGACGATAAATGTAGATGTCTATGGGTCACAGCAGCCATTTACCATCAGATGGACAGTATGCTCGTTGGTCACCCTATTCTATAAAAAAAATCTTCTTCTTCGTATCTCCTCATTACAAATAAAGAAATCCATGTTCAAAATCCATGTGCAAAGGACTGTTACAAGTTGATGATGATGAAGAGTTTGATGAATAAACTGTCTCCCTTCAGTAATCTACCGTCTAAGGAATCCATTTTCAATTACTTTCCTAACATAAATCTCTCTGTACGTTACACCTATCTAAAGTTAGGCTCCAGAGATGGTCAAACTAATAGGTCTATCTATCTACTACCCTCATACTTTATTTCTAAGAAGACGCTGAAAATGTATTATTTTAAAACAGGACAATTCGTAAATCTGTTGTTGCAATTAAGAAGTAATATGACTACAATAAGTTTCTTAGAATGATAGCAGAAGAATCTAAAGTTCTAGATTTGAAGTAAGGACGCTTGCTAGAAGAATTTTTAACATCGAATAAGCAGTGCCTTTGTACATGTGTGTTGTTTTATCATTTTCCTAACAAAGTGTGTGTGTGTGTGTATATAAAATTATAAACTATAAAACTATTGTTGTTTTTTCTGCCGACTTCCAAGGAGACGGTACTCAATTCGACTGTATGTATTTTTTATTTGTGTTACCTCATAACTCTCTACTGGGTGAACCGATTTCGATGATTCTTTTATTATTTGAAAGCTAGTACTTCTCGTGTGGTCCCATATGACTTTGATCAAGGTCAGAGCAATAGTTTGGAGTTATTCTTAATAAATTATATTGAAGTAAGTACCAATTTTTTAATTTTAAATTATATTATTAGTTTTGTTTAGTAGGTCGGCTTTATACCAGATATCTAATTATTCAACACAACAATGTAAGCTTACTGTAGTGGACCAAATCGCTTATATGATATACTAGACATGATATTATATTTTATGAGATCACTTGTTTAACCTATTCAGATAAGTAAACATTTCATTCCTAATTAAATCGACTTTGTCAAAAAACATATCGGCATCAGGATTGCTTTGTTAAAATCTATTCATTAAAATTAATGGCTTTAGCAGTAGGGCTATTACTGGTTTGAGGTAAGCTTCATCTTGAGGGGGGTAATAGAAAAGCCGGCGTCGCCGCTGTTCAACTGACAACAACATAATAATCGGGTACATAGAAATGAACACATTCGCGTACCGTACCTATTAATTATCCACCTTATTGGTTAATAATTAATAGTAATGAAACATTTGTATATTTAATGTATTTAATTATATTTATGTATTTAATTGTATTTATGTATTTTAATTATATTTATGTATTTGTAACTTCAACCATGGGTATATCGGCTATTAATCATCTCGGCTGGGCAGCGTTCGGGAAATCACGGCACCTCTTCTCGTCAGGTGTACCTCAAAACCTTAAAAACTAGACTGTACCTCATATACTGTATTGAGACGTGGTCCTTCACTGCTGGCCGTATGAAGAAGCTCCAGTTCGCTCAGTGAGCTATGGAGAGGGCTATGCTCGGTGTTTCTCTGCGTGATAAACTTAGAAATGAGGATATCCGCAGTAGAACCAGAGTGACAGACATAGCCCTACGGATTAGTAAGCTGAAGTGGCAATGGGCCGGCCATATAGCTCGAAGAACCGACAACCGATGGGGAAAAAGGTTCTCGAGTGGCGTGCCGCGTACCGGCGGACGAAGTGTAGGGCGTCCCACCACGTGACGATGGTAAGAGATGCAATAAGTCGATGGATGCAGGTGGCTCAGGACCGTGCATCGTGGCATTCCTTGGGGGAGGCCTATGTTCAGTAGTGGACTTGTGAAGGGCTGTAATGATGATGATGACGATATATTTGTGTACGTCTGTATTAAAATATTTACATTTGTATGATATATGTATAGAATACCTATATATATATATATATATATATATATATTCTGGTTTATTCGAACTTCGTTACCTTTTTTTCTCATTATTAGTTTATTTTTGCTGCACTACCTCCCATATGTTTATCTCTGCTTAGCCTAATGATTGACTGGGAGAGAATGCCTTAACCCTTTCACTGTCCCGTGCACTACATATAGGTCATTGCTATTGTCTTACTATTGTGTTTTAAAACCGGACAGTGAACGTGTTAAGGCATTAAGTCCGCAACATACGATTTTTCATTTGTGCATAAAAGTTTAAATAAATAAATATTTGTGTATATTGTAGTATCAAGTATCGGTGTATCAAGGCCGACCATCCTTGACACGAATATGGATAGGTATAGAAACGGCTAGTATCCATATTGACGTTTGTAAAGGTACCGCGCAAATTTAAATCGTATTTTTCAGGTCGAGCACTAAATCCAGCCTAAGACTGTAGATTTAGTGCTCGACCGACGGTGAGCGCTGACGTCGGTTGAGCGTAGCTACATCAATGAAATATCATTATTGCCGACAAACTGGCTTACAGTTTGGCAAAATTTAAAATGTAAAAATAGTAACACTCTTTCTAAGAATAAATAAAAAAAAACCCTATTAACGGCGACAGTGCAGCGCTGATGAAGTACTACGCGCGTACGGCTACGTCGCGCGTACGAGGACCGTCGGTCGAGCTCGTCGGTCCGACGTATGTCGGTTGACTGACGCGCTATGGCGGTATATGCCTGCGTTCAGTGCGACGCTGACAGAGCGACCGACTGTACGCGCGTGCGCATTATCGGGAACAAAAATGAACATTGATACATGAACATTGTTCTCGCAATTTCGAATACAATGAACGAAATTGTCCTTCAATTAAACGGTCTACAAATATTGGGTGCACATGATACCTTCTTCGTCTTTTATGCCGTAATCCTTTGCGTAAATAGTACGCACATATTATAGAGTTAAATGGATTCATTTTTCTTCGTAATTGTACACGTCTAACAAAGCTTGCCGTCAGTTAAGCACTAAACGCTTGGCCTCGACCGACGATCAGGACGTACCGTCAGCGCGTACGGTACGTGCTGACCGTCGGTTGAGCACTAAATCCAGCCTTAGGATATATAACTTTTTTGGGGATTCCACACGATTGCGTAATACTCCATTCAATTCTAGAGCTTGACGAGCATCTTTACATATTTCAATATGTTCGTGGAAATTTAGTTTGCTGTCCAGAGATATTCCAAGATCACGTATCACGTAATCGGTGAACCAGCCAAATCGTATTTCATTATGATTGGAGAAAGTGATCTAGAAAATGTTATGGATTTACATTTCGAAACGATTTATGTAATTTATTTCTCAAGCTCTATTCTACCACAGCATTAATGTCTTGCTGTAGTGCTACACAATTACTAGGCTCTGTGACAATAAAGAATAATTTAAGGTCATCAGTGAACATTACATATTCCGCCTTGGAAAACACACTGGGTATGTCATTAATCATGATTAGGAATAGAGCAGAACCGAAGGTACCACCGTGGTTTACTCAAGAACGAGTATAATAATCTTGATAACGATAGTCTCCCACACTGACATACTGCTTTCGATCTCCAAGATAATCTGCCATGAATAT
This sequence comes from Parnassius glacialis, assembly GCA_033319125.1. Classification (NCBI taxonomy): domain Eukaryota; kingdom Metazoa; phylum Arthropoda; class Insecta; order Lepidoptera; family Papilionidae; genus Parnassius; species Parnassius glacialis. The sequence continues at coordinate 6,372,251 of JAVANC010000007.1, read as the reverse complement.
TAGAAGCTGTGAACAAAATTCAAGAGAAGAAAACCTCACTAAAAGAATGACATTATCAATGAGGTCGAAAGCTTTACGAAAATTGAAATATGCTGCGTCAACTTGACAGCCTGATCTTGCTAGAGTTTTCAACAAACCTTATATAATTCGTTAGCGTATACCGCGCTGAGCGGAATCCATGCTGAGAATTATCTAAACGTTCTCAAATTTGTCTAAATATGCAATGATTGAGAATTGATTCAAAGCTCTTATCAAAGACTGGTGGTACTGCAATATGTCTAGAGTTGCTAATATCATTGGATGAACCAACTTTGGGTACTGGTGTAACTCTAGAGAATTTCCATTTACTGGTACAAATACTGTTTTGTAACGAAATATTGTATATGTACATATAAGAGAGATTGCTCTACAACTGACATGCAAGTTTTGAACAAAAATGCCGGTATGTAATCGGGGCCATATGCGGATGTTGTTTTAAGAATCTTTTAATAAATAGATAAATTCCGATACTATTAAGCTCAATAGTGATGCTTGTTACATAGTCCGAGTTAATTATATGCCGTTCAGTGGCCTTTGGATCTAAGAGAGAAGTATTTGTTGGGAAAAACGAAACTGAAGAAATGCGCTAACGCGTCGACGGACTCCTGTCCTACGAGTATTACTACTTTATTATCGTAAATAAATTCCTTACATATATAGGCTTGCAGCCTATTGTTAAGTTAATCTTTAACATATTTCCAAAAAGTTGAGGGATCACAAGTAATATAACGCGTATAGCGTACTTAAATAATTCTTAAAAGCTATGCATATAAAATCCTTCACTGTAATCCTGTAGTATTTCTCTAACTCTCTATTAAACTGTAACTCATATATTTTAACCATTTTAAGTTGATATATTTTTGCATAAAGCAAATAAATTTCTTTAGTATACCAATTTGGATACACATATATGCGATTGGATGTAACTCTTTTCGGAGGGGCATGATTATTAATAGAATAATTTAGCTAACTGTAAAGTATATCTACACCTACATTAATATCTTACTGATCAAATAGATCTGTCCAGTCTATATTAGCAATTTCAGTTCAAAAACCGTATCAGCCTTGCGTAAATTCCATTCACAATTAAAATTCTGGTCTCGTCCTAGAGAAGGTGGGTTATTGATTACAGCATTTCTCGGAAACATTAGTTTTCTAGGGGTGGGTGATACGCATCCATCGGCACAGAATAGAATAGAATAGAATATTTTTTTATTCAATATTGATTATTAAATAATACTTATTGAAAGTCATTTTTTTATTTACCACTGGTTCGGAAAACACCCCAGTCCTGGGAAGAACCAGCAAGAAACCCAGCGGGACTTCTTTTTTCAAACATATTTCACTTAACAATAACTTTGTTTATACAATTATTAAATGATTTTTAATAGAACCAGCATGGTGGCGATCACCTTATTCCCAAGGGTTATTTTCATTCATGTATTCCTTGATATTATAATAACCCATTTTGTACAGTTTTTCTTTAATAAAACTTTTAAACTTATTTATTGACAAACTTTGAATATGTTCTGGGATTTTGTTGTAAAAGCGTATACATTGCCCCATAAATGAATTACTGATTCTGTGGAGTCTAGTAACTGGCATTACAAGCTTATGTTTGTTCCTAGTGTTTAAAGTATGCACATCCTTATTCTTATTAAAGCTATTTATGCTTTTATGCTTATACATTACATTTTCATAAATATATTGCGATGCCAAAGTTAATATGTTTATTTCTTAAAAATTTTCTCTGAGGGATTCTTTACAATTTAGGTTATAAATCGCCCGTACGGCTCTCTTTTGCAAAAAACTTTGACAAATGGCTAATCTGATGTAACATTTATACTTTGAGAGTCAAGAGTTGGTAAAACAAAATTTAGGATGCCTCCATATTTATTGCAAAATATTATTACATTGCTGCAATTTACAGTAATCTAAAAAATCACCAAATTGAGTTCTAACAGAGCTATTACAAGATTTTAAATTAAAGTCGCCAACAATTACAAAGTGTTATTCAGAATATGTAGTAATAACATTCTCTACACAGGTTAAAACATCGAGATACTGCTTATCGCACATAAACAATAAACACATAATAACAATTTAACATTTTTCAATGTAATTATATCGAACAATAATTATTTATCATCTGGTAGGTAATTTAAGTTTTTAATTCTTTTGACCGAATAACACTTTTTCACCGCAAGAAGAACATCACCCCATCCAACATAAACCCGATCGTACCGCAGTACCAAATAGTCTAAAGGAAATAATTCAGCGTCATTTATCGAACTATTTAGGAAAGTTTCAGTATCATTATCGTCATCACAGCCCTTCACAAGTCCACTGCTGGACATAGACATCCCTCCAGTAATGTCACAAAGCACGGTCCTGAGGCACCTGCATCCATCGACTTCCTGCATGCCTTACCAGGTCATCACTCCAATATATAGCAACTTTAGCTTACTGAATAGTTGGGCTATGTCAGTCACTCTGGTTCTACTACGAACATCCTCATTTCTTAGTTTATCATACAGAGAATTAGTGAGCATAGACCTTTCCATAGCTCGCTGAGCGACCTTGAGCTACTTCATACGGCCGGCAGTGAAGGACCACGTTTCAGATCCATAAGTCATCACTGGCAACACGCACTGGTTGTACAATCTCCTTTTCAACTTTTGAGGTATACGTGACGAGATGTTTCGTAATTTCCCAAATGCTGCCTAGCGGAGTTGAATCCATCGAATGACCTCTTGGTCGAAGTTGGACTTACCTAGTCAGACTATTTGTCCCAGGTAAACATATTCGTAAATAACTTCGAGCTTAGTACTCCCAACCACTACCGGCATAGGTGTGACATGGACATTAAACATAATCTTTGTTTTGTCCATGTTCATCTTAAGACCTATCCGTTGGGAGGAACTATTGAGGTCATTGAGCATAGTGCTTAGTTAGTCAAGCGATTCTGCTATAAGAACTATATCGTCGATAAATCGAAGGTGAGTGATGTCATTTCGATATATCGACAGTCAACTTAACACTGCTGAAAGGACAGTAGCACCCCCCAAATTTCGACGGAATCGAAGGCTTTCTCATAGTCCACATACGCAAGACGTAGGGGCAAATTGTACTCCTCGGTCTTCTGTACAATTTGCCGAAGGACGTGTGTGGTCTATGGTACTAAAACTTTATAAATATTATAATATTGTAACTGGTGAAAGGCTGAAAATCGTTGAGTCTGCGTGCGAGACGATTCGTAATGACTCGGAAACAGCACATAGATGCGGCTCAGAAAGGAAATTAGTCTGTAGTTCTTTAACAGAGCGTTGTCACTTTTCTTGGAGAACATGACCACCGCACTTCTGCTCCATGCCTCCGCGGTAGTGCCGCCATGGTGGACGGAATTAAAGAGCTTCTGAAGGATTTCAAGTACCGGTTTTTCATCCGCTTTCAGAAGCTTTCGGGCGAGGATGGAATTACAGTCCTCGCCCGGGGACTTACCGTTTTTATATGTAATATTGCCATAGTTGTCACGCTTGGCAAAGAGATCTGCAACCGCAGTGTTTTATTGTTATTTTGCTGTTATCAGAAAGCTGCTGCGGCCCATCTTCTGCCTCAGTTTCCCTCTGTCGCCTCTTATGACACCCACGGGGAGATATAGGGTAGTGAGTATTCTTACCTGCCACTATATGGGTAAGTTTCAGTAAGAGCGACGAGAAGAGTGGTGAAATCACAAGATAATGAGATTACTTTAGTTTACGACGGGTTGTTTCCCGCAAATCCACGTCTAAGCGCGTATTTTGCGTGTGGGCAGGAATAATGTTATTATTCGAGCAATGAAATCTCCCCGAATTAGTTCAACAGTCCTTTGATGTTGCAAGCAACTGCGGGGAGTGATCTCGGCGTGCCGAGATGTTTTGCCCTGTATGCAGCGACCTCCGGACATGTCAGCAACACGTGGGCCGCCGATTCTTCCTTCCCTATACACCTATGGTAAATTAATGTTTGTTAAAGGAGTCATGTCCTGTGATAGCACTTGTTACTATCCTGACCTGCGGCTTGTTCAGTCTCAATAAGAACCTTTCTTAAACGACTGTTTATATCAGACAGGGCCTCCCTACCTTGTCTACAGTGTACTAAATCTTTCCAAAGCTGAGCGTGTTGATTAGTGAAGTTTCTACGTACCAGTGAACGAACGTTACATGTTGTCTGATGCAACGTTGCCTCTGAATCCACTGTGTCCTTCATCCATACATATCCATGACAGAGTCACATTGTTGTGTTTACATATCTCATTTAATCGTTCATGGAATTCATATATTAGTCCCGAGTTCACCACATTGCAACTCAGAGCTTGTATAATTATAAAAACTAACAGTTTTAGTACATATCCTCTAACATTTCGATAGTAAATTATTATTTTCTGCCGACTTCCAAAAAGGAGACGGTACTCAATTCAACTGTATGTTTTTTTATGTGTGTTACCTCATAACTTTGTACTGGGTGAACCGATTTCGATGATTCTTTTTTTATTTGAAAGCTGATACTTCTCGTGTGGTTCCATATGAATTGATCAAGGTCAAACCAATAGTTATTGAGTTATTCTTAATAACTTATATTGAAGTCGGCGCTACAAAATTTTTAATTTTAAATTATTTGTACTTCCTGTTGCAAGATGCGAATTTGTTTATTGAGACTTGTTATGAAGATGTCATGTGAAGGGATATCAAAGATTTTCTGCCTAGAAGTATGTCTAGGTAGGTCTGTTACCTATTTCTGTCGTCAAATAGTAGTGCTTGGACAGCTGTGGGCCGGCTGAACTCGAATATTTGACGCTGCGCAGCGATAAAGGTAAATATGGTATTATTAAATTAAAAGACTTATTAAAAAGAAATAGATTTATTATTATAAAATACTAAAATAAATGACAGTAACTGTCTAACATAACTAATTATATCTTGAAATGAGCAAAATAGAGATCTTAAAATGGAAGATACACTTACAACTAAATTACAATCAAGAGATTCTTTGGAAAGCATGCAAATTTGTACATTAATAATATTATAAAATAATATTATTGTTTAATTATCCAGGCAGCCCGCCAAAAGTCTAAGCAGCTAACAATAACATTAATATTCCTTAAAAATAATTGAGCAAACATAGGTGCTTGGAATTATTTCTTATATTATAGGAACTTAAATTGTATAAAGGAGATTAGAAATTTTATATAAAGTATAATCGCCTACATAAAAAATGTCATAAACATATTATTTCGTATTTGGTGGTTAGGCTCTTTTTCAGTTTAAGACTCTTGTACATTCTTACTTTTTTTTCTGTCATCAAGTCAGCACGCATTGCTGTGTGCCAGCTTTAAGGATGTCCGAGCAAGTGTAATAACAGGCAGTGAGACCTTCCATCCTAGCTATTTACGGCTACACAACTGTGGCATTCACAGCTTAAAGTTAACTGCAATTATCCATGGACTGCAGTAGCGACTTGCTATCAGGTGAACTTTTAACTTGTTTGTCTCTAATAATCTCGATTCGTAACGAATATTTGCCATCTTTGTATTCAAGTACAGTTCAACGCATAACCTTCAACACATTCATTTATTTATTTACACAACATAATATATGTTTAATAAATGCCTCACAAACACAACTGTCATAAAGAGATCATCGGTGTTAGACACAACTACAACTAGAAGTAATATCTTAACTAAATTTGTTTTAAGGTTAAATTTAAAAAGTACATTAAGTACAGTTGGTCCCTGCAACCAGGTCTGCTGCATGTGTTTTGAACACGATACAACTAATTTTAGCAACAAACTTAAGTTTAAACATTATAATTATTTACACTAGTTGAGCCAATTTCGTTCTTACAGTCTTTAAATTGAGCTATAGTTATTTGTACTATTACACTTAATATCTAAATATTAATATTTCAATGGTATATATTTTTAGTACTTAATTTGAAAATAACAATTAATAATGGAATTCCCACAAATAGGCTTAAAATATATTAGCTTAATGTTCGCATACCAAAGACATAATAGTTTAGGGTGCTAGAAATTCTTAAGCTCGGATTAAATTCATAGGACGTTACTTTTTGCTAGAACTGCACGATTCATTAGTTAATTAACTACTTTTAAAAAAATCTGCGTGTTTCTGTGTCGTGAACACGGCCGTACATATTCACGTTAAATATGTAACGAAACGTCCTCAAAATGGCGGCGCTCCCCCCTCCGCCGCACGCGGTGCATTACAGTTATGGAGTGTAGAGAGAAGAAGGATCATCTCTATATATGAGAAGTGTCCCTAAAAACGTGTCCAATAAGGGTAGCGCTGCAGTAGCATAGGATAAATTTAAAAAAAAGCGCCAAAAGTAATTAGAATAAGATGGAGAAATAAACAAGGACCGACTAATCCGCTTGGTTTTGTACTACGTAAATAGTTGAGATTTTGTATACTGGCATTTTACTAACTACTCTAGTCATGAACTTTTTTAAATATTTGAATTCAGCTGACTTCACTCCATTCACAACAGCTACCTTCATATCGTAGTTTTTTCAGACACCAGCGCTATTGTGGTAGGTTTTGGAACCTCTATTTTCAGTAAATAGTAGGACACTTTTTCAACTTTCGCCCCTTATAAGATGGTTCTCCTTGTACTCTCCATAATTACAGCACTCAACGTAACGAATTCTTTGATCGTTTAGCTACGCAGTACTATTATTTATTCTGTGGTTTAGCTATCTAGTGGTGTAATTAAGTGTTATATGTAGATGCTAGATATATAGTAACACTAAACTGTATCCCCCGATTTTTTATCATCAATTTTCTGAATTACCTTCCACTATGGGAGCAAATTTAAAGATGTATTCACCTCAAAAGGTACTCGTAAGTTAAAAACTTACAGTTAACTACTAATTTCTAAGTTTTTGGAGCAACAAGGGCGGCGTTGCTCTAATACGTGTAGGCGAATTAAGCATATCTCTATATATCTAGGAATGAAAATATCTTTGCGATTTTTTATTCACCGCCAAGCCCGAGGTCATTTAGCGCTTGAAATAGTAATTATTAAAATTTCATAGGTGCCGTATATATATATCGCTGTGTGTTTGCGGACTTCACATAAATGTCTTTGAAAATAAATACACTTTTTTAATTTTTCAGATATGTAGGTTTCACGATGGTGTTCTTTGTCGCACCAGCATTTAAAATTGCAATTACCCATTTCACTGTTGCTAGTGGGGATCTAACGCGTGTTGCTCGCGCACTGTGAACTTAACAGCAAACGCTTAACCCCTGAGCTACTATGGATCTTCCATCCATGTTCTGGTTTCATTTATATCTTACGCTTTGTCGATATAGTAGGCAAAACTAAGTTACACGTGAATAAACTATAACTTTTGTAATTTTGGCACTGTCAGCTTATCCCTTATACATCTGAGGGTTGTTAACTTGGCCGGGGAGCTGGGCACCAATTGCTCTTGATCGGGTCTTCGTATTGGCCTGGATGGTGGGATGCAGGCGCGTGGCACGTTGGTGATGTGTGGGTGCGATTTGACGTGCTTGCGCAGGGACGACGGATCGGTGTACCGTTTGCCACAGCCGGCCGCACCACACGCATAGGGTCTCTAAGGAGCAATACATATTGTTATACAACATGTAACAAAAACCGTGTGGTTCTCATTAAGTGCGATATTAGAATCGGAATACAAGCGTATAGAAATTATTTTACTTCTTACTCTCGAAAACTCGACCATAAATAATATTATAAATATAATATATTATACATATATAACGTTATACGCGATGGAGCCATGCTGCAGCTATATTTTAGCAGTATATATGTAGTTGCAGTACGAATGGATCGGCTCGATCCGGCAAGGACCACGCTCTTACAGAATACGCTGCTGTGTTTCGTATGGTGAGTGTAGAAAACCTGAGACCCTTTTTACTGGAAACGAGGCATTCCATCTTAGTCCTCACGGGTGACAACGCATCTGCATTTTGATTCGTAATCGAGGATAAATGTAGATAGATGTCTATGGGCCACAGTAACCACTTACCATTAGGTGGACTCTGTGCTCGTTTGTCACCCTTATCCTATAAAAAAGATATATTATTTTATAGTGTTAGGCAAGTGGTTGTACAACTAGACTGCTACATAGAATGAACCTTTTTTGAATAGATCAAGGTGTGGGGTTAACAGACATAAGTTATTGACCCGGCGAGAAAAGTAGCGTCTAGGAAGATCAGTAATTTTATTGAAATATTTCGGGCTGGTGCGGAGTCTACAAAGCTCGTTAATGTACGTACAGCTCACTGTACGAGTAAGAGCACAGGTAAGAGTCTACAGGCTAGGCTTGGATAAAAAATATCGATATATCGAAATATAGATATTTTTAAATAAAAATATCGATATATATCGTCGATATTATAAATCGCAATATATCGATATAACGATATTTATTTTAGAGTATCGAATTCGTATCCATTTCGATATATTTAAAAATATTGTATCGGTATTTTCGTCGTCCAACCGTCAGTAAATAAAATTTTGGACGTTATCTTTACATCATGCAAATGATGACGATATATCGATATATCGATATTTATCACGCGATATATATCGATACTGATTAAAAATATCGATTCGATATATGGATATATTTTTTTAACTTACCCATCCCTACTTCAGGCTTACAAACCACGGCCTACATGACTCTTTAGGTGGTAGATTGGCGATCACGTTGATGCATCGCTTTTGCAAAACAAATACTGCCTGGACGTCGGTTGAGTTTCCCCTAACTACAATTCCAAACCTGATCCAGGCTGCAGCGTGTGCATGTTATACTGTCAACGCGTACTGCGAATTTGTACATTGTACAGCTCATATAGGGCGCAAGTAAAACTACTAAGTTTACCCACAACTGCACCTAAACGAGGTTTCCAATTCAAGGTGGAATCCATGGTGATGCCTAGCAACATAAATGTTTCAACTACTTCTAATTTATTCAGTTAAAAAGTTATATTTATTGGTATTACTGATCTTTGATGAGGTCTAAACTGGATTATTTTAGTTTTTTCCGAATTAAATACGAGGCGTATTTCACACAGATATTTTGCAATTTTATTTATTGACGCTGTTATATCATCAAGTTTATTCATGTCATTATAGTTGCCAGATATAATGAGAGTAGCGTCGTCAGCAAATTGTACAATTATATATGGTGTGGCGTGAGGCAGGTCATTAATATAATATGCTAAAAACAAGAAACATCCTAGCACGCTGCCTTGTGGTATTGATTCGGAAACTGTCTTTGGAATCAACGTTTTCCAAAACACCTTCACTTGTATGTGCAATTTGTACAATTTGCTTCCGGTCTTTCAAGTAAGACAGCCACTTAATTGTTTTTCCGCAGATTCCTAGATGTTCTAATTTTTTTTAAAAGTACCTCGTGCGTCTTCGTGATATCCATGAATACCGTAATTAAGATCATTCAGAATCTCAGAGCTACAGTCGAGCACCCATGTGGTCGTAGAGTGTTTCTCTCTGAATCCGTTTTGAGCCTTATTAAGCACCTCATTATTTTCAAAAACTCGGTATATTCGTTTGCATATAATTTTTTCAAAAATCTTTGATATTACTGATAGCATGGCTATGGGACTGTAATTAACTACATTGGACTTATCGTCTTTTTTTTTGAAAATAGGTATAATTATTGCTCGTTTTAAGTACTGCGGAAATGCGCCTTGGTCATAGCTCTAGGCTAGGAAGGCTAGAGGACACCTTCAACCAACTTCAAACAAAGAAGTTGTTTGAAGTTGTTTGAAGGTGTCCGTAGTCTCAGTAGCCACTTACCATCAGGTCGACCGTAGGTTCGTATCAATTTATTTGTATGTACGCCTAAGCGATGAATTTTACCTTTAATTATTTGGTAATATTTTTGAAACAATTAATACGGACTTCCCATTTGTTCAATATGACAAATCCTCACTGTATCACTCTTGGCATCTTGGACTCTTGGTCATCAGTATTAGACGTGAGTCCTTATACGGCACATATGTATATTATATGCATGGCTGTTTCGTTAGTCTAGTGGTTGTAGTAGTGCGACTGCTGATCATGACGTCCCGGGTTCGAATCCCGAGTCGGGCCGAAAAAAGAAAAAAGTTATTGAGTTTTTCCGTCAAGAAATTCTCAGTAGCTGCCCGGAGTCAGGAAGTTGGTGGTGTCTCACCCCCGTGCCTCGTAAAGCACGTAAACCCGTTGGCCGTGGTGCCGGTTTACCGTCCCGTCGGAGTATGATAGTGAGGGAATAGAGAGTGCTTACGCATACACTTGGGCACTATAATTCTGTTTTTTTTTTATAGGATAGGGTGGGTAAGTGGTTGCCGTGACCCATAGACATCCACATCTATAATCAATAAAGAATCAAAATGCAGATGCATTGTCAGTTGTGAGGACTAAGATGAAATGCCTCTTTTCGAGTAAAAAGAGTCTGCGGTTCTCTACACTCACCATACGAAACACAGCAGTATTAAGCTGCTATTTTACGCTGGTATTCAAATTCCTGTCTACTGCCCTGCGGAAATATAAATGCCGGATGCAGATATGAGATATGAATGCTAGTCTCTGTTGAGGCTGGCCGCCGTGACCGAAATTCGATCTGGAGGACATTTTTATTATTATGTATACAAAATATTCTTACACTCTTACTTACAGCATTGAAATGTGTCCTCTGATGTTTCGCTCTGTCAGACGAGTTGGAGAACGCTTTCCTGCAGTGCGGCGCTGGACAGGCGTACGGACGCTCGCCGGTGTGCGACCTGACGTGGATCTTCAGGTTCTCCAAGCGGGAAAACGCCTTACCACAGCCAGGGTGCTGGTTAGAAAAATAAAAATAAATGAATCTGTAACTCATTAATACCTTGATAGCGACTGTATCGTTGGACTACTTGTGGTAAGCGCGTTTGCTAAACATATGGTTCCAATCCCGGGTAGGGCTAAAAATCAGTTAGTGAAGAATCTCCTGTACTTTACTCGTAGGTATTCGATACACTGAGCCATGGTAGCTCAGATGGTTAGCGCTCGCTGTAAGTTTCACAGTACGCGAGCAACCCGGGTTCGATCCCCAACGGCACCAATGAAATTGTTAATTGCAATTTTAAGTGCTGATTTACCACGTGCTTGGCGGTGAAGGAAAACATCGTGAGGAAACCTGCATGTCTGAGATATAAAAAAAAGTATATCTCAAAGACATGTGAAATTCGCCAACACGCATTGGGGCGGCGCGGTGGAGATTTCCTTGCCCTAAAACCCTCTCAGAAAGGAGAGGAGGCCTGTGCCCAGCAATGGGACGTATATAGGCAGCAACTTTTACTATGCCTTAGCTTCGTAATTTTTTCTAAATTTAATTATTCCCTTTTGAATGGTCTAAGGAATAATCAGTTCAAGTTCAAGGTACAACTAGAAAGTCGTTTAAGTAGGTACATTAAAATCTTTCCCTATTTTTGCACCCATAGGTACGGAATTTTTCTTTAAATTTATATGGTCATCCCTGACGACCTTATAAAAATCATTTCAATTGGTTAAGCCTTTTCCGAGAAATCAGGGAACATTATATAAAAATAAATATATGTCGACATATAACCTTCCTCTTTTTATAAACTCGAGTGATTTCATTAATTTTTATAGATTTCGTTGTCACCCCTATGAGTTAAGGTTAATGCTTCACAGTCTCTTAATATATTGGCTTCTTTATCATTTAAACAAAACATAGCAGTAGCAAAAATATAAGAGGGTAGTAACAGGTTTTATTCGTGGAAGAGCCATAACGCAATTATACTATGGTTGTAACACAAATGGGTTGGCTCCACTGGGCTAGGACCATGCCCTCACAAAATACCAGCGTAAAATAGCAGCTCAATACTTCTGTGTTTCGTATGGTGAGTGTAGAGAACCGGAGTCCCTTTTTACTGGAAACGAGGTATTCTAGTCCTCAGGGGTGACAACGCATCTGCGTAATCATAATCGAGGATAAATGTGGATGTCAATGGGCCGCCGCATTCATTTACCATTAGGTGGACTGTGTCAGAGTATAAATAATGCTCGTTTGTTACCCTTATTCTACAAGAAAAACAACCCAGAAGGACTTTTAATCTGCAAAGAAGCCCTAACAGATAATAAAACTAAGAGTACATTGTATCTATAAAACTATAAAAACTTACATGACATCTGTTAGGTTTATGTCCGGAGTGAACGCGCATGTGAATTAGGAGCTTGTAACGAGCGTTGAAGGGTCTTCGTGCGCGTGCGCAGTCCCGCCACAGACAGCTGAACTCGTCACCTAAAAGACAAAACTTTTTAATATTTGATATCAGAATAAATAAAACAACATACATGTACATGGCCTCTACTGGACGTAGGCTTCTTATACCTGAAAAGGTAATGAAATCAGTAACTTACTAGTCTCACCGCTGTTGTACGAGTTAACAGACTGGCATATAAGCACGAAAGCTTCATTTCCCATCTGATATAGTCACGTAATTTTTTTTAATTTAAAATTGACCTTTACAAAACACCTTTTTTTGGTGACAAACATGCACACAGTCCACCCGATAGTAAGTAGATACTGTGGCCCATAGACTTACATTTCTTCAATTAAGAATCAAAATGCAGATACGTTTTCACACCTGAAGACTGAGACGGAATGCCTCGTTTATAGTAAAAAGTTCACTGGGTCTCTACAGTCATCATACGAAACACATCAGCATTAAGCTTCTATTTTACGCTGCTAGCTGCAGCGTGGCTCTACCACGTAAAAACCTTTTGGACTCTTGTGAAAGGAGAAGAAGCGGCAAGATATTCACAAGTAGACTATTTTCTTCCAATAGTTACAATCTAATTATTCATAATATGTTGTTTAGGTTTAATTATAGACTTTTGCACGTAACAGGGGATTAATTATTTTGATGTACAACGTATATTTATCTCATTTTTTCTTATTTCGTCAACATGGGTGTATGTTGAATAAAACTAACTAAACGTAAACATAAGGCCTTCAATAAAAAATAGATCTTAATACAGTAAATTTAAAGCATATAATATAAATAAAAACTTACCCTTATATGTGTTGACGTGTGCTCTCTCTATGTGCTCCACCAGTGTGTTTTGATTCGGATATCTTTCCAAACAGTTCTCCCACAAACAAACTCTTTCACCTGAAATGTAAACAGATGTTGTATTTATCTCTCAAAAAACTCATTTTGAATTCGTGTTTTCTTAGGGATAGATAATATTAGTGTAAATTTTTTGATTTAATTTTTATTCTTATAAAAACTTAAAGACGGTTTTTGATAAAAAAGTCCAATTAGAACTCTCCCGAAAACAGATAATTTCATGTAACAGTCTTCCTCAGGTAAGAGACGACTACCATTATCTTTTGTAGCCAATAAAAGCATTGGTGATGGAGTCGAAAATTCGCCAAAATTTTGAGATGCTAAATGAAACTAGTTGTGGTTACAAAAGCTAACTAGATAAGTTAGTTTTGTACATTACTGTTTTTCGATGTTAGAAACTAAAATTTCATTTGCCTCACGTTATTTCAAACTATTTACCGTTATTGGTGGCTGCTGTCTGTTAATATTTCAATTTCTTATAATAGCTTACCTTGAGTCTTTTCCTTGTCCGTTTTCTTATCGTTTCTATTACTGATCCTACTGCTGTCAACTACATTATTTAATTCAATATCCTTTTCAAATGTTAAACCGAAATCATCTAAATTAATAAATAATTCATCTTCATCAAAATTCTCTGAATTTTCATCATAGTAACAAGAGCTTTGCACATCACTCTCTATAGAATCACAAATAGATGCCTTCCTTTCACTTCTGTCGAAACTAAACTCTGTAAAGCTCGTTGGAGTATCAGGTAAAATGTATTTCTTTTCGTTATCCAAATTATATAATATATTATTTGGATAGCTATAGTGTTCTAAGCTATTTATAATGGGTGTGTTTATAGGTATGTGTGTCATAGCGACGTTGCATTCTTGAACATTATATTCTTCAGTGTTATTAAAATTACAATAGCGTTTTGAAAATGCAGTTTCTATAGGTGGCAAAAGATTTTCATGCGTTGTTTTATTTAAATATTCTTCGTTAAAAACTTCTGGGGATATACACGACTCACCATCTTCTCTACAAAGTTCGTCTATTAAAGATTCATCGTCTATGTATTCATTATTATAATTTATTTCAGAATTTATTTCTTTACTTTTTACAGAAGATTCTGTTTTGTAGCTCTCATCAAACTCTATTCCATCTAGATCCAACAAAACCTCCTTTATATTTTGATCGTTAATGTTACTATCAATCACTTCATCTATCATTTCAAAATCTTTGTTTTCTGTGCTATTCCAGTTATCAAGTACTTCAAAATCGAAACTTTCTTCCGCACCATATTTAAAATTATCTTTCACTTTACTTTTTCCGTTTTCTAGTTCCAGGTTAAACTGTGACATGTAATAAGCGTGTAAATCGGTTACATCGTTTTTCTCTTGAAACAATTCATCGTCATCGTAACAAGGTATGATATCATAGTCCGCCATTTTAATAAGTTCAATTGCCTCTAAGTTCAGTAATCTCTAAGTAGAGGTAGTAATTGACATGTGGTGCGCTCTTGGGTTTGCGCATGTGGCTCCGCTATTATTATAAAAATAAACTTTCTCTGCTCATGATCTCGCGTGGCTTCGGCATCTGCGAATTATAAATTTAATTATTACTACACGTTCACAACACGTGTTAAGTTTGTTAACTATTTTCATTGATGTGCAAGGAAGTTGTTTCTTAACATATTGTTATGGTTATTTTGTCACTTCATTTTGTTAATTAAAATGTATACATGTTATTTTCATTTATAGCCGTCATAATCATCATCATCATCATCATCATTACAGCCCTTCACGAGTCCACCGCTGAACATAGCCCTTCCCCAAGGAATCCCACAAAGCACGGGCCTGAGCCACCTGCATCCAGCGACTTCCTGCATGTCTTACCAGGTTGTCACTTCATCTAGTGGGGGAACTGCCACTGGGGACTGAATGCCCCGCCTTTCGCATCGCATTGCATAGTCAGCCTTGTACTGGCAGACGAAGTGCCCTACACTTCGTCTGCCAGTACAAGACTGCCATTCCAGAATCTTTTTTCCCCATCAGTTGTCGGTTCTTCAAGATATATGGCCGGCCCATTGCCACTTCAGTTTACTAATCCTTTGGGCTATGTCGGTAACTGGTTCTACTGCAGATATCCTTATTTCTAAGTTTATCACGCAGGGAAAACCCGAGTATAGCCCTCTCCATAGCTCGCTGAGCGACCTTGAACTTCCTCATATGGCCAGCAGTGAAGGACCATGTTTCAGTTCCATAGACAATACGCACTAGTTTTACAGCCTAGTTTTTAGTTTCAAGGTATACCTGACGAAACGATATGCCGTAATTTTCCGAACGCTGCCCAGCTGAGTTGATTCCGCCGATTGACCTCTCGGTCGAAGTTGGACTTACCTAGTCGAACTATTTGTCCCAGGTGAATATACTCGTTAATAACTTCGAGCTTCGTGTCCTCAACAACTATCGGAATAGGTGTGACATGGACGTTAGACATGGCTTTTGTTTGATCCATGTTCATCTTAAGACCTAGCCTTAAGGAGACACTATTGAGGTCATTGAGCATAGTGCTTAAGTCCTCAAGCGATTCTGCCGTAAGGACTATATCGTCGGCAAATCGAAGGTGAGTGATGTACTCGCCATTGACATTATTACCGTATCCTTTCCAGTCCAGCAGCTTGAAAACGTCTTTCAATGCAGCGGTGAAAAGTTTCGGGGATATAACGTCATCCTGTCTCCTCTGTAGTTGGATTGGTTTCATACTCTGGTTCTGTACTCGGATAGCCATCGTAGCCCTACTGTACAAACACTTCAACACTTCGATATACCGACAGCCAACTTGGCACCGCTGAAGGAACTGCAGCACCGTCCAAATTTCGACGGAATCAAAGGCTTTCTCATAGTCCACATAGTGGCAAATTGTACTCCTCGGACTTCTGTACAATTTGCCGAAGAGTATCATATTTCTATTTCTAAATATAATTGCTTTTTAACATTTTCCTACTTGTAAGATCTTCATTAACTTTGTAATTTGGTTACAAGTGAGATGTATTGTATTTGTCGACAAGACTAGAACATCAAGCATATCGCGTAGTATAATTATTTAGGTTTTCAGAAAGGAATGCCACCGTCGATGATTTATTAAATTAACTGAATTTAATATGTCGATGTCCATTGCATTCAATTTTAATGGATCAGTGAGTTTGTAAAGTTTCTGAATTTGGGCAGTTTATATGAATAAATCGAGAAAAGAATTTAGCTATGTAAATTATAACTTTGGCTTGTAATGAGCTATTTTTAATAACAGGTAATTTTATTCAATCAAAGCTCTAAGCTACGTATCTATATGTCCTGCGCATGATTCGAAAATTACGGTTAATTATAAACTTTTAAACTAATTTATATACTCTTTGGTTGAGCATAAGCCCACAGACTATTTCTTTTTTATTATGTAAATATTTCATATATATCAGGTATCGTCAATTTTAAACTTTCAGTATTATTTTGCTATTTGAAAGCTGTTTAAAATATAAATAGTACATACTTAGACTAATTACATTAATTACTTATATTTTACATAATCGTTAAAAAAATTTAATACTGCGTTAAATTAAGCTTAATAAATACGTAACATTAATTATTACAATTACTAATTTGATACATTTCGGTACTGTATAAGAATCAAAACTTACCCCTTTCCACCAAAACGACCTTGATTAAATGTCACAAATTTAAAAAGTCACAAAATTGGCGCGCTGTCACAGCGACACGTAAAATATTTATCAGTGTAATTTTATCACTCGTTGGGGACGGCCACGACCGCACCCGTTCGGGTTTTAACCGGGAATAACACGGGATCTTTCAGTTTCAGGAGAGCGAAAAAACTTAACTACTAATAAAGATAGGGTAGGGTGTCCATGATATATTTACGGCTGGAATCTTTTCATGACAAGTTACTAAATATATTGTCCTTCGCTCATCGTAATTACATGCATCTAGGGGATTATTTATATTGTAATTTAAATATTGAAAAAATATTACTACTTCTTGAAATATTTTTTATTGAAGTATTTTTTAAACAACTTGACCAAGTTTTAAGTTTCTAATGATGGTAATATCGAAGGTTCTAATGTAGTTTACCAGTACTTACCAATGTTTTATATCTATACAAATAAATAAAATAGAAGTGTCTGTTTGTAATGTCAAGATTACAGTGTTTTACTAAATGCATATGAAATTATAAACGGTATAACAAAAATACACTTTTTAAAATTTTTGTCTGTCTGTCTGTCTGTTTGTTCCGGCTAATCTTCGAAACGGCTGGACCGATTTTGACGGGACTTTCACTGGCAGACAGCTGATATTATAAGGAGTAACTTAGGCTACTTTTATTTTAGAAAAATAATTAGGGTTCCTCGCAAAAAAATAAAACCCTAAATTACACGCGGGCGAAGTCGCGGGGAACAGCTAGTTTCTCATAAAATTATCAATCAATCAAAGCAAATACAACAATTGCAAATATAAGTAGATAGACTGTGCTATGGCAGTTACATGATGCACTTCTAAAAGGACTGGTTTAGAAAAATTTAAATCTATGGTCTTCCTAATGGATACACATGTGTTTTATAGATTACAAATTTATATTTACATTTCATAATTGTTTTAGTCATTTGTAAAAGCCTCTGGTTCATATTTTTAAGGATCAAAATCGAATGATAATTTAAATAGATGAGAAAATGGTTCTGAATGTTTTAGCGCCGTTATATTCACATTATTTACTTTTTATTATTTTGTTCAATGCGCGATTGAGTTTTAAGGGTTTTTTTTTTCATTTAATTCGTTTATAAAAGTGACAGTAATTTATTTTTAATTTTCCAAATCGATAAGTATCGGAACCGTTTAGCATATAGCTTATAAACTTGTAAGAACTTGATAAATTTTGTTATATGTATACAATTATTTTCGATATTATTAAAAATCTACCGATTTCTTATATTTACGCGAACATTACACATTAAATGTAACAACTTTTTACGGATTATATCGCGTTTAATTTAACTTTTTATCTCCCGATGATTCGGGTGCATTACAGCACCCATGGTCACGAGAGGGACTCAGGTGTTTGACGTCACAATGTCATGCTAACCCGGCTACCTTCAGTTTTTTTTTTAATTAATACTACCTTCAGTTTTTCAAATTAACTCGGCAACTCAGCTGTGGTAGTTCAGAGGCTGAGATCTCGCTGTAAATAACACGTTACGGGAACTGACCACGTGCTGATTTACCACGTGTTTGACTGTGACGGAATATATCTTGAGAAAATCTGTACGTCTGAAAAATAAAAAAAATAAGAAAGAACAAGTGACGTCCGACAACACGCATTGAATTGCACGGCGGCCTTATTGCTGTATAACCCTTCAGAATTTTTTTTTTTTAATACAGTTGCTCAAAAAGTGGCATATTGCAGGGACGTATAGCGTTCGGGATGTGGGCTATTACATACTCGAGCTTTTCCTTTACCTTTTCCGAACTCGTGCGTTCTCTTTCCCAGCTGTTAAAATAATGTCTATTATAAAGAAAAAAACAACCACGAAGTTTTTACTAAAAAAAAATTCATAGAAGTTTTTATAATTCATCCAAATATTACTAAAAAGAAGCTACTAATTTGTTTCAATAACACAACAATGTCACAAAAACCTAACCTAACTCATTGAGTCAAATCATTAAATCTGATTTAATGATTTGATTCAATGAGTTAGGTTAGGTTTCATTTCATTTCATCTCATTAAATTTCATTTTCATTTCATGTCAATAAAAAAATTCTACTGAAGACTTTGCTGTATGGGCAAAGTTCCCTTTGCCTATCCAGAATGGGTGAAGAAAACAAAAAAAAAACTGCTTTTATTCTTTTAAGGTTGGCGATTTTCCAAAAATGTTCTTTATTAAATTGCTTAATTTTTTCGCAATTGTATTAAAAATAGTTATTCAGTGCACGTGCGGAACCGTCATTGCAACTTGTTCCGACTGTCAACCCTCACCTTCGGCTGCGCCTCGGCTCGGGTAGACATTTATCGGAACTCTTTGCAATGAGAGACTTTCCGCACTCGTAATGAAATATACTATTTCAGGAGATAACAGTAATATGCGTATGTTTTTTATTATTAGTTTTGATCAATTGCTGTTACTGTTTTGATTCTATCCGTGAAGCCTCTAGCCGTCTTCCTCTAACCACTTATTTATGTATTACATGATGTTTTAGCTGTTAGTTTTACATTTTTTTTGAAGTCATACTTCTTTTGGGGCGTTTGGGAAAAATATGAGAGTGATTTTTTTACGATGCGCGCGCACACCGACAGCTAAAAACGACACCATGAAGTTGTTACGATGCACGCACACACTCACACCTCAAAGCGACAACGTCATTGGGTCTATCAAGTTTTCGTGGGAACTGATAACTATATTTAAGGTTACGCTAAAAAAGTATAACTTTCAATGTGCATACATAAGTACATACCCACACTTTTTTTTTTATAAGACTTGTATAAGCCTCTGGGATGTACAAAGGCTACAAGCTAGTGATGCAACGAATACGAATATTCGTATTCGCCGAATAGTAGACATTTACAGTATTCGGCGAATACTGATCACGAATATTTAAAAAGTAATATTTTTGTATGCAACTTTAATTACTGGCGGACTTGGATAACGCGCGCCGTCGGCGCGTAAAAAATACGTGCCTTTTGGCCCTTAGTCTCAACGACGGGGGACTCCCGAAAATATTTTTCACTGAAACTATGTACAGTCGCCTCGAAAAGACTTTTTTCAACAGCTGGGAACATCCAAACTGAAATAAGAAATCGCCTAAAACCAGAAAATCTACAAGTTTTATGTTTTTAGGGTTCCGTACCTCAAAAGGAAAAAACGGAACCCTTATACGATCACTTTGTTGTCCGTCTGTCTGTCTGTCAAGAGTCTTTTTCTCAGGAACGTGTGGAGGTATCAAGCTGAAATTCATATCAAATACTCGAGTCTACTGTCCCTTGGAGACAAAATCAAACTTCTAAGCCAACGCAATCAAAAGATACAGCCGTTTATGTCACAAATTTTGAACATTCGCAAGGGAATCAAAACCTACAGGGTACTTCCCATGAACTCAGATTCTTGAAATTTGGTACGAAGCAACGTATTATAGCATAGATAAAGGAAAAATTGCCAAAAGCATACATTTTTAGTTGCATCATATAATAAAAATAATTTTAATAATTTTAAACTTATATACCTACGGATTTTGTTCGGAACCCTCGGTGAGCGAGTCCAACTCGCACTTGGCCGGTTTTATTTAAATAAAAATTTGCCTATTGTAAATTTTAATTATTAGAACAATAGAAAATCATCAAATAAATTAGGTTTTTATTACCACGGCGAGATATTCGTATTCGTATTCGCCGAATAGTAGGTTTGATATTCGTATTCGTATTCGTAAAAGTAGTATTCGTTGCATCACTAGCTACAACTTGTGAACTTGTGTGTCAAACGTGAGAACTATGGAATATGGAAAACCCTTAACCTCTCGCCTGTGAGGTGGCGGAATTCAGCCAAGAAAAAAAAGCCGCGTCTGTGTGCTGGCTGAATTCTGCCATTACTACACGGTCGTAATTCGACAACAAATATTAAAAATTCAAAATAAAAAATCTCATTTTATAGATTTTAAGTAGCCCTTTCATCCTGCGTTAATTATTTTATAAGCCCGTTTCTTATTTTTCCCAGGAAAAATCGAATTATAGAATTTTCCATTTTCTTATATATCAAATAGTCATATCTCTTTGAAAAGTGTTTAACTCCACCAAGCAAAAAAAGTAAATTATCTGTTAGATCATTACCAGAGGCGTATGAGGAGTCTGAACTGTCATGCCATCAGACATTTTTCAACTTCCAATAAATATATTTATTTATATATAATATGTATATTAGATAAATATATAAATAATGAAATAACAAATATAATAAGAGATAAATCAAAGTATAAATATAAAATAACCACTACGCTATTCGTATAAACCAATAGATCAACTTTTCTAGTATCACTGCACTATTCTATGAGTTGACTGATAAAGATAACATTGTTTTAATAATTTAATATTAAAAATTTTGTACAGCCAACTTCAATATAACTTATTAAGAATAACTTAAAAAATATTGTCCTTACCTTGATCAAATTCATATGGGATCACACGAGAAGTACCAGCATTCAAATAAAAAAAGAATCATCGAAATCGGTTCATCCAGTAAAAAGTTATGAGGTAACAAACATAAAAAAACATACAATCGAATTGAGTACCGGCTCCTTTTTGAAGTCGGTATAAAATATACCTTAAAATTAATAAAACATTAGAATACACGATTAGAAAAGTAGATACCGTCAAAAACATAACTTGTAAAAAAACCATGTCTCGCAACTCAGTTCTTCTACCGTAAAAAGTTGTGAGATCCATGTAATACCAAGTCGGTTAATTTATTAAGTCCATTCTTAAGGGTCCTTCTGTCTTAAGTTATTACGTAATTAGCTAACCTAACAACATCTTATATAGTGATCATATCAATATTAATTATCTTTTATGTTTTAAATAAATTGACTTGGCCATCGCATGAAAACACAATGTATCTCACAAGTTAAATTGTTTAGTGCGCACAACTTTTCTGCCGACTTCCAAAAAGGAAACGGTACTCAATTCGACTGTGTTTTTTTTTTATATGTGTTACCTCATAACTTTGTACTGCGTGAACCGATTTCGATGATTCTTTTTATATGAAAGCTGATAGTTCTCGTGTGGTCCCATATGAATTTGATCAAGGTCAGACTAATAGTTTTTGAGTTATTCTTAAATAACTTATATTGAAGACTGTTATACAAAATTTTAAATTTTAAATTATTACGGTAGATGAACTGAGTTGCGAGACTTGTTTTTTTTTACAAGTTATGTTTTTGGCGGTATCTCATTTCTTTTTGTATTTAATAATTTTAAATACAAACATTAAGGTAACTAGATATTATATCTAGGTACCTATCTACACCTATTATTCCATTATATTATACATATTATACAAATACACTGATTTATTCACTGCAAATGTAACTTTGTAATCCTATATATTTGTATGGGATTACAAAATTAATTATGCAGTTGATGTATCTAGGAAACTGGACCAAAATTGCAAAATATTTTAATTTTTCCTTAATTTATACACTAAACACTAATTGTATTCTAAATTTAAAGCTTCTAGGTTTGCTATAAGTGCCTTAGAGTTTTGATGATCGGTCAGTCAGTGAGTGACAAAATTAAGAAACTGTACTGCCGTGCTCCCAGATACCACAAACAGAATATGTATAACAAAACATCAACATTCAACAAATAAGTCCTCAACTTATTTTCGTTCTATTACATTGTTGGTATTCGGTTAATTTTTAACCTATTATTAGATAGGAGTTTATTAATAATAATTATTAACTCTTCAGTTAGAAAAAAAAATATTTAAGCGTAGAAAATTGCTTTATTATTGTAACATTTCCTTCAGTACGCCTCTCGTGTTATAGCAGACCATGATTTTGGCTGATCAGCTGATATACGATCACCTTTATTCTGTCGCGCATACGCAATGAAAATATCACGACAGTTTTTTTTATTGTTTGTTTGTTAATTATTGAATATTTTTAAGAATTTGCACGCGGGGGAAAAATTTAAGTAGCCCAAGGGCAATTTTTTACGCTTGGTGGAGTAAACAATAATCATTTTTCAAATATTGTGAAATGACTATTTGAAATATAAGAAAATGGGAAATTCTATTTAGATTTTTCCTGGGAAAACGAAAAACGGACTTATAAAATAATTAACGTACGTCGAAAGGGAAAATTAAGATCTATAAAATTAGATTTTTTTATTTCGAAATTTTTATATTTATAGGCCGGAACGTACCCGGTCGTATTTTGCAGCAAAACTCGTGTGTTTCTTTATCTTTCCCAGTGCAGTAAGACCATGAGTGTGTTTGCTATGAACTTGGCTCTATGATATACGTTAATACTAGCAATGTCTAAAGAAGAAAAGAAAAAAAAGAATCTTGTTATTGAAGTTCTACTGATTTTGCGCTATGAGATCGAACATTGCTGTGATAATTTTGCTTTTAAAATTGTGAAGTACAAGTTATTTTATCGGATATCATGGAAAATACAATGGAGCGGTAAGTTATTTTTAATTATTTATCTACTTTTGGAGGCTTGTTGGCATTTTTCAATGAAGATTTTGTAATTGAATTTGACTCTGCCCTAGGAATTACCGCCGTAATGTTGCAAGTTTTTATTTTCTTAGTGACTAAATTGCTTCCAGTGTCACTATATTCTGTTCAATATGTTGTGAAACTAATATTTGAGCTAAATACAAAAGCACGTAGTTATTTGGTGAGAAAATTGAGAAATCGCTATAAAAGTATGTAACGGCCGTTTCGTGGCTGAAATCTGCCATATTCATCAGACTAGGTTTGACGTTTGTTTTGGTAACTGTGGAGAATATGGATATGCCTTTAGCAGAGATGGGAAAAATAGTTTATTAGAAGTATTTAAAAATAAAAATGCAAAGTTTTGAATTAAAGTATTTAAATACAAAATTCGAAATACGTATTTTTAAAATAGCTTTTTAAATAAAATTTCTTACTTGATTTTAACACTACTATTTTTTTAGGGATCAGTTAGTAACTGTTTTTTTTTTTTTTTTTTTTATAGGATAAGGGTGACAAACGAGCACACAGTCCACCTGATGGTAAGTGGTTCCTGCGGCCCATAGACATCTACATCTATCCTCTATTACAAATCAAAATGCAGATGCGTTGTCACCCGTGAGGACTAAGATCGAATGCCTCATTTCCAGTAAAAAGGGCCTCCGGCCACCTGCACTCACCAAGCGAAACGCAGAGTTAAATTTCTACTTCACGCTGGTTTTCTGTGAGGTCGTGGTACCACCCCGGTTCGAGCCGGCCCATCCATGCGACAGCAAAGCTGCCGCGTGGCTCTACCACTGTTAAACTGTTGTTTTTTGCTTGTAATTTAGAAAAACAGAACCAGTTTGACCATTTTGAATATTACAAAGACTAATATGAAATGCAAAATAAAAATAGGTAATTTGTATTTGCATTTTAATTTCCAAATTATTAACTTCCCTGGTACCCGTACTTTGGTCTACTTTTTTTAACGGAACTGGAACATTCACGGGGCATTTGGATTTGGAAAATAAAGTATTTATGCGTCTTATATTTCCCAAAAGAAATTGCAGACATTTAATCTTTTTTTTGACCTAAAGATGGCATTCACATCTTGGCAGCTACTGTTCGGCAGCGACTGCTGGAATTCGCGGCACCGCTCTGTATGAGTTTGTATGCTGGCCTTTCCGTTATAAATTGCATGAGTTGCTCGCCGAGATCGGAATTGCACCTAAATTAAGTGCTTTTTATTAAAAAAAATATTCTTGTGTTTGCTTGGCTTAATTTGTTTTTCTTTTGCATGTTGGTATTGTCGTTGATACAGTCAGGGGAGTGTCAGTGGCATGGTCCATACACGCGGTGGCACTCGTTCACGCAATAGTGCACTCACACGCGGTGGTGTTCGCACACTTGGTGGTGCACGCACACCTGGTGGCACCGCAGGCACGGCGCTTGGTGTGGACGCGGCTCTTGTTATGGGCATAGCACGTGGTGTGAGTACAATGCGAGATGGATGCGCAGCACGATTTTTTAATTTGTAAACATTACTACACACTAAACGAATACTTAAATGATAAATTTTAAATATCTACCTAGTATTTCGATTATATTTTTATTTCAAAGTGTATTTATCATTAATGTTTCACTAAAATGACCCTCCTCTCTCTTAATTGCCGTGCCCTGCAGGGCCCATAATGATCTCATAGTTTTATGTTAAAACTTAAAATGTTCTCAACACCTTAACTGTAACATTATGGATGCAATAAATAATATGAATATGAATATGAACGCAGCGCGCTTGCTACAGGAGTTGGAAGGGGCATGTCAAGACCTTCCGTCTCAGAACCGTAATCATCGCCTTTTTATTTATGTTCTATGATCTTTTATACTAATCAAATCATTTATTACCTGCCTTTTTTGACTATACTAATTACACGTAATTATTACTATTATAGCCTATTTAGCGCAATGACAGAAAATGTGTCGCAAGGGTATGGGTTGGTGCATCCTTTACACGCTAAAAGAAAGTGCTTTTTGCCCCCAACATCAGTGTATGTATTTTTTATTGTTATGTTTCTTAATTAAACGATAGATAATTGTATTTTAAAATTATTGTTATTTAATTTTAGAATTGCCTAAAGGTATATTAATGTTTTAGCTTCAACATAAATTCATCGTTGTTGGACGTTAGCCATGGACATCCAAATTCCGTTGAGGTGAATGATGCTGGGCCATCGTCGTCACAAATATAAGCCCTTATTATTATGAATATATTTTAAAGATTTCTAATCTTTGTTCCCTTTTCTTATCCTAACTGATAATTCGGACAGGGTTCTGATACTGTGCTTGCCACATCAACGGCACCATCTCCAGCGCCGTTTGAAATGGTCTCACCAGTGGTCTCGCCAGCACCCTCTCTGGTGGTCCGTGTGGTCGAGTCACCGCATATCCGCAGTAGAACCAGAGTAACCGACGTAGCCCAACGGATTAGTAAGTTGAAGTGGCAGTGGGCCGGCCATATAGCTCGAAGAACCGACAACCGATGGAGAAGAAAGATTGTCGAGTGGCATGTGGAGTTGGAGGTGGAGTTTGTGGCATTCCTTGGGAGAGGCCTATGTTCAGCAGTGGACATATGAAAGGCTGTAATGATGATGATGATGATGACTTTAAATGCTTACATAATTCACAAGTCGCAGCAATGAACATCAAATCACCGAAGTTTTCGTAAAACTGTGGTGGTTCAGTTATTGTAGTGTCACACTTCATCACAACATAGGCCTTCGACTCATATTACACACATCAGAACAGACAAGAAGACAGAAGGTTTCGTGCACTAACCACAATAGTACAGACGTTGTGACGGAGAAATCTAATAAGGGCCACCGCTATCGGCACAATTGTGCACAACGTACTGCAAAGGGTGCAATAAGCCGCTTTGCGTTTTCTCGTGTTTCGAGGCTTACCACACCAAACTTTACAGAAACACTGCACAGTGACACTTATTTCAGACATAAAATTTAAGGCCAATATTTAAAAACAGTCTAAATATTCCTCAGTTTCAAGGTGCTTCCCTTGTTGCCTCAGCCAGTATCGGAATGCTCGGCGTCGACATATTGAATGACGTGCAGTTTTGTGGTCACTTGGAAGAGAAGGCTAAATTGGCCTCTAAAAAGCTTGGCGTGCTCAGCAGAGCGGGACAGTATTTCATGTCGGCACACCGTCTCCAACTTTACAAAGTGCAGGCTGGCTCCCCAGTGCCATCTTCTTCCACTTGACCGCATGCAGCACAGAGCGGCTCGAGTAGTTGACGTCCGAGTCCTTTCCGACGGGCTCGATTCACTGGCGCTGCGAAGATATGTTGCATCTCTTTGCGTAATTTATCATATCTACCACGGGGAGTGCTCTGAGAAATTCTTCGGACCAATTCCAGGCGCTTAATTTCACCGTCGCACATCGCGTCAAAACTCGCGATATCATCCATACCATCTAGATGATTGGCGGTCCACCACTGTGCGATTTAGAAGAAGAATTTTTTTCTTCCTCGCACAACTTCCTTGTGGCATCTATTACTACCAGCGATTTTTCCGGACCGATACGACTTAGGTCCCTAAGAAAAGAGAAAGAGCAAGAAAAGAGCCTACTCCTTTTTAAAAGGCCGGAAACGCATCTGCAATTCTCCTGGAAATATGTTGGAAGTTCATTGTAGGGGACTACAGTGGACTGTATGTGATTTTACTTGTGTTAGGGTGAACTATACTAGGGACGTTTATGGAAGAAAAGATGGTACTCTTGACGATTATATATTACACTATTTACAAAGCGGCAATAACAACTACTATTATTCACAGGAGGGAGTCTTCTATGGAGTCTTGACTAATTTTCTTGGTTCTTCTCTTTTGATGTTTCTTTCTTGAGTGCCGCTGTCGAATTGAATGACTCGGAGCCTTATTTTTGGCGCCCAGAAGCAATTGGAAAAGGGCTATCCCGATAACGCGAGGAGGCGGTAAATGCTTTATGCATACCACGACAGCCGGTCTGTCGTGGTTATGCGGGACTCACTGTGCCTACCTAACCGGGACCCTAAGTGATACCCGCTAAAAACCGCCTTTGAGGAAGGGCAATGGCTTATGAAGCCTCTCTGCCAGATCAGTAGCGATCCTTTTTTGGGAAAAGAGGGCGCAGGCGGCTACGAGCCGCTGAGGGAGAGCCTACTAGGGCAAATTTAAGAAGAGTCGGTCTGAGCCGCCAGGAGGCTGTTCAGGTCGGTTGAAATTTTATTTGGCGGGTCCGAGAGAGAGTTTCTCGGCCTGCGGACTCGATAGCGAGAGGGGGGTGGGGCTGCATAAGTAGCTGCCTTACGAATAAAAAGGTTGAAATGAGACTGAGGTTTTGAAGAAGTTCTCAGAGAGTGTTTTTAGAAATTGTTGGATTGTAGGGAGCTCTAAATCCCGATGGAGGTCGGCGTTACGGACGTACCAGGGTGCGTTCGTAGCTCGATGACAGAAGAGATTTTGAACTATTTGGAGTTCATTAACAATTTTGGGGTCAGCGTGAGCAAAAATTGGGCCCGCGTAAGACATGATTGGTCGTATACAGACCTTATAAAGGGTTCGCTTGTTACGGAGGGACATTTTACTGTGTCGGCCCAGCATACTGTTGAGCATACTGTTGAGCCTACTCAGATAGAATCGTGCGTGACGGGTTACTCTTTTGACATAGGTGAGCCTCGTGTCAAGGGTGACGCCTAAATATTTGGCAGACTTTTTGCAGATTTTTTGGGGACAGGGGTCCCTAGCATACGTATTGGTGGAGTGTTTTTGAGCCGGCGTCATATATAACGAAGTGAACGGCGAAGCTCTTCTCCGGGTTCACATCGATGCACCATTTTTGGAACGAAGCTCCTAGGTCATTAACTGACTTTGGATCTTGTTCCGTATGAAAGGTAGCGAGGTACCTTTACAATAGAAGGCAGTGTCATCTGCGAAGAGGGAGAGCTGAACACCATTCGACGGGATGGGAATGTCGTTGGTGAACAGAATGTACAGGAGAGGAGCAAGTTCTGAGCCCTGAAGGACACCAGTTTTGATTGGGCGCTGAGAAGAGAGCCTTTTTTAACCTTCGTGTCTAAAACGAAAGGTACGATTTTTTAGGTAAGAGGCCACGAGACGTACTAGACGATCGGAGAGACCTATTCCAAAACGCCCTTCTTATATTCCTGTAGAGGGTGTCTCGGCACAAGCTTGGTCTTATGAGGTACACCGCACGATGATTGGTCGGCGGCATCACGTGATGTTCGGGCGGTGTGCGGGGCGTAACGGGGTATGAAGGGGCGACGGGGTGGCGGCTCCCCTCGCCGTCCGTAACATTCATCGTCATCGGATAGTGGGTAGTAGTAATGTTTGAA
Organism: Parnassius glacialis; assembly: GCA_033319125.1. Taxonomy (NCBI): domain Eukaryota; kingdom Metazoa; phylum Arthropoda; class Insecta; order Lepidoptera; family Papilionidae; genus Parnassius; species Parnassius glacialis. The sequence goes on along the minus strand of JAVANC010000007.1, from coordinate 6,343,389 downwards.
AGTACTTTCTTCAAACGCAATATTTTTATTAACAGTACTATAACGATAAAACCATCGAACCAGAAGCGTCGAATCCCTACCATCATCAGATCAAATCATCCATGCTTCAGAGACATAAAGAGAGATGGAGAACACTAAAATTTTGACAAGTCTCTTTTTGGTAACATTATAGATCATCCTGTTCTACCAAATTCCTGTTAATCTGTTCATTGCACCTTTGACTATTTGGATTTGTCTTCTTATGTCATGTCCACTTCTCCTATAAAAAAGTAGGTTCCAAGTAAATGCCGCTATTTCAAGGGAAAGTAATAAATAAATAAGTCCCCAGACAAACTCACCAACTATATGGTCTCAAAGTAAGCAGGGCTTGTGTTATGAATAACCATACAGCGAACTGGGGGGAACCCAGAATAAACATACATATATGAATACATATAAACAACCAGACCCCAGATGTTTGTAACATGTATGTTCAGCACATAAATGTATACCCCGGCCACAAATGGATATATCTGGGACCTCTGGCGCATGAGGCAGGACCACCAACCACTACGTTACTTTGCCGTAAGAGCAGTAGAACAACGGGAATAATTAAATTACTATAATATATATTAATTATATATTTACTATTACTCAGTTTACTCGTTTTTATTACAAATACAAAGGAGAAACTAAAAAGAAAATGTGAAATTTTCTTGAAATCAAAAATAACATGCAGCATATTCAGCTATTGATAATATCAGAAATACTTTGTTTGAAACAAATCAATCTTAGTCTTATCCATATTAGTCTTGAGACATTTTGGATTTGTCCAGGAAATGAAGCATTTTGGCTTGCAATTTTTTAGTCCACCATGAATTTACTTGAAATTTTCACAGAAGGTAGGAAATAGCTCAAGGACCATTGTCTATATCATGCCGCTGTACCCTAGAGCCTTGGGGTTGGTTGCCACCCCATCTCGGGAGTGGATTTTTTTTTATTACATTTAAACTATAGGAATCGACGGAAAAAGTAATTCTAAGAAAAAAATGTTATATATGTTTTTTTCGTAAAACGAATATATTTTGAGTTATTCAAAGTAACAGTTTTTTGACGAAAAAGTCGACTTTTTAAATGGTTTTTTGCGAATAACTCTAAAACTATGCATTTTATCAAAAAAAGTGTAGAGAGCCAAATTGTAGTTTTTAAAATAACAAAAACAATACTTTTTTTATAATTTTTCTACGACAAATACGAACTGAGATACAGCAAATTAATGCTTCGCTTTTTTCGTCAAATGCATAAATTGGAAGATTTAAAGTGAAATAACGAGAGAAATTTGCATTATTCGTAGAAAGCTCATAAGTAGAATCTTTTTTAAAGTATTGAATTACAGCTTTCAAACAAAAAAATGTCTCTAGCATGAAAATTGACCGACTTATGATCAAAAGAAGATCGGTACCCGCATTTTTCTACGAAAAAAAATCTGTGAAATCAACCCCCAAAGAACCCCCTAATTAAAATTGATCACCACCCTTCTGTGATTCTCTTTATATATGTACTATTAATACACCCACGAAATTTCACCATTTTAAAATGCCTAATTTTAGAAAAATTGGAGTTTAAAGAGAAAACGATTTTTTTCAATTTCGTGTTTTTAACCATTTTCTTAAAAATATCTCCCAAAATACTAAAGATACGAAAAAAATGATAAAGTACTAAATTGTAGCTTTTTTAATGATAAAAATTTCTCTGTGTGCAGATTTTTTGTACAGTAAATATTCGGCGAGATATAGCCGTTTAACACCTACATTTACGATCGAACATCACCTTATTCATGCGATTTAAACTCTCCCCATTTAAAACTTAAGGGATCTTAAGTAATTTAATTCACATAGTCTTATAGCTCCTGAAAAGCCCTAAAAACTCGTTTCTGAAAAAAAATAATTCTATCAACTAAAATGAAGGAGCTATGCTTAAAAAACCGATCAATATTTTTTTCTAAAAATTCGAATTACCCGCTTCGGAGAGTATCTACATAATTGGTATATTCGGCCGTTATACGTTATATGTTCCACTTTTTCGATTTTTATTGGAAGACAGAGAAGAAAAACAGTTAAACTTTCTTCTCTTCTGCCCACTGTTGATGCCTTAGACGAGCACACAAAAATATGTTACTATCAAATTCAAAAATGGTTTGGAAATGAAAACATTCGAGCAATAGATTGGGGATGGTGCTTAAAAGAAGGTTTATTACACCCCGTGCGCATAAACAAACCGCCTGCACCCGATGGACTTTTAAAAATGATTTTTTTGCAATGTAAAAAAGGGTGCGGCGTTTCATGCGGGTGCAGAAAAGTTGGTTTGTATTGTAATTCTACTTGTTCTGGGTGCTCGGGTGAAGACTGTAATAATAGTCCACTATTAATTGAAGAAGAAGAAGATGAAATCGACCACGGAGAAGATCGAATCAAAGAGACAGACTTTTAAAAAACATACATGTATTTGAACCTGTATTATTTTTGTGATAATAATTTTTTTTATTAACGTCTACTTTTTTATTTTCTATTAAATTATATATTATAAAAATTTCAATGTTTTCAAGGGTAGTTTTTAACAAGGGTAGGTTGAAAGATTATGAAATTGTATACCTAAAGCATGAAACAATCATTATTTAACAATTTTTACCCATATTTAGGTTTTTAATGTCAATTTATAATTTTTGACAATAAGGGGTAGTTTTCACCCCTAAAAAATAAAAAGCATTCAACGGCACAGTATAGAAAATGAACTAGAGGGTGAAATAAGCTTAATCCCAGATTTTTGTACAAATCGGTGCTGGACGAAAAAATTGCGAGGTTTTACCATTTTTTAGCATCATTTCCTGGACTAGATGTTTTTGTACTGTTTTTGAATATTGTAACAAAATTAGCATTGATTTTATGAAAGTTCTTAGAAACCTTGCAAGGTTTTTAATTCAGATTAAAGCTAGTTAAATGTGTATCTTGAAAATATAACAGTTTCTCCAAATAATCAACTTAATCATTTAGAAATTAATTTATTGTAACCACTAATTTCTAAGTAAAAAAATGGACCCTTTTTGTGTAACTTTTATTCTGGTTCCAGTAAGCGTACTCATGGACCACTTGTGATTTTGCTTACTTGAGAAGCAAAAAAGTTACTGTACAAATCTGCTTCAATGTGTTGTGATGTGGCTGAATTCAGCCACACAGACATGACAGTTTTCATTTTGAGATTCTCACAGGTGAGACAATCTATAGGGAAAGCAAATGTCAGCAATGGACTTTGATAGGCTGTATGAATGAATGAACCAAGAGAGAGAGAGAGAGACAGAAAACCAAAGAGAGAAAACTGATACATATAACTAAGGATATCCATTATACTCGTATGCCAGTAGTAAACTTGTAATGCCAGTTACTAGAGTCCACAGAATCAGTAATTCATTTATGAGGCAATGTATACGTTTTTACAACAAAATCCGTGAACATATTCAAAGTTTGTCAAAAAACAAGTTTAAAAGTTTTATTAAAGAAAAACTGTACAAAAAGGGTTATTATAATATCAAGAAATACATTAATGAAAATAACCCCTGAGAATAAGGTGATCGCCACCATGCTGGTTCTATGAAAAATCATTTAAAAATTGTATATATGAAATTATTCTTAAGTGAAATATGTTGGAAAAAAAAGGTCCCGCTGGGTTTCTTGCTGGTTCTTCCCAGGACAGAGGTGTTTTCCGAACCAGTGGTAAATAAAAAATGACTTTCAATAAGTATTATGTAATAATCAATATTGAATAAAAATGATTCTATTCTATTCTATGAATCGACACACGTAAATCATTTTTGATTCTTACAGTTCTAAAGAAATTCCTTGAATGGCGTATTATGACTCAATGTTCCGTAAAGACGGTGTAAGTATATACCTAGCAATATTACACAGTACATTTTTGTAATGGTTATTATATTTCATACTCAAATAATTGCGTACTAGGCGTTTTGCAACCGTATTTCGCTCCGCACAGGGTTTTGATGTCAACGAGTTGCGAACTTTGGCGCAAAAAATGAGGACTGCGCGCTTTGCTAAAGAGCGTCTCCAAGCCTTCCTGGAAGTGATCGACGCAATAAAGCACTTCAGAGCTAACTAAACCTGAAGTGCTCTGTAATGTTTCCTTGGATCTTTTTTATTCTACCTTAATGGATAACACAACAACAGCTAGAATAAAACCTAGGTCTTCCTAGGCCTTTTTTAATGCGTACGGTCTTAAAGATTTTTTTTTATAGAAGAGGGGGCAAACGTGCATGCAACACCAGGGAAATTGCAGATGTGTTGCCGGCCTTTTAGAAAGGTGTAAGCTTTTTTCTTGAAGGTTCCTAAGTCGTATCGGTCCGGAAAATTCCCTGGTGGTAATTGATTCCACAAGGGAGTTGTGCAAAGAAGAAAACTTCTTCTAAATCGCACAGTGGTGGACCGCCAATCATCCAGATGGTATGGATGGTAACGCGAGTTTTGTCACGATGTGCGATGGTTAAATTGAGCGTTGCAAGCGATGTGCCGGCATGAAATACTGTCTCGCTTTGCTGAGCACGCCAAGCTTTTTAGAGGCCAATTTGGCCTTCCCTTCCAAGTGACCACGAAACTGCACACTATTCGATATGTCGACGCCAAGGATTCCCATGCTAGCTGAGGTAGCAAGGGGAGTGCCTTGAAACTGAGGAGATACGACAAAGGGGTTCTTTTTAGCGGTAAACGCCCTTCTCAAGCCAAGCATTAGAGATCCCAAAATAGCGAATTATAGATTAGTCAGGAACGATAGGAAAGGGGCAAAGTTATAAGGAACTCTTATATATTATAAGTCATCCCTACACAAGGACACTCTCTTACTCAACTCATTGACAGGAGGTTACTCTCAACTCATTGACATGAGGACTACGCCTCAATTAACTAATTTAGAGGTCTTCGTTTGCAGAGTAGCCATGACCGGTCATCAACTGATCACGGTAGCTCTGTATATCTCTCTCCCACAAGAAATGTGCTAAAGGGCGACCTTGAGGCACTGTTTAATCTCAGCAATGTCCTCATGACGTTGGGACAGCCCGGCAGTGAGGTTCCTCTAACCAAAACTGTGACGGACTGGCCTAGTCCGAGGCTAATCTCGAAACTATGAACTCGGAACACTTAGATCAGGCCATCTCCCTGCTCTCTTTTCATATTAAGGTGGTCGCTGGAGAGTCCTCGAGGCAAGTCAGGCCGACAAGCGATCGTCGCCTTGAACTCCCTGGAGATGTCCGACGGCTACTGAGAGTGAAAAACGCTGCGGTTAGGGCCTATGACCGTTATAGAACTGCCAATAATAGCTCCATTTTGCGCCGCCTATGTAGAGAGGTCATGGAGCGTATAGCACAGTTGAGGGATACACGATGGGACAGACTGATGGAACACATTACGCCTTCACACTGCCTTCTGGCGGTTGGCGAAAGCTCTGAAGTCAGAGCAAATCGTTTCGGTGCCCCCACTTGTTAGATCAGATGGTCAGCTCGTGTTCGATGACTCGGAAAAGGTCGAATGCATGGCAGACAGCATCGAGAGCCAATGCTCTCTCAGCACTCGGCCAGTCGACCCCGTCCACCTGAAAAAGGTAAACGAGGAAGCGGCTAACTTATCCGCCAGGTCACCAACGGATGATCCACTCCAGACCCCCCCCCCCCCTCATTTCCTTCGATGAGGTTATAACCATCATCAAGAAGCTCAAGCCCCGGAAAGCGCCAGGCGCAGTCGGTATTAATAATAAGGTATTCAAAGCCTTACCTCCTAAGCTGATCTGCCTTCTAGTGGTCATTTTCAATGCACTTCTATCCACCTGCACTTTTCCAGATGTGTGGAAAGAAGCGGATGTCATCGGTACTCCCAAACCGAACAAACCGAGAGATAGGGCATCTAGCTATTAGTCTCCTCAGTGCCATGGGGAAAATCTATGAGCGCATCATCCTTAGCTGTCTGAGGGATATGAATATGCTAAATAAAAATTTGATTTCAAACGAGCAGTTTGGCTTTCGAGCCAAACAAACACCAATGTGTTCAGCAAGTGCACGCCCCACGGAGCACATATTAGATTAGAACAAGCACGCTGCATATACAGGTGCTCTGTTCTTTGATGTGGCTAAGGCATTTGATAAAGTATGGCACAATGGACTAGTTTATTAACTGATCCACATAGGTGTGCCTATAAGATTCGTCAAAGTCATACAAGACTTTCTAACCAATAGGTTCTTTCATTTTCTGGTGGAGGGTACTTTCTCCTCCTCCAGACCCATCAGTGCGGGGGCGCCTATGGCTCAGTACTCTCCCCGACTCTCTACTCACTCTACGTGTGCGATATCCGGGGCTCCTATGGCTCAGTACTCTCTCCGACCCTCTACTCACTCTACGTGTGCGATATCCTGAGTACACCAGACACTAATCTTGCACTATACGCAGATGACACAACCCTCTTCAAATCGGATATTAGTCCATTTAGAGTATGCATTCGACACCAAACTGCAGCAAACGCACTAGGCAATTGGTGCAGAAAATGGAGAATCGAACTCAATCCTGACAAAAGCAGAGTTATCATGTTTAACACGAGAACTCACCATAAAAAGACACTCTTGAGACTCAAACGACACAAGACAGGAACAATTTCCCTTTACAATATCCCAATCCCTTGGGATAGTAAGGTTAATTATCTGGCGTAACATTAGATAGTAAAATAAACTTCTCCCATCACATCAAAGCGGTTAAGAATAAGGCGAAATTTGTAGCATTTCGTCTATTCAGCCTAACTCAAAACCGCAGTAAGCTGTTCTTAAGACATAAACTGCATCTTTACAAAACCTGCTTACGCTCCACTATGACGTACGCAGGTGCGACCTTTGCCCACGTCCATCCCTATCAACTGCAGCAACTACAAGTTATACAAAACCAGTTCCTGCGAAGAATCACAGGAGCTCCTTACTATGTAAGAAACGCAGATCTCCACCCCGACCTAGACATGCCCACCATCAAGTCGTATCTTAAGGAATTATCCCTAAGACACTTCGATGCGATCAAACATTACAATAATCCGTTGGTGACTGAAGCGGGCTCGTATTCACCAGAGAAGGATGCTGCCCCCCATGGGAGACGTAATAAATAGGTCGATCCCGCCCACTTTCTCCGCAGGAGAGGGAATTCATACATCTAACACACACACACACACACACATTCAGACACTACAATAGCCGAGGTTCGTACCACCTTTTGAGGGGCCCTTGAACCACATCGTGCCCCCCCTCCCCTCTAGCTAGAGGAGCCTCACTCCGCAATCAGGGATTGGGGTGCCTAGGGGTTGCAGTCGGCGAAGCGGCGCTTAGCGCCGCCTCGCCGCTAGCAGAATCGTTGCACTCAATATCTCGTAAGTCCTCTCTTACGAGCCTATTTAAGCTGTAAGTGCCGCAGGGCCAACAGCATACACTCTCAGAAAAAAATGGGTCTTCCCCATAGATTGCCTCATAGGGGCGATATTTGTCATAGTTGCCACGTTTGGCAAGCGAGTTGTCAACCGCAGTTTTTTTTATTTTTAGTCTTTATTAAGAAAACGCTGATGTCCATCTCCTGATTTGTTTCCCTATATCGCCTCTTACGACACTCACGGGATAATATGGAGTAGTGGATATTTCTATACTGCCACTACACCGCACCTTATTTTTTTCATCAGCCCCTAAAAGACCCCGCTGAACATGGGCCACTCCCAATTGAAGACTCCGTATTTGGTTCGGTAGTAAATGTTACACGCATAATTTATGGTAATTAAGAAATGGTAAAATAACCTCTTAAATACATTCCAATCAGGCTTTCGTCCTGGCCATAGCACGTTCACTGCTTTGTTCAAAATCACAGACGACATTCGCGCAGGAATGGAGAATTGGCAAGTTACTATGCTTACTCTTCTTGATTTCAGCAACGCCTTCAACACTGTCGATTTCGATATACTTCTAGCTGTGCTCCGTTCTATTAACGTATCTCCAGTAACAACCGACTGGTTTCTTAGTTACTTGTTTGGATGCCGTCAATAGAAACAGAAACAGAAACTTTTTTATTCAATATAGATTATAAATAATGCTTATTGAAAGTCACTCCTTTGTATAATTACCACTGGTTCGAAAAAAAACCTCTGTCCTGGGAAGAACCAGCAAGAAACCCAGCGGGACTTTTTTTTTAAAAATAACAGCTTACAATCATGTATGTTACACAAATTAACAACACAACAAATTAGAAATAGCTTGGTAGCGATCACCTCATTTCCAGGGGTTATTATCATCTATAAATTCTTTAATACTATAATAACCCTTTTTATACAAACTTAGTTTAATAAAGTTTTTGAACTTTGAGCAGGTCAAATTTTGTATATTTTCTGGAATTTTGTTGTAAAAGCGTATACATCGCCCCAAGAATGAATTACTGACTCGATGGAGTCGAGTAACCGGTACTACTAGCTTGTGTCTGTTCCTAGTATTTACAGAATGAATATCACTTATTTTTGTAAAACTACTTTTATTTCTGTGTACGTACATTACATTTTCATAAATGTATTGAGAGGCCAAAGTTAATATATTAATTTCCTTAAATTTTTGTCGCAGCGACTCTTTAGGCTTTAAATCATAAATTGCTCTTATGGCCCTCTTCTGTAAAACAAATATAATTTCAGTGTCAGCTGCGTGTCCCCATAGCAAAATACCATACGACATTATGCTATGGAAATAGCTAAAGTAAACTAGTCTAGCTGTTTCAACACTAGTTAGACTTCTAATCTTTTTTACGGCATATGCTGCAGAACTAAGTCTGCTTGCTAGTTTTGATATATGGGGGCTCCATTGAAGCTTCGCGTCTAGTGTGATTCCAAGAAAAATGGTGGTATCTACAAGACTCAGTTTCTCCCCATTTAAAATTACATTAGTATTTAATTGTTTGACATTTGGAGTCATAAATTTTATACATTTCGTTTTAGTGCCATTTAAATGCAAATTATTAACATTGAACCAATTTACTAATTTAGATATAGCATTATTTACTTCGTCATATTTTAGCAATTGTCGACTTAATTTGAAAATTAAAGAAGTGTCATCTGCAAATAATACTATATCATGGTTATCTCCTACTATGTAAGGTAAGTCATTAATGTATACGAGAAACAGAAAGGGGCCTAGAATTGAGCCTTGAGGCACGCCCATCTGTACCATCGACCCGGAAGAACTCATACTGTTAATGACAACTTTTTGCGTTCTCTTACTTAAATATGAAATAATTAATTTAAGAGCATCACTTCTTACACCGTAGTGTTTAAGTTTCCTGATTAATGTTTCATGGTGAACACAATCGAAGGCTTTGGATAGGTCACAAAATATACCCAAAGCATCCTGTGAATTCTCCCATGCATTAAATATATATTTAATCAGCTCAACACCGGCATCAGTTGTCGAGCGACCCCTTGTGAAACCAAATTGATTTTTATGAAGTAAATTATTTATATTAAAGAAATTTAACATTTGATGAAGAATAATTTTTTCAAAAATCTTACTAAGTGTTGGTAGTACAGAAATAGGTCTAAAATTGGCGGGGTCTAATGTACTACCAGATTTAAATAAAGGTATTACTTTACTATACTTCATTAAATCAGGAAACACACCAGATTATCGAATCTGGTGTGTTTCCTGACTAGTATCGACTAGTATTAAAAATAGTAGCTAAATGAGGCGCGATTGTATCTATTATAGACGCAATAACTTTAACGGAAATCCCCCACAGATCCGCAGTTTTCTTAACATCAATAGTTTTAAAATATTTTACAATATCTTTTGATGATACTTTATGAAATGTAAAATTCTTTGTACACGCATTTACATTTTGTTTAAGTAATGATTCGGCGACCACAGGAGAAGAATTCAGTGACTTAGTGGTTAATATCGGAATATCAGTAAAATATTTCTCAAAAACCATTGCAACGTCCTGATCTGATTCGGTTAATTTGTTATTAACACTTAACTGGTAGTTTGAATTGCGAGAGTTAATCTTACCAGTTTCGCTATTAATTATACTCCATGTCATTTTAATTTTATTAGAAGCCGTTTTAATTTTGTTGCTCAAATGCAAAGACTTGGCTGTGGAGCACACTCTTTTAAATATTTTTGAATATTTTTTTACATATTCCCTAAATTCGACGCTATGATTATATGACCTTTCATGGTAAAGATCATATAACCTATGTCTGCTCTTATGGATTCCTACTGTCGCCCATTCATTAAATGACTTCCGACTGTTCAAGGAGAATGTTTTAGAAGTAAAAGTATTATTAAATTCATTGCAAATAAGCTTAAATAATGTTCCATACAAAAAATTTGGATCATTTTGGTATGTAAGTGATGGAAGTTTTTTCACTATGTTACTTCTAAATTTCTCCAAGCGACGTGCATTTACTGGAACAAACACAACTTTCTTATCTACTTGGTTTTTGTGAACATATGGTAACGAAACTACTTGTCCACAGTGATCAGAACTTAATTTTTGAATTATACATTTATGCAACGGCTTCACATTTGTAAAAATGTTATCTATACATGTTGCACTAGATTGAGCAATACGCGTTGGCTCTAAAAATAAATTAAAAAGACCATATGATTTAAACAATGATCTAAATTTAATATTGATTGAGGAAGCTTCTAGGAGATTAATGTTAAAGTCTCCACATATTACAACAGATTTATTCCGTTTATTAAGCTTAGCAAAAACTTCCTCCATAATTTTTTCAAAAGTATCGTATATAGAACATGGGGGTCTGTAGACGCTCACAACAATGAGGTGCTCAAACTCAACACATGCCATTTCTACAGTTCGCTCAACAGAGAGGCTCACAATATCTTTACGTTCTTTACATGACAATAATTTACTAGCTAATATTAAGGAGCCACCTCTTAAAACCGTTTCTCTATTGAAAGAACTGACCACCTGGTGATTACTGAAGTTAAACATTAAGTTATAAGCTTTTAACCAATGTTCAGTAATACATAAAATATGAATATTGTTGCTATTTAAGAACAACTCAATTTCTAACTCTTTGCCTACCATGCCTTGTATATTTTGATGCACCAGGTGTATACAATTTTCATTATCACTCTGTGGAGTCATACAATTAAAGATTTGTAAGCTACATTCTAAATTATTTAAATTATTACAACTGCTAGAGATTTTTCTCTATTGTCTCATTTTCTAATTTAAATTACTTGGAACTGATTCCAAATTACATATTAAGTCATTACACTGCTCAAAAGGAGCAGATGTCTGTGTAGCCAAGTCCTTGGCTGAGTTAATATATAAACAATAAGATAGCACATTTGCTATCTGTCTTAAAATATATTTAGATAGGTAATACCTATCATTAGTCAAAAATTTCTTAAGTAAATTATTTATGTCTATTAAATTACATTTATTATTATAATTATAACAATTAAATGTCAAGTTTATATTATTATTACATGAAAAGTTATTCATTAATAAATTTAAATCATATCTTATTTTATTAAAAATAATTATTTTATTAATGCATCCGTATTGAAGACACTTATTCCTCGTGGTGTTTTCTGAATGCGGGTATACCACAAGGTGGCGTGTTGTGTCCTCTCCTCGTTTCAATTTTCATACGCTCTATCACTTCAGAAATAACTTATCTCTACCATCTTTATGCAGACGAAAATCTAGGGTTTCTAATTGACAGAGCAAAATCTCCAATGTACCTTAAAGAACAATTTCCCTATTGACATGAATTTCATGACCGTAATTTGCGTTCAGTGTATAGCTTGGCTTTGAATACGTCATTTAATTCAGAAGCAACTCGACTTTGGAATTAATTACCACTTAACATCCAGCAAGCGCAATCTTTACAGACTTTTGAAAAACAACTGAAGGAATATTATTTGAATACCCTGTCATTATAATAAATTATTATATGTATTTCCGCTTTTCGTTAATACTTGATTTTTTGTTTAAGTTTCTATTATATATATATAGCCGTAAAACAAGCCGTAAAAATAGATAGCTTCATCCTTGGCCCGACTCTCTTTTTAGTTTATATCAATGAACTGTGTTACTTACAGGACGTCGGAGGAAGGATTGTCTGTTATGCGGATGATACCGTTATTATCTTTACTGGCAACACTTGGGATTCCGTACACCATCTGGCTGCAAGGGTTTAGCTCGTGTGTCTAAATGGTTGAGGGATATCCAAAAAACGAACTACATCTGTTTTGCTCCGTATATATCGTCGCAACCAGGACATCATTTATGTATGAAAATCCACAGCTGCCCAAATCTTGAAAATATCTCGTCGTGAGTGTCTGCTTATAAATAAGGAGAACGAAACTAAATACCTCGGCATCATCGTTGATCAAAGGCTTAGTTGGTACTAACAGTTTTTTAGTTTTAGTTTTTTTTATCAAGTTTTAGCCATTCACTGTCCCGTGCACTACATATAGTTCATTGCTATTGTCTTACTATTTTGGCTGAAATTCGGACAGTGAAAGTGTTAATATAATCTATTTCTACAAAGTAACGCCTGGTTCTATTAATTATCTGAAAAAAAAACGTTCTGGAGAAAGCTAAAAAAATCTTCGTTAACAAACCTGCATATCGGAAGAATAAAATGTTTCAAGGAAATGTGATTTTCGTCAACATGTGCTGCAGCAGCGCGTTGGACTAACTCAGAAAGACTTCTCCCAAAAATTAAAGGAAACCTGCGCGCAACAGTGGGATGTATATAAGTTGTCACTTTAGTTTAACTTTTTTACATGCCGAGCGCAAAGCGCGTGGGTATGTTCTACTAACGCCTAAAAATCAAAATTCCACCGTTTTGTCGCATGAAAACGTATCCAGCAATCCTATTATATATATAAATGATATAAAAAGCACATTGTTAGAAAGATAAATGATTGTTGAACTTATTAATATTTTTTTAAAATCGATTAATTGCTATTTTTAAATTAAAAAAGGGGTTTTAGTGGCTTATGGTGTGGATTTATCATGTCCCTGTGGCTTGTAAACACTATAACTTTTGAAAATATCAATTGTTTAACTCAATCTATTTTTTAATCTCTTCATCTATCATGTGGGAAGCCACTGAATGTAAATGGCAGTGTAATTTTGTTTTGTTTAGCTATAATTAATTTTTTTCGGCTCCAAAATGGCGAACTTTTCGTTGATTTGTTTGCCTCGTATAAAATTATTTCTGTAAATGGGGAGCCACAGCCACAGAGTAGTTTACTTACTAACTCAGTTCGCCATCGCCACAGATTACTGTATATATCAGTTCGCCGCATTAGCTTGCTACATTTATATTTATCTATGGTTCGCCGTCAGTCGCCGTCGTGAGTGGACATTATTTCGGTTGTTTGCAGCGGCTCAAAAAGATCGCTGTACAAATACACAATATTCGAATAACCAAATTTCTGAAATACTTTATTATAATAATAATAAGAGATTTTTTTATTACAATATTTTAAAAGCACAGAATAAGTAATAGTAGTACGTACTAAAAGTAAGTAGTATCAATTTTTTTGTCATGGGTGAAATTTTCATGGTTTTCGAGGGTGTTGAAACCGAATAGGGTTGTTGAAATGTAAATCCAAGATGGCGGCTGCAATATATATCAATTTTTTCATCATGGGTGTCATTTTCATGGGCTTCGAGGGTGTTGAAGCCGATAGTGCTGTCGAAATGTAAATCCAAGATGGCGGCTGAAGTAGGTACCAAATTTTTTCATCATGGATATCATTTTAATGGTTTTCGAGGGTGTTGCAGCCGATAGTGCTTTTGAAATGTAAATCCAACATGGCGGATGCAATAGATATCAATTTTATCATCATGGGTGTAATTTTCATGGTTTTCGAGGGTGCTGAAGCCGATAGTGCTGTCGAAATGTAAATCCAAGGTGGCGGCTGCAATAGGTATAATTTTTTTCATCATGGGTATAATTTTCATGGTTTTCGAGGGCGTTAAAGCCGATAATGCTGTCGAAATGTAAATCCAAGATGGCGGCTGAAGTTGGTACCAATTTTTTCATCATGGGTGTCATTTTCATGGTTTTCAAGGGTGTTGAAGCCGATAGTGCTGTCGAAATGTAAAGCCAAGATGGCGGCTGCAATAGATATCAATTTTTCATCATGGGTGTCATTTTCATGGTTTTCGAGGGTGCTGAAGCCGATAGCGCTGTGGAAATGTAAATCCAAGGTGGCGGCTGCAATAGGTATAAATTTTTTCATCATGGGTGTCATTTTCATGGGTTTCGAGGGTGTTGAAGCCGATAGTGCTGTCGAAATGTAAATCTAAGATGTCGGCTGAAGTAGGTATCAAGTTTTTCATCATGGGTGTCATTTTCATGGTTTTCGAGGGTGTTGAAGCCGATAGTGCTGTCGAAATGTATTTATACTACTTTAAAAAAAATCCGTATAATCATGCTATACGTTATTTTTAATGCGAAGGCATGTTCAATTGGATTTACCAATATATTTTAATCTGTAATGTGAATCACATTTAAAAAAAGAATAAACTGGTGTAACTAGGGTTACCAGATGAAATAATGAAAAGTCCGGAGAAATGTCCAGATTTCCATTGATAAATCCTGAGATTTTTTACAGTTTGAAAAATTTCTCTGCACGTACTTAACAATTTAAAAAGTCATAATATTACAGTTTTTATACACTGTGGATCTCGATTACGCGTTGCACATCGCACTGCGTTGGCATCGCCCTTATCATAGCAGTGTCGCACACTCACTCAGTTCCACCCCATTGCGAAGATTGGACTGCTTTAACCATGTCAAGTAAATCATCATCATCAATCAATCTCAATTTAAAATGAAATACTCAATACCATGCTCTTTAACCATTTTCATGACAATAGGTATTTCACGATTATTAGATATAATGCGTATTTGTCAATATATATTTGTTATTACAGCCCAGAATGCAAACGTAGTTATATGTTTTTCTAGGGGGCTCAATGGTCGAATGAAAGAAACCGACTAACGGTGTCTTCAGTTCGTACTATACTCTTACTTCAATATAATTTGAAGAGTTTAACATGTGGGGCATTATATAAATCAATACTGAAAGAAAACAACCTTACTTAAATACGTATCTTCACATATTAATTATGATAAAACTGTTTAAATAACCTGTAATAATAGTCTACTTGGATAAATAAGTTTTGATTTTAATTGTGGAATTATTACCAAAGGAAGGTCATTTTTTGTTTGTTTAACTTTTTATCAAAGATATCTTTAAAATATAAGCTGTATTGTATTGAAAATTCTAAAAATCCTGAGATTTCATGAGATTTGCAAAATCCAGCCGCAATTCTGAGAAGAGTCCAAAAATCCTGAAATCTCAGGACAAATCCTGAGATATGGTAACCCTAGGTGTAACCGATCATGTTTTATAATATAATATAATCTTCTTTAAATAAAAATCTGCTGTCCATTAGTCTCCCTAAAACGACTCGACCGATTCTGATGAAAGTTTTGACTGTGTTTGAGTGAATCCCTGGATGGCTTAAATTCACAATTGGACCCGGTAGGTGACGCTGTTGTCGAGAGAGTTAATCACCATTAACTCTCTGGACCCAATTTATAGCACTAACTCGGTCTATGAAAATATAATAAAATTACAATTATGAATTAAATATGTGTAATTATTAATTAATAATTAATATACATAACATACTATATACTATTATATACAATATTGAAAAACTGTAATAAAAAAAACTAAAACTAATAACTTAATTTGATAATTACAGGGAGTAGTACTGTATGATTAGTGCTACTTCCTGCGGTATCGTGCCAAGAACGCTGCCGGCGTTTCCTCGCTGAATGACTATTAGCCTTTGAGCGAGAAAAGAACCAGCCCTCTTATCACCAGCAGCAACTACCAGCCGCGCATGGAGTTCCTTTAGGAACTTCACCGCACGTGGGCCCCACGGACCGATAGTCTAGTACAGCAAATGCCACAAATATGTAGTCATCTCTCAGATACTCATATTTGCGCCACTTAGTTTAGCTGCCCCGGCTCTAAACGAGGTACCCCTGAGATGAGAGGCCGCCAAAGTGTCTACGCAAGTCGCATCCCACACTAGGGCTTTACCTCTCTCCGAGAGACCAATGTCATACCGTCGGGTCTCCTGCCATCGTCTCTAAATATTCCGGTATTTATATAATTTTCGGTGGGATATACTTCGGTCTATCCCACCGAACCTGGATTTTTCACTCGAACAGCCTTATTAATTTATTACACAATTAGCAAACCTGCATGTCTGAGCGATGAGGGCTAATAATCTTCCACTCACCAGATGTCGCTAGTTGTGCCTGAGGTAAAGTTTATTGTTACACAGTGTCAGTTAATTGAGAAATTAGTTTTAAAAAATAGTTAATCATTATCTAGAGTATTATATTAATACACAACACAATGCGTCAGTGGTTTGATTTTTAATTTTTTGCACTTTATAACAATTTTTTTTAAATCGGCTTTTAGTTATATTTTATAGTTTGATTTATTAATTTAATTAAAATAAATTATAACTAATAATACAGAAAGAAACCTAAAAGATTACATTTTCTTAAGAAATTATCATCCCCGCTATGAAATCTGTCAAATATTTTACCTCACTGTAAAGTGGCGCCGCCCTGGTGGCAGAAAAAGTCGTGGATGCCCTCATTGCCGCACCACCGGACTATGAGATTGAAGGATTAGAGTGCCCTTAGTATATTATCTATGGATTAGGGGCGCACTCCTCACGCACACAGCGCGATTTCGTGTTGCGCACACACTCGTGCAATATATGTAATTATGTTCAGCGCAACTCGCTAGTCTCCGTGCAGTCTGCCCCCTGTAATCGAAATTCGGCCTGGAGTACATTATTATATTATTATGATAAGAAAGATGAAGAGAAAGAAAATTTTATTTTGTACTTCTACAATGCGCACTAAATATGGCAAGAACAATTTTATAACTCGTGCATGTAATTCTTATAATAACATTTTTTCAGATGTTGATATATTTTCTCTGTCATATGGGCAATTTAAAAAGGAAATTGAAACTGTAATGGGTAATAGTTAAAACTTAAGTTATTTTTAAGTTAATTTAACTTTAGTTAAAATTACGTTTTACTTTAACTTAATTTTAGTTCTACACACCAAAGTATGTCATGATGTTCGCTTGGTGTCGATGAGTTACTTAACTGTGGAAACTTTATTGTTAATTGTAAGATTAATATGTGTTATGTATTAGACTAAAATTATATATGTTTCCCTTGATAATAAAATAAATAAATTATTATCAACAAATAAGAATATCCATTATTCTCTGGGCACCCACGTCTCCGGCTCCGTCATGTTGGCGCCTGTTATCCTAAAAATTTATTTCAGCAGCACAAAATATGTCAAGCTTTTATTTTATAGCTGAACCGTTAGTGTACACAAAATTAAATTATTAACAGCTTTGTCGTCATAATTTATTTATTTGTCGTTAAATATGAAAATACACACTCGGTTCAAGAAAAAACGAAACGTCTAAAGCATCATAAAAACCTAAGTTGTACAAAAAGTTGCGGTAAACAACTGTTTGAACAGTAAAAATGATATTATGGATGAAGATGAAGACGCGTTGACGTTGACGTTATACAAAAAAAAAAGTCGAGCTTTAAAACTTTTACCCGCTGTCATCAAATTCTTTTAGTTTTCGCTTGTTAACGTCAAAATTTTGGAAGAGTAAATTTTTTTTGTAAATGTAAAGTTTGTTTAAGTCATATGCTTTCTTGTCAATTAAAAAGTAAAGGAAACAAATGCAACAAAAAGCTGTTTTTAAACGTTTCTTAGCCTTGTTAAATCTTGTAACTAAACTACAAAGCTAGCTAAAAAAGTAAACCTTTTATTGTAAATAATTTAGTGCATACTTGCTTATACCCGCGGCTCCACTCGCACTTATTTAAAAGGTGACAGTTTTTTTTATCACTAAAATTACTAAATTTAAGATCGATTAGAAGTTTTCATCCTACTAATATTAGGTCCTTACATATAAAATTAGCGATTTTGTCGTACTGACCAATTAGATCTGAAATATCTCCTCTTTGGTTAAGAATTCAAAATTCAAATTTATAAATTCGTTTAGCTTGTACATTTGAGTTTTGAAAACAGTCATTCATTTGTTTTTTCCTTATTATTTTTTTCTTTGGCGTCGGTTATTACCGCACAATGGAAAACATGAAATATCGGTATATTTACGAGTACGAGTTCTACCGTGGCGCCAGTACAGCAGAATCAGCTCGAAGGATTAATGATGTACACGACGCTGGTGTCGCAAAAGAAAGTACGATACGTTTTTGGTTTCAACGTTTTCGTTCTGGAAATTTCGACCTTCAGAACCAACCCTGTGGACGGCCGGAGACCAAAGTGGAAAATGAAGAATTAAAGGCTATTGTGGAAGCGGATCCATCACAACGCACTTCAAAGACAGCTGCAGGATTCGGGGTACGTAAATGATAAAACTGTAATGATTTCTTATACTTACGCGAACACTACACATTTAAATAAACTAATTTTACGGATTTTATAGGGTATATTAACTTATTTTATATTCCCGACGTTTCGAGCACTTTACAGCACCCATGGTCACGGGTGGACTGAGGTGTATGACGTCTCAATGTCATAGTTAACTACAGCTACCTCCAGATTAAAAATTATTATTTTTTTTCGATCTACGCAGTATGAACTTACAGTATCTTGAAGCCTTGCAGTTGTATGCTTGGGTTGGGATTTATTTTATTAATTATGGGATCCCAAGCAGATGGTAGCATCCAGCCATCTTCTCTATTGAAATTAGTATATTTTTTGATTTTAATAGCCTCGCGAATCATCCTTGGAAGGAATCGGTGTTCTTTAGCGTGGATTTTTATCAATAAGAGTAAGACTAAGACATAATGACTTTCAATAAGAATTACACATGTAATGTATAGTGAATAAAAATTATTCTATTCTATTCTATTAAATGTTATGTAGTGATGGGGTCGATCCTGTACGTGTTCACAGACTGCAGACTTCCCGGATCGTCGATTCTTCACATCATCTATGTGTTCTTTAACGCGAGTTTTTATGGATCTTTTGGTTTGTCCTATATAAGAGAGACCACATTCACAATCAAGCTTGTACACTCCTGCATCTTGTAGAGGGACATTACTCTTGACTGATGGTAAAACTGACTAATCGTGTTCGGCAGCTTGATGTATGTTTTAATGGAAGCACGCTTCAAGATGTAGCCAATCTTGTCAGTGACACCTCTGACATATGCCAGTAACGCAGGCACTCCCTCGACTGTGATCGGCTTCACCCGTTCACTGTGACGTAGGCGCGGGACCCGAAGCTTATTGTCGTGCAAAACATGCTTGACGTGACGTGAGCTCGGTGGCCAGGTGTTTACATTCAGAATGAGGGATCTGTGACACACAGATCCCTCGTTCTGAAACAAATATTTAGCCACGGTAGCTAATTGTGAAGGAGGGTGATGAGAATCACCGTTTAAATATCTATCTGTATGGGTCTTTTTTCTATGCACAGTGTGGCGCAAGGTGTTATCAGGATTCCGAATTACTAACACATCTAGAAATATAATAATAATAATAATCATCTTTATTCAGGCTGGATTTCTGGATATGGGTGTAATTTACCCATATCCAGTAAAATCAATGAATTTAAAATCAGTCTACAAAATTTTTGCAATAAATAAATCAATGTCAATACAAAATAACAATTTTTAAATAATAAATCCAGTCAATGTAAATAGGCAGTAATGTCAGTATATAAATAATATAATATAATAAAATTAAAATTAATCAATAAATAACAGAATTACACACATTTATCAGTCAGGAGACGAGATCAATTATTCAAACTTTCTCTGAGGCAACTGTGCTGCAATAAATGAATTTAAAATCAATTTACAAAATTTTAGCAATACAATGCATAAATCAATGTCAACAAAATAACAATTTTAAAATAATAAATCAAGTCAATTTCAATAAGCGGTAATGTCAGTATATAAAATAATCTAATCAAATAAAATAAAATTAATTATAACAGAAAACACATTTTTATTAGTCAGGAGACGAGATCAATCAAAACTTTCTCAGAGGCAACTGTTCTGCGACATGTCTGTCGCAGCAATGCCGGATAATATAACAGTCTAACCTTCCTGAGATCATCGCCAGGACAGTGTTGGAGCTGGCCCGCACTCTGCGCACCAGGGACGCGGCCCGCTTGCGCATGGTGGCATTGAAGCAATCGGTGCGCGCATCCGCGAACATACTAGAGGCACTACAAAATCGAGGTAGTCCCATCATCGCCCTAAACGCATTATTGTATTGGACGCGGAGGACACTGTAACTCTTCCTACTGTAATTAGCCCATAAGCTGCACGAGTAGAGCGATGTACAGAACGCTCGAAATGCGTAGCCTTAAACTTCCTTGAACACCGCGCAAACCTACGAGCGATCATGTTAGCTCTGACAGACAGCGCCCTCCGTTCCCGATCCATATCAGTGTGTTCCCTTAGGTCAACGGTGAGTAAATGCCCCAGATATTTAAATTGTTTAACCCTTTCCAGGGGTACACCATTTACTTTTATTTGAGGTATATTATCAGGACATTTCGCACCAGCGGCCTCAAAGATCATGTATTAACTCTTCCTGACATTATACAACAATCCGTGGCCACATGTATATTCTTCGCATATCCGTATCAGCTCCCTCAGGCCGCAGACCGACGCACTCAGCAGCACCATGTCGTCTGCATAACTCAGATTATTGACACAAACACCGGCAATGTGGCAGCCGATATGCAGACTGCTAAGCGCTACGATCAGCCCGTTGATATATAGATTAAATAGGGTTGGTGATGTTAAGCCACCCTGCCTGACACCACACTCAAGCCGATACGGATCCGACATTACCCCCGCCCACCTGACACTATTGGTGTGGTTTGCGTACCAGTACTGGAACATGCTGATAAGTTCTTGTGGCAAGCCTATGCTTTGCAGTTTGTCCCACAGCAGGTTATATGCCACCAGGTCAAAGGCCTTGGGAGGTCGAGGAAGCGCGTGTAAACGGGCGTCCTGTGATCAGTGTAGTATTTGACGGTTTGCTTTAGACACAATATGGCGCTTTCAGTGGATAAGCGAGGACGAAAACCGAACTGGTTATCGTGGAGCATGACATGTTTATTTAACTGTGTGTTGAGCAAACTGTCAAACACTTTTGCAATTACGGTGGCAAGAGAAATAGGCCGATAGTTACACTTGTCAGTCAAGTCACCCGTCTTGTTCTTCACTATAGGTACCACCACGGTTTTCATAAAATCCGCAGGCAGGTAGGAATGGCCCACACACAGAGTTAGAGAGCACTAGCTAGGTGAGGTCCAGCATGTTGCAAGTGCTCAACACTAAGTCCGTCATGTTCCGGGGACTTGCCTCCTGACATATCTCCTATAGCTTTTGTTACGTTTTTTGCCAGGAAACTAGTTCCCACTATTTGTGTGTCCATGTTAGTGCTGAACACTTCCACTACCGGATCCAACAAAGACTTTACAGAAAAATGGCTCTTGAAAAGATTTGCAATCTCCTTGGAATTGTTCATGCCATTGACGCAAAAAAGAATTATTTTCCTCTAACTCCATTGTGAACTGAATTTTAGAATTTAAGGAGTTAAGATGGTCTAAAATGCAGTTACTTTATCTAAAGGTAGAATTGTGAAAGTGTCGTCTACTTACCGCTTGTAGAATCTTGGGTTTACGGGAGAAGTAAGCAGCGCTTTCTCCTCAGTCTTCTGTGAATATATCAGCGACAATGGGAGATACAGGTGAGCCCATCGCCACGCCATCTACTTGCTTGTAGAACTCTTCTTTCCACAATAGGTAGCCAGATGTAAGGCAGTGTCTGAGTAATACTGCATATTCTACGAGGAAAATTTCGGGAATCAAGGAAGTGACACAACATTACTATTTAAAAATGTATTTATTGCTTTTTGATGTATTCTCCGCGAAATTTGACACATTTTTCCATACGATCGAACCAATTATTGAAGCAACCATTCCATTCGGAAGTTGAGGTCTCCAAAATGGCCGTTTTGTAGGCGTCCACAGCTTCTTCAGGTGATGAAAATCTCTGTCCACGCAATTTATTCTTTATTTTAGGGAAAGTACAGAAATCATTATGGCTTAGGTCGGGGCTGTACGGCGGATGGTCTAATAATTCTATGTTTTCTTGCTCTAAAAACTCTTTTGTTCTGTGTGCGGTGTGAGAACTCGCATTGTCGTGATGGAGGATGATGCGGCGGTTACAGTTCTCTTTACGGAGTTCAGAAACGACCCGTGGCAAACAAATGCTAGCATACCATTGTGCATTAACCGTTTTTTGTACCTCAAGAGGAATAGTCGTAACATGGCCGGTTTTGGAGACAAACGTGGTCACCATTTTTTTTGCAACATTCCGTGAACGAACAATTTTTGTTGGCTTTAACTCATTTTCGAACACCCAAACTCGTGACTGATTTTTTGTTTCGGGTTCGTACGCATATATCCAGGATTCGTCATCTGATACAATGTTGTTTACAGCATTTGAGGATGCTGCGTGGAATCTTTCGAGAGTTCTGACGCACCAAGTAACGCGAGCCGCTTTTTGCTCTTCACAGAGCGAATGTGATATCCATCGGGAAAACAACTTTTTTACACCTAATTGTTCATGCAAGATTATTTGTATTTGACTCATGCCAATGTCTAAAGTTGCCTAAATTTCGTGGTATGTCACATGTCGATCTTCCTCAATCAGCTTACGCACAGCATTAACGTTTTCTTGGGTGACTGCAGTTTTTGGACGACCTTGACGGGGATCATCACTGAACTTGACACGTCCACGTCGAAATTCAGCAAACTAGCGATAAATTGTGGTTTTGAATGGGACTTCATCACCAAATGCAGAAATCATCCGGTCAACACACTGTTTTTGTGTTAAACCACTTCGAAAGTCATAATAAATCATCGCTCTTGAATTTTCTCGAGTCAATTCCATTTTCTCAACGACTAAAAAAGTTTGACAAAACCTTGTAACAAGACCGAAAATCTTTTTTTAAATAAATAAATGGTATTCGATTTTTAAAACCAAGGAGTTTTCAATTAAAAATAATTTTAATATGACAGGAACAGTGGAAATATTCCATTCCCGATACTTTTAGTGCAGCCTATGTATGGGCATGTTATTTTCCTCCAGCCTTCTAGTAACAATTGAGATGCAGTCTTCAACAGGTAAGCATGTGAACAGAGACTGCACATCAAAACTGACCATAGTTTCATTGTCTGCCAGATGTAGGTCTTTAATCTCGCTGACAAAATGGTAGATATCTTTTATGTGTGCTCTTGTATATCCTTTGAGTGGTAAGAGTATTTCCGCTGAGTGTTGAGCCAATCTGTAAGTTGGTGAATGGATTTGGCTCACTATGGGACGTAGTGGAGCATTGGGTTTGTGTATTTTTGGTAGCACAAACAACTTCGGCGGTTTGGCGCACGTAGATATTATCGATTATACGTCTAGATTTAATTTTTCGGAGTATTTCTTTACGAGGTCACTAGTTGTTTTAAGTGTATTATTTGTTGGGTCGTTTTTAATCTTTTATAAGTGCTTGCATCAGACAAAAGTTCTTGTATTTTAGAATTATAACCCGACGTATCTAAGACTATTCCGAAGATATCTCGGACGTCAGTCTGAGCGAGATTAGAATGGCTCTCCAGCACCATAAAATGGCAAGTCCCCGGGCGAGGATGGAATTACAGCGGAGCTTCTGAAAGCGGGTGGAAAACCGGTACTTGAAGTCCTTCAGAAGCTCTTTAATTACGTCCTCCATGGTGGCACTACTCCGTAGGCGTGGGGTAGAAGTGCGGTGGTCTTGTTCTTCAAGAAAGGCGACAACGCTCTCTTGAAGAACTACAGACCGATTTCCCTTCTGAGCCGCATCTACGTGCTGTTTTCGAGAGTCATTACGAATAATCTCGCACGCAGACTTGACGACTTCCAGCCTCCCGAACAAGCCGGTTTCCGAAAAGGCTTTAGTACCATAGACCACATACATACCCTGCGGCAGATTGTACAAAAGACAGAGGAGTATAATCTGCCACTTTGCCTTGCGTATGTGGACTATAAGAAAGCCTTTGATTCCGTCGAACTTTGGGCGGTGCTGCAGCGGAAACTCTTCACCGCTGCATTGGAAGACGTTTTCAAGCTACTGGACTGGAAAGGATACGGTATTAACATCAATGGCGAGTACATCACTCACGATTCTTCGATTTGCCGAGGATATAGTCCTTATGGCGGAATCGCTGGAGGACCTAAGCATTATGCTCAATGATCTCAATAGTGTCTCCCAACGGATAGGTCCTAAGATGAATATGGACAAAACAAAAATCATGTTTAACGTCCATGTCACACCTATGCCGGTAGTTATTGGGAGCACTAAGCTCGAAGTTGTTGACGAGTATATTTACCTGGGACAAATAGTCCGACTAGGTAAGTCCAATTTCGACCGAGAGGTAAATCGACGGATTCAACTCGGTTGGGCAGCGTTCGGGAAACTACGACACATCTTCTCGTTAGACATATCTCAAAACCTGAAAACGAAATTGTACAACCAGTGCGTGTTGCCAGTGATGACTTACGGATCTGAGACGTGGTCCTTCACTGCTGGCCGTATGAGGAAGCTCAAGGTAGCTCAGTGACCTATGGAGAGAGCTATGTTCGGGGTGTCTCTGCGTGATAAATTTAGAAATGAAGATATCCGCAGTAGAACCAGAGTAACCGACATAGCCCAACGGATTAGTAAGCTGAAGTGGCAGTGGGCCGGCCATATAGCTCGAAGAACCGACAACCGATGGGGAAGAAAGGTTCTCGAGTGGCAGCCTCGTACCGGTAGGCGAAGTGTAGGGCGACCCCCCACTAGATGGAGTGACGACCTGGTGAGACATACAGGAAGTCGATGGATGCAGGTGGCTCAGGAACGTGCTTTGTGTCATTCCTTGGGGGAGGCCTATGTTCAGCAGTGGATTTGTGAAGGGCTGTAATGATGTATCTAAGACTACCGTGGCATTTCCCTTATCTGCGCGGATAATCGTGAGTTCTGGTTTATTACCTAGGTTATTCAACGCTTTAAATTCGTTTTTAGGTAGATTTGGTTTGGGCGCTGCACTTCGACGTAACATTGACGATATGTCTTGACGTATCGCTTCCAAATCTTACTTCCGCATATTGTTTTTAAATAAACAGTCCTCGATATATTGGAAGTCATTTTGGAAGTGATACGTCACTCGTCATTTTAGAGTGAGTCGTTCACTACAGCTTTCTAAAATTTGGCCAACCATTTACAGGAGATATCTATTGTCAGCAACTGCAAACCATGAAGGAACAACTAGCTGCTAAACAACCGAGATTGGTCAACCGCTCTAGGCCATTGCTGCTTCACGACAACGCAAGACCACACACTGCACAACAAACAACCACTAAGTTAGATGAGCTACAATTGGAATGTCTGCAACATCTACCGTGCTCCCCGGACCTTGCTTCAATAGATTACCATTTTTCCGGAATTTGGACAACTCCTTACAAGGAAAAAAATTCATTTCCGATCTGGTAGTCCAAACCGCCTTCAAAGAGTTTATTGATTCTCACCCCCATGGTTTTTTTTTAGTACAGGGATCAATGAACTACCTATGAGATGGCAAAAGTGCATAGATAACAACGGTGCATACTTTGATTAATTAAATATATTTTACAAAAAAAATGGACTTTATATTCCTCCCGTACAAAACGCCAATTTCATATGTAAGGACCTAATGTCATCATAAAACGTGTCCAAATTACTCGCAAGACATTTATTATTTTTATAAACAAAGAAAAAGTTATTGTGACCAGATTTTTCGAAAATATTGGCACTAAGTACAAATTTATATAGTAATTTTATATATTATTTTCTAATATAGTTAACGTAGCAAGTAACAAAAAATTACATTTTATGGGTGATTTTTTTGGCATGAATTAAAAGTATTTTACATTTATAATATTAGAAGGGTTACATAGAATTTGTAGGAGACTTTTTGATATTTTTAAGTTAAAACTATACAATCTTTTTTGATAGCCTACATTTGTTTCGAATGCAGCAGTTGTAAAAAAATAACTAAAATTATTATTATTGCCTACGCTCAAAATAAACCTAAGTTAGTCGGTTAATGTTTATTACACTATAATTAAGTGTAGCCTGTACACTTGTACTGTTCTACCGACTTCAAAAAGGAGACGGTACTCAATTCGACTGTATGTTTTTTATGTGTGTTAACTCATAGCTTTTTTCTGGGTGAACCGATTACGATAATTCTATAAATTTGATTAAGGTCTGACTAATAGTTTTCGAGTTATTCTTAATAAGTTATATTAAAGTCGGTTGTACAAAATTTTCAATTTTAAATTATTTATTTAAGAACACGTAGATATAACTATAATTTTGTAAGTAATGAGTCTAAATTGTTATCATCAAAGTTTATTAAAAGTCAGCTGTCGCATATACGACACCCACAGGACTATATGGGGAAGTCTTTTTCATTTGTAAAAAAAATACGCCCCGCTAAGTGTATTTAAAATGAAGTAAAGTAAAAATTATTTATTAGACAAAAAGATTTACAAATCAACTGAAATTGCCGTGGTCCCCAGTCCCCACATCCCACATTATGCATGCCTGTATCGTGCGGTCCCAATTCCCAGAGTTATACGTATAAGATTTCCCTCTAGCATTACACTATTATTTAACTAAGTCTAATTAAATAATAAACTAGTAAGAAAACAAAACATTATTTAAAATTAAAACTTTTGTACCGCCGACTTCAATATAAGTTATTAAGAATTACTCAAAAACTATTGGTCTAACCTAGATCAAATTCACATGAGACTACACGAGAAGTACCAGCTTTCAAATAAAAAAAGAATCATCGAAATCGGTTCACTCTGTAAAAAATAATGAGGTAACAGAATTGAGTACCGGCTCCTTTTTGGAAGTCGGCAGAAAATAATCTAATGCGGGAAGTTTGATCAATAATGTAAACAATTTCTGTTGATTTCTATGATATAAATAATATATGTTATGTATGTATATGTATATGTAATATTTACGATATATGTTATGTCACTATATGTATAATAATACACTTATTTTATACAATTATAATGGATTTCCGCAAAGTAACGCCTGATTCTATCAATTATCTTAAAAAGGCTAGCACGGCCGACCAGGCAAGACTCTATGTCAAATTAACAAAACTCCATCGTATTGCTGCCCAAAATGTTTGGTTCAATCAGCAATGCAAACAACTTCATGTTATTCCCAATTATATTCAAATACGTTCCGGTGCAAATAGTCGAGCGGCCAGTATTGCTATTTCTAAAGCTCAGAACATTTGGCTTAATGAGGAGTGTCGTCGTTGGTTTTCCAATAGAGATAATTTAAAAATCCACCTTAAAGTATTATATTCTGAACTTTCTTATAAATTACATAATATTGAATTTGATATTTTGGACCGGAAAGCCAGAGAACTAGCTTCAATAATTGTTTACGAGAAATATCATATTCAGTCCCGTAAATTACAACGACTTGTATCCTCTTCATCAAGTAAGCGCAATAACAACATACATACTGAATATCATCAATTTTATCCCCGAGTTAAAAATCTTTCCGATGTTCAATTTCCAACGAATGAGTTGTCACTTTTACAAAAAGGCCTAAAGTATAATCTAAAACCTTCGATCTCTCAAAAGTCGCTAAAGACAGTGGCTGTGTAGACGGAGATGGCCGTTGTGATCGGGAAGAAAGATAACATTGTTAAAAGTTTGGTAGCGAAAGAAATTCAAGTTGTACCCGCTTCTTACCATTGCAATCCGGAGTTCCCTGTTTTTAAGTCACTAAAGCAGAGAATAAGGGACAATGATCTTATTGTTACTAAAGCCGACAAGGGCAATACTGTTGTTATTATGGATAAGCGGGTATAGCCAGAAGGTTAACGATGTTATCCAAGGTGATGACTATTTGAGCTATTGTAGTCTGACCCCACCAAAAAGTTTACTTCGGATATTAAATTATGTATACAACAGTCATCATATATTTTTCCCGACAACAACGTGTCTCGCGGCAGTCTTATTCCAATGAATCCTCAAGCACCCATTTTATATGGGTTACCTAAAATACATAAAGAACATGTTTCTATTCGTCCAGTTGTATCATATATAGGTGCACCAGCTTATTTCCTTGCTAAAAAGTTAAACTTCCTTCTGCGGGAGAAATCTGGATTCAAACCAACTTACAGCCTTAAAAATAGTTTAGATCTTATTTCCAAGATTAAAGATAAATCCATGTTGTTATCTTTAGACGTTGATAGTCTTTTCACAAATGTCCCATCCCCAGACTGTTTGCGTATACTCGCAGATCTCTTTAATAAACGTCGTCTACATCCCGGGGAAACAAATGATCTTCTAAACTTAACCTCTCTCTGGATGAAACAAAACTATTTCCGTTTAATAACCACTTCTATCTACAAAAAGAAGAGCTAGCCATGGGTTCCCCTCTAAGTCCTCTTATGGCGGACATTTTATGGATAATTTTGAAAAACAACACATAGTTGTCAATCAAAATATTTTATACTATTATCGATATGTAGACGACATAATTATTTGCTGGACTGGCACAAAGAGGCAACTGGATGTTTTCCTTAATAAAATTAATAAAATCCACGACAAAATTAAATTTAAGCTTGAATTGGAACAAGATTGTGTCCTTAATTTCCTCGACTTAACAATAACAAGGAAAGAGTCGTTACATGAATTTAAAATTTATCGAAAGCCAACTCATACCGATACGGTCATTCCTGCGTCATCATATCATCCGTGGCAACATAAATTATCCGCTTTTTATTGTTATATTAATCGTTTGTTTACTGTACCGTTAAGTAAAGAAAATTATTTAAAAGAGCTTAATGTGATTTATCAAATTGCAGTCTCTAACGGCTATTCAAAGAATATCATTGATAATGTAATAAAAAAGAAACAAAAACTTGTCGTACGCAATTCTCTGTACGCGGTTAAACCTCAAAGTGATCGTCGATATGTTGGCAGTTTGACCTACTTAGGTTCTATATCTGAAAAAATAGCTAACACTCTTCGACAGAGTAGCGTGTACGTGGCATTCAAAACAAACAATTCACTTAGGAATATCTGTAATTATAAAGATAAGTTAGATATTGGTCTAAAGTTTGGTGTTTATAAACTTGTTTGTGACGAATGCCAAGCCTTTTACGTGGGTCCGACTGGTCGCAACTTCGAAACACGTTATAAAGAGCATTTAGCCGCGTACAGGAATTGTAACCCCGATAAATCACATTTTGCTAAACATCTCTTAGACACTGGACACAGCCTAGCCAATGACCACTCCTTTAAAGTCTTACATACTTGTAATAAAGGGCTACGACTGTGTGTGTTGGAACAGTTAGAGATATTAAAAAATAATAACGGTAATGTTGCACTGCTGAATGAACAAACAAATGTTTCCAACTCGCCTCTCTTAAACATGTTTAAGCCCGCTCCGTGATGATATATAGCCTCGCAACATGGTCGTTTGTCACCCTCACGGTGCGGTGGTCAGCATTTGGTTTCATGGTTGTAGGGTAGGCGGACGTTTCGCAGTAGTTTGTTGTTAATTTCACAGCAAATATCGGCGTACGTCAGGCGGTGATTTATCCTACCTGATTAATCGCTCGTTACGTAATTGGAGCGCGGTTGCGTCAGCAAGTAGTATAAATAGCAGTAGTTTCGGCTCGCCGCTCACTTAGCGGCCAGCCTCCGCAGAGTCTACTTCACCTGAGGATGCCTCGTGTAGAGGCGAAACACGTGTCGTATTTTCGAGAGTGGTGTGTCCTGCCTAGTGTGGTGGTGCTGAGGATGGTAGTCCTGGGATTGACGGCGATGGGTATAGTGCGCACGATTGAGGGAGGGTGGGAGGTCCCTCTTAAAGCTGGGCAGGACACATCATTTTCTTTCTTTACGCAGAATTAAGCAAATTAATTTATAACAACCCCATAACATGTAAATATTTTTTATAATATAGGAGTGACAAACGAGCACACAGTCCACCTGATTATAAGAGGTTACTGTGGCCTATAGACATCTACATCCATCCTCAACTACGAATCAAAATGCAGATGCGTTGTCAGGCGAGAGGACTAAGATGGAATGCCTCGTTTCCAGTAAAAAGGGTCTCCGGTTCACTCACACGAAACAGCAGCGTTAAGCTGTGGCTCTACCACGTATAAGTAAGATAATGGCAGTATGAACGTCAACACACGATATACCTAAGAAGCTATAATGTTTTTGACATTGACAGTATGAACGTAAACTAAACGAAATGGGATGCGCTACTCGTTTGACCATTAAACGAAGTGGGAGCTTTATGCAGGGCTCCGTATCGTTCAAACGCAGACTTCTTCTTGACCATAGGATAATGAAGTTAAATGAAACTATTGTTTGTATAAAAAACAAGAGCGGCTTGTGAAGTGTAGCTTGTTGAGGCAGTGTAGAGATGTCATTTGGACTGGATACAGAGCGAACGATGAGCGTGTGACGAGTAATGAGCTGGTAATAATTTGGGTCATTTTTTTGCGCCCGAAGCAATTGGAAAAGGGCTATCCCGTAGGGAGGCGGAAAATGCATTACGCACGATAGCCGGTCTATCGTAGTTATGGGGGACTCACTGCCTACAGGGGGAACCTAAGTGATACCCCCTAAAAACCGCCTTTGGGGACTGGCAACCAGCTGTTTAAAGCTTCTTATGCCGTATCTAAAGCGAGTCTCTTTTGGGAAAAGAGAGCGCAGGCGGCTACAAGCCGCTTAGGGAGTGCCTACGAAGGCAATTTAATTTTGAATAATTTAATTTAATTATAATTGGCCTTAGCCGCCAGGAGGCAGTTCAGGTCGTTTGACAATTTATTAGCCGGGTCCGAGAGAGTGTTTTTCGGCCTGCGGACGCAATAGCGGGAGGGGAATGGGGCTGCATAAGTAGCTGCCTCACGAATGAGTGTGTTAGTATGCGACTCTGAGACTTTGAAGAAGTTTTCAGAGAGTTTTTTAATAAATTGTTGAATTGTTGGGATTTCTAAGTCCCGATGAAGGTCGGCATTACGGACGTACCAAGGTGCGTTCGCAGCTCGACGACAGAAGAGGTTTTGAACTACTTAGAGTTCGTTAATAATTTTAGGGTCAGCGTGTGCAAATATAGGGGCCGCGTAAGACATTACCGGTCGTATATAAACCTTATAGAGGGTTCGCTTATTTCTTAAGCGCCCTCCACATTCGCGCCGTGAACACCTGTGAACGCCGCGAACCGCGAATGTGGATGGCTTTCGCGCCTGTTCACGGGCTTCGCGCCCTTTCACGCCTTGTTCCCCGTTTAGTGTCGGTATTTTACGCCCGCTTCAAAGGGTTTACGAGACGCGAACCTCCCGCGAACGCAAGCGCATCCACACTCGCGCGTGAAATCAGTAACGCACGAGACTCGAGAGGTTGTGGTTATTTGTATTTTTTTATAGGATAGGGTGACAAACGAGGACACAGTCCACCTGATGGCAAGTGGCTGCTGTGGCTCATAGACATCTACATCTATCCTCAATATAGACTCAAGATGCAGATGCATTGTCACCCGTGAGGACTAAGATGCAATGCCTCATTTCCAGTAAAAAGGGTCTCCGGTTCTCTACACTCACCATACGAAACACAGCAGTGTTAAGCTGCTATTTTACGCTGGTATTCTGTGAGAGCGTGGTCCTTCCCCGGTCGAGCCGACCCATTTGTGCTACAACTATATTACTAATATAGCTGCAGCATGGCTCTACCACGTATAAGACTTGTTTACGGAGGACGGTGCGTCAAAATGAGCGTCAGTTGGACAAACGAGCAAGAACTCATGTTGATCGAGTGTTATCATGCCGAACCCATCTTATGAGAGTACATGACGCATGGATGCCAATAAAGGAAATAATGAGTATTGAAGTGAAAAAAAATGTATCTTTGTCATCCACCATCTTCGTTTTCTCCATTTCTTTTTTATACACGTAATTGTAGTGAGCAAAAGCGCATAGTGTCACGGCGAATGCAGTGCATATTTCGGCGTCCATTCTTGACGAGCGCGCGAACTAAACTGTGAACGATAGCGAATGTGGAGGGACATGTTTTTGGCGACGACTTCGCGGCAAAATTACGACGTGAATTCACGCCGTGAATCACACAGGAGTCTGGAGCCCGCCTTAAAGACATTTTACTATGTCGGCCCAACATACTGTTTTGCCTACCTAGATAGAAACGAGCTAGACGTGTTACTCTTTTGACATGAGGCTCGAAAGTGAGCCTATAGTCAAGGGTGACACCTAAATATTTAGCTGACGTATGCCAGGGGATAGGGGTCCTTAACATACGTATTGGTGGAATATTTTTATTATTCTTGTTACGGCGTGGTTTAAAATCGAATTGAACTGCGGAGCTCTTCTCCGGGTTCACATCGATGTGCCATTTTTGGAACCAATCTCCTAGGTCATCGACTGACTTTTGGATCTTGTTCCTTGCGGAAGATAACATATGACTTTTGCAGTAAAGAGCAGTGTCATCTGCGAAGAGTGAGAGCTGTACACCATTCGACGGGATTGGAATGTCGTTGGTGTACATCTTAAGTTAGCTAGGGGAGCTAGTACTGATCCCTGAGGGACACCAGCTTTAATGGGGCGCTGAGAGGATAACGTGCCTTCGTGTCTAAAACGAAAGGTACGATGTTGTAAGTAAGAGGCCACGAGACGTACTAGACGATCGGAGAGTCCTATTCTATATAATTTGAATATAAGGCCTTCATGCCAGTCTCGGTCGAAGGCTTTGGCAATGTCGAAAAAGACCGCGATTGTCTTTTGTCGACGTGGATAAAAACCGCTGAGGATATATTCCACAATGCGGTGTACTTGTTGGGGACATGAGTGTTTCGCACGGAAACCAAATTGGTGTGGGATGACAAGGGGGTCACCGTCTGTGGGAAACAGATGGCGCCTCATTCGATTATGAATTACTATTTCAAAGAGCTTGCCCATGGCCTTGAGGAGGCTAACGGGACGATGACTGGAGGGGAGGTTAAGAGGCTTGCCTGGCTTGGGAATACCAATGACAGTTGCCTCTTTCCAAGTAGTGGAAAAGTAACTAAGATTGAAGCAGGCGTTAAAGATAATAGATTAGAGGGTTAACACCTGCTCTGGAAAGTATTTAAGGGCTTGGTTGGATATGCCATCCCCGCCCGGAGTCTTTTTGGGCTTAAGTCCTTTGATGAGGGATGAAATCTCATCATTGGACACAGTGATAGGGTCAGAGGTTGTGGGGGGTGAGTTCCGGCGGCGGACCTCATCCTCCACTTCCTGAATATGTGAGGGGTATTGTGCGGCAATGCTGTCTGCAAAGCACTCAGCCTTTTCGTCGTCCTCGAAGGCAACCGTACCGTCGGGGCGGGAGAGAGGGGGAGTGTGAGTTATAGCGTCTATACGGAGGGCTCTAGCCATCTGACAGTACGCTGTATGAGAGGGAGATATATTCTCCATGATTTCACTCCTTTGGAGGTCTCGAAATTCGGAAAGGCATAAACGGAGTTTTCGTTGAAGCCGATTAGCCGTATGCCTATATTCGGGGGTGGGATATTTTGCTGCTCTCCGGAAAGCAGCTTTTTTACCTTTAATAAGTTGCTAATATGTAGGGGAAGCTCACTATTATTAGCAACCGAGACGACCCTTTCATTCTCCTTAAGGGAGGATTTAATTAGGGTTGAAAGTGAATCGACCGCGGTGTCGATTTTTTCGGGACTGTCTAAGTCTAAGTCCGACGATAGGTAGTTAGGGGAGTCCTGTGAGTCCATAGCTTTAGCTAGGGACTCCTTGAAACCCTTCCAGTTAGTGAAGGTTTTCGTGGTTATAATAGGGGGTGGCTGATGGCCAAGAATAAGGCAGACCGGTCGGTGATCGGATCCTATATCGTCTAGTGTCTCAATTGACCTGAGGTTGAGTGAAACTCCTTTGAATAAAGCAAAATCTAGTACATCGGGGTTGTAATCGGTGGCATCAGGATAGTGAGTTGCACCGAGAGGACTGTGAATGGTAAGGTCAAGAGACTGTGTGATATCAAGCAGTATCCTGCCACTACGGGTTGTAGTACGGAAATGCCTTTTATTTTGTTCGGTCAGTTGCACAACTCGTGCAAGCGCCCGGGAGGCGCATATGCCCATTTGACCAATGAACGGACAGGAGGGAAGTGTGCGGGTGTGTGTGTAGTATGACTCATCATTTATTTCACAATTTTACATTTTCGGACAACAAATCTTTGCAAACAATTATTAATAAGTATGTAACACACTATAAGACATATAACAAAACTTTATAAACAGCTAGTAATAAGTATGTGACACAATATAAGACATACAGTAAATCTTTATAAACAACTACTTATAAGTATGTAACAAACATTATAAAACACACAACACTTTACATAGGCATACAAACATTAATTATATATTTGACAAACACTATAAAGACATATAACAGATCTTTATTTGGCAATAACTACTACAAATACATAGGTGACAATCACTATAAAGATATACAATAACTCTTTATAGGCATACAAAAAACATTAATAAGCTTACGTGCAATTGTAAGCTTACGTGACTAAAAATTAAATAACTACATAGATCGTCTTAAAGGACATTCAACATTAATAACGTCTTAAATCTAGGCTGTTATTTACATAAACAAGTAATGTTTTATTTTAATAAATTTAATGTATTTGCAAAACTTTTTTATTTTATTTACAAAGCATAATAATACATATTTATAAGCTCTTATGACTAGTCAAAAGAAAGAGGAAAAAAAAACAATATATATATATATATATATATATACATACATACATATATACACGTATACATGATTATAAACTTACATATAAATATCCAAAGTAAATGACGCAAAAAAAATCAAGTAGTAATTGCCCTCAGTTAATGTTGTCATAGAAATACTTTAAGGGAGTTTTTATATGTTGCATTGTTATTGTTATTGAGAAGATTATTCGACAGATGTATAGCCTGTACCGTGAAAGAGGATCTGAAAAACTTAGACCTGTGCCGTGGTATACTAATCCTGTAGCAGTTTGATTATCATGATGTTCGACCGTCGATATAATTATACATGGCTATTTTGCAATAACCGAACCAATTTGCAGATTAAGTTCAGAATAAGTAATATAGACAATTGGTGAAGAAAAATTAATAAAATAAAATAAAAATCTCAAACATTCTGTCCTTTTTATCTCTTAAATTCAAAATGCGTGGTAATACATTATTTTGACTGATTTTACTGCACACGCACACATTCGTAAGGGTCGATGACAAAAGCATTGTTGCCCATAAATCACATTCAATTTGGGATAATTTCAAATAAAAGTAGAAGCCTTATTTACTCGCTTTTTCAAAAACTACAATAACAGTATATCATTATTTAAATATTTGAATTTGAGTTTAAAATTTGGCTACTCTTTGAAAAATAACCCTGTATAGACACTATAATATATATTATAATTAACATCTGCATCATCAGAACATCTTACTGGGCGACGGTGATCACTTCACTACCATCAGGTGAGCCGCATGTTTGTTTGCATCCATAAAAAAAATCTGAAAAATGGTTGACCCTGCAGGCCATCCCTGGAAATTTCCGCTTATTTTCGAGGGCAACGATTATTTAAAAATTTTTAAATGGCAATAATTTTTTACCGCGTCGTTAGATTTTGACTTGTTTGGCGGCATTCGACGCAGTTTCTTAGTTGGAGTTGATTAATAAAATGTTTTGAAAGTTATTTAGAAAAAACTTAAAAACATTTTTTTTGGTTTTTATTTTTTGAAAATCTTTGAAACGGCTGAATCGATTGAATTGAAAGTCTAATCAACTCGAAGTCTCAACGAACACTTTAAAAAGCCGTGTCACACAACTCGTAAACGGTTGATTCCTTCTTAAGACATCGTACGTTCGTACGACAGTTTTATTCAAATACATACACACACACACACGCACGCACGCACGCACGCACGCACGCACGCACGCACGCACGCACGCACGCGCGAGCGCGCGCGGCCGGACGTCCACGGGGATAGTCGGAACGGCTTTATACGACCTCAAAACGTGGAGATCTGATGACAACTCGCATTCTTAAAATCGGATCGATATCTGTAAGTTCCTAATTTTGAAACTTGTTAATTTTCAAAGCGAGAAGTAAAAAATAAACCATTTTACAATTAAATCAACTTTGTACAAGTTCAAATCGTTCGATAGATTACAAAATAGTCAAAGGTCGATAATAAGACGCCTCCACGCGTCAACAGAGCTAGATCGTAAATCGGATGTTCACCTCATTATGTTGGCTACATTGTAAATAGGTCACGCTCTTGTTGCTATATGATCTCGATTCAGTGTACCAGTGATAAGAGACATTTCCACACGACATTAGAAAAACAGACTATGCATTTAATTTGTGCGAAGTCTATACTATAAATAGTATAATTATATAAAAGTTACAACTTATACCTGTGACCAGCAGTGGGACTTATATAAGTTGTTATATAAGTCCCACTGCTGGTCACAGGCTTCTCTCATTTTTGAGAGGGTTTTAGGACATGGAAATATTCGCCGCGCTGCCACAATGCGTGTTGGCGAATTTTACGTCTTCGAAATAATTTTTTTCTCAGTTCTTGATATATAGGTTTCTTCATGATGTTGTTCTTCACCGTCGAGCACGTAGTAAAGCCGGCTACTGACCTGCCTGCCGCAGGGGCAATCTAGGAAGCACCGCGATCGGAGCAATTTCGAAGGTCGCAGGGCCGACTTAAAAAGTTGCCCCTGCTTGCCTACACACATCACAATTAAGGAGGCAATTAAGGGTCATCCCCACTCCTACACCCTAGATTGCCCCTGCGGCAGGCAGGTCAGTAGCCACCTTAAGGCAGAACTTAAAATTGCAGTTAACAATTTCATTGGTGCTGGCGGGATCGAACCCGAGTTGCCCGTGTGCTGTAAAATTACTGGCTAGCGCCTAGCCACTGAGTTGCCACGGCTCATAAATAGTGTATAACATGATATATACCTAAAAAAAATTAATATTTACTCAGCCAGCGCTTATCTACAATCCCACCTTGGTGATGTAGCCCAAGATGGTGAAGCGCACTGACTTAATAAAAGCCTATTCACTTTTGCCTTGAACACACTTCTTCGACGGCTCCGTGGCGCAGTGAGCTTAGCAATGAGTTGTTGCGTTGGGAGCCGCGGGTTCGAATCTCGAACGGAACAAGTATTTGTATGGTCTACAAATAATTGTTCCGGGTCTGGATGTTTTTCCTTGTGTTATTTGTGTTTGTAAACTGCCTGCACGATACAGGAGAAAATCCAAAAAAAAAGTGTGGGGGTAACGTTTTTTAAAAAAAAAACACTCGCTCTGTAATCGGATGGAAAGGCAGATGCTGGCAACTTATTCCACTCCTTTACTGTATGCAAATAGTGATTTAAAAATGCATCCCCATTTCACGAGTTTAAGGCTGCGTGTCCACCAGAGCTGTGCAAGGATGCGTAGCGAGGGATGTGTTTGTTAAGAACCAATAAAATCACTTCATTTGCCAAGCCTCGCTCAGCACAGCACTAGTGGTAACGACTCAGTGGAGCGAGGTTTTCATACATACAAAACAAGGGAAAGATGTGTGCGAGGGATATGTTGCGAGGAAAGGCCGGGTGTTCGAAGTGCATTAGATATTTACAAGCGGTCGTCGCAAAGATCGAGTCGGATCGCGCATATGATCGTGATTTTTACAAAATAATCACAAAAATGTTGTTTTAAAGTTATAAACAAATGAAAAATAAACACACTAACGGAAGTTTACCTATAGTCTATATAAGTTCCATAAAACTATAGTTATTTCCAGTTTATTTTATTTCCTAAATATTATTTACGTAGCAGAAGAGAAGTACCCACGCAAAAATTTGGCACAAGTCTTACCTCGGCTACGTCCCGCCGGACACGGCACTGACTCTTGAATAATCGATAATAATTTTTAAATAAATGTAATGAAAAAAAACGATCCAAAAATGTGGAATTAATTCCAAAATTAATTACCTATAAATTTATATTTTTTATAGAAAAAAAAGGAATATTAGTACTTGTATAAAATGAATTTTGGTTTGTAAAAAAACTACAAATCGAACGTAGTTCGGTAATTTTTTCTATCGAGAAAATTGTATATATATAAGAATGCATCTAAAATATATATTTTTCAGATTCTAAATTTAATAATTTGGCTATCAACCAATTTAAAAACGTACAAAAACAGGAACACACAACCTTAAACAAAACGAACTACATTCAATTTGCAAATGATTTGAAGCATTCCTGTTTATAATAATATCTCTATATTATATGAGCAATTTGTTTATATAATATTGTTTTCTTTTATAGAATAAGAGTGATAAACGAGCACACAGTCCACCAGATAGTAAGTGGATGCTGTGGCCCGTAAACATTACATTTATCCACAATTAAAAATGCAAATGCATCGTTACCCCTGAGGACTAAGGGTGTTACCACAACAGTC
Organism: Parnassius glacialis; assembly: GCA_033319125.1. NCBI lineage: Eukaryota > Metazoa > Arthropoda > Insecta > Lepidoptera > Papilionidae > Parnassius > Parnassius glacialis. The sequence goes on along the minus strand of JAVANC010000007.1, from coordinate 6,304,513 downwards.
ATGAAAAAGAAACATGAGAAAGACTATCACTTAGTTAATATGAAATTGGTGTTTGAGTGTTAACCCAACGTGGCTATGTAGTTACAACGTCTCTTGGTTTTACCCTTGTAGATCCCAATTCGCAGATATAATATTAGGATAAAAAGTATGATATTTGTTAATCATGACTATGGGCTATCTGTATGCTGAATTCTATCTAAAAAACACTATCATTCGTCATCATTACTATTATCATCATTACATCCATTATTGATTCTACTGAACATAAGCCTCCCCCAAGGAATGCCACTAATCATGATCCTGAGACACCTGCATCCATCAATTTCCTGCTTATCTTACCAGGTAGTCACTCCACCTAGTGGGTGACCGTACACTTCGCTTACCGGTAGCTGCCACTCGAGAACCTTTCGTCCCAATCAGTTGTCGGTTCTTTAGGCTATACGGCCGAATCATTGCCATTTAGCTTACTTAAATTTTGCCAAAGAGTATGCAGGTACTCTATGGTACAAAATTTTTTTGGAAGCCGGCTAGTTCGGGAGGCTGCAAATCGTTAATTCTGCTTACGAGACGATGCGTAATGACTTGAAAACGGCGAGGAAACAGCAGTGTTCTCTGATTTAAAAAAAGACAAGAAACATATTCCTGAAAGCAACTTAAAATAATAATAAAACTACGGTTGGTAACTAGTCTGCCAAGCGAGGACTATAGCAATCGTCTATGTGATCAGTAGTAAACTTTTGAGGCTATAATTAGCAGGCACTAAAAAACCTTGCCATAATTCACAAGTGATTTCTTGTTCCTACATATATATTTTTCTTTTATACAATATTATTTTATAGGATAGGGTGACAAACGAGCACACAGTCCACCTGATTGTAAGTGGTTGCTGTGGCCCATAGATATCTACATCTATCCTCGTTTGGGAATCAAAATTCAGATGCGTTGTCACCCGTGAGGACTAAGACGGAATGCCTCTTTTCCAGTAAAACGTGTCTCCGGTCCTCTAAACTCACCATATGAAACACAGTAGTGTCAAGTTGTCATTTTGCGCTGGTATTCTGTGAGAGCATAGATATAGTAATAATGTGTGAGAGCGTGGTCCTTCCCCGGTCAAGCCGACCCAATCGTGCTACAACTATACTACTAATATAGCTGCAGCATGGCTCTACCACGTTTAAAAAGAATTGGGGTAACAAACGAACACATAGTCCACCTGATGGTCAGTGAATGCTGTGGCATTTGTTGTGGCATAGACATTTACATTTACTGTTTACACATTTTCTACGTGATGAGCGCATAAGGGTTACTATCCTATACCTCGTGAATAGAGTCGTCAAGCAAATCAAATCACCAGAATATGTCAAAATATACAAGGTGGGGATCGTGACGAAGATGCAGTTTTATTTGTACTTTCTAGAATGTTACTTATTTGTCAGCTCTCAACCAGTTAACCATCAATTTTCGTAACTTATATGTCATAATAAAACCATATGCAGTAAGTTTGAGGTGTTTTAAATACGCTTTAAAAAGGGTCTCCGGTTCTCTACACTGACCATACGAAAAACAGCAGCATTAAACTGCTATTTTACGCTGGTATTCTGTGAGAATGTGGTCCTTACCCGGTCGAGACGACCCATACGTGCTACAACTATAATATTGCTACAGCGTGGCTCTACCACGTAAAAATAAACCTATTACTGGAATCGCAAATCCCAATACGACAGCGACCTGAAAAAAGAGAGGCCGTGAACATAACAAGTGTCATTTGTTCACTAAGAATCGTTAAGTCACCGCGGTGCCAACGGCCGCACACGTGTCATCCAAGTGCGTATAATAAAACAAGGGAGTTGCGCGTGCATGAGCTTTCCCTTGCTTCTGTTTTTATTTTTTTAATAACCGTCAATTTGACAGTTTGTTTTTTATAGTTTTGTCACTGGCCAGTCAGATTCGATTTATGATATTTTTATATTGTTTTTAGCTAACTTAAAAAAAGGACCTCAATTCGACTGTATATTTTTTGTATGTGTTTTACGCGATATCTTCGTATATAAATTGTGTTACACAATTCTACCCTAAGAATAGAAAAATAGGGGATGAAGTTTTTATTTTATCAAAAAAAAAAGATATTCTAGAACTTACATTCAGCTTGTGATATTTCTAAATTCACTCAAAAGGGTCAAAAAATTAAACTTATAAACCCAATAATAACTTTTGAAGTAAGTGCAAAGTCAAAGTGTATCATCATCATAATTTCAGCCCTTCACAAGTTCACTGCTGAACATAGGCCTCCCCCAAAGAATGCCACAATGCACGGTCCCGAGCCACCTGCATACATCGACTTCCTGCATTTCTTACCAGGTCGTCACTCCATTTGGGATGACGCCCTATACTTCGTCCTACGACTTCCAGCCTCCCGAAGAAGCTGGTTTCTGAAAAGGCTCGCACCATAGACCACACACAAGTCAAAGTATATAGACGAATTAAAATCCTTTAATGTTAAGGAATCAATCAAACAATTTTCTCTCATGGTAAAAATAAAACCAAAATGGTCACACATATAAATATTACACTTACTTTCTCTACGTGTTTGACACGAACACGAAGAGCAAGTCCACGTTACAGCTGTATTATAACTATTTTTTTTATAGGATAGGTTGACAAATGAGCACACAGCCCACCTGATGGTATGTGGTTGCTGTGGCCCATAGACACTACATCTATCCTCGCTAGCGAATCAAAATGCAAATGCGTTGTCACCCTGTGCGGACTAAGATGAAATGCCTCTCTTTTCCAGTAAAAAGGGTCTCCGGTTCTCTACACTCACCATACGAAACACAGCAGTGTTAAACTGCTATTTTACGCTGGTCTTCTGTGAGAGCGTGGTCCTTCCCCGGTCGAGCCGACCCATTCGTGCTACAACTATACTACTAATATAGTTACTAATTGCTTTTCTTTTTACTAAAATTGCAGCATAACACTTTTGTGTTTAGTATTGTGGGTGACGATATCCGGAAAACTGAAAAACCTAACTCATTCTATATTAGTGCTCAGAGGTAACAACCTAGATTATTAATGGAGGATAGATGTAGTTGCTTACGAATCACAGAATCAACTGACCATAACGTGGACTGAGAACTCGTTTGTCACTATTACTTCTAAAAAACCTGACAGTCACTATCCGCTCTTTTTAACCGACTTCAGGAAGGAGGTTATCAATTCGACTGTATGTTTTTTTTTGTATGTATGTTACAGGATATCTTCGCAGATTGTGAACTTATTTTGATGATTATTTTTTTATTGAATAGGTTATAATTCATGGGTGGTCCAATATAAATTTGGAGCAAAAATTATATCCATAAGGGTAGCAAATAAATAATTTCTTTTTTAGCATATTGAAGTCGGTTTTTAGTTTTTGTTATAAGTTATTGTTCACGCAAAAGCGTTAGTGTCAGGCATCGACGTTAGATGGCGCTCGGCTCGGCCTATCCGGGATGACGTTCGTGCGTGTTGAACGTCCGAACTTGCTGAACGGTGGGAGTCGAGAGCGAAAGATTAGATGTCTTCTTCGCGTTGAAAGAGAAGGCAGTCCGTTTTGTTTGGGAGCTCTTAGATCTAATTTTATGTTAGGCGCGTATAGTAAATATACCACTGGGAATGGTAGCGCGTGTTGAGAGTTTACCCGGGACTTTAGGTTTAACGCAGAATCTGTATAAGTGGATTCGACTGTATTAGTTACTAGTGCGGTAGTTAATATTCTAGAAATAACGGTGACCTTTGACCCGTACGTTCTGTGTTCATTTTCGCGAGTCAATCGTAACAAAGGAAGAAAGTGACTGCGGAAGGCGACCTTAGCTTGGAGAGGAGCTGAGGGCCGAACTGCTGCAGGGGGAACGGTCAAATAAGGTCAATAACACTACCAGCCACACCCAAATACACATCACTGACCTTTACTTTCTAGCACAATACATCCACACGAGACCTGACCGAATCCTGAGGGACCAGTCGCCTTGAATAGCGGTAAGTAAGCTCTGTTCAATAATTGTAACGCTCCCCCCGGATTGTTTAGTGTAATTAGACTATTAACCCTTGGCGTTAGGACGCCCGACCAGCATCTGCCTGTAGCTTCTTCGTCTATGGGCCGAGAAGGATTCTACTCCTGGGATGGGCAGCTGCCGGCCGTAACATTTGGTAGCAGAACGCGGTGCTGGGATCGATTCCCGGTCGATCCACCGACCATAGTATTTGATAAAAATTAAATAATTTTGGTGGCAGGGAGCGTTGGGTTGATTGGTTTAATTTTGTGTCTACAATCACGCCAGTCCGTAATACGTAAAAATATTTTTTTTTATTATATACGTAATAATAAAATTCCTTTCTTTGTTAGCTTGCTTTGTTGTTTGCGGGTAAATTTAAAAAACCGCGCCCGTTTAGCGCGCAAGCGGGAGATTGCGTCATGTAGGTAGATGGTTATTTTTGCGTAATCGGTTAATTATCGTTGCGGATAGTTGTGGTGTATTACTTATCGAAGGGTCGATTTCCGAGCAAGGCATTTTTTGTTGATGTGTATCTTCGTTATGTATCTTTCGTATTGTAATTTGTATTTGAACTAAAGAGTGGTAATTTGTATTTACGTAATTTGAATTTAACTTGATTTGATTGCACTAGTATTTGTTATTGTTAATTTGATTTGCCTTTTCTTTTGTACTAACTTGTGTTTGATTTAATAAATAGCGGTTCTTATTTGTGTAATTTCTATTCAACTCGATTTGATAGGAACTGCATTGGTTAGCTGTTAATTTTTTTTGTATTTTTTATTTGTTATTTTTGTAATTGTGCTCGAGCAGCGTCGTAATTTGTATTTAGTAGTGATGTCCTCGCCCAAGATGCTAATCCGTTGCCTGCGGACTGAGTTGCGCTGGGCCACCAGCGCCCATGCTTTGATAGGTCGACCGGATAGGGTCCATAATTTGATGAAGCGGTTCGAGCAGGTCGATGCTCGAAGGGCTGCAGTGGAGGAGGCTTACGCTGAGCTCGAGGATTCGGATGTGGAAAAGGGAGTCCTGGACTCCTGCTTCGCAGACTACGAGCAGTTCTTTTCGCTCACGGACGAGTTGATCGAGGCTGAAGGCAGGTATGCCGAGGAGGCGCGTGAAGCTCGGACGAGTGGCCTGCCCGAGTCCTTTCAGAAGCAGCCTCAGCCGGAGCTGTTGGGACGACTCCCAACTCTGGACTTGCCAAGGTTCTCCGGGGTCCTTTCCGAATGGCTGACCTTCATTGGTCTTTTCGACGGCCTAGTGGACGCCCGGAGTGACTTGACCCCGAGCCAGAAGATGGCGTACCTCCTGGCCTCACTGGAGGGGGAGGCCCTGGGCGTTGTCAGCCATTTGAGATTGTCGGACGACGCCTACCAGACTGCTCGGGACCTCCTAGCCAGAAGATACGCCAACGTCCGGCGAATTGCCGACGAACATGTTAAGCAGCTTCTAAGCCTTCCGCTGCTTAGTGACCGGGCCAGACTACGTCCGGACCTGTTGGATCCAGTCTTGGTGGCCTGTAATACGTTGACGCGGCTGGATTTACCAGTAGGCGAATGGGCCTTCTTGTTGCTCCGCATCGTGCTGTCCCGTCTACCTCTCGACCTTCAAATGCATTTTGAGGAGAGGTACGGCGGGGACGAGGCCTCCTATATTCCGCCCTTCTATGACCTGCTGCGGTTTTTGGAGGAGCAGTGCCGACAGATCGAGCACGCGGCGGGCACCGTCGACGACTTACGAGCCGTGCCCAGTGAGAGGCGAAATCCGCCGGGCAAGTCGTCGTCAACCCCCCCCTGCTCCTATTGTCGAGCATCTGATCACCGGGTAACGTCTTGCCCAAAATTATTAAGTAAGCCAGTTCCGGCGAGGCGAACTATCGCCAAGGAGTGCCGCTGGTGTTACTCCTGTTTGGAAGGGCACCTCCAGCGAGACTGTCCGCACCAGCGGCCCTGTCTGCATTGCCAGGGCAATCACCATGTCGTACTGTGCCTGGGTGCGAACGGCGTCTCCTCTCGGGGCGCTGCCAGGCCCTCGACCCCCACGGGCGGGGGCGCTCCGCCATGCCCGTTGACGGGCGACGCTCGGCTCCCGCCGGCTAGCCACCAGGCCCCTAGGTTTGAAAGGGGTCCCTCCCCCGACCAGTCGGGGGGTAATTCCCCCAGGGGCGGGGGTATCATCACACCCCCTCAGCGTGCGGAGAGGAACTTCACGGCCACTCATCAGTCCGCTGGACCCTTATCACTCCCGTTAGCTGAGTGGCCGCGACCACCGTGTACCACTGTACCCCATTTGATGGAGGCGGCACTAGCTAGCTGCCGCCTTAGCTCCCACCATGACTGCCTCTACTGAGCCTTAAGCCGTCAACAGTCCACTTGTCAAGCTGTTCTGTTGCCGACGGCCTCAGTGAGGGCGTACAACCCGAGTGGCGACCGTTAGCGGTTGCGCTCTGTTAGTATCGGGTTCACGCGGTGTGGCCTCCACTTGGTGGTGGGAAGATTAGGGACCCCTGGAGCGTTGAATCACGCTCTCAAGGGGTATAGGATTTGGTTTGGTCGAGCACTTAGTTAAGAATTCTTTAAATTTAAATTAAAATGCTTTTGGGTTTTCCGCGAAATTCATATTGTAGCGGTTATGATTAAAAGAATTGAATTTAAAATACTCCTTTAAATGCTGCTGCATATGTTTTGTAAATACATTTGATCACTGCGTTTGTTGTTGCACGGAAAATTGAGATTAAATTGTGTGCCCTTTTTTAATGCTTGTGCGTATGCTTTGTAATTGTATTTGATTGTCGCGTCTGTGATGAAAGGAAGTTTGAATTCATTTGAAATTTGAATGGCGCGCTATTTTGAAAATTATGTATATGCTTATGATAGCGTTTAATCATTTTGCTTTGTGATAAGGAAGGTTGAAATTAGATAACCCTGTGGTTGCCGAAGGAAATAGAAGTCAATTCTCTTTTGGTTTAGATTTTGTTGGCACTGTCTAAGATATTTATTTGAAATAAGAAATAGGGCTGTCCCTTACGTTTATTGTTTTGTTTACTTTGCCAAGTTGACCTATGTGCATCGGTGATTACTTGTTTTAATTAATTATGTAATTGAACATTGATGCTTTTGAAAAATTAGTTGAAATATGAGCATAGGATTACCTGCCTAAAGGGCTATCTGGTTTGTAGATTATCAGATGGAAATCAGCTGTCGCACCATTTGGTAAATGATTATAGGTGGATGGCTTGGTTATGCCTACTTGTTTGAAAATTCATACTAGGGACTATCTGTGCGTTTCGTTCAGCTCTCCACAGACGACGTTCATAGGGAATTTGGGGGTGCTCTCTGCACTGAAGCTTGAAGGTCCCTCTGGGCCGCTTCGTGTCGCGTCGCTGTTTGCAGACCTGATCCGGTCGAATTGCGGAACTAATCATAGGAGCGCAGATAGGTGTTTGAAGGAGGTCGTCTGACTTCTGTCTAGGAATAGGACTTATCTATGTGCTGCGATGTCCAGGAAGGGCATCCGGTTCGACTCTCCGGCTAGCCCACGTTGGGGCTGTAATTTTGAGGCGTTGGTCAGGGTTGCAAGATCTGATTGGGTGCGTAAGGTAGCCTAGTTTGGTTGTAGATTCGATCTTGCAACTTGCCGTCGCGACCCTGTCACGCTGACCGGTTTGCTCGCGGACCTAAATCCTTATGTCCGGGACGGGGGTTTGTTCACGCAAAAGCGTTAGTGTCAGGCATCGACGTTAGATGGCGCTCGGCTCGGCCTATCCGGGGTGACGTTCGTGCGTGTTGAACGTCCGAACTTGCTGAACGGTGGGAGTCGAGAGCGAAAGATTAGATGTCTTCTTCGCGTCGAAAGAGAAGGCAGTCCGTTTTGTTTGGGAGCTCTTAGATCTAATTTTATCTTAGGCGCGTATAGTAAATATACCACTGGGAATGGTAGCGCGTGTTGAGAGTTTACCCGGGACTTTAGGTTTAACGCAGAATCTGTATAAGTGGATTCGACTGTATTAGTTACTAGTGCGGTAGTTAATATTCTAGAAATAACGGTGACCTTTGACCCGTACGTTCTGTGTTCATTGTCGCGAGTCAATCGTAACAAAGGAAGAAAGTGACTGCGGAAGGCGACCTTAGCTTGGAGAGGAGCTGAGGGCCGAACTGCTGCAGGGGGAACGGTCAAATAAGGTCAATAACACTACCAGCCACACCCAAATACACATCACTGACCTTTACTTTCTAGCACAATACATCCACACGAGACCTGACCGAATCCTGAGGGACCAGTCGCCTTGAATAGAGGTAAGTAAGCTCTGTTCAATAATTGTAACGCTCCCCCCGGATTGTTTAGTGTAATTAGGCTTTTAACCCGTGGCGTGAGGACGCCCGACCAGCATCTGCCTGTAGCTTCTTCGTCTATGGGCCGCGAAGGATTCTACTCCTGGGATAGGCAGCTGTTGGCCGTAACAGTTATAATTGTTTAACTTTGGGAAATCTTTAGGTGCAACGAAAAGTTTATACCGTTTGCAGCATATAATTTCACAGACTCGTTTGCAGCATAAGGCTCTTATCCTTATGCTGCAAACGAGTCTGTGAAATTATATTTTTTAAATATATTTTACACGACAAAATAAATACAGTGTGTTTCCCATTCTGCCATGTTAAGTGCCACTTTTGTCAGAAAACTTCGAATTTTATTTAAACAAAAAAACTCATTCTGTTTGATTATTATTTTCATCATAGTGTATATTTCCATTGAAGTAGAATTATTACATAACAAAATATCATTAAACATGTTAAAAGTTAATGAAGTAAGATCCGTGTCTCACCTAGTTTAAAGAGCACCTTCTGCCCTCTCTGAATTGCGTGAACTATCCCCGCCTAAGCAATGAGGGCATCCACGACTTTTTCTGCCACCAGGGCGGCGCCACTAGAAAATGAGGTATAATGTTTGACAGATTTCATAATGGGGAAGTTGATTTGTTCGGAAAATGTAAAAATTATTGTTTATTTTTGTACTATAAGCTATATTTTATATTAATAACATTAAAAATAAATAAACCAAACCACAGATATTCATAAAAGTAGAAAAAAATATTAAAAATGTGCCAATAATTAAAGAGCCAACCACTGACGCATGGTTTGTGTATTAATATAATACTCTAGAAACTGATAAACTTTCATTAAAAAACAATTTCTCAATTAAATGACATTATGTAAGAAAAAACTTTACCTCAGTGTCAACTAGCGACATCTGGTGAGAGAAAATTTATTAGCCCTCATTGAGGATGGTGCTCTTCACTATGTGAGACACATTATTTTATTTTTTGACGCGGCTCCTAGCTAACTAATTTTTAACATCTTTAATATAACTATAATAACGCTTGATTTTATCAATTACCACAAGATATTATATATATATATATATATATATATATATATATATATATATATATATATATTATCTGGAAAGACACTTAAATAATCTTGGAAAGTTAGATATAAATTAAAAATTTTCGTCCAAATAGTTAAATTCGTTTACGAGAATCCAATTAATATAATATCAATGGTCTAGAAGACAAACGTGCTAAGTACAAGTTTTAACTTTTGAACATTTTAATGCCAAATATATTAAATGTAATTGTTCTACTATTGCACTCACCAGAATGCTATTTTTTATCTCTTTCACCCCAACAAACATTAATCATCATCATCATTACAGCCCTTCACAAGTTCACTGCTGAACTCAGGCCTCCCCAAGGAATGCCACAAAGCACTGTACTAAGCCAACTACAACTAGACCGTCACATCTAGTAAAAGACAGTCCTACACAATGTGTAGTACACATCGCTTACTAGTATGCGGCTGGTGGCAGACCAGTTGTCATTGTTGTCAAATCATATAATATCTGGCAGTAATATATTTTACAAAATGTAATAAATAGAACTATTTCACTACAGTTAAAACGACTAATAAGCAAAAATACTATTATTTTGTCAATAGTTTGATCTCAATCAAAATGAGTGATTTTAATGTTATTAAATGATATTAAAACATAAACACTCACCCCTGTCACCCAGAGGGGTAGGCAGAGACTATGGACTTTCATTTGGCACGATCCTGACACACCTCTCTCGCTTCCTCCACATCCATATACCTACGCATATACGCTCGTCGCTTGAAGGTACTCTTGATTTGGTCCATTTTCAATATATCGCCAATTTGGTCGATAAACTTTCACCTAGGGCGTCCCTTCCCGACTGCCGTTCACCTCTGCAACATAAATTTGCTTTGTCACTCTTTCCTCTTTCATTCTTTCTACATGACCAAACCACCGAAGCATTCCTTTTTTAATCCTGGTCACAACGTCATCTTGCAAACTACACTTTTCTCTTATCACACTATTTCTCACCCTGTAATTTAGATTCAGCCCTAGCATACTCCTTAAGGACCGCATTTCTACAGTATTTATTCTACTCTCGTGCTTCTTCTGCCACACCCAACTTTCACTACCATAAATTAAAGTAGGGACTACCACAGCATAACTAACACACATACGTGCCTTTTTGGACACATTCTGACTTCTCACAATAGGGTGTAGAACCCCATTCATTCTATTTCCTGCATTCACTCTTCGTTCTATATCCTTATCACCATCCCTGTTAAATATAATTTAACAGTGTTTATGTTAAATGATATTAAAGGACACGCGTAATTAGGTGATTTAATTACAACTATCTTGTTCTTAAAATGATACGGTCATGAGACTTATGGCCAATGAAAGCTAATTTTAGACACGTGCAAACTGAGCTTTATTTCAGCTTTTGAAAGCGGGTGAAAAAAGTGTGAGTCCTTCGGACACTATTGCAAAAAAAAGCGTGGAGCAGACGTGTGGTGGTGTTATCCGTCAAGGAATGCGAGCACTCTCTGTTAGATAACTACATGCTTTTTTCCCTTCTTAAGCGCGTTTACATGCTGTTTTAAACAGTTATTACGCATCATTTCACACGCAGACTTAACTATTTTCAGCCTCCTGAACTAGCCGGTTTCTTAAGCACCCTTTCCATTGTACTTCTAATTTTTTTTATGGACGTTAACAATTTTTTTATACGATCATTTAGGTGATGTGGAAAGAAGTAGAAATTTTAAAGTGTTTAGAAATAAGTTAACCATACATACATAAACTCTCCCGCCTGTTAGCCAGACGGGTAGACAGAGACTAATGATGAATGATTTTGCCACTATTTTTCATTCTGGGCACTTCATGATTTGGTTGATGATTTATAGCCGATAGTACTTTGTGTCTAATTTATACCTCTATTTATAAAAAATAATTGCTGTATGTTAGTATTGCTAAAACTCGAAAACGCTTCGAACGATGTTAATGATTTTTTTTCGTGTGCGTTTGAATGGGTGGTTAGATGGTTGGCTTAGATTCACAACTGGATCCGGTGGGCGACGCTACTGTCGAGATCCAGAAATCACCCGTGCCAAGCAGTAATATATAAATGTACGCTGCTTTTGCTACTGTCGCCGATATTACTAGATAGACGTTTTCATATTTTTAAATTATTAAAAAAGTTATATTTAGTTATAAATTATCAGCCAAAGCATCAGATGGCGTACCACGAAATGCCCAGGCAAATTACGATCTACTTAACTCTAACGACCGGACTACATTCTATACATATTATGCACAAACATGCTCGTCAGTTAAGTTAATACAACGAATCATATAGGTATGTAATCATATATTCTGGCGTTACCCATAGACTCTTCTTGTGACGCCTTGGAAACTTCTAATGATGTCTATTAGTCTTGTAATAAGTCTAATTCATAAAAATAATAAGTACTAGTATTGTATTTGAATAGAATACCGCGAGCCGTGGTACCTCAGGGGTAGCGCTCGTCGTTAATTCCACATTACACCAGCAACGCGGTTTTAATCCCCGCCGGCACCAATAACGCAATAACCCTCTTAATCATAATTTGAAGTGCAGTGCTTATTTAACATGTGTTCGGCGGTGAAGGGATATATTGTGAGGAAACCGGCAAGTCGGAGAAATTATAAAAAAACATGTGAAGTCCGTCGACGAGCATTGTGACAGCGCGGCGGTCAGTTCCTTGCCGATGAGATGAGGCCTGTGCCTGTGCCCAGCAGTGGGACACAGATTTGCAGCTTTACTTTTAACTTTATGTAATCTTGCTTATTACATTTTGATGAAATGAAATTCTGAAAATGATTCACTTAAAGTAACTTAGAAACCGGTAAAGTGCGTCTTAAACGTGGTTAAATAGTAGTAAATGTTAGGGCCACGCTGCAGCTATAAATATGGTGGTAGCATGATTGGATTGGCTCAACCGAGTTAGGACCACGCTCTCACAGAATACTAGCGTAAAATAGCAGCTTAATGCTGCTGTGTTTCGTATGGTGAGTGTAGAGAACCGGCGACCTTTTTCTGGAAACGAGACATTCCATCTTAGTCCTCAGGGGTGACAAGGCATCTGCATTTTGATCCTTAATCGAGGATAAATATAGATGTCTTTGGGCCACAGCATCTCCTTACCATCAGGGGGACTGATTTCTCGTTTATCACCCTTATTCTTTATAAAAAAATATAAATTTTATTTTCAAAAGACGATCAAAGAACCCTAAATAAGGATATAAGAATTTACTCAAATACAAATTCTTTATTTGCAAGAAACATAATTGACAGTGTCTTAAGTTAAATATTTATAATGTACGTGTGTTTAGTCTGCTCGCAGACGTGCAAAATGAAGGTGCATAATACAAAAAAAAAAACTATCTGTAAGTGGATCACATAAATCATTGAACTAATTTTTCCATTCTAAATATTCTTTTAGGCTATAGAAACAATGTTCCAGTAGTCATTTTGTTAAATTATTTTTAAAAGAGACTCCTTCTTTTTCTTTTCAATTCTTAGGTAATGTGTTATATCATAATATGCTCATGTTATATACATTTCTCTTATACATATTTTTATGACAGGGAGGTTGATATATTAGGTCTGCACTGCATATTTACTTCTTAAACGCCTTGTTGTAGTATCTTGGCGGGTTTTAAAATACTTAGGGAATGATTTGACAAAAAGATAGGCTTCTTTGATATATAAACAGGGTAATGGAAGAATATTATATTTTTTTAAATAAGGTTTACAACTATCTAAATACCAAAGGTTGCTTAAAGTACGGATGCATCGTTTTTGAACTAAAAGTGTTCTTTCTACCTCACTAGAGTTACCCTAAAACAATATCCCATAGCTAAGCACCGATGATACGTAGCCATGGTACGCGGTGAGAGCAGCCTCAACTGATATATTTTGCCTAACATTTTTAAAGTAAAAGCGAATCGTTGATGCTTTTTACAAATGATACCAATATGCTCCTTCCAGTCAGATGGGTATCAATATTTACCCCTAAAAATTTATAGTTGTCTACTTGATCAATTTTGTTCTTAAACTCTCCGGTTTAAAAGACTAAGATCTGGGAAAACTAATTCAATAGTTATCTACAGTAGTTGGAACTATAGTATGTGCCAAATCGATTGAGAAAAACGGACAATGACCTTTCGGTCGTTTAACCAGGGGTTACAAACCTTCAATATATAGGCACATTTTATATGTAGTACTTTCTTTATTTATAATGATTTTTTTATAATGATTGATATAATATATATTTATTAACTATTATTAAAAAGTTATGTGAAAGATCGCTGTAGAAGAAAAATCATCTATTGTTATAAAGTACTTTATTCATTTAACAACAAAAAACATTAATTTATAACACATATAAAGATTCGAGTGATAACGACACCGAATAAGTACGTACTTATGCAAAAGATAAAACTTTATTTTTAATATTATATAAGAACTTTATTTTTATTCGGTGCAATCATCACTCGTATCTTCACTTGATGAACTATCTGTAACATTAATTATAAAGCGATCTGCAGTTTGGTCAATTCTATCATCCATGCCACGCATTTTTTGTTCAACCTTAAGGACATGCTGAACACAGTTTTTCCATTTATCTGGCGTGATTTGAGTTAAACCATCTTTAAGTAAATTTTTAACATCTTTTAACTTGAAAGTTGTATTTTTTCGTGCAACGTACCCTTTCACATCTGCCCACACAAGTTCAATGGGGTTAAGCTCACAGTGATAAGGAGGTAACCTTACCACTGTGATGCTTTTTTCTTTTGCCATCTCGTCGGTGACGTAACTTCGATAGTTATCTTTAACTGCCTTTATTTTTTCCATTAAGTGGGTCTTTGTGTCCGAGGGCACGTATGCGATCTGTTTAGATTCTAGCCATTCCTGCATATTTTGTTTCCGCCAAGACATTGTTGGGGTTTTTTCTAAACGTCTGGAGTGGTAACTAGCGTTATCCATAACTATGACATCGCCGCTTTGCAGTTTTTCTATTACTTTTCTAAACCAGTCCTCGAAATGGAGAGCGTCCATACTCTCATGGTAGTCACCAGTAGATGATGATTCAAATACCCAATCACATCCCTCCAAAAAGCCATTTTCATTGCCAACGTGTACAACTATTAATCGCTTTCCTTTACCCGAAGGGGCTTTCGCGCCAGTAGAGTAGCCTTCTAACCGTGATTGACGAGAAGATTCAATTGTGGTGTCTTCCCATACCTTTCCCATAGTATGACCTGCGTTAATCCATGTTTCGTCAAGGTAAAAAATGTTACGTCCCTCGTTTCTTAATATTTGTATTTCTCTCAAATATCTGGTACGCCACAGAACTATCTCTGGGCGATCTATTAGACCACTTTTTCTGTTTCTCTTTATATATTTGAATTTTAAATGGCGCAACACACGTCGCAGGGAAGTTTTGCTCAAGTTTGGCAACTGGTCATCTTGATTTATACTGAGCAAAATTTTGTCTAAAGTCGGTAATTCTCCTGCAAGAAAGAACTGATGCACTTTCGCTCTTATAGCCGATTTATCAAAATCGTCCAACTTGTCAATTACAGACTTTTTTCTTTTATTAATTATTCCCTTTTCTGGTATTTTATGGGAATCTCTATACACGCTTAATACGCGATATATAGTGCTCTTGCTGACTCCTGAGATCTCCGAAACCTTTTCTACCATATTAACGTTTGAAGGATACACGTCTTCGGGCCAGGTGTTTTTGACATATTTGTATACATTAATGATAATCTCTTGTTCCCCGACCGACAAAGTGGTAGGTTTTCTCTTTTTTACTGGTGACGTTAAAGGTGCTCCAGAAGATGGGCCTGTAAATAAATGACAAAAATATACTACCATAGTACTACATCACATAAATACATATTGTTTTAGAAAATAAATACCACATGGTCACATAAAAAGAGCGCTTTAAGAAATAGAAAGGCTACGTCGTCGCATTTGTACCTATTTGTACGTACCTGCTACGTTTATTATGGGTCGGCGACGTCTCTTTCCACTTGATGTTGAAGGACCGGGTCCTTCACCAAATTCTCCTGAACTCATGTCGATTTAGTAACGACCGTCACAGTAAAACTAATATAACAGATTCAAAAAACAAAAACTTAACGATATAACAAATTTAACAGTAAAAACTCAACTAAAACAATGCAATGAATGCTATGAATTACCCGAGACGTACACACGCAAGCGCTATCCGAACACGAATGAAAACAAAATGGCGGACCGGCCCAAAAAAGGTGACGCATCTCTGGCTGCCATTGTCACGTTTCTTTTAGAACGAACTGACGTAACGCGCGTTTTGTTTATTTTAAAGGGATGAATTTGCAAAAGCTCAATATGGTGATTATATTGCTTCAAATATTTTTTTAATATGAAACTGTTATTAAATGAATTGCTGCGTTACTTACCATAAATTGAAATATAAAATATAACACATTTTTCGCGATGTACCGTAAGATTTTACTATGTTTATAGGAACCACAGACAATATTATTTAAGAAACAAAAAAACAAAACATATGTGCTGACCTAGAAGTGGGAATAATATCAATATTTAAATATTGTTATCACATCTAAATTGAGATTTTGTAAGTTACGCCTTTTGACACTCGGCTCATATCTGAGGTCATTGTCCGTTTTTCTCAATCGATATGGCACATACTATACAAAGTATCGTTCCACATTTTATTTCCGTACTCAAGGCCGTGTCTTCATTAGCAGCGTGCCATTTTTTCATTAACAATATTTATTTTTAAAACTGTCGCAATTCGCATCTGAGATGGTGCCCGTGTTACTAGGAATTGTGACTAAGTTATGAAGTTATATTGATCATTCATCACTGGTACTTTCTAAGTACTGTGTCTGCTTAAATAAATATCCTGCTTAACCATACTATAACATAATGTAGATCTCAATGCTGGATACAGGACTGCGTTCATTTGTGAGAGGGTTGTATTGCATGAAAAGTCAACCGCGCTGCCAAAATACGCATTGGCACCTTTCACATTTTTATATAGGTAATATGTAATTACTCTGAGGGTAAACGCGACAATCAAAGCCGTGGTAGCTTTGAGGAAAACTCGCAATAAATTGCACAGTGTTCTAGCAACCCAGGTTCATTATCATCATCATTACAGCGTATGAAAGTCCACTGCAGAATATAGGCCTTTCCATAGGTTGCTTCATAAGGGGGATATTTGCCATAGTATGGCACGCTTGGCAGGCGGGTTGGCAACCGCAGATTTTTATATTCTAGTTGTTATAGAAAAAACGCTGCCTATCTCATGGTTTGTTTCCCTCTATCGCCTCTTACGATAGCAGCCACGGGACGATATGGGGTAGTGGACATGGTAGATAGATTGTAATTTAAAGTTCTGATTTACCACGTGCTCCGCTGTAAATAAAAACATCGTAATCATAGTGATGTTTAAGAAACTAAAAATATTTCGAAGACATGAAGTCCTTCTAAGAAGAAGGTATTCTGAGGGAGCGTGGTTGTTTCCCGCACGAGCAGACCCATTAGTGTCTCAACCATCATGTAGCTGCAGCATGGCTCTACCATGAATAAAGTAGTGTATTTGAGCTATTTGCTCAACATTGTTTCTTTGATAGAACCTTGAATTTTTAAGGATATTAAACTAATATGAAATCAAACTTGAAGTTACCGATATTCATTATAAAGGATATTTTCCAATTAATTGACACTGGCAAAAATACAAATGTTATCAGTTCATAACAAAAAATAAAAAAACCACTTCGCATGATTTAATTGTTAAAAAACATTCTGCATTTAAACTGCTTGTGACACATAGTCGACAATCAAAAATGCAAAATATTTCCGGCCCTTGAAATAATGTATTTTGTTATGATTTCAGGATGTGACGTGTTCTTTATAATGTACCTAAGTACCTAATCACATGCGTAATATAATTGTTCATGTTTGGAAATAACGTCAAAGTTCTTGGTAAGTACTGGGTTCTGGTTAAGCTCAATCAAAATATTTAATTAAAACCAGCTGAAGGTACTCCGAGTTACGACTCAGACTCTCCGTGATCATGGGTGGTGCAAAGCACCCGAAACTTCGGGATTAAAAAATAAGTAAAATTAAACGTAGTGAACCTTAAAAATAGTATTATTCAAAATGCTTGTGTTAAATTTGTAATAATAAATACTCCAATATTATATCAAGCGAACAATTTTTTTAGGATAGTGGTAACAAACGAAATTCCACCTGATGGTAAGAAGTTACTATGGCCCATAGACATTTACATCTCGTTAATTACGAATCAACATGCTAATAAATATAAAAGGTCGCGGGGGAAAAGTTTCATTTGTTTTTCAAAGTTTAATTACATTTAATTACATTTTGTTCGATTTTTAGCCATCGTGTAGGTAGTGACATAATCCCGTTGCTGTAGAAATCTT
The DNA here is from genome assembly GCA_033319125.1 of Parnassius glacialis. Classification (NCBI taxonomy): domain Eukaryota; kingdom Metazoa; phylum Arthropoda; class Insecta; order Lepidoptera; family Papilionidae; genus Parnassius; species Parnassius glacialis. The sequence goes on along the minus strand of JAVANC010000007.1, from coordinate 6,286,592 downwards.
GGGATTTTTGATCAAAAAAATGCGACAAGTAGTTTTAACAATACTCTCTTGATATTAACCTAACACTATACAATTCTGAAAAACGCTCGAACTATTGTAACAAACATTGAAACATAATACCAAGAACTACGTCTAGTTCCATAAAAGTACGAAATTGTCAACATAATGTTTTTAACCTTATTAATTAGATGTATGTTTCATTTTAGAATAAATATTTTTGTACTTATGCCTTATTTTCAAGCAACATCTTTCTCCAACAGTACTTAAATAAACATACTTTGCAATACTAATTAAACTTTATATTTGAGTGATAAGGTTTATAATAAACTGAAGTTTTTAATATTATTAAACTTTTTTCAATATTTCATAGTAAGAAATATAGATGTTTACGTGTGTGCAAATGTGGCCACTTGAGCTACTTATTTTTGTTCCTGACACATAGTGTCCTTGGGCACAAAAACACACTTTTAAGATATTTTAAGTACCTACCTAGTCAAACACACACACACACACACACAATATATTTTTAATATTGTTAAGTATTATTTGTGCCCAAGGACACAAAAACACACTTTTAAGATACACACAAAACACTACACTACACAAAGAATTCTGAAAAGGCCAAAACAGGTGAAAATCTGAGGGTGCAAGGTCAGGACTATATGATGGATGCATTAACACTTCCTAGCCAAACTCTCTCAATTTTTGCTGAGTGGCTAAAGATGTGTGTGGTCTGGCATTATCATGATGAAAGACCACTTCACACACTTCTGTTGACCGTAGTTGTTGGCAGTAGAGATCCGAATCGATGGTTTTGCCCGGCGGTAAAAGCTCATAATAATCGAAGCCCTTCCAATCTTACCATACATACTCTCATCTCACATCATACAATCTGTGGACCTTTTCTACCCTTTGACCGTGATTTTTTCGCACGTTCTTGTCGTAGGTGATCCATTTTTCATCACCAGTGATCCATTTTTCGGTTCATTAGGTTTCTTTCAGTAAGCTCGTGTGGTACCCAAATATTGAGCTTTTATGTATAACTAGATTTTTTTAAAATGGGTCAAAACTATTTTGTGGTCAATCCTCAGTTCCTCGGCTATTAGCTAACTACTGATATTCCGGTCTTGCTCCATATTTTCAAAAATGGCATCGATTTTATCCGTATGAGGGCGACTAGAGCGGGCTGCATCTTTGACATCAAAATTCTCGGACTGAAAATTAGCTTGAATCAACTGTTACTGACACTGCATTAGGTCTATAAACGTTTTCCCTTTTTTGTAATTAAACTTTAGAATCTATCGAATTTCTTCGTTAGATTCACTCATTTTGGCGGACAGAAAAAAGGAATAAAAATTTGGGGAAATTGTTTTGTAATTTTTCTTTTTCTTAATGTCCTATATGTATTAATATTAAAACCAGCCAGATACAAGCAATACAACCAAAGAGATTTTTCTTCAATTTTATACAAATAAAATCTTCAATTTTATATATAGGCAAAGTATGAGCACTTTGGCAGAATTGGTGAGAAATTAGTTCGCCTTCCTTCGGGAACCCGTGCATTCTGATCTCTTGGCAAGGCTGTCAAAGGGAATTTCTGTAAGCCACCACTATCTTCTAACAACTAACAGTGAATTTTACTGTTTCTTTGCACAGGGAGTCGTCCTCCCTGTGCAAAGAAACAGTAAAATTCACTGTTACGCGGACGACAGTACTGGTGATGCTTTATACAACGGCCGTGCAAATATTTCTCAGGAAAACGTTCCCGAGATACCGGAACAGATTTGTGTAGGAAGTCGAGACATTGTTAAACAAAGTATCGGATTGGGGGCGACTAAACCTAGTTCAGTTCAATCCTAGAAGACATAAGTTTGCGCATTTACCGCCAAAAAGAACCCTTTGGTCGTATATCCTCAGTTTCAGGGCACTCCCTTTGTTGCCTCAACCAGTATTAGAACCCGCGGCCAGCTACTTCGAAAAAAGAAGGCTCCAAATTTTTCTGATTTTTTTTTTAATTAAAAAAAGGCTACCTTTGAGCTTATAGAATAATTGTCAAATATGTCAGGTATGAGAGTTTCATTCATCTAATCATTACAGTCTATCATAAGTAGGATTTTCTCCAATTACCTAGAGGCGATTGACACACATAAATTGCTCAAGGACACACATCTAGCCCAGGAACAGTTATTTGTAAGCTATACAAACACTTGCTCCGTGTGGGATTTAGATCCGCGTGAAATGTATCGCCACAAATAAATGTTTAGCCACTGCGCTACAAAGCCGTCAAGACATTATTATGTACAAGCAAGTTTACAACATATCTTATGCTAAAGCTTATGTTCTATTACAATTTCTTACTTATCATAAACTCAACGATGATGGTCACACATAGAGTATAAAATATAAAATGTTATGTAAGGGACCTTATTTTGTAAAAAGTAATTTAAATTAAAATTTTTGTACAACCGACTTCAATATAAAATATTAAGAATAAATCAAAAACGATTGGTAATGGCGGGGACAATCTTGAACATGATCGTAACCATGGGTTGCTGAAAAGCATCCGAAACGTCGGGATTTAAAATAGTAAATTAAATGCGATAAAATCAGTAAAAATAGTTTTATTCAAAAATAGTTTTATTAAAAAATAGTGTCCGCGTAAATACCTAGTCAGGTCATAAATTCTGTCACATGTTTAATATAAAATAATTGAAACAAGTTTATTCATTATGTAACCATTTATATACCAAAATGAACTTAACAAAACATAGATTCTTATGACACTAAAGTTTATTAAAAATGACCTCCGTGATTTTGAATACAGGCGTTCAATCTGCGCGGCCAGTCGTCTATCGCAGCACGAACGAGGTCCATGTCAATATCGGCGGCTGCCTTAATCAAGGATGTCTTGAGTGACTCCAAATTGGGACGAGGCTTTGAGCACGCCTTTTCCTCCAAGTGTTGCCATATCTTGTAATCCAACGGATACAAATCTGGACTGGAGGAGGGCCAGTCTTCGTGCCGGATGAAGTCGATTTCACGCGCCGCCAGCCAGTCTTGTGTGTTCTTCACTCTATGAGCTGGCGCCGAATCTTGTTGGAATACCCAGTGCCTGTTATTGAACATGGTATGAGAAAGAGGTTCCACAAGGTTCGTCAGGACTGTATTTTGATACACAACTGCATTCGTTTTTACACCTTTCTCACAAAAATGTACCTCTGTTAAGCCCCAATAAGAAACTCCCAACCATACCATGAGCGAGGATGAAAAATGACTTCGTTGGACACGCGAAATACGGTTGCTCGCTTCTTCACTACTGTGTGCGTACACCTTATCATTTTGTTTGTTGTAGCTCTCTTCTACGGTAAAAATTTTTTCATCCGAAAAAAGAATTTCCCGATATTTTTTCCCGCGTACCGCTTCAACAAAGCGCGGCATCTCTTCAGTCTCAGGTCCATTAGACGAGCATTCAAACGATGTCCTGTTTTTCTTCGATATGCCCGAAGCCCTAAGTCTTCATTTAACACCCTTTTCACCGTGTTTTTGCTTAACCCCATCTGAAGGGCCAACAGTTTCTGCTTATGTTTGGGATTTCTTTGAATTCGCGCCTTCACAGCTTTTATCACTGCTGGAGTCCTAACAGACCGAGGGCGACCACTTCTTGACCTGTCATCTACACTAGAGTCTTCGTTGTATCGTTTGCTGGTACGATAAACGAATCTTTTGATTATATTCAAATTTTTCAGTATTTCAAAAATTTGAATTGGCGCGTAACCGCAACGATGCAACGCAATAACTGCAACACGGTCTACTTTAAGCGTCCACTCCATATTTAAAAATGAGTAAAATTCTAAAAAGTATACAGTTTTATTTTCATGAACAATTCGAAATTCGAATTCAATAAACTTTTTTGTGGCCAGCATTCCAAAAAAATAGTTTTTACTGTGTGACAATACTTATGACCTGACTGTGTATAAGAAATCATGAAATATTTAAATTATTTTTTTTATATTTTCTTTTCAATTTTTTTTATTGTGCCTAGCCTTCATAATGTGATAATTTGACTAGAACAATTCTGGTTGTCAACTTCGGAAATAAAAATATTCGGTAAAGCGATAGCTTAGCCATAATCGAAATCGGTCATCATCATTCATTCATTTAATTTATTCATATATTATTTATTCTTACATATTATCCCAATACTAGTCTACTCACAAGGAATGCCTCAAAGCATGCCCCTGAGCCACCTGCACCATTGACTTCCTATATCTGTTATCACCCCACATAGTGAGGAGCCACTATTCACTTACAACTCGAAGAACCGACTACTGATGGGTAAGAAAAGTTCTCGAGGGGCAGTCTCGTACCGGTAAGTACAGTATTTCATGCCGGCACACTGCCTGTAATTTTACAAGGCGGAGGTTCGGCCTCACATGGAATACTGTTCTCATCTCTGGGCTAGGGCTCCCAAATTTCAGCTCCTTCCATTTGATCGCATCCAGCGCAGAGCGGTTGGTGTACAAGCTCTTTTTGATCGACTTGACTCACTGCCACTGCGAAGATATCCGATTCGTTGCGGCACCAATTTTCGACAACTTTTAGCTGTGGCGGCGAACAAATATTTCATGACACGCCGGGCGTATCAAGCGCCACAGACAAAAATGACACGCCTATTGTGCCATCCGCCATGTGTAAAAGTATTGTTCTTTTTATGCTTTTTTTACTTGTTTAGACCTAATTAAGTTTATTTGACATTAAACATAAGTTACAAATGGAAGGATACTTGTTTTTAGTGGGTAACTACGTGTTCATTTCACGTAGTAATTTCACGTGGTAATTTCAAAGAAAACGCGTAAAATACGCGTTTTCTTTGAAATTGAGAGTAAGTGACTTTTTTTATGAAGAGATTACAAACCTTTTGTACTATTTTTTGTTGTTATAAAAAAATCATTTATATAAGTAGGTACAGCTAAATCACCCGGGAAACATTGGTTTTTATTAAATTAAATTTCACCTAATAATAATATTTGTAAATATCAAACAATGAAGAACCTTAATTTGAAAAAAAAATAAGATATATCATTCATTGATATTTACAAATGTTAAATATTATTTAATGTTATACAAATGTAAAAGTAAAGTCAATCTGAAAACGTCTAATTAGTAAGAATAGCAAAACACGTGTTTTCAAAAGGAAAAAAAACGCCGGCGTTATACGGCGGCGGATTGACAAAAGACTATTTATTAGCGAATTTTTTTTATGCATGAACGGTTTCGAACTGTTTCAAGCAAAAATAAACCTTATACCATATCACAAGAGCACATGGTACTTCGTAGCTCTATTCGGCCATATGATAGTAATAAGACGGCAGTTCAACCATTTTAAGCAAAATTAAACAATAAGACAAACGCATTGTTTTTTTTAACAGGAGACTTGTTTTCCAGAAATTTATTTACAACTTTAGTTTGTGAGCGATCGCAATGAGTGCTATTATTTGTTACTTATTAGGCAATTTTTCCATAACATGATTTAAAACCCACAAAGTAAAAATAGTACCATGTACAAGTTAAAAAAAGGTTGTCAACCCCTAAAAATTTCAAATTTTCAAAATATCCAGAAACGAAGCTGCATGCATGAACTACTTGCAAAATAATGAATATTTTGTTCTGGATAAATTTTCCAAAAAAGCAATTTGAGCGAGTTATAACAAGAGATTTTTTAAACGTGTCTACGCCACACGCAAAATTAATCCATGGCACGCCTGGTGTGTCACCCGCACTGAACTAGATATGTTGCATCCAGTGGCGTAGCTATGTAATATACATGTCCCGGGGCAAATATGAAATCGGGGGCCCTATTTAAACTAAACTAAATACTTTAAAGGTGCAAAACTACTTCATCATCAGCTCCTTGTCGCTCACTGCAAGGCATAATAAAGCAAAACTACTTACATACTATTAAGTATTATGTGTAACGCATAAACAATGACGAAGTAGATTACAGTTAACAAAATAGGCAGACAATATAAGAGTGGAAGAGTCACACGGCAGCTTTTGCTGTCGCACGGGCGGACCAGACTAGATGGAGTGATGACGACGTAGTAAGACATGAAATGAGTAGCTGTAATGAATGAATGTAATAAATGGGTAGACCGGCTCGAACCGAGGAGACCCATGACCTTACAGATAACCAGCGTGAAGTAGAAGTTTACTTCGCCTGTTAAGTGTAGGTAGTCGAAGGCCTAAGCCCTTTCCCCCTTAACATGATAATGTAATTAAATAAGTTACCATACCAGGAGGGTACCAGTACTCCTGGTATTGGAAAGTCCCTGGCTGAGCATCCACGCCCAAGCTACCCTACTCTTTCTTAGAGCGGGTGCTCAGGCTGCCTCGTGTACCCTGGGGAATGTGGGGGGGTGGTCTAATACTGCTCGTGGCAAGTAGAGCAATAAGACTCAAGTGACCCCTGCCACGCTATCCGTGAATTTCTGCAACATCAGGGGATTTCATTCGAATGTTAACGGAGTCCACTAAGTACCATCTGAAGATGGCGAAGTCGACCTTGCTTTTTGTAACCGAGGCGCAGGTGTCCTCTCCGGTCGATACTTCTTTCCTATCCGGGGTACAAAGTATAACACCTTTGTGCCTTGGGCTGGAGTTTGCGTACACGTCACAGAGGACATCTGTTCTCTACGCCTCGGCAGTCTTGAAGTTCAGCGACGACCATGCTCGCGTCTACGGTTGCCTCTATAGGTAATGCTTACACAGACCAACTCATCGACCACGTCAAAATCGCTGCAGACTCCGTGCTACAACGGGTCCTGTCTGCAGAGATCGTGATACTGATACTGATTTTAACGGCCACCACGCTGAATGGCTTGGTTCTCGTTTAACCGATCATGCGGAAAGATCTGTTTATGACTTTGCCTTGCCATATGGTCCGACACAAATGGTTACTTCACCTACGAGGATTCTAGATGTGGAAGATCGTGCACCTTCCCTGTTGGACCTTCTGCTGAACTTTCATCCAGACGGAAATCAGGTCTCCGTCGACTCCCCTCTTGGCTCATTAGACCATTGTCCTGATCTGGATTATGGTGCCACTCACACTCCCATCGCGGATGCGTTCTGCAGATCGCCGCCGTACTTGGCACTATTGGTCGGTCAATTGGGACAGGATGCGGTCTTTTTTGTATCCGTCGGAGCGGGTATGTTTCTCACCGGATGATCCCAATGTGCTTTTGTTGCTGATGTTGTACTTCAGGGAATGGGACTCTTTATTCTATCACCTGTTGTGCCTTGTTTAGTCGCTCCTGTAAAATTGCATTGCGTTATAATAGGAGTACTTCACCAGCGCTGTTAAAAATAAGTATAATTTCGCCTTCAGGTCGGTTCGATACGGTTTACACAGCGCTCGGTGCTAATGGCACTACTCTCCCTAGACGTCAAGTCTAGTGGGCCTGATGGAGTTCCTCCCATTGTGTGAAGTCGTGTGCTTCCTAGTCGGCATTGGTCGTAACGTGTCTTTTCTAAAACTTTTTCTCTCTAGGCGTAGTCACGAACTCAAAGAAGACAGCTTTAGTGCACCAGATCCCTAAGAAATAACCGAAAATCGACCAATCAGATCTATCCAACTTATTCTCCAAAATAATGAAAGCCATTCCAGTTCACAATGGTTTTCATTATTTTTCATTGTTGCCAGCAAGGTTGAGGATCACCAACTGAAAAGTGACCGCAAGTACGATTTCCGTCAGAATTGCTCAGCTTTATTCTGGGTTACCTGACTCATAAATAGGCAGAGGCAGAGAGGGAGATCCTGGCAATTAGTTTGGACATAGCGAAGACCTTCGATCGGGTTTGGCACAAAACGCTTCTTTCGAAGTTCCCTTCCTATGGACTTCCCGAGAATTTGTGCAACTGGATCAGTAGTTTTCTTGCAGATTGTAGCAACAAAGTTGTAGTAGAAGGTGCATGCTCCAGACTATTTATGCTGTTGTTCCACAAGGCTACGTGCTATCACCTACGCTGTTTCTTCTGTTTATCAATAATATGTTACAAACAGTAACGTGCACTGGTGATGCTTTATACACCGGCTGTGTCTATATTTCTCGGGAAAACGTCACTCAATACCGGAACAAACTTGTATCTGAAGTCGAGTCTTTACCGGATAAGGTTTCAAATTGGGTCGACAAAGTTTAATGTCCAGAAGACACAAGTTTGCGAGTTTACCACTAAAAAGAACCACTTTGTCATAACTCCTCAATTTCAGGGCACTCCCCTTGTTATCTCAGCTAGTATCGGAATCTTGGGCGTTGACTTGACGTTTGACGTTGACGTTGATTGATATCGAATAACGTGCAGTTTCGTGGTCACTTGGAAGGGAAGGCTGAATTGGCCTCTAAAAAGCATGGCGTACTCAGCAGAGGACAAGGGGCATTTTTTATCGCATTTACCACGGGGAGGTGATCAGAGGAATTGTTCGGATTAATTCCAGCCACAAAATTTCATCAACGCATTCCACAAATCCACATCATCGGGATGTTTGGCGCTCCACTACTGTCAGACCGATACGACTTAGGGAGCGTCAAGAAACGAGCTTACTCCTTTTTAAAAATCCGGCAACGCACCTGCTACTTTCCTAGTGTTATATTTGTTAATAGGCATTGACCGACACTTGCCATTAGGTGAGCCGCATGCTTGTATTCTCTTCTATATAAAAGAGACAATAAGACGAAGTAGACAATTATCTTTAACAATGTTCTACTTATGTTCTGGAAGTGGGAGTAATTTTTCTGATTTCAATTCGAGCCGTCCGCGGTCAGGGGCCAAAAAGTTAAAACTCGAAAATTCTTTAGGTTAGGTAGCTTTTGTTAGTACATAATTTTTCGAATTTCGTTCTTGGAGGCCGTGGGGCCCCTTTACCTTGGGGGCCCCGGGGCACTGCCCCGCCTAGCCCCTGGGTAGCTACGCCCCTGGTTGCATCTTTTTGCGTATTTTATTACATCTATCACGGGGAGTGCTCTGAGGAATTGTTCGGACTAATTCCAGCCGCTCAATTTCACCATCGCACATCACGACAAAACTCGCGATACCATCCATACCATCTGGATGATTGGCGGTCCACCACTGTGCGATTTACGAGAGGTATTCTGCCTCGTACAAATTCCTTGTAGAATCGACTACCACTAGCGATATTTCCGGACCGATACGACTTAGGGAGCTTCTAGAAAAGAGCCTACTCCTTTTTAAAAGGCCGGCATCTGCAATTCCCCTGGTGTTGCAGGTGTTCATGGGCGGCGGTAGTCACTTACCATCAGTTGAGCCGCATGCTCGTTTGCCCCCTCTCCTATAAAAAAGGGAACAATTGGCGAATTTAATTATTTATGATACAACTTTACCTACATTGATTTCTCTAAGCGTGTGTTTTAGTTCATTCTGTGGTAATAAGTCGATTTGTAGGCATTTGTTTATGTTGAATATAAACCAGACTCGTAAGCGGACACTACACTCAATATTGTACACAAATGCATGATTAATGGTCCTATTAAGTATTGTTTCACGTAACGTTATCTAGGCCGCAAGATGGAAGCGAGAAATGCTTACACTTGTCCTAGTGCACGCGGCTCTCAAACTATTTCACGTGTTTTAATTTTATTATATTTTATTTAAAAATCATCATCACATCAATTATAATTATTAGTGCATGCTGATAATGTACTTTAGAAATCTTTTTATACAAGTAATGATGAATTTTTTTTAATAGAATAAGTGTGACAAACGAGCATACAGTAAGCTTGATACTAAGTGGATGCCGCGGCCCATAGACATCTGCATCTTCTATCCTCGACTAAGAATCAAAATGCAGATCCGGTACAGCGGCATTATAATGCTATTTTGGTCAAGCATTCACAGAGACTGTCGACCTGATGCATCTGTGCCTTAGCCATAATATATTTGCAGCGGGGTGCTACCACAAATAATTTAAGGTTTATGTGTTTTAACCACCACCCCATGACATCCTGTGGTTGATGTAAGAGTCTCCTTCGTTGAATTTGTTGCGTAAATTTTGATCGTTTTGAATGTCGATAATTTCTAACTGCATTGACTCTGGCGCATTTTCAACTGAAATCGTGAAAGGATTGCTGAATATATCCAACAGAGGTTTCACTTTTTTAAACTCCCAAAATTTGTCTTGAAAGGATTGAATCAAAATATCTAGCTTTTCTACATAACTGAAATTAATCGCAGTTTTGTTGAATTTTTCAGCCATTTTCTTATAATTCGGAAAATGATTGTAATTACCAGAATTCAATTGCGATCTGAAAAGTGTCAGCTTGCATTGAAAGGATGATACATGAGTGTAGAGTTGGATATCAGTTGATTTTTGCCTTGAAGCCGTGTGTTCAAGACATTCAAATGATTTATAATATCAACTAAAAAAGCCAAATCACACAACCAATCAGGATTTTTAAGTTCCGGGACATCCCTTTGCTTTTCCTCCAGAAACATTCCAATTTCTTCTATTAAATTTAGAAATCATTCCAGTGTCAATCCACGACTTAGCCACCTTACTTCTGTATAATACAGTAAATCTCCATATTCGCTTTCGATGTCATCAAGGAATTGTTTGAATTGCCTGTGATTGAGTCCTCGTGATTTTATGAAATTTACAGTCGAAACTACCACTTTCATGACATTTTGAAATTCATTTTTTTTAGAACAGAGGGCTTCTTGGTGTATAATGCAGTGAAACTGCATGAGATCTTCAGTGTTTATGTTTTTTTCTTGTAGATGCTTTTTCAGCAAAGTAACTAGCCCAGAATTGACACTAATCATCGAAAGAGCACCGCAACAGTGCCACAACAAGCAGTCGCAACTCCCGATAATTTTGATAAGTCCAAATCAGTTTTTGAACACTCATCCAAAAGTACATTGAGTATATCAACTCCTCTGGTTTGACCTTTCAATGAACACATTCTTAGTAACTCTTCTAAGACTTCAAAATCTTGAGTAACACCTCATATGAATATCAGAAGTTGAGCTGTGGAACTAATATAATCGAACTCGACGAGAGTGCTGAATAAACAAATGGCAAAATCAAAAATTTTGTACAAAGGACTTCAATATAAATTACTAAGGATAACTCAAAAACTACTGGTCAGACCATAATCAATATATGGGATCACACGTGTAGCATCACCTTTCAAATAAATAAATAAAAATTAAAAATTTGTACAGCTTCATTCAATATAAGTTATTAAGAATAACTCAAAAGCTAAAAAAAAGCTATTTGTATAAAAAAAAATTAACAATTGATCCAAAATTATTTTTTCAAAAATTTTACTTAGTGAGCAGTACAGAAATAGGTCTATAATTAGCGGGGTCCAATATACTACAAGATTTAGATAAAAGTATTACCTTACTATACTTCATTAAATCAGGAAACACACCAGAATCGATACAAGTATTAAAAATAATAGCAAGATTAGGTGCAATTAAATCTATAATGGACGCAATAACTGTAACTGAAATCCCCCACAAATCTGCGGTTTTCTTTACATCAATGGTTTTGAAGTATTTTACAATATTATGCGGTACTACTATTTCAAATCTAAATTCTTATAAACAGGTATTAACGTTCTGTTTAAGTAATGACATGGCGACAGTTGCAGAAGTATTCAATGACTCTGTTGTCAAGATAGGAACATCAGTGAAATATTTCTCAAACACCGCTGCAGCTTCTTCATTTGATTTAGTCAATTCATTATTATTATATATACATTAATAGCCTGACCTTGATCAAATTAGTCAGACCACACGAAAAGTATCAGCTTTCATATAAAAAAAGAATCATTGAAATCGGTTCACCCAGTAAAAAGTTATGAGGTAACACACATAAAAAAAACATACAGTCGAATTGAGTACCGTCTCCTTTTTGGAAGTCGGCAGAAAAAGAAGCATTAAAATTGGTTCACCTAGATTTGAGAGAGGAAGGTTTGAGATAACACACTTTAAAAATATAGTCTAATTGAGTACCTCCTCCTTTTTGAAGTCGTTTAAAAACCTGCAGTTACCAACCAACTTGCTAAGCGTGGCAACTATGGCAAATATCCTCCCTATGAGGCAATCTATAAGGGAGACCTACATTTAGTAGTGGACTTTTTTAAGCCGTATTCGTAATTATAATTGTGTTTTTTTTCCGAAGCATTCTCTATGTATTCTCTACAGCTTAGCCAGATAATTTCGAATCGTTCATGAGTAAATTTGTGTTTTCTGCTGTCTGCTGAAATGAAAATTTTCCATCGATATTATACGACAGTACAAAAACTTCATTGTTTCTTGTAATCAATATCCAAAAAAAATATTTTTAGGATGTGACACTTATTTAACTTAAAAAGCAGTAACGACTTACTTAAAAAGTTGCTACGAAAAGTAGTAAATTCAATGATTTTTAATTTTAATAATGTTGGTGTCCACTAGAGTCGGCGTACCGGTGAAAGCTCCGTATATTTGAGAAGCGCTGATCGTCGCGGTGGTACACCAAATTAACACACTCGCGCGCTCCATTAGCAACAAACTCCGGTCCGCAAATTTATCTTAAACTAGAAAGTATTAACAGTTGTTGTCAGTTGTATATTTTCATACAAACTGTGCTCTGTAATAGTAGATAAGATAATCCAATACACTGTTTTATCCCGTGCGTATCATAAAAAGTAAAAGGAAACTGAAACAGTAGATGTACGGCAACATCTTCCTCATAAAAACTTATAAATTATAAAGAATTGCGGTCTCCAGCCCATCATATTCGCAATTCATGTTTTTTTAAATCAACGAAAGTGCTTCAATTTAACCAACAACGTACTAGAGTAGGCTTAGAGCTTCAAAAACACTAACCATCTAATTTTGTTTCAAGGCAATGAAGAGATTTCAGTGGTAGCGGCAATCAGAGTTCTTCTCTTCTCTCTCAGAGAAATAGAGAACTCAAGTCGCTCGCGTGATTTAAATTTGTTGATGACTATTTAACAGTATATCGTATTTCGTAGTTTCGTAGTGGAATGATCCGCACGCTGCCCCAATTTGTTGTTTTAGCTCACCTCTGTTAGGTTTTACATACAAATTTAAAAATACAAGTATTTTCACGCTTTCTTCTATCACATTGGTAAATTAGAACATAAAATTGCAATTAACAAGTTTTTGGTGCCAGAAGCGATCAATTTGGAGGTGTTCGCGTGATATGTATGATAAGGCCATCGTTTTTGTAAACTCAATCCAGTTAAAACCAGATTTTGGTGAGCGGGCCGCATTTAACCGGTCGGCCCGAAGCCCTGAACGCGGCAGACGTAAGCGCACGCGCACATGTGGACGCAACAGAAATAAATACAATAATGGTAGGAACATAATTGTGCCACACGCCTCTCCGCACATGGATAAAAAAATATTGTATAAATAAACTTTCTTTGAAAGCTAGATGTGCTTGTTTTTTAAAGACGCCGCCTGAAAACCCTTCCACTGCGACGCACGACTTTTTCTGTCCGTTAATTAAAGAACCAGATCACAATTTTGTTTATGGTCCGATAATTTTGTTTTGATTTGTTCCAATTTGATTATCATTTTTTTTATAGAACAGGGTGACAAACAAGCACACAGTCCACCTGATAGTAAGTGGTTACTGTGGCCCATAGACATCTACATCTATCTTCGATTACGAATCAAAATGCAGATGCGTTGTCACCCGTGAGGACTAAGATGGAATGCCTCTTTTCAAGTAAAAAGGGTCTCCGGTTCTCTACACTCACCATACAAAACACAGCAGTGTTAAGCTGCTGTTTGACGCTGGTATTCTGTATTAATAAATTATATCAAATAAATTAAACTATAATGCTGTTTGTTCTAGTGTTAGTTTACGTAGGGTGGCGAACTTTGTGAAAGGTCTTACATGATACTGTTTTTGCTGAATACTAGGCATTCCATCTTAAATAACGCATCTGCATTTTAATTCTTAATTGAGGCTAAATAATGTAGATGTCACAGCATGTACTTACCATAAGGCTCCATGATGCTCGTTTGTCACCTTATACATGAGTGATGACGAAATTGAGATGTTTTATTGTATAAGCATTATAATCCGCCATTCCACTACTGATGTGAACCATACCTGACACAAGCATATTAAGCGTACTTGGAGTGTTGAATAACGATTATAATGACGACTAATTTGTGATGTGTGTCTTTCTTTTGTTTTTGTTTTGAATGCACTCGAACCGTGATACTTTTATTAGTGTCATGTAATAGTGTCCTCTATAATAAATTGTTTACAAACTTCTTCACAATACGTGAATGCGTAACATTGCGAAGATTGCGAAGAGATTTTGGCGGCAGTTGAGCCAACAGTTTTTTTAATAGAAGTGGGGGCAAACGAGCAAGCGGCTCACCTGATGGTAAGTGACTACCGCCGCCCATGAACAACTGCAACACCAGGGGAATAGCAGATGCATTGCCGGCCTTTTAGAAAGGTGTAAGCTCTTTTCTCGAAGGTCCCTAAGTCGTATCTGTTCGGAAAAATCGCCGGTGGTAAACAATTCCACAGAGAAGTTGTACGAGGAAGAAAACTCCTAGTAAAACGTACAGCCGTGGACCGCCAAGCATCCAGATGGTGAAGATGGTATCGTGAATTTTGACGCGATGTGCTTTTGTGAAATTTGGCGGCTGGAATTAATCCGAACAATTCCTCAGAGCACTCCCCGTGGTAAATTCGATAGAAAATGCAAGGGGATGCAACATCCCTACGCAGTGCAAGTGTATCGAGCCTATCAGAAAGAACTCGGTTGTCGACGATTTGAACCGCTTTGCGCAGGATGCGGTCAACTGGAAGGAGCTGGCACTGGGGTGCCCCGGCCCAGAGATGAGAACAGTATTCCATGTGAGGCCGAACTTGCGTTTTGTAAAGTTGCAAGCGATGTGCCGGCATGAAATACTGTCTCACTCTGCTGAGCACGCCAAACTTTTTAAAGGCTAATTTGGCCTTCACTTCCAAGTGACCACGAAACTACACCCTATTCGATATGTCGACGCCGAGGATTCCGATGCTAGCTGAGACAGCAAGGAGAGTCCCTTGAAACTGATGAGATGCGACAAAGGGGTTCTTTTTAGCGGTAAAGGCGTAAACTTGTGTGTTCTGGGGATTGAACTGGACTAGATTTAGTCGCCCCCAATCCGAGACTTTGTTCAGCAAAGACTCGACTTCAGACATAAGTTTGTCCCCGTACTCGACCACGTTGCTGCCAAAACTCTGTATTATTCCTTAAAAATAATTATGTTCAACCTGTTTTTATAGACGCCCATATCAAATTTTACTAAAAGTGCACACTATTTAAACTTTGAAAGATAATATTTTCGACATCGAACCTGACTGTCTGCGGACTATAGGAAACGCCAGTTATTATTTTAATTTTAAAAACGTTAACCCTACATCAGGGTATTTCTCATATATCGTGGCAGTTTACATAGATAAATTTTGCAAGGACAAACATCCAGACCCAAAACAATTATTTATGGGCCATACAAATACTTGTTCCGTGCGCGATTTCTACCCGTAGCCTTTAGCACTGCAACTCATTACTAAGCCTCTGCGCCATGGAGCCGTCTTCCGGCATTTTTTTTATTTAATTCTTACGGCTTCCAATAGATGGCGGTGTACCAACTTACTTCAGATACAAAATATCGGCGATGAGAAGCAACTTCAAAGATGCCAGACCTCTGGCACTGTAGTCGTCAATCCGCCTGCCAAGCTTAACTCCTCCCTATAACAAGAGAGGCATGTCCAGCGTCTCATGACGGCTCCGTGGCGCAGTGGCTTAGCAATGAGCTGTTGCGCTGGGGCCGCGGGTTCGAATCCCGCACGGAACAAGTATTTGTATCGCCTACAAATAGTTGTTCCGGGTCTGGATGATTGTCCTTGTGCATTTTTATTTTTCATAACATTTTTAAAAAAAAAATTAAGCCATATGTAAAATAACCAGATTGGCGATGAGGAGCAGACATGTGTCATTTATTCCTTTCTAGTGACCCGATCATTCAAGTATCGATTAGTTTTACGAACCGGGTCATTCGGTTCGATAATTCAAATGGATCATTTCGAGTTTTAGTACTCCGTAACCGACAGAAATAATGTTCGACGACCGACATTGCTATACTATTTGATCATTTGATCCGGAGCGTTCAAATGTAATTGTAATCATCAATACTTTGAAGCGAACCGGGTCAAATGATTGACACATGTCTAATGAGGAGCAACGTCAAAGGTGCGAGACGTCTGGTGCTGTGATCATCATTCCGCCCGCTACGTTTAGCACGTCACGTTTGAAGATTGAAGGAAACCCTCCCTACAATGCGAGAGCCTCATGTCCAGCAATGGAATCTTACGGACTACTAAAGACGAAGAAGAAAATTTTTATCTATGACAGTTAAAGAATAAAATTACTTTTTGTCTTGATGATGCCTCATTTAGATGCGAAACTGTCCTATGTATTCCCTAGTTTAGATGTAGTAGTGATAATGCACGCGATTATGCGAGAGAGAGAGAGGGGTGTTCTACAACCTAGATGATGCACTGTTAGTAATCAATTAAAGAAACTCCATTTTAGATTTATCTTAATTTTTTTAGAATAAGGGTGACAAATGAGCACAAACTTCACCTAACTGGATAACTGGATACTGTGGCTCTTGAAATTGCATGAAAATAAAATTACAATAAACATTTTCATTGGAGCGCTTAGCTTAGCTACACTCAAAAGGCTACACTCAAAGTGCCGCGGTCCCCTGTACCGCGCACTTTGAGAGGGTCTGAACTGAATTTGACACTTGCACTTGTTTATTTCACAGTTTCAAAAGTCAAAATCAAAATTTCGGATGGAAGTAGGGTTGCCACCCGTACTATATAATATAATATATAGTATCGTCATCGATATACATATAGAAAAATTATATAGTACGAAAAATATTATATTTTTGAACATGGTAGATAGAGCCATGCTACAGCTATGTTTGTAGTATAGTTGTAGCACGAATGGGTCGGCTCGAGCGGGGAAGGACCACGCTCTCACAGAATACCAGCGTAAAATAGCAGCTTAACACTGCTGTGTTTCGTGCGGTGAGTGTAGAGAACCGGAGACCCTTTTTGGAAACGAGGCATTCCATCTTGGTCCTCACGGGTGACAATGTATCTGCATTTTGATTCGCAAACGAGGATAAATGTAGATGTCTATGGGCCACTGCAACCACTTACCATCAGGTGGACTGTGTGACGTTTGTCACCCTATCCTATAAAAAAATACTATATTTTACCCATAATTCCATTGTCGCACTTTTTTTATATTAACTGTGACTGGAAGTCTAGAACAAGTAAGTTTTATATGCAAAGAATATCAGTCATCAATGTAAAATGTAAAGAAAAATAAATAGAGCTACATACGAGTACTCTATTTCTTTTCATTTAATTAAAAATGAATTGTAAGTAATGTATTTTAATATGAATCTATATTGCTCAGATTCCCATAATTATTTTAAAGGTAGTATTTAAGGTCAAAGCAGAGAGCAATAATACTTATGTATATGGATAAATACATAAAGATTAAAAATAAATGTTTACTTTTTTCTCTGAATTTCCCAAAAGTACTATATTTTTGCACCTTTTTTTGGAAAAAAATACCATATTTGTTATAAAAAAGGTGGCTACCCTAGACGGAAGAATGTCGTAGTTTTTGTAGATTGTAAATTTGGTCTACATTAGGGTCAGAAGCACATGAGTAACTACATTGGGCATCGGCATCGCTAATTTTATTTATTTCTGATAATAATGAATTACTCAAAAAATTATGCTGGTGTTTTTACATAAATGTATTATGTTATTAACAAGATTACCGAAATAAACGTATTATTTATTATTATTATTATTAAATGTATACTCTAAAATTTATGGAACAAACAGATATTTGTTTTGATAAAAATACCGTAAACACAGAATAATATATATCAGTCACGGTACTTAAATAAATTACTGTAAATATACATAGTCGGGTAATAAGTTCTGTCAAAACCTTATTATAAACATTTTTTGAATACTGGCTAGATGAACTTCTCCAATTTTAAAAATATAACGTTTGCGCTTGCCGAAAATAAAAAAAGACATTAAATTTCATTCATTTTCAAATATGGAGTGGTCGAAGAAAGAAGAGTAGCGGTTATCGCGTTACACCGCTGTGTTTACGCGCCAAAAGAGATTTTCAATATTCTACAAAAATTAAAAATAACCCTACGATTTGTTTATCGCACTATCAATCGATTCACTGAAGATTCACGCTTCAAAGTTCAAAGATCGTAAGAGGACCGGTCGACCTCGTACAGTTAGGACACCCGCGATCATCAAAGCAGTTAAGGCGCGAATCCAAGGAAAATCCTGTTCGTAGACAAAAAACCTCAGCTCTTCTGATGGGCCTAAGCAGAACCAAGGTGAAAAGGGTGATCAATGAAAACCTAGGACTACGAGCTTATCGAAAGAAGACCGGACATTTTTGAACGAGCATTTGAAAAATATTAGGCTGGATAGATCCCCGTGGAATTGACTTTATCGGACATGAAGATTAGCTCTCTTCTAGTCCAGATTTAAACCCACTGGATTACAAGATATAGCAACATTTGAAGGAGAAAGTCTGTGCTAAACCTAATCAGAATTTGGAATCTCTCCGAGCATCTTTGGCTAAAACAGCGGCAGAAATAGATATGAGTGTGGTGCGTGCTGCGATTGAAGATTGGCCGCGTCGATTAAGGGCATGTATACAACATAGGGGAGGGCATTTTGAATAATGTAAATAAAATTGTAATCTAAATTAAATTACCTTTCATTTCATATATAATTTCTATATATTTATCAAAAAGTGTATCATTAATTTAATAAAAAGTTTTTGATAGAACTTATGACCTGACTAAGTATAATAATCCATACACCTATTTGCGCGGCCGTAAAATTACAACTGGACTGGATTTGTATATTTTTTCTTTAGTATTACAGGGCCAAAAATGGGAAAAAACAATTTTTGATGTATATGATGTATGTACTAATAATAACTATTTATACATATATATATATATATATATATATATATATATATATATATATATATATATATATTTAAACTCATTGAATTTATAGCAAATAAAGGAATTTGAATTTGATGTGTTATTTAATGTCTGCTGTATGTTGCTTTTTAATTTACCGAAGCTGTTTGAGAAGATGCCTATTGTCGTAAAATATCAATTTTAAAAACTGTTCCCTTTTGCATATAGAGAAACAGAAACAGAAACAGAAACAGAAACAGAAACTTTTTTATTCAATATAGATTATAAATAATA
This sequence comes from Parnassius glacialis, assembly GCA_033319125.1. Taxonomy (NCBI): domain Eukaryota; kingdom Metazoa; phylum Arthropoda; class Insecta; order Lepidoptera; family Papilionidae; genus Parnassius; species Parnassius glacialis. Next base: position 6,267,185 of record JAVANC010000007.1, on the reverse strand, counting down.
CTTATTGAAAGTCACACTTTTGTTTGATTACCACTGGTAATTAGATGAATGAAGATCAATTATGGCGACATTAATATCCGTGTTGTGAGCAACGTGATTCTTCAACGTCATTTCTTATTAATCTGTTTAATGGAGAATAATATCCCAAATTTGATCGGGGTATTTTTTTCCACAAATCGGGATATTAAATGGTATTTATTCAATTCGGGCAACTTCCTAGGAATAGAATTATTTATTTGATACCAAGTAAGTGGCATTAATTTTTTATTCTTTATATAAGACCTGAACCAGTTTATTTTTTCTAAAGAAGCCATTTCAAACAACAATTGTGTCCTAGTAGTAGTCGCGAATGCGCGAAGACTTTGATATAAAATAAGATATTAATATAAAATAAATATAAGAATTTAATATAAAATATCTTAATTTAATCTAAACAAACATATTTCTAAGTAAAATGTAATAATAACTATCTTATGGAATTCACAAATCTTTAATTTACGCAATATATAGTTTGTACGGATTGCAGTACAGTTCAGTTGAACATAGTCAATGTTCGGAATGGCTTCTCTAGTACGTAGTAGAAAACTCAATGATTTTTTAAGGATCGATAGGTTTTAACTACTTGGTCGATTAAGCAGTTGCTAAAAATACTTACGTATGATTCTTGATAAATCCACAGAATACTTAGTACAAGAAATAAAACCGAGACATAAAAGAATATATTTGCTGGACATTCACAGGTTGTTATAATGTTTATTGGGCACTAAGATGGAATGCCTCCTTTTTAGTAGTCTCCGGTTCTCTATAGTCGCAGCATTTAGTTGCTATTTATGCTGGTATTCTGTCAGAGCGCGATCCTTCCCAGATCGAGATAACCTATTCGTGCTACAACCATAATATACCTGCAACATGGCTCTACCACGTATCCACAACAACTCCTCAACCGGTCGCTTAAGTACTTGCTCTATATTAACTTGTTGTATATTAAAAAATATTTCGCTGTAAAAAAATGTTTCTCACGTGTGTCGCATGACAACAAAAATGGAATCATTGCCATGTGTCCAACCATTACTCATCTCGTTTCTTTAAACTTTAAAAAAATTTAAACGTGCTCACTAAAATGCGTTCGAGAACACTAAATTAACCCCTAACTTTCCATTTCGAATTGAAATGACACATTTTAAGAAAAAAAAACTTAACCCATTCGTAGACATGTGCGGTGAAAAAAAAATTGAGTTTTTTTTTATTATAGACGAGTTCAGTAACCAGATCGGGATTAAGAATACAGTTATTTTAACTTTTTTGTCGGTTCAGTGGTTTTGTAGTTGCGTACGACTGCTGTTATAATTAAGAGCCACATGTCAGTGATGAGTAGGGTTGGTTTTCATGTCGATATTTTAGTGATATATATATGTCGATATATTATTACTGTCTCTCGTTTTTGTAATAGAGACAGAAACGTTTTTATTCAATATAGTTTATATTGATAGTTACTATTTTGTTTTATTTTTCATTGAAATAAATAGATGAGAAGATATTCATTAGCTACCTTGAAGGCTATTTCTGTTGTTGAATGGCTAATTACTAATATATTTTTTTTTACTTCTCCACATGTACATAGAAAAGAAAACAGCGTTAACTGGAAATATTAGTTTGTTAATCGATAAATAATTCCGCACTACTATCTAAAAATTTAAGTACAGGATAATATTATTCATATCATTGCAGCTCGTTATAAATCATAGTATTTCTCAAGGAATGTCAAAAATTATAGACTTACAGGTCATCACTGCATCTAATGCGGCCGCACATTTTATTTTATTGTACTTATTAAAAAGTACATACATACATACATATAATCACGCCTCTTTCCCGTAGGGATAGGCAGAGACCACTTCTTTCCACTTGCTACGATCCTTACATACTTATTTCGCTTCGTCCACTTTCATTATTCCCTTCATACATGCTCTACGGTTTAGGGTACTCTTGACCTGGCCTTTTTTCAAGACGTCCCTGATTTGATCTGGAAATGTCCGCCTAGGTCTACCCCTTCCAACACTTTCATTCTCACTCGCCTTATACACTTTTTTCGTCAATCGTTCTTCATTCATTCTCTCGACATGGCCAAACCATCTCAGCATACCTTTCTCAATTTTTGTCACTACATCTTCTTTCAGATAAAAAAAAGTTTCAGTTAAAAAGTATCAACAGGAATTTACTAATAATATTGATTTACTTCATAATATTGACAGAAATTTATAAAACATTTTTTTATTAATATCTCGAAATTATAATATGGTAATTTTTGTATAGCAATTTATTGTTTAGTAAAATTACTCTTCGAAATTCTATTCTTCGATATATTTAAAAATATTCGGTAAATAACAGCACTAGTACACTTGTTTCATCTCATAAATCAAGCAAGCGCGCGCGTACGGAACGTTGGCGTATCGATGAAATTACACTATGCGTTTATATTAATAACTTAACTTTGTCTTTTTTTAACTATTCTTTTATTAAAGACAAGTTTTCGTGAAGCGCCTCGTAATATTTTATCGACACGACGAAATAATCACGTGCAGCTTCTGGAATCACGATCAGATTTGAAATGATCGTAAAAATAATTTATGAATTTATGTGCATGGAGTGTTTTATATTAATTTTTTTTTTCATTAAAAATATATTTGTCTTAATTTAAATTTATTTCACTTTCTGTTTCTTGTGCAGACGTTTATAATTTTCAATTTTCAGCTTTTCAGTTTTCCTCTTGTTTTCTTTCTGTTATACAATAATTTTATAATTAATACTTAATAATTTTATACGTGGTAGAGCCATGCTGCAGCTATATTAGTAGTATAGTTGTAGCACGAATGGGTCGGCTCGAGCAGGGAAAGACCACGCTCCCACAGAATACCAGCGTAAAATAGCAGCTTAACACTGCTGTGTTTCGTATGTTGAGTGTAGAGAACCGGAGACCCTTTTTACTGGAAAAGAGGCATTACATCTTAGTCCTCACGGGTGACAACGCATTTGCATTTTGATTCGCAAACGACGATAGATGTAGATGTCTATGGGCCACAGCAACCACTTACCATCAGGTGGACTGTGTGCTCGTTTGTCACCCTATCCTACAAATATGTATTTTGCAAAAATGACACTAAGCATTGCGATTACATACAAATCGTTCTCATAATGGTCTATATTTTAAAGTATAATGATGAACTGAAAAGTCTTTCAATGTATTTATTTACTGAGTGTTAGGACTACTTTTTTCTAGGAATCCCTCTGGGAAACCACCGCCTTACCTACGCCATATTACCCCCTCACCTATTATTGACGTCGAATAGCAGTGTTTGCACAGCTGGTTTTGGTGTGAAGGGTATAGGGAGTCATTTAAAGTTCGCGAACATCGATATATATATATATATATATATATATATATATATATATATATATATATATATATATATATATATATATATATATATATATATATATATACTACTCACTAGATTTCGCATTCAGAACATTGAATATGTTCAACTGAACTGTACTGCAATCCGTACACTAAACTAAATATTGCGTAAATTGAATATTTGTGGATTCCATAAGATAATTACTATTAAGTACATTTTATTTAGAAATATGTTTGTTTAGATTAAAATAAGAGTATTTTATATTAAACTCTTATATTAATTTTATATTAATATCTTATTTTATATTAAATTAAAGTATTTCCCGTGCATGCGCGAAAACAGAGTGGCGAACAATTTTGTTTGGAGAAGCTTGTCTAGTACGTACTACGTAGTACATATAACTGTTCCTGAGGCATTTCATATTAATGCTCCAAACAGATTACCCCGTTTTAATGTCTACAAGCTGTTTTTTTGGTCCCACCTCATAGGACTAACCTCGGTCTTAATTCAGTATTATTCTTTATTTAGACTGTATAATGATGTATCTAGGCCATCTGATTTGGATATTTTCAATGACAATTTAAATAATTTCAGAAGAAAAATGTTACTTTATTTAGAATATAAATTTTAGACGATAAATTTAAACCTTTTTAATTTCTCATAAATACGTAATTTTGCTACTGTTACTATAAAATTTTACGTTATTTAACTTTTCGCAACATTACTCTGTGTTAGCTGTGGGTGCCTATAACTGGGTGCACATTGCATGTTCTCACAATGCTTGTATCTTGTTTTTGTGTATTATCTGTCGGTGACCCTTATAAATAAATAAATAAATATTATGGTAGTCCTCAGGAGTGACAACGCATTTGTAGTTCTTTTTTTTATTGTAGCCCACTGAGTCTGTAATTGGCTGCAGGTGTAAGCATAATCCCCCTCCCCTTCCTTAATAGCCGTGGCTTGGTCACCACAATGGAACAAAGAGGAACCCACATGACTCTCCCGAGGTGAAGGGCCGTCCCGAAGTTGCCACTCCGAGTGGGTTTGGCGAGCCCATTTCGGTTGTGTGTTGGTGGGTTGCAACGAGAGGGGTGTCCTCTCCCCTACCGCGCAGCCGAGTTGTTGGTATAGCGATGCGCCACGCGCCCTATCCTCCGCGACTCTGACGGGGCCGCACCGTTTATGTGGTGGGGCTGCGGGGGTAGACGATTGTCGGTGATGCGAGGCGCCTACTATCCGCAGCCGAATCTTGGTTAGCAGCGGAGCCATAGACATAGACATAGTTGTGATCAGGAAGGCTAGTGTTTCTGAGTGCTCGTCTTTCCATGGCCTTTGTGTATCAAACACGGAGGTGTTTGATACACAAAGGCCATGGAGGCGCAACAGCGCAGGTGTAGTTGTAGGCCGTGGAGGAAGGCGCGTCATGTGTTCTGGTGGTAGCGAGACATTACCCATTCTTGCCCTCGCAAGGCGGGTATGCGTAGGCATTTTCCCATGTTAAAAAAGGTGTAAGCATTAGCCATTTGTTAGCAAGTAGAGAGTATGTTCATTAGTCATTTCAGTTTAATAAACAAAAATTATGTTTATGATCTAATCACGGATAGACGGCACTTCCAGCTTCTATCAAGAAGAGCCATGGCAGCTCACTAAGCGCTCGCTGTTAATTTCACAGTTCGAGAGTAATATGGGTCTATCACTGTCGGCACAAATTAAATTGCAAAATGGAATTTTAAGTGCTGACCTACAACGTGCTCTGCGGTAAAAGTGGTGTGATTTTACGCGTTAAATGTTTGTGTGCTTGTAAAATAATTTTAAATATAAAATCAAATGCGCCGATGATAATAAAACTTCAAGTTACTCAGTTGATTTTATTCACTTGATATTTATGTTATATAGAATTAGGGTGACAAACGAGCACATAGTACACCTGATGGTAAGTGGTTGCTGTGGCCCATATACAATATACATCTATATCTATTCTCGTTTGCGAATTAAAATGCAGATGCGTTGTCAGCCTTGAGGACTAAGATGGATTGCCTCTTTTCCAGTAAAATGGGTATCCGGTTCTCTACACTCACCATACGAAGCACAGCAGCGTTAAGCTGCTATTTTACGCTGGTATTCTGTGAGCGTGTGGTCCTTCCCCGGTCGAGCCAACCCATTCGTGTTACAACTATACTATTAATATAGCTGCAGCATGGCTCTACCACGTAAAATATACACTATATATACTATTATTATTGAGTCATACCTACTACTGGGTTGATTCAGTTTCCTAGAAACTTCACAAGTTTTGTGTTGTATTTATTCCTCCTTTATGGGAAATACCTTCAATTAGGGTTTACAAAGGTTGGGCATAATGTTTTAAAAAGTGGCTAATGCAACTTGTTTTCTTCATTATCTACCGCAATTTTTTTATTTTTTTTACTGTAATAGCAATTTTAACAGTGGTAGAGCCACGCGGCAGCTTTTGCTGTGGCACGGATGGGCCGGCTCGAACCGGGGTGGTACCACGACCTCACAGAAAACCAGCGTGAAGTAGAGGTTTACCTCTGCGTTTCGCTTGGTGAGTGCAGGTGGCCGGAGGCCCTTTTTACTGGAAATGAGGCATTCCATCTTAGTCTTCACGGGTAACAACGCATCTACATTTTTTTTTGATATGTAATAGAGGATAGATGTAGATGTCTATGGGCCGCAGCAACCACTTACCATCAGATGGACTGTGTGCTCGTTTGTCACCCTTATCATATAAAAAAAATATCTTTTCACTAAGGTCTTTTTCAACAAAACAGTTGGTAGGATAATGTGTTTGGTGATGAATGTGATGATGGAAATCAGAATGGAGATGCGTACTGGCGATATTTACTTCTTCGCGATACTTACTTTGCCCCGTCCAACCCTATTGTGTCAATTTTTTTTAGTTTTTAAAACAGAAATATAGAATGAATGGTCCCTTTCAATTTTATAAAGTACTAGCTCGCCAGGCAGACGTTGTTCTGCCCTTTCCAACGACCCTTCCTATAAAAATCCTTAAAATCACAAGAAAAAACTTTGAGGGTCCCTTATTTAGATAAAAACTATCCTATCTTTCAAGTTGGACCAATATGCACACAGTGTGCAAAATTTCATTGAAATCAGTTCAGTAGTTTAGGAGTCCATCGCGGACAAACAACGTGACACGTAATTTTTAAATATATAAAGATTATGATTCGTTTTTGTTTTGTTTTGAAACGTTACCCCTCACTAATATTTTATCCTGCATCATAGATGCAGCCTACATAGATAAATTGCACAAGGGTAAACATCCAGACAGGATTTTGGTCATGGCGGCCAGTCTCACGAGACGAGCTATTTGTTAAGGACAGAATTATAGTGCCCAAGTGTAAGCGCAGGGCACAGGTGCACTCTCTATTCCCTCACTCTCATACAACGTGGTAGAGTCATGCTGCAGCTATATTAGTAGTATAGTTGTAGCACGAATGGGTCGACTCTACCAGGGAAGGACCACGCTCACACAGAATACCAGCGTAAAACAGCAGCTTAACACTGTTGTGTTTCGTATGTTGAGTGTAGAGAACCGGAGACCCTTTTTACTGGAAAAGAGGCATTCCATCTAAGACCTCACAGGGTGACAACGCATGTGCATTTTGATTCGCAAACGAGGATAGATGTAGATGTCTATGGGCCACAACAACCACTTACCATCAGGTGGGCTGTGTGCTCGTTTGTCACCCTATCCTATAAAAAAAACACCGATGGGACGATAAGCACACACGACTGGAGAGAGATTAGGTGCAGGACTAATGGTTTTACGTGCTTTCCAAGGCACGGGGATGAAACACCGGCAACTTCCTATCTCTGGCCGTTACTGAGATTTTCTTGACAGAAAATTTGAAAAAAGAACTGTTGGCCTAGCCCAAGTATTGAACCGGGACTTCCAAATCAGTAATCGCGTTTTGACCACCAGATCAACGAAGCAGTAATTGGAAAAGGTATTGTACGAGTCCATAGCCAATGAAACATAGTCTTCTGCGCGAACCTCATATTTTGAAGACTAAAGCTTAGAAAATCCAAAGTAACGGTAATTTTATGACGTGACAGTAATTAAACCTATCATCAATAGCCCATATATCTAAATTAGCAAGCGGACTTAATTCTGCAGCATATGCTGTAAGAAAGATTAGAAGTCTCACAGATGTTGAGACAGCTAGATTAGCGTATTTTGGTTACTTTCATAGCGTAATGTCGTATGGAATTTTGCTATAGGGTAATGCCACTGATATTGAAGCTATATTTGTTTTGAAAAACAGAGCCGTACGGGCGATTTATAACCTGAATTGTAAAGAGTCCCTCAAAGAAAAATTTAAAGAAATAAACATATTAACTTTGGCATCGCAATATATTTATGAAAATGTAATGTATGTACATAAAAACATAAATAGCTTTAATAAGAATAAGGATGTTCATACTTTAAACACTAGGAACAAACTAAAGCTTGTAGTGCCCGTTACTAGACTCCACAGAATCAGTAATTCATTTATGGGGCAATGTATATGCTTTAACAACAAAATCGCAGAACATGTTCAAAGTTTGTCAATAAACAAGTTTAAAAGTGTTATTGAAGAAAAACTGTACAAAAAGGGTTATTATAATATCAAGGAATAAATAAATGAAAATAACCCCTGGGAATAAGGTGATCGTCACCATGCTGGTTCTATGAAAATTCATTTGAAAATTGTATAAACAAAATTATTGTTAAGTGAAATATGTTTAAAAAAAAGTCCCGCTGGGTTTCTTGTTCTTTCTTCCCAGGACAGAGGTATTTTCCGATTCAGTGGTAAATAAAAAATGACTTTCAATAAGTATTATGTAATAATCAATATTAAATAAAAAATCATTCTATTCTATTCTATTCTATAATAACTACAGACTGTTCGAGTGTGAGCCCGAAATATTTCATCATCATGTTCATGATATCCATAGACGCATAATTTATTTTATGATGTCGGTTGCTAGTGACACTTTATGTTATAAAAAAAAAAATTTATATTTTTTCGGTTAAATCGATATTTTATTTGAGATATATATCTGGGGACCTTGCAGGAAGAGAAAAAGATTTTAAAGAAGATTCTTCATTTTCAACCGCAAAAAAGTGATAAACTTCAAAAAACGTGATAACTATTAGAATAGAATAGAATAATTTTTTATTCAATATAGATCACATGTGTAATACTTATTGAAAGTCATTTTTTACTTTACCACTGGTTCGAAAAATTTTTTTTTTTATTTAATTTAATTAAAACTGGTTTGATAAAAAAACTACAATTACGAATAAAACTAAATATTTTCCCATTCAACGTATACGCAATGTAGCCGTATGAAAAGAACAAATAACAATAAAAAGACTACAACAATATTTAATCTGTGAACAACATATTCGAGCATCGAGACAGTGTTATGATATTCGAGTTAATATCATCTTGAGTGATTCATTTCAGTCACATTTGCTAACCAGCCGCATCGAGTTCCGAGACGTATTTTAATGATATCTACAATTAAAAAAACGAGCTACTCATATCCGCTGACTGATGCGACATATCCTCTCCAGTTACGTGTTGTTGAGACTTACATATTAGTTCCAGTTTTAAGTAGTATATGGATATAATGGTATTAGATTAATAGAAAGAAATAATTTTGGGAACATGGTCATTTGAAAACTATTAAGTTCATACATATTGAATCATAGGTGTACTCGTATATATATTTCATATCACTAACTTAGACTTCCAATATACGTTGTCATTCGACATATTTGTAATAATTTAAAATTAAAAATTTTGTACAACGACTTCAATATAAATTATTAAGAATAACTCAAACGCTATTGATCAGACCTTGATCAAATCTATATGGGACCACATGTGAACCACCAGCTTTCAGATAAAACAGAATTTTCGAAATCGGTTCACCTAGTAAAAAGTTATGAGGTAACACAAAAAAAATACAGTCGAATTGAGTACCGTCTCCTTTTTGATGTCGGTAGCAAATGTGACATGGTTGTCGAATTCTAAAGTAAATACCTTTTAACCCTTTCGCTGTGCCCGTGCACCACATATAGTTCATAGCTATTGTCTTACTATTGTGTCTGAAAACCGAACAGTGAAAGTGTTAATAAAGCTACAAAAATTCTAAACTAAAAATGTAGAGCCGCGGGTTCGAATCTCGCATTTATAGATTGCTTTGTTTGCCATAATTGTTACGGGGGTTGGCAACCGATTGTTTTTTATTATTTTAATTTTTTAATAAGAAGATACCGCTGTCCATTTCAAGTTTTAGTTTCCCTCTGTCGCCTCTTAAGAAAACTATGGGACGCATAATATGGTCCCGGGCAAGATGTCTATTCCCGCCACGATACAGGGTTATTTTACAATAACCGGCCTTTGCAGAGAAGGTTCAGAATAAGTAATATAGGCAAATGGTGAAAAAAATTATTAAAAAAATTTCAAACATTCTGTCCTTTTTATCTTTTCTGCCGACTTCCAAAAAGGAGACGGTACTCAATTCGACTGTATGTTTTTTTATGTGTGTTACCTCATAACTTTGTACTGGGCGAACCGATTTCGATGATTCTTTTTTTACATGAAAGCTGATAGTTCTCGTGTGGTCCCATATGAATTTGATCAAGGTCAGACCAATGGTTATTGAGTTATTCTTAAATAACCTATATTGAAGTCGGCTGTACAAAATTTTTAATTTTAAATTATAAATTCAAAATGCGTGCATTATTTTAACTGATTTTGCTGCGCACGCACTCATTCGTAAGGGTCGATTAGTAGGCAAAAACGTTGTTGCCCATAAATCATATTCAATTTGGAATAATTTCAATTAAAAATAAAAGTCTTATTTACTCGTGTTTTTTTTTTAGGATAAGGGTGACAAACGAGCACACAGTCCACCTGATGGTAAGTGGTTGCTGCGGCCCATAGACATCTACATCTATCCTCTATTACAAATCAAAATGTAGATGCGTTGTCACCCGTGAGGCCTAAGATGGAATGCCTCATTTCCAGTAAAAAGGGCCTCCGGCCACCTGCACTCATCAAGCGAAACGCAGAGGTAAACCTCTACTTCACGCTGGTTTTCTGTGAGGTCGTGGTACCACCCCGGTTCGAGCCGGCCCATCCGTGCGACAGCAAAAGCTGCCGCGTGGCTCTACCACTATTAGAGTGTTTTAAAAAACTGCAATAACGGTATATCATTATTTATATATTTGAACTTACATTTAAAATTTGGCTACTCTTTGAAAAATAACCGTGTAAAATGTAGAATATTATATAAAATTTTAGAGGCGTATAGGAAAAGAAAACCAGACTACGTATGAGATATAAGAATTTCTGATGTGTCAAAAGAAGAGTGGTGTAATTTTCTAGGTGGTAGAGCCATGTTGCAGCGATGTTGGGCAAATGGGTCGGCTTGACCGGGGAAGGAAAACACTTTCACAGAAAACCAGGGTAAAATAGCAGATCAATGCTGCTATGTTTCTTATATTCCATCTTTTAGTCATAGTCCTCAGGGGTGACGCATCTGCATTTTGATTCGTGGGTTGTGTGCTCGTTTGTCACCCCTTTTCTATAAAAAAAGGTATTAGTCAAGTAGCTCAGACGTATAGAAAATAAATAATATAAGTGTAAATTTGAAATGATCTAAGATGGTAAGTGATTTCTGTGGCCCAAAGACATTTACATCTATCCTCGTTTGCGAATCAAAACGCAGATGCGTTGTCAGCCACGAGGACTAAGATGGAATGTCTCTTTTCCAGTAAAAAGGGGTTCCGTAAAATAGCATTAAGGTGGTATTTTACGCTGGTATTCTGTGAGAGCGTGGTCCTACCCCGGTCGGGCAGACCCATTCGTGCTAGAACTATATATTTAATAGAGCTGCGTATAAAATTATACTAGTTATAATGTGATATTTTTATTATGTAATTTCTTATTGGTATGACTTTCGTTTTACTCTTACTTCTAAAACTTATAAGAAGTACGTATAAAATACCTGTGGGTGTACCTGTGTAACTGTACTATAGATTAGTAAACGTTTGTATAGTCATAAGTTAGTATTTCTTTATAGTATAAGGGTGACAAACGAACACATAGTCCACCTGATGGTAAGAGGCTACTGTGGCCCATAGACATCTACACCTATCTTCGATTACGAATCAAAATGCAGATGCTTTGTCACCCGTGAGGAATAAGATGGAATGCCTTGTTTCCAGTAAAAAGGGTCTCCGGTTTTTAGTAGTAATAGTATCTTACTATTGTACCACTCTACGTATTAAAACGATTTTGCCTTCACCGGTATTTTGTTTTCTTGCACTGATGCATTTTTGTTAAGGCGGCTCTTCACGTTGGCCAACATAATGGCGAATGTGTTGGCAAATATATTAGCCAAGTGTTTGTGATGGCGTCCACACGTTGGAATGTCCTTCAGTTTGCTTTGGTTCAGGCCAATGTGCGGACGAATTTATGAAAATGTATATTGTGGCGCTAACAGCTGCTGCGGTTTTATTTATTCACAGCATACTGTAGTAGTAAATGTACACGTAAATGTGAATAAGAAAAGGGTGATCAAAAAGAAATGGAAAAAAGAAATTTCATTTCTGCTGCTCCACAAACAATTTTCGGTTATATCGGTAATGCTCTATAATGCGAAAAGTTTCTTCATTGGTCATTAATACTGCCATTTTGTAGACACTAGTTACGATGCGTGAATATAAAATTTAAATCAGGTGCGTGCGATCGCTCTGGGAGCTCAACACGAGCGCTCTACACGATGGCCATTGGTATTGGCCAACACATTCGCCACTATGTTGGCCAACGTGAAGTGCCGCCATTACACACACTCCGCATTTTTCGAGTCATTACAGTCTATCAAAATTCCACTACTGAAAATGGATTTCCGTATAGAATGCCTCATAGGGGGTATTTTGCTATAGTTGCCACGCTTGGCAGATGGATTGGCAACCGTAGTTTTTGGTTGCTATTAGGACGACGTTTGTATCCCTCTGTCTGTGGAGTATTAGCCGCGTAGTGACGGTATTTTTTTTAAATTAAAAATGTCCTTCATCTGGCCTAGATGAGGTCTAAAATAGAGCGAGTTTGCCCAGAAGAAGCCTGTTAACACGCACCTTGAAGAGGTTCAGGTTATACGCATTCAGAAAAATAAACGCCGGCAGAGCATTATACTCCTTGGGTGTGCGCATTATATAATTTAAAATTAAAAATGTTGTACAGCCGACTTCAATATAAGTTATATAAGAATAACTCAATAACCATTGGTCTGACCTTGATCAATTCATATGGGACCACAAGAGAACTATCAGCTTTCATATAAAAAAGAATCATCGAAATCGGTTCACCCAGTACAAAGTTATGAAGTAACAAACATAAAAAAACATACAGTCGAATTGAGTACCGTCTCCTTTTTGGAAGTCGGCAGAAAAGATGACTTGAAGCGCTTAGTGCGAATTATTCGGAACGTCAACCAAGTGAGATTGGTAATCTGCAGAACGTCTGGTACTCCGATATGGCGGTATGAGCTTATGAAGCTCATAGTCGCACTCTTCGAAGTACAATCTGTATAAGACAGACAAGCAAGCTACTTGGCGGCGATGAGCTAAGCTGTGAAGTGTTGTTTCCACCAGCCTTTTGTCGCCGATAAGCCTATTGGCTCTGCGTTCCACTGAGTCGAGTGCAGCAGGTTGGTATTTTGCTGAGCCATCCCAAAGGAGATTGTAGTACTCCATGCATCTTCGGACTTGAGCTTTGTATAAAGTTAGAAGCTGTCCAGGCGTGAAGTATCGCCTCACCATGTTTAGAAAACCCAGTTATTTTACGGCAGTTTGTGCTTTCTACTCAACGTTAGCGCCAAAGTTGAGGTTAGCACAAGTGCACTTCGAAAAGTAGGAGTCAGATCAAACGAACGAAGTTTTGCGGAGAACAGACAGTCCTGCATTTTGGCGGCGTTGAAAGTGACCAGATTGCCGTCACCTCATTAGAAGACAATACTTAAAGTCACATTTATCCGCTATACCATGGCCTATCTGTATGAACGTATTACTGCCCTTCCATCTTTTGCACTGTCACCTGCAGTTCCAACAATACCTGGTATAAGTAGGTCATTGATGTGCAGCAGGAAAAGTGTCACAGAGAGAACAGACCTCTGAGGAACACCGGCATTAATATGCATTAGATCAGAAGAGCAGCCATCTATAACTACCCTGACCAACCGTTCACTCAGAAAGTCAGATATCCAGTTGCAAAATTCGGCGGGAAAGACGGAAGCTTGCTCAGCAGACTTGCGTGCCAAACCCTGTCAAAATTCTTCGAGATATCGAGTGAAACTGCTAGAACGGTGGTTCTTCTCGATGGCCTCGCCCCAGAAGTGAGTGACATTAACAAGAAGATCCCCAGTAGACCTTCCCTGGCGGAAGCCATATTGATGTCACTGAGAAGGTCATTTGTTTCATTATATGTCAGCAGCTTACTGTTCAGTACCCTTTCCATAACCTCACAAAGTATGGAGGTGATGGCAATTCGTCGATAATAACAGGGATTTACACGACTACCCTTTTTGGGTACTGGTTGCACATTGGCAAGTTTCCAAGATTTGGGCCCCGTTCGAGTCTTAAGAAAAAAACGGTACAAAACAGGACAACTCAGGCACACAATGCTTTAGTACCCTGGCAGTAATACTAATATATAACTATATAAGTAATGGCTTTGTTCATGTCTAGGTTTTGCAAAATTCTACGTTCTTCTTTTGTATGGATAGCAGGATCACAGTGAGGCAGGGTTGACGGTAGTTCAGAGCCAGCATCTAGACGAAAATTGCTCGCAAACAGGGATCCAAATAAATTTGCTTTTTCAGTCGCGGAGTGAGCCAGTGTTCCATCACATTTCTGCATAGGTGGCAATGAGGGACGGCAGAAATTGGATTTGACAACCTTCGACAGGGACTAAACTACTACCAGGATATTAGGAAGTAAGTCTGTGTATAGGGGATACGACTGACATGGTGCAATTATTGCACCCGTTTGCAGGACTTGGCAGCAGAATTCAGCTCTCTTCTTCGTACGAACCCTCCGCGCCTTAACTTTACGATCACCAGCTAGAACTCAGGCCTGGTAGGCGGACCCTTTTCTTGCCTCAGCAAGAGCACAGTCCAGATTATACCAGGGCCGAACATTGACGACCGAGAGGATCGAGCGGGATGTCGTAGAACGAAATAAAATATTTCATTCCTTGCCGTATCACGCCCGCAACCGCAAAGGCAATGCAGGAGGATTCATCCGAAGAAAAGTAAAAATATCTGCCATTGTCTTCTTTCAAAACTGTGATTTTGATATTAATTAATTAAGTATATTTTTGTCATGTGAAGACAGCGTAAGAGAAGCAAATATAGAAAATACCAGATATATCTTATGGTTTCCGATTGATAGCCAGCGGCGCAAACAATCTTGTTTACGGCGGACATAACACCCAGACCGGCGACAGTCAGTAGCGTCAATAATACGAAATATCTGACACTGTGGCCGTCAATACGGGAAATGTTCATGTCGACAGTAAACTATTACGGACTGTTGTAGTAGTATCAAATATTTAAAACATTAAAATCGAATTGTAAATTAATTATCTTTATCTTTATTATTAAGAAGTAAACGATCTATTAGATCTTTCTGAATTGAAAGACAGCAGCAGGTTGTTTGATGATTGCGCTGCCATCAAACAACTTTGCTTTTCAATGCCGATATGAATAAATAATCTGAAATCACTTCTATGGCCCTAGATTATAAAAGTTTAACCTATTTAAAAAAAAACTGATACATATTTAAACATTTATCAAACTATTAAAAATAAAACAGTGCTACATACTGATTTGAATATTTATCAAAAGGATTGGACAAAACCCCACTGTGATTTTGTTCATGAATTGAAATTTTTTTTTGAATTGTTTTTTTCTATTTTTACCGACAAGCCTAGCATACACATAGCTGTTTTATAACGCTACATAAATATGATAATGTTATCGTGTTATATATACATATAACACGATAACATTATTTTACAATTTGTTAGATGTTATGCCCCTACACCGGTTAACTTTCTGATATGTTGTATATCATTACTTACCATTTTGTAATCATTAGTTCGAAATGCTGACTATTTAAGAAGAATCTTTCTCTTTAGAATCACTTTATTTTTTTACTTACAGTATGTGTCGAATAATGATAGCGGGGTAAAATACAATGCAACAGAATACCTGTAGGGTTTGGAATTTTATACGCAAAATTTGTCGTCTTTCAATTTATTATTTACCATCGCATAATTTCATAATACCGTGTAGTGATGTTGTAAGAATATCCACTACCGTATATCGTTTTGTGGATGTCGTGAGGGGCGACAGAGGGAAACAAAACAGGACATGGGCAGCAGCGTCTTCCTAATAACAAAATATAAAACTAAAAATGCGTTTGCTTACCCTCCTGCCTAGCGTAGCAACAATAACAAACCCCCATTGGCTGTATGTTTACTGCCTTTTGATAGGCTATTATGGGAACTTTATACAGGATTATAACAATTTATGTTTTTATATATATTGTTATCTTACTAATATTATCCAACGCTAAATAACTGCTCTTTAAGTGCACCATTTGACTCTGCTGCTCGTCACGGGTGTGACTATTTTCATCTAGTCTTGATGGTAATACCACCATTTATTGAAGACCATGAGATCGAATCAATAAGACCATTTTTTACGTGGTAGCGCCATGCTGCAGCTGTAATAGTATCACAGCTGTAGCACGAATGGGGGCTCGACTGGGTTATGGCCACGCTCTCACAGAATACCAGCGTAAAATAGCAGCTTAATGCTGCTGTGTTTCATATGGTGAGTGTAGAGAACCGGTGACCCTTTTTACTGGAAAAGAGGTATTTAGAGAGAGGTATTGAGAGACGGGGCAAACGAGCATGCGGCTCACCTGATGGTAAGTGACTACCGTCGCCCATGAACAACTGCAACACCAGGGGAATCGCAGATGCGTTGCCGGCCTTTTAAAAAAGAGTAGGCTCTTTTCTTGAAGGTCCCTAAGTCGTATCGGTCCGGAAAAATCGCTGGTGGTAATCGATTCCACAAGGAAGTTATGCGAGGAAGAAAACTTCTTCTGAATCGCACAGTGGTGGACCGCCAATCATCCAGATGATATGGATGGTATCGCGAGTTTTGTCGCAAAGTGCGATGGTGAAATTGAGCGGCTGGAATTAGTACGAACAATTCCTCAGAGCACTCATCGTGGTAGATGTGATAAAATACGCAAAGAGACGCAACCTCTTACGCAGTGCCAGTGAGTCAATCCGATCGGAAAGAACTCGGTCGTCGACGATTCGAACCGCTCTGCGCTGGATGCGGTCAAGTGGAAGGAGCTGGCACTGGGGAGCCCCTGCCCAGAGATGGGAACAGTATTCCATGTGTCTTAGTCCTCACCTGCATTTTAATTCGTAATCGAGGATAGGTGTCGATGTCTATGGGCCTCAGTAACCCTTTACCATCAGATAGATCGTGTGCTCGTTTGTTACCCTTATCCTATAAAAAAGGATAGTTTTGGCATAACACATAGTCTCTTACATCACCTACGGAAGTGATGAATTCTCGTAAGGTACCATTACACGGCTACATATTATTATTAATCACTGACGAGCTCATTAGTCTAGTGGTCGAAAACGCGGTTACTGATCTAGAGGTCCTGGATTCGATTCCCGGGTAGGGCCAAATTCAATTTGAAGTTTTTTTTATAGGATAGGGTGACAAACGAGTACACAGCCCACCTGATGGTAAGTGGTTGCTGTGACCCATAGACGACCACATCTATCCTCAATAAAGAATCAAAATGCAAATGAGTTGTCACCCGTGAGGACTAAGATGGCATGCTTCTTTTCCAGTAAAAAGGGGTTTCCGGTTCTCTACACTCACCATACGAAACACAGCAGTGTTAAGCTGCTATTTTACGCTGGTATTCTGTGAGAGCGTGGTCCTTCCCGGGTCAAGCCGACCCATTCGTGCTATATTTATACTACTAATATATCTGCAGCATGGCTCTACGACATAAAAAAGTTGGCGGTGTTTCAATCCCGTGCCCCCGTACTCTCTCCAGTCGTGATGGTTTATCGTCCCATCGGTCTATGAGAGTGAAGGAATAGAGTTCAATTTTGCTTGCGCATACACTTGTTCACAGATCACGAAAGATCACGAAACTTGGTTTGGATTATTATTTATTATTAAGGATATCAAGGAAATAAAACACAGTAAATAATCATATGATTTGGTTTAATACAACACTAATTAAGTATATAATTTACAATGTAATAATGTACGCTCCACGTTGGGCGCCATTGAGAGACGGAGAGGGATATCTTGAGGTGGACATCTCTTTCACACCCTCTCACAAAAATCATTTTCTCAAAATAAGCTTTCCTTAAACAGCGTAAAGGTGTTACAAAATAATTTTAATAACAATGAAAATAACATAAATCAATTCCGGACATTTTCAACTGTATTTTATTGCTATCTGTACTTCGGCTTTAACGAAATCGGCGTTGTACATTTAAAAAATATATTATATTTTAACGGTCACAAATGAATGGAGATTTAGATTGTAAATAATTACTGACAAAATGTGATACTCACAAAAATTCAGCTGTTCACTTATTTAGCTACGTATAGCTTATTAGTAGACAGGTCAACATGACGATAAATGTTTATATAAAGAAATCCCAAGACAAAGCAAACGGGTCAAAACTTATACTTTTTTATTTTACTGTTTAATTCCTAAGAAAAAACTTATCATAAATGTACAACAAAATGGAATTTTAAGTAAAAACAAAAATCAACTTAATTTTAGTACAATTATATAAAAATACACCTCAACTTTAAATAGAACCAGTAAATAAAATAGTTTTTTTTTTAATAAAATAAATTTACACGCAGGCTATAACCAATGAGGTTGCCAAAAAACTTAAATTGCAACCATTTAAAAAAAACTTGACAATAAAAAATGCAACCAGTACGGATCTTTAAATAATTTAAAAAGCATCTACTGCTTTTTTATTAGAATATTATGTCTTTAAATGGTTAAATGCTATTGATTACAGTGAGACATCAGTAAAGATCGTAGTTTAAATAGTTACTATACATACAATTGTGATATGATCGTTTTCACCCTCTTTTATTAAATAAGTTAACTATCTCGAACTATCCGTCGATAGAGTTACCATAGTAAATGCACAGACATACCTAGAAATGCAATGTTTACACAGTAAAAAAAATCAAAATTCGAATAATATACGTACAGTGAAAATTTTTTACTACTAACTTTTTTTTCTCTAAATTTTCTACAACATGAACGATTTAATAATATGATTTAATATAATAAATAATCGCTTACAAGAGCCTACAGTTTTTTACTTAAACAATTTACAGCTCGTTATAATGATAAATATTTACAACCTACCCTACAAATGTAAAAAATAGACATAATCAATAAACAATTCCATGGAATCACAACGAAGCAATTTATGAATGGTACCACTTGTCTATGGCACGGCTTATAAACAAAAAAAAATGGTGAAATCTAGTTTTCAGATCATTATCCTTACATCACAAATCGAGCGTAGAACAAGCAACGTTGTCGTATTTGTAAAATGTGCTTCTGAGATCTCTCTTTTTTTCTACCTTTGCCTTTTCACTTACAATAAGCAGCCATTACTATTCCTAAGATCAATTTAAAAAAATCGAAACAATAAAAAAAAGAAACGCTTTGCGTATCTACGATTAATATGATGATAATTTATAGAAAAGAGAACCGTTGTGGCGTTTAGATTTTTTTTAATTTACAATATAAAAACGAAACAATTAAGCATACGTAAATGTATTTTATTCTATCGTATCATAAACTTGAGACAGTCATAGTTTATGACCAATTTAAGATAAAACATAAACGAAATTAACCAAGTAGACTTTCTACAATCGTCAACGCTAATAGAAAACTATAAATAAAAATGAAATCAATGTTAAGTCACGTGACGTGATGTCTGTGACTAATGAATATGTCCTTTTCATTAATTTTACCACATTTTATTAAGTTATTTTCTTGTTTATCTGTCTGTCTGTCGTTCTGGGTGGAATCTTGCAACTCAAATTTAACTAACTTTCCGATTAGCTACAGACTTGAAATTAAGAACTTAGTTCGGAATCAGATGACAATCTAGGAATATGAAAAAAAACCGTAGAATATTAAATTAAGTCACTTTATTGTTTATCTGCGTGTCTATCTGTCTGTCGTTCCAGGTGGAATCTTGCAACTCAAATTTACCTAACTTCCCGATTAGCTACAGACTTGAAATTAAGAACTTAGTTCGAAATCAGATGACAATCTAGGAATACGAAAAAAAAAAACGTAGAATATTAAATTAAGTCACTTTATTGTTAATCTGCGTGTCTGTCTGTCTGTCGTTCCGGGTGAAATCTTGCAATTCAAATTTTAAGTACTTTCCGATGAGCTAGGGACTTCAAATTTTGAACATAGCTCAGATTCGGATAACAATATAGGAATAGGTAAACGAGAATATTATTTTTTTAGTACAAAATTTAAAAAATCACTTATTTATAATTTTCTATCAGCGTTAACTATTCTGGATTTCTACAATCGTCAACTTGGCTAACCATGCAGGGTCCCCGAATCCCACGACGGCTCTCTTTCCGAACAGATTCTACCGTCTTCGTTCTTAAACAATTCAAATACACCTACTTATTGTTCTTAATTTTTGTATATTACAAATGATGATTAAATATTTTTAAATATTGATATGGACCTTTTAAGGTCGTCGACGCCGTAAGGTCGGTTGCGACCTTATGCTACCGACACATCACTACTTACCTAGCTTACAATATAAATAACGTCTAACAATTCGAAATTTTCCCTAACTTATATCAAAACGAACGGAAAAACAATGTTATTAAAATAAAAACTATAATACTTCAGTGTCCCGATAAAACCGGGCGACGAAAAATCAAACTCTATTAAATCATCTTGTTAAACTAACGAATAATTCTGAATCCCTACATTCGTCTAACCTTAATATAAAACTCCATCGTGAACACATTGTAAAAATGTCCTCTAAGTCAACTCGAAATCTACACCCGTACATATAATTATAAGTATTACATACTGTGATATACAGCTAGAAGCTACGGCTACGCGAAAAATTGTCCATACGTAAATATAGCAAAAGAAACTAAAACTTTCCACAATGTATTGCTTTTTAATAAGTTCGGAGTTACTATTTTCTTAAGTTGGACAAATCTCAAGTTATTCACTATATTTGTTGGTACTAGAGAGCGTATAGACTTCTGCTTAGTCGAATTTAGCTCTTTTAAATTCGTGATCTCAGTTTGCACTGGAATAGTGTGTGCATATTGGCTCTCTTCATTATCACCATTTCGTGGGTAATTTATTTGTCAGATCTCTGTTCGTTTAGCGACAGATTCTCAGCTTCATCTTTGATGTGAGACATCGATGCTCGATATCTGTCCTCTGAACGTGAATAGTCCTCATAGGGACTGGGTTGGCTCGAGCGGTTGCTTGATGATTCTTTATTACTTGTATAGTCTGTGAAGGAGCGGTGGATAAATAAAAAATGTGAAAATATTATCATCAATTCAAAAATATCCCATTAACAAATTAAAAAATGAAGCCCAAACAACATACCATGTTTTTACATTACCTTGTTCGGTTAAATCAGAAAAAAGACCAAAATTTGCTTGCCACGGAAATAATTAAAATTCAATCCGAAAATTTTGTATGTTTATGAAAAAGATAAGTATATAAAATAAATACAGGAATTATTGATTTTTATCCATTATTCTAGCAAATAAAGTTAGTATCGTAATTTTTGAAACAAAGTTCCATCAAAGTTATTAAAAGTAGAGACTATTCGTTTCATATTCTACATTTTTCTATTTTACATTACATTTTTTTATTATTTTAGATGATTTCAAGTAAATATCAAACTAAAAGATTAAATGTGTTGTTTGTTATTTCATCAGCCATTTTGAGTCAATTTGATTGAACTCGGATGTTCTTATAAAATTTAAATGCTTGACCATCAGTAAAAAACATCTAAATAGTTACCTTTATTAGAGTAATCAGATGCCTGCATCTCATTTTTCAGAGTGTAAATATTGGGCTTGATATCTTGTCCGTCGTTAGCGCTAAGATCTTCAGCCTTCAATTCGTGGGTAGAACTGCTGCTTCCATAGCCGTTCATCATTGGCGGCCGGCTAGAACACAATTAAAAATCATTAAGTAAGTATACACCTGCCACAGTAGCTCACCATGCTACAGGTTGACTGGCAAAGAATGCCGTCAGATATTAAGTCCACACATAGTTACCTTAGTTGTAAGGTATTACAATAAAGAATAAATAAATAAATAAAATAAAATCCACCAGTCACATGATAAATCTAATCATGTAAGTATGGATAGTTAAAAGAAGAGAGAGAGAATGGATACTACGGAGTACAGAAGCTGGTCGTGTAGTGGCGGTGTAAGAATATCCACTACCCCATATCGACCCGTGGCTATCGTACGATATAGAGGTAAATTGAAACAGAGAATGGGCAGCAGTATCCTCCCAATAAACAATAATAATAAAAGTTGCGGTTGCCAAATCACCTGGCAAACGTGTCAACCATGACAAATGTCCCCTATAAGGTAATCTATGAAATATATGAATAAATAAATATATTAACTTTGGCCTCTCTGTATATTTATGAAAATTTAATGTATGTTCACAAAAACAAAGATAGTTTTAGTAAAAAAAGTGATATACATTCTGTAAACACTAGGAACAAACACAAGCTAGTGATGCCAGTTTCTCGACTCCACAGAGTCAGTAATTCATTCTTGGGGCAATTGTATACGCTATTATAACAAAGGTCCCGGAAAGTGCA
Source organism: Parnassius glacialis (assembly GCA_033319125.1). Taxonomy (NCBI): domain Eukaryota; kingdom Metazoa; phylum Arthropoda; class Insecta; order Lepidoptera; family Papilionidae; genus Parnassius; species Parnassius glacialis. The sequence goes on along the minus strand of JAVANC010000007.1, from coordinate 6,244,707 downwards.
CAGGTTCTCTATATTACCAATTTTAAATGTTTTATTAAGCTGAAACTGTATAAAAAGGGTTATTATAGTATAAATGAATACATAGTTGATAATAACCCCTGGGAATGAGGTGGTCGCTTCCAAGCTGTTTATAAAATAAATTTTGTAAATAGTTCATAATCATTTATATTGTAAAATTTATTTTTAAAAAAAATGTCCCGCTGGGTTTTTTGCTGGTTCTTCTCAGGACAGAGGTTTTTTTTTCGAACCAGTGATAAAGTAAAAAATGACTCAATAAGTGTTAAACATGTAATGTATATTTAATAAAAAAATATTCTATTCTATTCTATGGGAAGGTCTATGTTCAGCTATGGATTCTTGATAGGATATAAAGGTAACACCAGACGGTTAACTGTACCACGAATGGATCGGCTTAACACCAAACAGACCATGCTCTTATAGAAAACCAAAGTAAGCTGTTTCCAGAACCGGAGATCCTTTTTACTGGAAACAAGAATTTGCATATAATTCGTCAATGGAGATAAAGCATTTGAATTATGTTTCTTAATTGAGGATGCATGTATACATATGTACAGCATCCACTAACCATAAGGTTTATAAAATATTTGGAAGTTTGTATTTAACAATGTCAATTGTAATACAATTGTCGGCTATAAAACTCTTGCAAAATTTTGTGTCAGTATTACGTAAAATAACAATACGAATAATATGGGTTTTTAAAAAACTCTTGGAAATTGATTTCAAACATATTGTTCTTCAATTTTTGTTTTAAATAAGCTTGAATAAAGAAGTAAATTTTTATTGAAAACAAAGAGCCCAACTGTAGGCATCTATTATAACTTATAATAAAGGGACTGATTGTGTAGAATTGCGTATTTTATTGGTATTGTGTATAGTATTGTTCAGAGTTATTTGCATTGTTTAATTAAAGTAAATAGAGACACATACATACATATTTGTAAATGCATGCATAGCCGTAAAAAATAACTATCCTTCAGAGTAGTCGGATATTAACATATACTATTAATAATTGTGGTCCTAAAATAGCTCCTGAAGGAAATAATTAAACCCAGTACATGATGAAATGAATGAAAAATACATCTGTTTGATAATAAGGGTCGTAATTTAAGAAATCTCTGAGCATAGACTAATGAATAGACTATGATAATATATTATATGATACTATTTACCGCAAGGGCTTACTATTGCTTAGTTTTTTAACAAACGTACTTTAAGAAAAAATCATCAAAGGCCTGTATATGGTCCACAGGTAAAATTATTATATTGTAAAAGGAAATAAAATTGGTAAGTAGGGTAGTGTAAAAGAAAATTTAACATATTCCAAGTTTATCTCTAAATTTAATTAAATATGTTGAAATTTATTTAAATAACATTTCGCCAACCTCTTCTTGCAAACCTTATAGATTGAGAGATGAGGCTTGACTAACTGATGGCGTAAAATCTATCTAAAAACTTTAAACTCTATTTTCCCAAATTATTATTGGGAAACATTAACAATGTTTACAATATCAGTTTTACGTTTTCCAATTCACCTGCCGCGTGTTGTGAGTGTAGGTATATTTTCCAAGTAATGGTTTGAAAAGTCCTCTTTTTCCAACGAATACTAAATAACATAACTAATACCTCCTTTAAACTCTCCAAGTAAACTTAAAATACTTGTGTTGGTAGTGGTCCACGACAGTATTCGAATAGCAGATTTGAACCAACGACTTTTTAAGTTTTTAGTTGCATCCCTTAAATATTAGGGTACTATGGCTAAATGGCCTATGTCCAATATTTGACTTAAAACCCTTTGTTAGTGTCGTTGTATTAAAGAAAATTACTAACCTGTAATCATCATGAGATGTTGGATATTCCTCCGGTTGCATCATGTGATCTTCGCCGGAAATGTAAGAGAGATTGCAGTCTTCCATCATGCCCTGAGAAGTAAAAAAATTGTAAATAACACATTATGCTGTAATTGGTTTATTAATAAATAACATATCATTATCATTACATCCCTTTACAAATCCACTGCTGAGCATATGCCTCCCCCAAGGAATACCACAAAACACGGTCCTGAGCCACCTGTATCCATCAACTTCCTGCATGTATATTGTATTTAAACATGACATAAATAACGATATAATATGTCTTTATTTTATCTACGTAAAATTTTAAATTCCTTTTAAAAACGACATTTTTAGGGTTCCCTACTACTAAGCCTCCGCTGTCCGTCCGTCCATCCATCCGTCTGTCTGTCGGCGGGCTGCATATCATAATCTATAATAGGTAGACAGTTGAAATTTTGGCAGAATGTGTATTTTTATTGCCGCTATAACAACAATAATATATTGCCTATAGGCAAGTTGAAGCGTGATCTTTAAATTATAATTAGGCCAATAGATAAGTGAGGGCATTATCGTGAAAATAAAATAACTCTAAATCAAAGCTCGTAAGTCCAAGTTGATGAATCACTACAAGCACATATAGTGCCATAGAATAGAAAAATATGTTGTGTGTACAGCGTGATTCTTCTGGTTAGGATCTTGGTTGACGTTTAGTTTTGTTGTGTTGCGTAAATGTATCCGTATCGACAATCAACTGATTTCTTTATATCTTCTTTATCTTCATCAGCATGTAAAAGCCACTGCTGGATATGGTCTATTGCCTTGTGTTTGGTTTAATTATCACTCTTGGCAGGTGGATGGACGATCGCTGTACCAGGATTCTCGCATCTCTGTCGCTTCTACTGCTTTTACGCCTGACGCAACCGAGACGATTATATCGCTGTCTATCGGAATCTTTATTACAGGTTAGTAATTATCACTCTTGGCAGGTGGATGGACGATCGATGCACTAGGATTCTTGCATCTCTGTCGCTTCTGCTGCTTTCGACGCAAATAAGACGATTATACCGCTGTCTACCTTTCTAATATTTCCCGTAGTCACATTTTACGATACCTCAGACCAAAATGGGGCACAGGATTATTTTACGTCACAACCAAACAGACAGATGGATCTTTCTATATTAGTATATTACTTAAGGTAACAATGTGTTTTCATAACAAAAATACAACGCAGTTACAAAGTGCTTCCCACTAGCTAATGTTTAACCATATTAAATAGAAGTGTACGACTCGCCACATTTTTTTATAGGATAAGGGTGACAAACGAGCACACAGTCCACCCGAAGGTAAGTGGTTGCTGCGGCCCATAGATATCTACATCTATCCTCTATTCCAAATCAAAATGTAGATGCGCTGTCACCTGTGAGGACTAAGATGGAATGCCTCATTTCCAGTAAAAAGGGCCTCCGACCACCTGCACTCACCAAGCGAAACGCAGAGGTGAACCTCTACTTCACGCTGGTTTTCTGTGAGGTCGTGGTACCACCCCGGTTCGAGCCGGCCCATCCGTGCGACTGCAAAATCTGCCGCGTGGCTCTACCACTGTTAGAATGACTTATTTGTTCTAATATATAGACAAAGAAAGTGAAGAACTGTACCTGGAGGTTTCGTTTCAGCGCTTCGCTGTAACCATGAGGGCTTGTCATCATTGGAGGGCTTTGCGCTCCCATGAATCTGTTTAACATAGTACATACAATTAACGTTTGTCGAACGTTCCAATAAAATGTTGATTCAAAAGTTAGTTGCTAAAGGTGAGATTTTTAAAACTGAGCGATTGACTGAATTCGATGAAAATTAAAGTTTTAAAAAGGGGGATTATAATTTTACTGTTGGCAACGGTAAGACTGGTTTGTGTGGTAAAAATAACAATGGAATCATACCCAGATAAGTTCAGACAGCTCTTCTGTGTGTATTTATGTAATAACAATAAGTGTAATTTGTTTCAGTGTAATACCTGTGCAGTGTAGAATTTGGAATGAAGAAGTCCAATTATTTTATGTAAAAGAGTTAAAGAAAGTAATTTAAGTGTGTATGTGTCAAAAGATAAAAGATAAATAGAAAAAATAGATTATAAAAATGCAAGCATATCAAAAACTGATTAAAACACTAACTAGCATGCGACAAAGATGCACGTGCAAAGCGTAACAAGCGAGACCACTTACCTGAAGTGATCATAGGATTAAGCATGCATTGTTAAAGATGGGGATAATAAAATATTAAATGATCTCTTTACTCTTACTTGGGTATCCAACGACGATCCTTTGTTACAATAAATCGTATCAAATGCAACGGACATGCATAAAATCGGTACTAATAGAAATTGACACGTTTTCAATATTTCGTGGTGATATATCGTGACGTTTCAACAAGTACAAATCAAAGGTGTTTCGGTATTACAATAGCAACATATTATGAATTAAGCTTATTTATTAGAATAATTTGATCGAACAGTGATGTTAAAATCTATGCAAAACAATTGGGTTATAGCTTCGCACTCTAGAAGTCTAGAAATACTGGGATGTGCTTAAGTTACTTTGATATGAATTATTTCGGAATTGATTAAGCGTTGTAAATTAATTTGGAAAACGTAAACACATACAGTATTATAACTTACTATATTATGTTATAAACACGTGTTGAACTAGTTACAATCTAACATAACAAATTTAATATATCTAAGCTTACACAGAGATACACTTTACACAATGGTCAGAAACATCGATCTAATTTAAGACAAAACCAAAAATTATTATGTATGATTTTTTTATTGATAATTTTTGGTTTATTCCGAACGATTCACAGAGAGTAAAACGCTATTTTGGACACGATCGTCCAACGATTCCAATATAAACTTTGCATTGTTTCATTAAAATAGCGTAAGAAATGTTACGAATAATCAAATATTGCTATCAACACGTTTCTTAAAATAATATTTGGATCATATATTGTTGATATTTAATCTCGATCTTCTTTTTTCGAAATACTTGTGGTACCAAGCATTGGAATTAAAAAGTCAATTGCAATAGAACACAATTATAGTAAATCTAAATCTAAATTTCCATTAAATATTTAAGATTTGGTAATTTGATGAAACGACCACAAATATGTCGTTAAAAGAGTCCAGCTAGTTAGAAATGAGTTTCGTTGGACGGTCGCAAGTTGTGACGCTGCAGCGTTGGTCCCTTACTGTGCAGGAGCGGCGTTGGGCCCCGGTGCCGGCTCATATTTTCGCGGCCTGCCTCGGCTCAGATGACGTCGCTTCACAAACTCCGCGTCGTCCACCATCCAGAATGATCCGAAGTCGTCCTCGTAGCGCACGAAACATTTGTGCAGGGACAGGTTCGTCCGGATCGCATTCTACAATTCGATTCCGTTTAGCAATCACATCGACAATACTCGCCACCGCGAGCAAATCGATCTGGAATTCAACTCTCTCGATTAACTTATCGATTATCTCAACCTGTGCTTCAATCGATCGATTGTCATATTTACTTGTACACTTGCAACTAATTGAATGATACAACGATGGAAGCACATTTAGATCGTCGTGGAGATTTCATTAAAATACCGTCATGCAGTAATCGCCCAAGAAGAGAGACCCCAGATCAAAGGGAAGGAGTGAATGAGAGGAGCGAGGTTAATAGGCAAGCGAGAAAAAATGTTATTCACCGTTGCGCTGAAATCCACGAACACACACAATAACGAGACCTAAATACGAAAATTACAAGACCCCACAAAATGCAACGCTAGCACTGATGCTTGATCTAAAATGGCGTCAGTGGTAATGTTGCTTACAAATTCGATTCAAAATTACACTACACAAATAATTACAAAATTTAAAATCTGAAACGAGATAAAAACGTTTATTTACACAATAAGAGTTAGGTACATGTCTAGGTTAGATAGAAAATATTTAAAAGAGGAGATTTAATGATGTTGGATATCAAAAGTGTAGTGTTAACTTTCAAGTGTAGAAAAGTCAGTTATGTTAAAGTTATTCGTTTCAAGTTCAGTGTTAATGCAAGGTTATGTGTGTATTTAAATATTTGTGTATAATATGTGAAAAAATGTGGTGTTGAGAGTAATACAAGAAACTTCCATAGATTTACCTCCACAGATCAGTAAATAACAACAAATAAAAAAAACATTACGTTACAGTGTTATAAAGTATCTCAAGTGTATTAATTGAAGTGAAATTTATTTAAAAGTGTTATATTGTGTTTTATGTGTTATAACTTAAGTTATGTTTTATGTGTTATGACTTAAGTCCAAGACTTAAGTAATCGTGACACATATTAAGTCATAAATGTGTCAAGGTATTAAGTAGAATTAAGGTGTTATTGTTTTGTATTATTACGGCTACAGTATAAAATGTGAAAAGGTTAAAAGTATATCATAAAAAAAGTGTAGGCCCATGAAGCATCACAAATGTGTCAGTAAGTCATTGTTTAGTCATAAGTTTAGACAGTATTATGATGCACTGTATAAAACTGTGAAATCTATTGGTATATCGTTGAGCGTAACAAATGAGTGAGATGTATTAAGGTATGATATATTTCTATGGAAAATTGTATTATATTATATTATAAGTGTTACATAAATGAGTTATAAGTGTGACAAGTACATTAAATATAATGTTTCCGTGTTCATAGTTTAATAATTGTAAAAGTGTAACAAGTCATTTATGTATCAATTGTTATTAATTGTAAGAATAATGAGAGTGGCAATTTCAAAAGTAATAAAGTGCAATATAATTTGTTATTGTGTTAAGTTTTATAAAGACCCAAATAATAAAAATCATGTTATTGTTCCACTGTTGTTGTCTGTTTCTAGAATGGATAGATGTGAAGAGTGTAAGTGTAATACATGTATCAAGTGTAACAAGTGTGACGAAAGTTGTAAGTGCCATAAGTTTATCAAGTGTGATAAGTGTATCAAGTGTGTCAAGATTATCAAGTGTGATATGTTTGTCAAGTGTGTCGAAATCTACCAGCATGATAAATGTATCAAGTGTGAGGAGATTAGTAAGCATGATAATTGTATCAAGTGTCACAAGTATTACATGTATTTAATGTGTGACAAGGGTTATAAGTATTTAAATTTGTACAAGTATGTCAAGAATGACAAGTGTTTAAAGTTGGATTAGTGTTTAAATGTGATAATTGTTTCAAGTATAACAATGTTTCAAGTGTGAGAAGTGTTTAAAGTGTGACAAGTCTTTCAAGTTGTACAAGTATTTCAAATGTAGTGTTTCAAGTGTTACATGTGTTTCAAGTGTGAGAAGTGTTTGAATTGTGACAAGTCTTTCAAGTTGTACAAGTATTTCAAATGTACAAAGTGTTTCAAGTGTGACAAGTGTTTTAAGTGGCGCAAGTGTTTGAAGTGTGACAAGTCTTTCAAGTTGTACAAGTATTTCAAATGTGCAAAGTGTTTCAAGTGTGACCAGTGTTTCAAGTGCAGCGAGTGTGTCAAGTGTGACAAGTGTTTAAAGTGTGACATATGTTACAAGTATTTCAAGTGATTCATGTACGACAAGTGCTACAAGTGTGGCAAGTGTGCAGTGTGTGGCGGGCCCGTACCCCGCGTGCATCGGCGGCGGCGCGTGCGCGGCGCGCTGCGGCCGCCGCTTGTAGAACTCCACCTCGTCCACCGTCCACACGGCGCCCTTCACGTTCTCCACCCGCATGAAGCACTTGTGCAGCGACAGGTTGTGACGTACCGCGTTCTGGTATTACGCTTTTACATTTTTATGTGCTCGCCAAGTGGGCTTTTTTATTAATTTTTTTTTCAGGAACCAACCCAATAATGAATTACAGAAGTTGTGATTATAATGAGTTTAGAAAGTAGATAAAACTAAAATAATCTACATGTGTCTCGCTGTTAGACATATACCTCTTCTTGATTCTGAAGACGATTACTCGTTAATTTATTATTAATTTTTATGTCATGTCTCTATTTTTACAACGTCAAAGTAATTTTGACTTTAAATTTTTTAGCTCTTTGAATGAAACAAACAATAAAGTAAATTAACATGTATTGCTATACATAACAAACATTAAAAGATTTTCTTTTAATGTTATTTTATTTTAAATTAGGCTTTATCATTCGTCATACTTCAGTTTTGCGTGTTAGTAATCGAAACCTACTGTGTCAGTATTTTGTTACTTTTAGAATGATAAAAAAAAAATAAAAATAAAATAAAAATATTGCCTTTTTATATAATGTGATACTAGTTTAAATTTAAGCTCAGTGTTAGATACAAATTTTGAAACTAATTTCACATAAAAATACACAGTAACATAAGTAACAATATCAGTAATAACAAATATTTTTCATTCCTTCGTCACAGAGAAACGTTTCTCAACAATGTAAAATATGTAAAGGTATAAATATAAAAAATAATAACAATGTCGCAAAAGTTATTCAGCTTCCAGATGACAAAGAAATGAACGTCAAAACTAAAAAGAAAACACAATTATTAAAACATTGTTTACCTTAGTGTTTGTCTTCTGTACATGTAATTTAAACGTATCGAAAATTGAGAACATTGAACATTAATTACTACACATTGTTTCTACCGTTTCTTTAAAATTAATGTAGGTATTTATAAATATTTTAACATCTTAAGATTTTTATTATAACATTTAAAAAACCTACCTTCCATGTTGCTGCATTCCGTCGGAAGTAGCAGAACGTGCTCTGGAACCAGTTGTAGATTTCATTCAGTGTTAATTGTTTGTCTGGAGATTCGATTATTGCCTGAAAATAAAGTAATGCTTTAATAGATGGTGTGAAGTGATACGACAAATTGAAATAAACAATAAAGCTGTGGACCTGGTATGATACCCCTGGAAACATACGTGGTAACATTTATACGTAGTAGAGCCATGCTGCAGCTATATTAGTAGTGTAGTTGTAGTACGAATGGGTCGGCTCGACCGGTGAAGGACCACGCTCTCACAGAATACCGGCGTGAAATAGCAGCTTAACACTGCTGTGTTTCGTATGATGAGTGTAAAGAACCGGAGACCCTTTTTACTTAAAAGAGGCATTCCATCTTAGTCCTCACGGGTGTCAACGCATCTGCATTTTGATTCGCAAACGAGGATAAATGTAGATGTCTATGGGCCACAGCAACCACTTAGCATCAGGTGGACTGTGTGCTCGTTTGTCACTCTAACCTATAAAAAAAAACATCACTACAAATCATTGTACCTAATAGAAGAACCGAAAAGGATTTTTAAAACAGTTTAGAGATATTTTGTTCGAGGCTTAACGGTCTATAAACAAACTATTTAATATTTTTTTTAATTTAGAGGACTTGAATAAATTTCAAGTACCTACTCGAAGGAATATTTCGTGGGATTTTAAAGATTAGTGTTGGCGGCGTCTAATAATCCATCAACACATTGTCCTTTGGCGGTGATTTTCGAAACTACCAGAGAGATCCTTCCGGAAGGATGGCGGTATAACCATCGAGTATATATATACGCGATTTGGTATATACCAAATGTAAAATGGTGATAAATAGGAGTAAGAAAAATATGAGACGTAATGCGATCTTCAATATGCCTGCCGATCGACACAATATTGGCAAATCCATCATATAACGAAAAGCAGGCCTTAAATAATTTAAAATGAAAAATTTTGTACAACCGACTTCAATATAAATTATTAAGAATAACTCAAAAACTGACTAATAGGGTCAAACCTTGATCTAATTTATATGGGACCACATAATAAGCACCAGCTTCCAAACAAAAAAGAATCATCGAAATCAGTTCACCAAAAAAAAGTTATGAGGTACACATAAAAAAAGAAAAAACTAACATACAGTCAAATTGAGTACCGTCTCCTTTTTGAAGTCGGTAGAAAAAGGAAGAGGTTCTCCTTCTTTAAGGTCGGCTTTAAAGGTATAATTGTGAACCTATTTTAAATATTTTTTTTTAATTAAACATACCATGGCCGGGCAAACGAGCACATAGTCCACCTGGTAATGGTAACTTGACTCTGTGAAAAGATCACAATGCAGATGCGTTGTCGTGAAGGACAAAGATGGAATACCTCGATTCCTGTAAAAAGAGTCTCCAATTCTCTTACACTCTCCTTCAAAAAATGTATCTAATACCATGCACGTATAAAAATTATTATGAGATACCTTAATCTACCAAAGTGTTCTTCTTCTTAAGAGCCTATATAATTCAATTGCAGAACATAAAAAGAAGCCTCCTCCGAAAGATCTCATGTGGAGGATTTTGCCATAGTTGCCACGCTTGTTCACCGCTGTTTTTTTACTTACTCTCCGTTTTTTATTACCGAAGTCAGTGCAGCGTAATGTATCGAAGAATTAAAGCCTACACTTCAGAAGCTATTCAATTATGTGGAAATTATTTTTTAATACTTATTTCCAGTCGGTTTTTACTTTTTTAAGTTTAAAAGCGTTAACATTTGTATAGTAGCATCAACCCATGATTTTTATGTAAAACATATTTTTGAATAGTGATTAATTTGAGGAGAATGACATGAACTACATACCTGGCGGATAAGGGAAGCGTAAGTAAACGGAGGCCGCACGTCAGCAGTCTTGTAGAACTCACGATTACGTTGAATCTCTGCAACATAATCAAACACACAATATTAATTATAATTAACGCGGGACACTTGTCATTACAAGTATATCTTATTAGGAAGTTATAATAATTCCGCATCATTTTATATTACCTTGTTGTACATCTAATCCGGCTCTTTCGAGCATATAAGGAAGACCTTAGTGACAGAAGAATAAGGTAATTGAAACACATTTCTTATCATTTGTTTTAATCCGTGTTTATATCTACATAAAAGAAAACACTTATCAGGTTTTTATTTAAATTGAAAGTTATATTACCGCCAGCTATAGCGACGCCAGATTTATCGGAAACTCGGCGCCTTACTGGTCCAGGAGAAGCGCCTTCACTTGCTCCTCCTACAATAGATGAAATCGAATCAATTAATAAAGTAAAAAATGATGTGACAGCGTTATACGTCCCTCTATAATAGGTCTCTCAGTAATCACAGGGCAGGCAAAATGTCTTGTCTAAAAAGGCAAATAAATTTTGCTCAAAAAATAATAACTTAATAATAATATCTAAGTAAATGTTAGATAGAGCCATATAGTAATAGATAGAAAATCACTGAACGTGAGAACCCCCGCCAGCACCAATGGAAGTTGAGAAAAGGCCAGTGCCCTGAATTGGGACGAGCAGAGGCAGTACCTTTACTTAACTTTTTAACAGATATAATATTACTAGCTATCCGTGATGATTTATGGATACCTCGACAACAGCGACATCTACCGGGTCTAATGGTGAATTTAAGCCACGGTGTGTGTTTTAGTGGGTCTGGACACAATCAAAAACACACAAAAAAGTCATTAAAATCGGTCCAGCCGTTTTAGGAGGAGTTCAGTGACTAACACACGTACAGAAGAATTATTCATATATATATAAAGATATATCTACGACATCCGGTTAATATATTTTCGCGATTAATATCTTTATGGCGTGATTCTAAATTAGGTTGTAGAGTTAGATAATATTTATAAATATAATTAAGTGCTTATACTAGATTACAATAGAAGACAATTTGTAAGTTTATAATAATAAAAGGTAAGTCTTTAAAATCTCTGCGCACGCAAGTTTTTTTATGGCCTACAAATAATTGTTACGGGTTTGGATGTCAGTCGCAAATTATGTATCAGAAACGTCTCTATGATGTAGAAGAAAATCTTAGTGCAGGGGTTACATTTGTTCAATAAAATACAGGGCACACCGGACAGGGCATTATTTAGACCAAAAAGCTAATTTATCAAGTGAATACTAGAAAGTGACCTAACACTTATTCATAACATGTCAGTGAATATCATTTTAATTTTAATTGTTCATATAAACTTCATACACAACATGAATTACACACACATACTTATACTTGAGGCTTTCTCTTTATATTTACCTACGATTGATTCAGAGGTAAATAGAAATAGATTTAATAAATGTGACCTAAATTATATATATATATATATATATATATATATATATATATATATATATATATATATATATATATATATCTATATATATATATATATATATATGAATAAAAAATATATTTAAGTAAATTAACAGTACAAATATACTATTACTGATTTTCTGCTGTAAATATATGCCAAAAAGTTAACTTTAGCGTACAGCCAGCAAAACAAGAGATAAATGAACGAGTGATATACCATGCGGCAGTTTATGGTGTGTGTCCCGTGCGGCGTGCAGGTGGCGCATCATGGCGGCGAGGCGGTCGCGCTCGCGCCGCAGCTGCAGCTCCAGCTGCGCCACCACCTGCATCTGCACGCGCGCCTGTGCAGCTGATCGGTCGTCCAACGTGTGAGCTGCTTCTAAATGCCTGCAACAGTTATTGTACATTTATGGAATAAAGGTGGCAAACGAGTTACAATCCACCTGATTATAAGTGGATGCTGTGGTCCATAGACATCTACATTTATCCTCGATTTACAATAAAATGCAGATGTGTTGTCACCCCTAAGGACTGAGAAGGAAATCCTCGTTTCCAATGAAAAGGATCTCCGGTTCTCTACACTCACCATACGAAACACAGCAGCATTAAGCTGCTATTTTACGCTGGTATTCTATGAGAACGTGGTCATACCCCATTCAAGCCAACCCATTCGTGCTGCAATAATAATATAGCTACAGCGTGGTACAACGTATAAATAATTAAAATTTCAGTATAAAATTTTATATTACAAATTTAATTGGAATATAGGATCAAACATATTTTAATGATTGTTATTTTTATTAAAAAGAATTTCAGCAGTAGAAAATTAACTGAAAATGTACGTTGTAAAAAAAACACCTAAAGAACTATTCAATTAGAAACTTTCGAAACCATTATAAATTAACAAGCTTTCTAGTCAAATTTGAGATAACATAATTGAAAAATAGTATTTTTATCAAACCCCAACGTAAAATGAGGGGTGTTATAAGTTTGACGCGATGTGTGTGTGTGTGTGTGTGTGTGTGTGTGTGTGTGTGTGTGTGTGCGGGCGTGCGTGTGTGTGTGTGAGTGTGAGTGTGTGTCTATCTGTATGTGGCATCGTAGCTCGCAGGTTTTCTAGCGGTGGTTCTAAAACATGATTTATCAAAATCGGTTCAACCGTTTGAATATCATCAGCTCTTTTTGTTTCGAGATTTTTTTTTATTTTCTATTATATTATAATAACTAGTTCTTATATTTAATATAGAACTAAAATAATATTGGCAACAAACTTTAAACTCACTTGAGGAATGCCTGGTAATCATCAGCGAGAGCATCACAGCCTGGCCATTTGCAGACTCCGCGCCCGAAAAGAGGATGTTCCTCCATTTCACTTCCCCATAACATCAGACCTAATAGTAGCAAAATAATAAGTTATTTAAATCCTAACAAAAGCCCTAAAACTTAACGTAAAATACCTAAATGATTTAAGTTCTTACTAAATAAACACAAGGAAAATAAAATAAATAGAACATCTATGGCAAAGGCTCTATGGCATAATGACATAGCAATGAATTACAGCGTTAAGGCCTGTGGGTTCGTATCCCGGAAGGAACAAGTATTTGTTTGACGTACAAATAATTGTTCCGGGTCTGAATGTTTGTCCTTGTGTAAAATGTATGTTACAAACACTGCCTCCACGATACAGGAGAAAATTTTAGTGTGATGGCAAATTTAAAAAAATTGTATTTTTTTCCTTGCGCAGTCGAACCGTGTAGTGAGGGTGCAAGAATACCCACTACTCCATATCATCCTGACCTGTGGGTGTGGTAAGAGGCGACATAAGGAAATAAACCAGATGGGAACAGTGTTTTCCTACCTCCATGCAAGGTAACTTTAGCCATAAGGCTTAAGTGCAGCGGATTTTATGGTGATAATGTTGATGATGACTTTAACACTGTTGGATTATTGTCGGGGTTAACAAAAAAAAACCCGATAGCTGCAACTGCAAACATCTCCAAATTTGCCAGTTTTATACAAATATTGGTTTTGTCTCGTATTTCCATTTAGGACCTACGGTTTCACAGGCAAATACGCAGATAGCTCAAATTTTTAATCTATTGAAAAAAAATATTAATCTGTGATATAAGTACACGTTAAATAATCATTCAAATGATTAATCTTTGTGTTTGCACAGACAATATATCTATTGTCTTTCTTCGTGTTAACGCTAACGTTTACTGTACGTGTGTTATTATTATATTCCTAGCTGGAAATAATTGTGGAAATATCGTTTCAAATTTGGAAGAGTTATATTGTTTAATTAGGAATAGAAATTGTCGGTACGATACGCGCACCACTCACTGTAAGTTAATTGTACTATGCCCATATACTTTTTTCCAGGGGCATGCCATAACTTGAAAAATGTTTACCGTAATATATGGAAATAAACGGTATGGCCGCGCATAAAATATGAACAAAGAATTTTTTTATATAAAAAAATATTTACAAAACTATAACCCAGGCAACGCACTAAGCAACTTACGGTTATGCGGTTATGTAAAACTAAAATGTGTGCACTGTCATATTATGCAGTGCACACATTTTAGTTGATTTGATTTAGACTACAGGAAATTCCTGAAAGAGCATATGGCCTCCGATAGATCACTGGCAACGAGGAGCAGGTAATTCCACTTAAATTAAAGACATCAACATCTATCAGTGGACTATTAGTAGCTAATAAGAGAGTATCATAATCTTTCAGTTATTGGAAACTACACTGGATGAGAACATATCTATCATACAAGACCTAAAGTACATTAATTTAATAATTATGTTAAAACTGACCTGGTGGAGCATTCGGAGGTACGGACAGGGGACCGTGCATCAAATATTGACGTTGTACAGCTTGCAGTTGCTGTACAAGCTGTTGCTGTTGAGCTCCAAGTTGTTGCTGAAGCGAACCTTTTGAAAGAAACATTTCTCACTGACAAAATTGAAGTTTAATTATACATAAATATGGAAAAAATATTTTATGTTCAGTAAATAAAAAGGTGAGAATGAATTAGGGATTCTATTTAGAAAATGATGTCAATGGATATTCCATTACTATAATGAAAACTTGGATGTGATTGTTATTTAAATTTAAAACAACAATAAATGTATCAACTTACTAGGCGACGTATCAGGTGGTTGAAGGTGAGACTGTGATAGTAAATTCAGATTTATCTGATCTTGCAGCCGCGATTGCTCCAGTTGCCTTTTCGCTGCTTCCGAAGACATATGCTGAGGAATGTAATCATTTGTTAATAATCAGATATCATGTACGACTCTATTTCGATTTTATACTAATTTAAGACCATTTTCCTCAACTTCTGTACATACAAATGGCAAAAAAGGAAAGAACAATTGGAAATTGGAACAGTGGTAGAGCCACGCGGCAGCTTTTGCTGTCGCACGGATGGGCCGTCTCGAACCGGGGTGGTACCACGACCTCACAGAAAACCACCGTGAAGTAGAGGTTCACCTCTGCGTTTCGCTTGGTGAGTGCAGGTGGCCGGAGGCCCTTTTTACTGGAAATGAGGCATTCCATCTTAGTCCTCACGGGTGACAACGCATCTACATTTTGAATTGTAATAGAGGATAGATGTAGATATCTATGGGCCGCAGCAACCATTTACCATCAGGTGGACTGTGTGCTCGTTTGTCACCCTAATCCTATAAAAAAAAAACAAAATCTAAACTATTTTATAGTGTTAACAGTACCTATTGAATTTCCTCGTTAAGTCGGTATACTTTTTTCTGACTGAGTAAAACAGTTCTTTGGCTACAGCGTCGTAGTTCAGTCGGATATAAATCGAGCAACTACCTCATGGTACCAAAGACGTTCTCTAAGTTACGTATTAATACAATACCTGCGTGATCGACTTTTGCTCAACTTTGGAAAAAAAATCACTTATCTAAAATAAACTTCGAAAGTAAAACTTTGTCTAAATACAAAATTTTATACAAAACTTTAAAGCCATTTTCTGGGAGACCTGTTTGTATTTATTTTAATTAGACAAAATATATTACATACTCGTATGTTTGATTGTATACCGATAAAACTATGATTTTCTGTTAAATACTGTAATCAAACTTTTCTTTTCGATTAAAGTTTTAAATTCACTTTTATAAAGGTCGCATAGCGTCATTAAAATATAACGTTACTCCGCAAACAAAACATTTTGTTAGTCTGTAATAATTTATTTCTGCCCAGCTGTAGAGCCGTGTGAACAAGAATAAAAACTAAAATTTTTGACCATGTTGCAGGCTTCGAACTTACCCATTTCTACGTGGTAGACCTATACTCTAACTATTGGGCTATTGAGAACAAGATTTTTGTGGCGAAATTATGAATAAAATTACACGAGCAGGTCAAAAAGTTTTCCCCGGAAATGGGAACAAGCTAGATCGATTTTTCGACTTGTATAATAAGTATAGGATGTAGCGACGCTCAACTCATGTTAGTGGAAAGATATTGAAACCAGTTGATGAAAATTGCAGATTACGACAAATCTTCAGTATGTCATGCCTTGATCACACTATGGGGATTCAGGGTTATTTTTTCAAAGAGTAGCCAAATTTTAAACTTAAGTTCAAATATATAAATAATGATAAAACCGTCATTGCAATTTTTGAAAATACGAGTAAATAATGCTTCTACTTTTATTTGAAATTATCCCAAATTGAATGTGATTTATGGGCAACAAAGTTTTTGCCTACCGATCGACCCTTACGAATGTGTACGTGCGCAGTAAAATCAATTAAAATAATGCATTACCACGCATTTTGAATTTTAAAGGTAAAAAGGACACAATGTTTGAGAATTTTTTTAAACAAATTTTTCTTCACCATTTTTTTTTATTACTTATTCTGAACCTTCCGTGCAAATTTAACATTTTATTGCAAAATAACCCTGTATTATGCTTATGTTATGAGATAATTCATCACTCATTCTCGTTTCATGTGTGTTGTAAATGTTAACGAAGAGAAATTTCCGAAAGTCCTCTTGGACTCCGACAGATAACTAACTTATATTTATGCTAGACGGGCAGTGTTAAGGGGCATGACATTCACTTCGGGCGGCAATCCTGTCAGAAGTGACGGCTATAGCATACCCTAGCCTAGTAGAAGATCTAGGTCAGCAGTAGATTGCTTACTGGATGGTAAAAATAATAACCATAATGACAAAATAGTTAAGTAATAATAATAAGGTCCTAATATATCTTGAAGTGATAACTTCTTTAGATTCGTTGTGATTTGAAACTCGATGAAACGAAAAAAATACACTAAAAGGAGCAATATTAGATGATAAAGGGGGATAAACTGTTCATCCAATTCCTGCTCCATTTTTTACAATTCTCTTCTAGAATCTTCTTCTATTCTATTCTAGAAATCTGTAAGGTTAATGACGGAGGTAATAATCAAAATCTTATATTATTTATTCGAGGGAAAGCTATATCTGGAGCTCCTATTATTAATCGGATTAATCAATTTCCAAATCGTCCAATTATTTAATTATTGGTATACCTTTAAAAAAATTGTAATAAAAGCATAAGCTGTTACGATAGTATTATAAATTTGATCATCCCCAATTAAAGATCCAGGGTTACCTAATTCAGTACGAATTAATAACCTTAAAGAGGTTCCTACTGTACTTGCTCAAATACCAAAAATAAAATATAAGGTTCCAATATCTTTATGATTTGTTGAGTAGAGTAATTTTCGCTAATAAAATGGCTGAGTGTAAGCGATAAATAGTAAATTAATTAACGAGAAAAATCTATTTTGTTATTAAAAGTCTTATAGTCAATACATCTATACGATTTAGCCTACAAGAGAATGTGATAGAGTACAGTATACAGTCCTTATTATAAATATATTCATATTTTAATTTAATAAACCTTACAATTATCCTATTCCCGATACTCTGCATTCGTCTCATCATCTCGAAGTTAGTTTTCTGAAGGTTTCACGAAGTAAAGAAAAAAAATACCTGTTTTTGCATATGATGTTGATGGAACAGTCGTTGTTTCATCAGCGCTTGTAACTGTGAGTGCTGATCAAGAAGCTGCATCGCTAGCAAGTCAGGAGCAACCAGCGGCAGCGGTGATCGAGGCGCGGCACTGCCTCCCACGCTGCCGGCAGGGGAGACCGGCGCTGGGCTTGACTGAGTTGACCCTCCGGTGGGCGATGTTGGGGCTGATGCCTGGGTATATAAAGTAGAGAATTGATTTTCGAGCATCATCTAAAAGTTTGTTTTCATTATTCGTATGAGTATGATCAGAGATATATTATTTTCATGTTACCTATCGTTGTCATCGATTCCCCTGCCGTAAAAAGACATAATTCATAATTCTAAAATAAATATAATGCGTGGTTACACATAAAGTAATCAGATTTCATCAAAATAACTGAAGCATTTGAGCCTAATCGTATCAATCTTTTCTGCCGACTTCCAAAAAGTAGACGGTACTCAATTCGAGTGTATGTTTTTTTTATGTGTGTTACCGCATAACTTTGTACTGGGCAAACCGATTTCGATGATTCTTTTTTTATATGAAAGCTGATAGTTCTCGTGTGGACTCATATGAATTTGATCAAGGTCGGACCAATGGTTATTGAGTTATTCTTAAATAACCTATATTGAAGTCGCTTATATTGAAGTCGGCTGTAATTTTTTTTTAATTTTTAATTATTAATTAACCCCATTGTCTATGATTCA
The DNA here is from genome assembly GCA_033319125.1 of Parnassius glacialis. Taxonomy (NCBI): domain Eukaryota; kingdom Metazoa; phylum Arthropoda; class Insecta; order Lepidoptera; family Papilionidae; genus Parnassius; species Parnassius glacialis. The sequence goes on along the minus strand of JAVANC010000007.1, from coordinate 6,226,005 downwards.
AGATTCCTATTAAACAGATAAAAACAAAGAAACACAACAATGGTTGGAGAGATGCAGAGTAGATGACGCGCTTCCTGCTGCCCCCACCGCACACACATCAACGATCTCGCTAGTTCACCATTCGCGCTACGTAATCCACTGTTAATAGCACCGGTTAACAGGTGGTAAGTGCATGCTGTGGCCCATAGACGAATGCGAATCAAAATGCAGATGCGTTGTCACCCCTGAGGACTAAGATGGAGTGCCTCGTTTCCAGTAAAAAGGGTCTCCGGTTCTCTACACTCACCATATGAAACACAGCAGCATTAAGCTGCTATTTTACGTTGGTATTCTGTGAGAGCGTAGTAGGACTAACCCGCTCGAGCCGACCCATTCGTGCTACAACCATAATATAGTTGCAGCATAGCTCTACCACGTAAAAAGGCTGTAGCCCGTCTTCTAGTTTGTTTCTTTTCGTGATAAAATGGGTTAGTGGATATTTTTACACCGCCACTACATAGTAATTCTGTTTGCAGAACATTAAATAAAGAGTAGCGTATGTGAGGATAATATGGTCTTTCTATGGTACCTACTTTCTTATAACAAAACAACTACAGCCTTTTTTGCATAGATGACTCTGTGATACGATAGCTTTTCATCAGTCCAATCAAATAATAAAAGGTAATAAGCGGCGCTGCTTTATCGACGCTATTTTTACAGTCGACAGTATAGTCAATATGGTCACTAATATTTTTTTAAAGTTAATTTTTCGAAGTATATTTTTATAGGACAGGGTGGCAAACGAGCACACAGTTCAATTGATGGTAAGTGGTTGCTGTGACCCATAGACATCTACATCTATCGTCAATAAAGAATTTATTTAGGATTAAGATGGAATGCCTGTTTTCCAGTAAAAATGGTCTCCAGTTTTTTACACTCATTATACGAAATACAGTGTTAAGCTATTTTACGCTGGTATTCTATCAGAACGTGGTTATACCCCGGTCGAGCCGACCCATTAGTGTTACAACTATACTACTAATATAGTAGCAGCATGGCTCTACCACTTATAATGATATATATTCCTACGAGGGTGGATTGAAAAGTACTCGGCCTAACACAGATCCATTCAATTCTAAAAATCAAATCTACCCACATTATTTAGTTCAGTTCAGACTAGTTCATTGTGTGAAGTTCGAAACGTGTGCGATAATTAGTTGTGATTTTATAAATTTATTAACAAAGTAATCGGACATAATTTCCGCGAATGGAGCAAATCGAGCAGCGTGCCGTCATTAAGTACCTCCATAAGAAGGGGCTATCATCAAAAGCCATCCATGATGACATGGTCAGTACATTAGGCGACTGTGCTCTGTCATATTCATCCGTCAAAAAATGGATAGCAGAATTTAAGCGTGGTAGAGAGAGTGTGAAAGATGAACCCCGCTCTGGAAGGCCTTCGACGTCAACTACTGACGAAAATATTAAAAAAGTACTTGATTTAATAATGGGAGACCGCAGATTAAAAATTAGAGAGATAGCCGAGATTATAGGCATCTCTTATGAACGAACTCAAAACATCATTGTCAACGAGTTGGGTTTCCACAAGGTTGGGTTTCTGCGAGGTGGGTTCCGCGACTGCTTTCAGTTGAACAAAAAAGGACGCGATTGACTATTTCACGCGACTGTTTGGAGTTATTTGAAGCCGATGCAGATGATTTTTTGAATCGTTTTGTTACTATAGACGAAACATGGGTTCATTACTGTACACCGAAAACAAAACAACAATCAAAACAGTGGAGAAGACCTGGTTCACCACCCCCTAAAAAGGCTAAGTCGATTTTGTCGGCAAATAAGGTGATGGCTTCAGTATTCTGGGACTCGAAAGGTGTGATTATGATTGATTATCTTGAAAGGGGTCAGACTATAAACTCTGATTACTACTGCACCTTACTACGTCGTTTACGAGAGGAAATAAAAGAAAAACGTCGAGGAATGCTCAGAAGAAAAGTCCTGTTTCATCAAGATAACGCCCGTGTTCACACGTCAGTACAGTCAATGGCTGAAATTCACAACTGTGGCTTTGAACTGTTACCGCATCCGTCGTATTCACCTGATCTGGCACCATCAGACTTCTTTCTGTTCCCTAACCTAAAAAAGCACTTGGAAGGTCAAAGATTTTCGACAAACGACGAGGTCAAAGCAGCTGTAGACGCATATTTTGACTCTAAGGAAGAATCATTTTTTTTCAACGGTCTAAATGCTTGGAAGGGGAGGTGGCAAAAGTGTATTGAACTTGATGGTGATTATGTAGAAAAATAAAAATATAACTGATTTAGTATGTGTTTATTTTCTTGGTTAGGCCGAGTACTTTTCAATCCACGCTCGTAATTATTACCAAAGCGTGTTTGCTAGTTATTGTACATGAATTTGTATTTTTGTCTCTGCCCTCCATTCAGTTTTATAGAGCGGCAAATTCTACACGGTACACAGTAAACGTACACGGTTTCTGTTTATGGAATGTTTAATGATTAAAAGTGAAAATGAGAACTAATCTTTATTTTTATAAAATATGAGTGAAGATAAGTGGATGCTGTGGCCCATTGATAGAGTACGTCTATCGGTGACCATATTACCCTCACGTAGCATATGAGAAAGAGAATGCAAGAGAAGTTACCCTGGCGAGCGAGAGTGGCTCATGGTCGCGTGGCGGCGAGGCGCGGCGCGGCGGCGAGCTGCGCCGGCGCCGGCGCGCCGCCTCCCCCCACCTACCCGGCTCCTCTCTGTAACGCAAACACAGTTAAATACCTGCTAATAAATCTCTTAAGGCGAGGTGTATAGACGACTTTTATGAATTTGAGGGGGTGAAGCAGACGAGTAAGGGACGAGTAGTCCCGCCCACTGCGGGGTGCACCGCGTGAATCTCGCCGACGCCCGACGTAAAATGTACAATTGGTACAGCGCGCCGCCGTCCGCCTTCGCACCGCGGTTCCGCGATGTCAGATGGTTCGAATCCTATCAGATATATATTTTTTATTCGTATTTTTAAAATGTTTCTACCTTTATTTTCGTATCTAAAATATGTACATATTTTTGTTTAGTTATTCTAAAAATATTATGTACCTACATATTTTCGTGTTGTTATTTTTAAAATATGTACATATTCTATTTTCTTAATTTTAAAATAATCAATAATTGTTATTTTCTGGAAAAGGTTATCGAGAACTTTTGTAACAGATTCATTAAATGAATAATAAATTAATGCTTAAATAAAATGGCTTCGGACCAAAATGGTCAATCATAGAAATGGCCTATTTTCGAAACGGCAAATTGTCAAAATTGTGAATTTATAACAACAATAATTTTTATTCCTATAGACAGTTTTCTTCAGAATCAAGAGTAAAGTAAACTATTATGAGCAAATTTTACAATAGCGCTAGCCCTAAAATCGAAAACAAAACAGCCGTTTCATAATTTTTTTCCTGAGTGAATAACCTTTTTGCATAAATTTTTTTGGATTTGTGGGTTGTTTGAAGAATACATAAAAATTAAACATGCTAATTATTTTAATTTTATTTTATTATTTTGATGTATTTACGCATACGGAGGGAAATCTAATTATATAAATTGTGGAAAGAAAAATAATTCAGTCAGCATTTTTCTGTGCATCAAGGCATATTTTGTGTCTTTGGTTACAGCTCTCAACTTATTGCAAATATTGCGCAACACATGGTTTCGGCATTCAACTTTTTGAACGGTGCTTCAGTGATTCAATGACAATGCCTTATAATTATTTCCGTAGGATCGCGATGACCAACAGCCGTCAGCATTTATGTCTATTAGAGGTATGCCATCTTTGCTCAATGTTCCTTCAAGTATCACTGCATCACGCTTACGCATAGCTGCTGCCGCCGTCACCAAAGTACACATTCAGGTCTCTGCATCAAGTTCGGAGGTAAGGTCTTATCATAACTAACAAAACGAGTCCAAGCTTGGCATACTTGGTTCTACTCGTCCTGGAGATCCAGTAGCAGTCACCGAAGTACACCATCAGGTCTCTCCATCAAGTCCGGAGGTAAGGTCTCATCATAACTAACAAAACGAGCACAAACTCGGCACACTTAGTTCTACTCGTTCAGGAGTCCCAGTAGCAGTCACTGAAGTACACCATCTGGTCTCTCCTTTAAGTCCGGAGGTAAGATCTCATCATAACTAGCAAATCGAGCCCAAACCCGGCATATCTAGTTCTACTCGTCGAGGAGTTACAGAGTAGCAGGCACTGAAGTACACCATCAGGTCTCTCCATCAAGTCCGGAGGTAAGGTCTCATCATAACTAACAAATCAAGCCCAAACTCGGCACATCTATTTCTACTCGTCAAGGAGTTCCAGTAGCAAGTCACTGAAGTACATCATCAGGTCTCTCCATTAAGTCCGGAGGTAAGATCTCATCATAACTAGCAAATCGAGCCCAAACCCGGCACATCTAGTTCTACTCGTCGAGGAGTTACAGAGTAGCAGGCACTGAAGTACACCATCAGGTCTCTCTATCAAGTCCGGAGGTAAGTTCTCATCACAACTAACAAATCAAGCCCAAACTCGGCACACCTATTTCTACTCGTCAAGGAGTTCCAGTAGTAAGTCACTGAACTACACCATCAGGTCTCTCCATCAATCCCGGATGTAACGTCCTATCATAACTAACAAATCGAGCCCAAATTCGTCACATCTAGTTCTACTCGTTGAGGAGTTCCAGTAGCAGTCACCAATGTACACCTTCAGGTTACTTCATCAAGTCCGGAGGTAAGGTCTCATCATAAATAACAAAACGAGCCTAAACTCGACAAACCTTATTCTACTCGTCCAGAAGTTCAGTTTCAGCAGCAGTCATCGAAGTACGCTTTCAGGTCACACAGGTAGATATTCGAATTTCGTATCTAAGTATATTTTTGTAGTTGTAAAAAAAATCAATCTTTCAAAGTATCAAAATGTTTTACTTGATTACGATTCCCGCAGGTAACCATGCGTACACTTGTGTGTGTGACCCGTGTCAATGTAATAGTTCGATTCTATATCTATTAATTTTGCAAATGCGTCCTTAAGAACAAACAAATACGTAAATGATTTTTGAACGGCGAGCGAAACAAATTGGTACAGATCCGTCTAGCAGCGTGCCTCAACGATCACTGTCGCTTCGCGTAGAAATGAAAGAGAAGCGAAAAGACGCCACGATGGCGCGATGCGAAACATCGATTCGTTCGAGTTATTTTTCATTAAATATATTAATACTTACAAATATTTCATTTCAATCGATATATAAAAACAACAGTTCCCCTTATTATTATATATTACATCACTATTATTAATTTTATTAAGATTTGTTTATAAATAATACAGTTAAAATTGCTGGAAATTCAATTTCAGTGGCTATTTTATGATTTTTTTCTATCGAGAAAATTTACCGAAAACGTGTTTTGAAAACAATGGTCCACCCATAAATGTGATCAAGATTAACATATATTTTTTTTTCCGCTCTAAAATGTATATATTTTGTTAAAAAACTGTTTTGTGAAGCCTAGTTTGACTAGGTACCGCGCCTTAAGTCGGCCTGTCAACTCGGCAATAGTCATTTGACGGATTTCCTGCTGTGATATCCGGGACTTGAGCATGTGTAGCGGAAGATTCCGTAACTCCTCTCTGTAATATTAACATATTTTTTTATGTTTTAAAAACGTTACCCCCACACTAGGATTTTCCCTGTGTCGTGAAGGCAGTTTACAAACATAAATTGCACAAGGACAAACATCGAGACCCGGAACAATTATTTGTAGGCCATACAAATACTTGTTCCGTGGGGGATTCGAACCCGCGGCCCCCGCCCCACAAATCATTGCTAAGCCACTGCGCCACGGAGCCGTAAATAGCTGTTGGTAATAGTTATTTGCCGGATTTTCTACTTGTGATATTACCGTTACAGCCTATTAAAGCCCACAGCTGAACATAGGCCTTCCCCATGGATTGCTTCATAATCAGTATCATAATCATAATCAATATTTACGATAGTTGCCACGCTTGGCAAGCGGGTTGGCACCTCGAAATGATCCATTTGAATAATCTACCCGAATGACCCGGTTCGTAAGACGAATCAATACTTGAATGGTCGGGTCACTAGAAATGTATAAATGACACATGTCTAGAAGATGTGACTATAGGAATGGCTAGACAAATTTTATGGCTTCCGATCGCTAATGCTATACTATCACGTTTGCGAAAGACGTAAAATATTCAGACCAGGTATAGGCAGCAGACGAGACCTCTGATGACGTACCGTTACAGCATATAAAAAGTCCACTGCTGAACATAGACGTCCCTCATAGACTGCTTCATAGGAATGTCAAGTCAAGCAAATGCAATGTCAAGCTTAGCGGGCGGGTTGGGAACCGCATTTTTGATTTTTAGTTGTTATAAGGAAGTCTCCTGTTTTGTTTACCATTGTCGCCTCTTACGATCCACGGGTTGATTCCCACTCCCACAACGGGAGAGGCTCGTGTCCAGCAGTGAACTTTAACGGACTAATAAATATGAAAGAAGAAAGAAAGAAGAAGAAATGAAATTAAGTCCACCCTCATACTGACAAAGTCAGATTAGAATTATATCATTTGTATCATTTCAATATAAAAAACATGTGAGTGCCGTGGAACACTCGGTTGGAACGAAGTTCCTTTTGTAGTATATTACTATTGATAAACGTATTATATTATCGATTAACAAATACAAATAAATGAATTACTAGCGTCTATTAAAATGAGGCGTCATTTAAAATAATATTCCTTTCATGGCAAGATAAGAAAAAGTGCGAGGGAGATGGATATTATTTCATCTCGCTTCCTTATAGCCGCCAAGGCCGTCTACACTACTACACTACGTCGAAAGGGGTCGTGACGGAAAAATCTTACACTTTCGCTCGCCTAGCCCCCTTCCGCCAATTTCGTATCGTCCGATAAGGAAATTCGTTCCAAAAATGGAAGCTCAGCTATACGACGCATACAAGCTGTTGTCGTACATAGTTAAGAATAAGTTAGTTAAAGTTACAATCTATATACGTCCCCCTGCTGGGCACAGGCCTCCTCACATTTCTGAGAGGTTTTTTTAGAGCAAGGAAATGTCCGCATACAATGTCAAGCATGAGAGCAAAATAAATGCTGTAGAAATGTAGTCATTAAGGAGTATGCTAGGGCTGAATCTGAATGACAGGGTGAGAAATAGTGTGATAAGAGAAAAGTGTGGTTTGCACGATGACGTTGTGACCAGGATTAAAAAAGAAATGCTTCGGTGGTTTGGTCATGTAGAAAGAATAAACTAGTAAAGAGTGACAAAGCAAATTTATGTTGCAGAAGTGAACGGCAGAGCAGGGAAGGGACGCCCTAGCCCTAGACGAAGGTTTATTGAACAAATCGGGATACATTGAAAATGGGCCAGATTAGGAGTACCCTTAACCAACAAGCGCGTATGCGTAGATATATGGATGTAAAGGAGGCGAGAGAGGTGTGACAGGATCGCGCCAAATGGAAGTCCGTAGTCTCTGCCTAGCTCTCTGGGTGACAGGCGTGAGTGTTTGTGTGTGTGTTTGAAATGTCCGCCGCGCTGCCCCAATGCGTGTTGGCGAACTTCACATATCTGAGATTTTTTTATGTCTCAGACATGTAGGTTTCCTTACCATGTTTTCTTTCACCGCTGAGCACGTGGTAAATCAGTACTGAAAATTGCAATTAACAATTTCATTGGTGCCGGCGGTGATCGAACCCAGGTTGCTCGTGTACTATGAACTGAGCTAGCACCATTTTTTTTCGTAGATAATGTCTTACGTTATTATATATCATAGTATCAATCATATTATAACTAAGGAAAATTACATGTGTCGTTTTAAACAAATAAAATCGAATCCCAAAGCATCTTATATCCTATCAGAAGAACAATGGATTCCAAAGTGCCGCTTCGAGAGACTAATTTTAATTAAGTAGCACTCACCGATCCAAACAGCGGTCCAGCTCGAATGAGTTGAGTAGCGGCGGTTTGGCAGCACCACTCGGGCTTGAGTTCAGTGCCGGCTCCGGACCCTGGTAACAATTAAACGATTCTATTTAAATGGGAACGTTGGTTTTATAATTCGAGGCCAGTATTTTGTGCTACAGAATTATGTACTATTATAAGTTAGTTCTTAAGGTGGTAGTCAAGCATGATGATGAGGGTTCATAGCAGATTGTAGTTGTGATGTGGCCAAAGATGGCAAAACACCCTGACCTGAAAAATTTTGTACAACCTACTTCAATATAAATAATTAAAAATTAAAAATTTGGACAACCGACTTCAATATAAATTATTAAGAATAACTCAAAAACTATTGGTCAGACCTTGATAAAATTTACATGGGACTACATGTGAAGCACCAGATTTCAAATAAAAAAAAGAATCATCCAAATCGGTTCAGTCAGTAAAAAGTTATGAGGTAATACACATAAAAACATACAGTCGAATTAAGTACCGTCTCCCTTTTGAAGTCGATAGATAAAATGAGAACATCATCAATGTAGTCGAAGTTATTTAAATACGCATTATTGAGGATAACTCAAAAACTACTGGTCAGATCTTGATCATATTTATATGGAACCACATGAGAAGCACCAGCTTTCAAATAAAAATCATCAAAATCGGTTCACCTAGAAAAAAGTTCTGTGGTAACAAACATAAAAATACAGTCGAATTGAGAACCTCCTTTTTTGATGTCGGTTGAAAGCGTCGTGCACTGGGGTGAAACACCGCCAAATTCCCGGAAAGCCGTAGGTCCTGCGCCTGATCTCTTACTGGTTGTGTCAGATAACAGTCCCATCAGTCTATGAGAGTGCGGAAAGTGAGAGTGCATAATATATGATAATTCGGTGCCACACAAATGGATAGCTCTCTAGTCTCTGAGTCTCTATAGTCTCTGTTGAGACTGGCAATCATGACTGAAATACGGTTTGGTAGACAATATTATTACATTATATTAATTATATTATACCTAGCATATTTGCCTGTGATGACTTACGGAACTGAGACGTGGTCCTTAACTGCTGGCCGTATAAGGAAGCTCAAGGTCGCTCAGCGAGCTATGGAGAGGGCTATGCTCGGAGTTTCTCTGCGTGATAAACTTAGGAATGAGGATATCCGCAGTAGAACCAGAGTAACCGATATAGCCCAACGGATTAGTAAGCTGAAGTGGCAGTGGGCCGGCCATATAGCTCGAAGAACAGACAACCGATGGGGAAGAAAGGTTCTCGAGTGGCAGCCTCGTACCGGTAGGCGAAGTGTAAGGCGTCCCCCCACAAGATGGAGTGACGACCTGGTAAGACATGCAGGAAGTCGATGGATGCAGGTGGCTCGGGACCGTGCTTTGTGGCATTCCTTGGGGGAGGCCTATGTTCAGCAGTGGACTTGTGAAGGGGTGTAATGATGATGACCTAGCATATACAACATTCAATCAAATGTTTATTCGTTAAATATCGAAAAATGGCAAGCCGTATGCGTTAAAGTCACTCAGTGGTTTAACGAGAGGGCTATTCTCGGGATTTCTCTGCGTAAGAAAAAATGGATAGTAAGTTGAAAGCAATGTCAGAGACATGACGATAACTACAACACGTTAACGTGGTAGAGCCACGCTGCAATTATATTATGGTTGTAGCACAAACAGGTCGGCCCGATCGGGGTAGGACCACGCGCTCACAGAATCAACACGAAAAAAAAACACAGATTTGAGCTGAAAACCCACAATTTGCTTTTATTTTGTGTTTGGCTTTGTGACTGGGGGAGAAGGAACAAGGTGTAGTGAAGAGGAACTATCAATAATATTATCTGCCAGACCGAATTTCAGTCACGGGATTACAGTGTCCATATTTATGTGCAAGCACAGGTGCAGTCTCTATTCTATCGCTAGATTGTCGTCCCATCGGACATACCGGTGAGAGATCAGGCACCAACTTCCCGACTCCAGCCCGCTAATGAGAATTTATTGTCAGAAGAAACCTAACCGATTTTAGGCCCAACCCGGGATTTGAACCCAGGATCACATTGTTCAATGTTCTGAAAACTCTCAGGACTCTTACAAATTAGCGAAACTGGACTGATATTTTTTGTAGCTTATTGCATTTTTTTATCATTAATGTCAATTATAAGTCGGATTGAAGATATAGGACGTACGAAAAACGCACTTTTTGTAGTCTTTACCGGCGTATGCGAGTATAGATCATAGACTTAGAATATACTCTATTCTAATTCTATGGTATAGATAGCGATAGAGTGCGAGCGAGAGGTGAATAGAGGCGACGCCATTTTCAATCCCATTCTTTAGCTGCACGGATTAATAGATTTGTGGATTCTCTTCCGCTGCCATTACACACTTTAATTAATAGAAACAAAAGTCGACGATAATGCTATAATTCCTTGCGCTACCAGAGAATTTGCTAGGCATGAGGACATACTTGTACTACAAGTGTTCCTGTAGTAAGTCTGAGAAAAGAAAAAAATAGAGAACATAGCCGCCAAGAAAGAGTTAGGCAGCGCGCCAGACTTTTCTTTGCCCCCAAATCCTGTCAATTATGAGACGAGGTTTATGCCTAGCAGTGAGAGTGTATATCGGATGCTCTCAGAATACAGAAAAAAGGCTGTTACTAAAATAATTAGGAAAAAGAATATATTATCTTCATAATACATAAATCATTTCATCACCATTTGAAAATCCGCTACTGAATATCCAAAGCGATGACACATAGCATGTTCCAGAACCATTCGCTTCCATCGACTTCCTACATTTCTTTCTAAGTCTTTCCACGGCAGAGTCGGGAAAGGAGCGCCCTAGACGAAGATTTATCGACCAAATCGCCGATACATTGAAAATGGGCCAGATTAGGAGTACCCTTAACCGACGAGCGTAGATATATGGATGTAAAGGAGGCGAAAGAGGTGTGTCAGGATCGCGCCAGATGGAAGTCCGTAGTCTCTGCCTACCCCTCTGGATGACAGGCGTGAGTATTTGTGTTGTCTTTCCACTCCACTATTGAATATTTCTATTTATTATTTTGTTCATCATTTCATCATCATTATCATTACAGCCCTTCACAAGTCCTATGCTGAACATTGGCATCCACCGGAATGTCATAAAGCACGATCCTGCCACCTACATCCATCGACTTCCTGCATGTCTTACCAGGTTGTCACTCCATCTAGTGGAGGGGTGTCCTACACTTCGCCTGCCGGTACGAGGCTGCCACTCGAGGACCTTTCTTCCCCATCGATTGTTAGTTCTTCGAGCTATATCAGCTTCGGCACTTCAGCTTACTAATCCGTTGGGCTATGTCGGTGTTACTGGTTCTACTGCGGATATCCTCGTTTATAAGTCTATCACGCATAGAATATTATTTTGATGACTTTACAGAAGTAACGCAATTATAAAAAAACTAATTTGAGTTATTCGCTATTTGCTAATTTATCGATCGTCTGCTAGAATCAGAAAATACTCTATTAAATCATGCACATGTTTGAGTATATAAACTATGACGATTCCGTATAATATTTAAAAACGCTTAGTTTTCTTTCTCGAGGCGTTTTGCAGTAAATTAATATCCACTACCCCATATCGTTCTGTGGGTGTCGTAAGAGGCGACAGAGGGAAATTAGAACAGGAGATGGGCAGCAGCGTCTTATAACGGCTGAAAGCAATAAAAATCCGCAATTACCAGCCCGCTTGCCAAGCGTGGCAACTATTCCAGAATCCCCCCTATGAAGCATTCTATGGCAGCCTATGTAAAGCAGTGGACTTTTATATGCTGTGGGACGGAAGCGCATCAAAACCCCCTGTTTTAAATCAAAATAACAGTTTAGCTATTTATGTACCGTATAAATTTTTCTCATTTTAAGTCATCCTCAGTTGCTGAATGAATAGTTCATATTTAAACTTTTTTTTTTTAACATGCACCCTGTATGAAACTTCAATATAAATTATTAAGAATAAATCGAAAACTACTGGTCAGACCTTAATAAAATTTATAAGTGACTACATGTGAAGCACCAGCTTTCAAAAGAAAAAAGAATCATCGAAATCGGTGCTCCCAGGAAAAAGTTATGAGGTAACACACATAACAAAACATACAGTTGAATTGAGTACCGTCTCCTTTTTGAAGTCGGTAGATAAAACGGATCGTTACGGATATAGAAATGTTTTATAGATATACAAATCAGGCATAAAAGTCAAATAAATTAATTAAAGAGAGGAAAACTATCTATGTGTCGAGAATTGTGCGCAAACATATGGTGCTCTTATAAATAACATTATAGTGGCAGGCGACCTAACAGTCCATTTGATGAGAAGTAAATACCAATTTTTTTATTCGATAAGGATTGCATGTAACAATTATTGAACGTAATTTTTTTTTTACTTTAACACTGGTTCGGGAAAAAACTCTGTCCTTGGAAGAGCCAGCAAGAAACCCAGCAGGATGTTTTTTAATATGTAAATTATAAATATGAAAGTTGCAAACTATTTACAAAATTTATTTTAGAAACCGCTTCGAAACGACCACCTCATTCCCAGGGGTATTATCAACCATGTATTCATTTAGATTATAGTAACCCTTTTTATAAAGTTTTTGTTTAAAAAATTATTTAAACTTGATAATAGAAATACCTTGTATACTTTCAGGGTCCTAGTTGTAATAGCGTATACATTGGCCCAAGAATGAATTACTGACTCTGTGGGGTCGAGAAACTGGTACCACTAGCTGTGTTTGTTCCTAGTGTTTACAAAGAGTATATCACTTTTTTACGAAAACGAATTTTGTTTTTGTGAACACACATTAATTTTTTTAAAATATACTGAGAGGCCAAAGTTAATATGTTTATTTTTTAAATTTTTCTCTGACAGAATCTCTCGGTTTTCGGTTGTAATTATAAATAGCTCTAATGTCTCTCATCTGCAAAACAATAATAGTTTCGAATCAGCCGCATTTCCTCATAGCACAATCCAATAAGACATAGCATCTATCATCAAAGAGTCTACATCCCCTGTAGATGCCTCGTGTACAGGTGGAACACATGTCGTATTGTCGTCAGTGGTGTCTTTACTTGGGATTATTGGTGACGGGGATAGTGCACGCAATTGAGGGCAGGCGGGATGTGCTCTTCAAATTAGGTAAGGCACATAATTTTATTTTATCGAGCGGATGTACGCAAGGTAATTTTTACCAAATTTAATATAACTGATTTCCGCAAAGTAATGCCTGATTCTATTAATTATCTGGAATAAACTAATCTAAAATTCTAGCGAAGATTTATTACTGACGAAACTAGAACTGGGACATATGAAATGCCTCGTAGTCCTAATTTAGGGACTCTGTCTATAAAGTTAGTTAAATAATGTAATTATAATCGCTGTGTGGTGGGAGAGAAAATCCATCACCTACATTTCGTTTCGTAAGCGTCGTAAGATACTATGTTTTATTATATACGTACAGTGTTAAAAAAACCTATTAAAAAAACTAAAACTATCATAAGGTCCTATTCCCCGTGGTATCGCGCCAAGAACGCCGGCTCATCGCTGAATATGCTTAGCCTTTGAGCGAGAAAAGATCCAGCCCTCTTATCACCAGCAGCAATGAACAGTCTCGAATGGAGTTTCTTTAGGAACTTCACCTCACGTGGACCCCACGGATCGATAGTCTCTGTAGCAAATGACACAAATATGTAGTTATCTCTCAGATACTCATATTTGCGCCAATTATTCAGTTTAGCTGCCTCTTATGCCGCCCCGGCTCTAAACGAGGTACCCCTGAGATGAGAGGCAGCCAAAGTGCCTACGCAAGTAGCATCCTACACTAGGGCTTTACCTCTCTCCCAAAGGACCAATGTCATACCGTCGGGTCTCCTGCCATCGTCTCTAAATATTCTACAAGGCTCTAAAACCGAGGGAACAGAGGGTGATGGTAATTGGTTACTGTGACCCATGAAGCAAAACTGCTTAATGCCTCTTTTCCAATAAAATGGGTCTCCGGTTCTCTACACCCACCATACGAAACACAGCAGTGTCAAGTTGCCATTTTACGCTGGTATTCTGTGAGAGCGTGGTCCTTCCCGGTCGAGCTGACCCATTCGTGCTACAACTATACAACTAATATAGCTGCAGCATGGCTCTACTACGTAAAAGTAATTAGTACTAAAAAATAATTGAACTATGGATAATAAACGAGCACACAATACACATAAATGCCTACAACTATACTCGATTAAGAATCAGTGCAGATGCTTTATTACCCTTGGAGACTAAGATGTAATGCCTCATTTCCAACTGTATTACGGTTGAAGCACGAATAGACCACGCTCTCACAGACCAGCGTAAAATAACAGCTTAATGCTGCTGTATTTCGTATGATGAGTGTAGAGAACCGGAGCCCCTTTTAATAGTAACCAGTCATTTCGTCTTAGTCAGTGGTGACAATATATCTGCATTTTGATTCTTAATCGTGGATAGATGTGGATACCTTACCATCAGGTGGACTGTGTGCTCTTTAGTCACCCGTACATTATAAAAAGATAAAAGATAAGAAATGCTAACTCACTTGCAACAAACACATCGCGGCCGACATGGCACTGCGCAAGGATCTCTAAAATAACTAAGCACATTGTTATTGAAACTTATGCTCGTTTGGCCGCAAACATGTTTACAATATGAGGTCACCTAACACTGTAGGGAGATGTGTTTTGATAAATAATATGTCGCTGTATAAACACACCAACGGTTGTAACAAGTGTTCAATGTAAACTGCTTTATATATTATTATTTTTCTATAACATCCTTATTTGAAATATTCTCCAGCTTATTCATAATTCAAAACCATAAAAATAAAACACTGGAAATACGTTGTGGTATATAAACCATCCAAGCTCATTTTCTATCATATGCTAAAGATATTTCTTTTGCAAAGGCGCACAATCCTTTGATTCAATTTAAGTTACATAAATCATTCATATATACTAAAAATAAGCTAGGACCAAGGATACTCCCCCGGGGAACTGTCTTTCAAGGTGTAACTCTGTTATTTATATCTGCTGCCGAATTGCAGTGATTACATTACTGTGTTACGGTCTAGAAGGTTTAGCCATCATCATCATCATCATTACAGCCCTTCACAAATCCACTGCTGAACATAAGCCTCCCCCAAGGAATGCCACAAAACACGGTCCTGAGCCACCTGCATCCATCGACTTCCTGCATATCTTACCAGGTCTTCACTCCATCTAGTAAGGGGACGCCCTACGCTTTGTCCGTCTGTACGAGGCCGCCACTCGAGAACCTTTTTTCCCCATCGGTTGTCGGTTCTTCGAGCTATATGATCGCCCCATTGCCACTTCAGCTTACTAATGTCGGTTACTCTGGTTCTACTGCGGATATCCTCATTTCTAAGTTTATCACGCAGAGAAACTCCGAGCATAGCCCTCTCTATAGCTCGCTGAGCGACCTTGAGCTTCCTCATCCGGCCAGCAGTGAAGGACTACGTCTCAGTTCCATAGGTCATCATTGGCAACACGCACTGGTTGTACAGTCTCGTTTTCTAGTTTTGAAGTATACCTGACGAGAAGATGTAGGCTGTGAGACATTCCATCTTAGTTCTCAGAGTTGTCAACGCAACTGGCTATAGTTGTTATATTATGCGGTTATATTATTATTATGGTTGTAGCACGAATGGGTCAGCTGGACCGGGGAAGGATCACGTTCTCACAGAATAAGCCGTTAAATTCTTCTATGTTTCGTATAATGAATGTAGAGAACCGGAGACCTTTTTTACTGGATACGAGGCATTCCATCTTAACCTTCAGGGATAACAACGCATCTGCATTTTGATTCTTTATCGTTTGGAAAAGTTTTCTGTCCGGTAATAGACTAACCGCAGGCTGGTCATGATAATCTTAGTCCTCAGGAAAATAATCGCATCTGTGGCTGTTTGAAGTTGGGTGCTGGTGTCACTAATAAAGGCACTTACAATTGTGTTTTTTTATAGAATTGAAGTGACAAACGAAAGTACCACCTACTTAATAAAAAGTGGGTACTGCAACCCACGTACACCTTCAACGTACTTTAAACAAAGACGGCTGCAGATACGTTATCACCATTAAGGACTAAGATAATACCGTGTTACGTGTTAGTATACTGGATCTCTATATCCTCTCTATCAGATCGGGACACTGCAGTGTAAGCACTGCTATTTGGCGGTAGAAATAGATAAGAGAGTGATCAACCAGACAGACTTCAACGCAGAAAAGGCCTGTTATATTTCTGCTAACCGATTTCAAAATACTGTAGTTTTATCTGTTACGCGATATCTTCGTCAATTATGAACCAATTTTTAAAAAATATTTTTTATTTAATAATGTACTTCAGAGATAGCGGTATTATATCAATTTGGAGAATTAGAGAATAGTAGAACCAAAGATGTTTTATAGGTCCAGATACCGTGTTGCTAACACACCGCAACGTTCATAGTGAAGACAGTCTTTGATTCATGTGTGCTTGAGTACCACGTGACGCGCATATCTTACGCACCATAGCTGCATTAATGTGCGTGACTTCGGTAATAACAGTGCGAATCGATTACCCAAAAAATGTGGGAGATTTTATATTTCTTATGAGTATAAAATGTGTGTGCGTGGCGTGTGCATTTGTGTGCCTGTGTATATGGGGATATGGTTGCTTATGTGTGTTTTATGTAGGTACGAACATCGCACTAAAATATTGAAGATATGTAATAAAACCTATAATTAATGTAACAGTTAAAATAAATAAAAATCACAGTAGATATTTATGTATGTAACATATATTTATAATCTATTATTACTAAATATATACAGAGTACTACACTTTGGTACTGTAGTACACAAAATATAGCCGCTTTTTACGAAGACCTTAAATTTTTTTTTCAATCCTCAGTAAAATGACGAAAAAAGTAAGTTTGGTTAAGCGTAAACTTCGGCCAAGAGATAGCAAAATGTTTAATTTTTTTTAAATTGCTCCGTACCGTTGCTGCGTGAAGGAAGGACAAAAACAAATAGATAAAAAATCACACTTTCACATTTATAATATTATATTAGTATGTATTGTCAAGAATGATAGATAAACTTTTAAAACCGGTTTACAATCGTCTTTTTGAGGGTGGAACTCTAGTAAATAACGGTTCTGAGTGACCAAAAAGGATAGAAGCACAGGAAAGTGCAATTTCATGCTGCCAGATGTAGTTCAACCCTAACCCTTAAAACGGTTTAACTCTATAGGTTGGGTAAAATCTGTAAAATTAGACTGTTTAAAACCCCTACACAGATAACCTTTACGGTTGATCATGACATTAAAAAATGGTAAAAACATTTCATAGACTAGGCAACACTCGAATATTATTGCGCAGTATTATTACTTGTATTGACATTTAGCTTACGTATTCTTTTACAAAGAAATACACCATAAAATTGTATAGTTAGTTATGAAAAGTGATGTTCTTATCCTTATCTTTTTTCCAAGAGTAATTTTTAAATGATTTCACAGCACAAACAGTCATTTTGCGAAATTATAAACACTGGTGCGTGATGTACGTTCGCAGTGAACGTCGCTGGCGTAATGGCGGAACGATCGAACGAATACGCCCATATTGGCGCCTTAGAAATGGAAGCGTTTTAGGCGCACGTATACGGTATCTGGACCTTTAAAACATCTTTGAGTAGAACATAGATGACGTAACTATTTAGACGACACTAGTTGTTAGCTTTAGCTTGTGATGTTCCTTAGCCAAACCAAAATAGTCAAAAATTAAAATTTAAATATTTTTATGAGCCAACTTTACAGAAAGTAAAAATAATAGTAATTCACACCTAACAACTTCTGAAGTCTTCTATACACAATGTTTTAGCACCACCCTCTGAAACTGTTATGTGGAAATTATTGTTGCATTTTGTGATGTGGTAGATTGATGCTGCAGTTATATTATGGTTGTAACACGAATGGGTCAGCTCGACCGGGGAAGGGCCACGCTCTCACAGAATACCAGCGTAAAATAGCAATTTAATGCTGCTGTTCGTAAAATGAGTATAGAGAACCGGAGACCCTTTTTATTAGATACGAGGCATTACATCTTAGTCCTTACAGGTAACAATCTGCATCTGCATTTTGATTTTTAATCGAGGATAAATATACGAGTACTTATGTCTATGAGCCACAACATACGTTTACCATCCCACCTGATGAGTGTACTTTGTGCTTTTTTTTATAGGATAAGGGTGACCAACGAGCACACAGTCCACCTGATGGTAAGTGATTGCTGCGGCCCATAGACATCTACATCTATCCTCTATTACAAATTAAAATGTAGATGCGTTGTCACCCGTGAGGACTAAGATGGAATGCCTCATTCCCAGTAAAAAGGGCCTCCGGCCACCTGCACTCACCGAGCGAAACGCAGAGGTAAACCTCTACTTCACGCTGGTTTTCTGTGAGGTCGTGGTACCACCCCGGTTCGAGCCGGCCCATCCGTGCGACAGCAAAAGCTGCCGCGTGGCTCTACCACTGTTAAACACTGCTTGTTCGTCTATATGAATAAAACTCTTTTTAGATTCTCGGCGAGCTATACTCACGTTGCCAGGACCAGGGTAACCGGCATAGCCCAACGTATCAGTGAGCTGAAATGGTAATGGGCCGATATAGCCCAAGGAACCGACAACCGATGGGGAACAAAGGTTCTCGAGTGGCCTCGAAAAGGTGTGCGGAGATAGGTATATAAAGTGGTCCCCAATAAATAGAGTGACGTGGTATGACATGCAGGAATGCGATGGACGCTGGGGCTCAAACCGTATTATTCGGCATTAGTTGAAGGATTTTTATGTTTAGCTGGGGACTTTTGAAGAGCTGTTACGATGACAATGATTATGAAGATGACACTTGGGTAGCGAGCATTCTGGGTTGTTCGTGTGACTAATAAAAATGCTATCGTATTTTAAATCATTAGTAGAAAGTACAGAGAAAGAGTCCCGATTAATGCCAAGGTGGCTTTCCGTTTCTCAGTTTTTTTTTTTAAATCGTCCAACATTCCGTTCCGTTTAGGACTAAATTTTGCTCCGACGCTATTCCTTAGAAGATTTTTTTATAACTTTAAAGAGATAAATGAGTTAACGTATTTAGGAGAAGAGGAATCTCTCACCAGACAGTGTTCAGCCAATGAACAGCGAATGATTAATGTTATAACAGGTTTAATATTAAAAGCCGAGTCGCTTAGAAACTTTAATAGCGTGATTTAGAATTTGACGTAGTTCGATCAAAAACCGTCGTTATGACACGGTTACGACCCCGCCATACATATCTTATGGTTAGTAGTTACGGTAAATCTTGAAATTTTGGACGTCAGAGAAGACAAACAAATAGAAACTATTAGTAGGCACGTTAGGGACTTTAATGGATTTCTTCACAGCCATTCTAAGTATTACAAGCCTATGTTAAAAAGTTAAAGTTACAGCCTGTATGCGTCCCACTGCTGAGCACAGGCCTCCCCTCTTTTTTTTTAGTTTTAGGGCAAGGAAATGGCCGCCGCGCTGCACCAATGCGTGTAGCACACTTCACATGTCTACGAATTTTTTTCTTATATCTTAGACATACAGGTTCACAGGCACAGGCTCACCGCCGAGCAAGTGGTAAATCAGCACTTAAAATTGCAATTAACAATTTTATTAGTGCCGGCGGGGATTGAATCCCGGTTGCTCGCGTACTGTGAAATTTGCAGCGAGCATTTCAGCTACCACGGCTCTTAGCACTAGCACATCTCAGCACAAGCTTATGTGCACGACTACGATCGAAGATGGTATCATATCGTGCACTGAAAAGCCTATTCACTCTTACCTTGAAGACAATGTTATTTATTATACTCATTGGTATAGTGGTAGTTAACGCCGTTGCTGATCATGAGGTCCTGGGTTCGAATCCCGGGTCGGGCCAAAATTAGTTATTGCATTTTTCTGTTAAGAAATTCTCAGTAGCACCCCGGAGTCAGGAAGTTGGCGGTATTTCCTCCCGTACCTTGGAAAGCACGTAAAACGTAGGTCCTGTGCATGATGTCTCTCCGGTCGTGTCGGATCACCATCCCATCGGACTATGACAGAGAGAGAATAGTGAGTGCACCTGTGCTTGTGCATACACTTGAACACCATAATCGTGTCTTTCGCAGATGGCTAGTCGTTGTTGAGACTTGCCGCCGTGACCGAAATTCGCTCTGGAAGACATCATTATCTTTTTTTTATAGGATAGGGTGGCAAATGAGCACACAGTCCACCTGATGATAAGTGGTTGCTGTGGCCCATAGACATCTACATTTATCCTCGTATGCGAATCAAAATGCAGATGCGTTGTCACCCGTGAGGACTAAGATGGAATGCCTCTTTTCCAGTAAAAAGGGTCTCAGGTTCTCTACACTCACCATACGAAACACAGCAGTGTTAAGCTGCTATTTTACGCTGGTATTCTGTGAGAGCGTGGTCTTTCCCCGGTCGAGCCGACCCATTCGTGCTACAACTATACTACTAATATAGCTGCAGCATGGCTCTACCACGTATAAATCTATATATTATTCTATAGTATCTATCTATTATTCTACTGGCGAATACGGTAATTCGAAATGTTTGGGAGCCCGATGTCCAGTCGTGGACTATGTTCGCGTCGATCAAATGAGATGTCATCAGTCGAATAATGCCTAATCATCTACCTGATTTGATATTATCGACGTCACACGTGATTATTTATAAACTTGATTAAAACAACAATAACTTACTACCATTATTATTGCCAAATATCACGTAGGTAATACACAGACGTGACCAGCCTGGGAGCGCGTTCAGGGAACCGTGATTGATTGTATAACGCGTATATAGTGCTTAGGTAAGCGGAAGAAATTCTTCACTGGATAACAATAAATAATATTAACTAAGTTCAATATAATACAGCAAGATAATACCTCTAAACAAACCGACATGAAACCAAAAATGAAATTTACAGTCACACACACAGTAGTACGCGGTATTTTATTACATGGATAATGATAGGTTTTTTTTTTAACTATTTAATAATAATTAATGAGCACACATTCCATCTTGGAATGCCTCGTTTCCAGTAAAAAGGGTATCCGGTTCTCCACACTCACCATACTAATGTAAGCTGCTATTTTACGCTGATGTTCTGTGAAAGCATGTACCTTCCCCGGTCGAGTGGACTTATTTGTGCTACAATCATAACATAGCTGCAAAATCGCTTGCGAGGTATAAATCATAGGTGTTCGTATTATATTTAATGATGAAAGGGTTGACTGAAGAGTCTACCGCACTACCCAATGACGAATCGTTTCTGCTTTTAGTGCGGTCTCAGCATTCTAAGCTTTCATCCATCCCATCTTGCGCACACCTTCGACATTTCATGACGATTGTGTCAAATATACAAACTGGTCGCATCTGAACTCCAGCCTTTTCAGCTCTCGTTTCTTCTTTAAACGGGCGTCTTTTAATTCCAATTTTTTTATATATTATCCACATTGCCACCATCGACCGTCCTTGGCATCATCTTCAAGCTTGTCTCTGCCTTATTTAAAAAGGTGCCACTTCTAAAACCTGATTTTCCCAGATCAATTCCCCGTAAACCGAGGCCAGTTCTTCAAATTATTTGATGAGGTTTTTCCCACTTAGTAAGTAAATTAATGAGAGAGTGCAATTTAATTGTCTCCATTTTTCAAATTATTTATGAATCAGCTGCTAGTTTACGCTGGTATTCTGTGAGAGCGTGATCCTTCCCCAGTCGAGCCGACCCATTCGTGCAACAACCATAATATAGCTGCAGCATGGCTCCACTACGTATAGAAGTATAATATTGGATTTTTATATAGATATTCTTAGAATGATAAGAGGGCTGGATCTTTTCTCGCTCAAAGGGATCGATCTCGATTTATAGCCATTCAGCGGGGAAACGCAGCCAGCGTTCTTAGCACGATACCACGGGAAGTAGGACTGTATGATAATCAAGTTACTATTTTTAGTTTTTTTTTATTATTATAGTTTTTAATATTGTATAATATAATAAAATATTCTCAGAAGTAATTCTAAGTTAGCGGGGTTCGTTTCGTTACAGGGCATCTTATTATGTCGATATTGAATAAAAAATATTCTAATCTATTTCATGATACACCTATTCAAAACAGAGCCTTACAACCAACCAACTCATTTAACACAGCTACTATGCACAGTAGCGTTACGACGCCATTTTGTCGGAAAAATCCTGGAAGTCCAACTGGGTAGGTGCTATCTCTTACCTACTTCTTGTGCAAAATAGCAATGCGAGTACTACTATGTATACAGGGCTATTTCGCAATAAGCAGCAAAATTTGCAAAGAAGGTTCAAAATAAGTAATATATAGGCAAATGCTGAAGAAAAATTAATTAAAATAATCTCAAACATTCTGTCCTTTTTATTTTTTAAATTCAATACGCGTGGTAATGCGTTATCTGCCGACTTCCAAAAAGGAGACGGTATTCAATTCGACTGTATGTTTTTTTTAATGTGTGCTACCTCATAACTTTGTACTGGGTGAACCGATTTCGATGATTCTTTTTTATATGAAAGCTGATACTTCTCGTGTGGACCCATATGAATTAGATCAAGGTCAGACCAATAGTTTTTGAGTTATTCTTAAATAACTTATATTGAAATCGGCTGTACAGAATTTTTAATTTTTAATTGTTTTGTATAGTGATTTTACTGAGCACGCACACATTTTTGTAAGTGTCGATCGGTTGGCAAAAACGTCGTTGCCCATAAATTAATTAAATTTGGGATAATTTCAAATAAAGATAGAAGTCTTATTTACTCGTATTTTCAAAAACTGTAATAAAGGTATATCATTACTTATATATTTGAAGTTAAGTTTAAAATTTGCTAGTCTTTGAAAAATATCCCTGTATGGTATTCAATCTTAGTCCTCAGGGATGACAACGCATATGTATCCTTTTTTAATTTGAAGCTGGTTCAGATCTCCATGTGCTGCAGTAGACACCATCAAGTAAATTGTAAGTTCATATGACACTTCAATTCTCTAAAAATAAAATTAAAAAAAAATTATCCTGCAGTATATAATGACAATACCTATAATAATTATAACTTTTAACAATAAGTAAATTCCGACTTCAAGTTGTTAAAAAAGAAGTTATGTATTTGCCACCCTTAAGATGGAATTTTTTCTCCAAATTTATATGGGACCACCCTTGAAGTATAACTTATTTAGAAGATTCATCAAAATTGATTCAAAATCTGCGAATGTATCGCGTAATATACTTACAAAAAAACATACACTCGAATTGAGAACCCCCTCCTTTTTGAAGTCGGTTAAAACCTAAGTAATAGAAGAAGAAGAAGGAAATCTTACCTGTCTCACGGCGTACAGCATGACGGCTTCTCTCTTCTATTTACTATTATGTTTACGTTAAAAAGATATTCGTATCACTGTTTGGTATCGATCTTTTTCTTAACTCGCGTCACTTATGTAAACGTATTCAAACTTAACTATCAGTCAAATTCTTTTTACTTAACTTTATATTACTGATTATTTTCATTATTATTTTAAATTATTGTAATGATATTCTGCAATGAAAATATTTTATGAGAAATCATAATGTAGTTTATTTTAAGAAGTAAATTAAAAAAGCTTTTAATATTGCTTTTGATTAGAATATTAATTTTAATACAATATCTTATTAAATTTTCCTTATTATATTTTATTCAGTGTGTCAATAAAATAAAATAAAATATGAGGACAAAATTAAAAAATGATAAAAAAAGTCGTGAGTGACATTTATAACTAATAATGCTATTAATAATTAATATTTAGACATTTTATAAAAGCAATAGTATATGTAGCTGTATTTAATATCGATTTTCAACCTTTTGTGAAACGTGTTATCTAACACTATTTAAATTATAATTGCTTTTTTATTTTTTATAGGATAAGGGTGACAAACGAGCACACAGTCCACCTGATGGTAAGTGGTTGCTGCGGCCCATAGACATCTACATCTATCCTCGTTTGCGAATCAAAATGCAGATGCGTTGTCACCCGTGAGGACTAAGATGGAATGCCTCATTTCCAGTAAAAAGGGCCTCCGGCCACCTGCACTCACCAAGCGAAACGCAGAGGTAAGCCTCTACTTCACGCTGGTATTCTGTGAGGTCGTGGTACCATCCCGGTTCGGCCCAATCCGTGCGACAGCAAAAGCTGCCACGTGGCTCTACCACTGTTTAAAATATATTTTTTCGAATACAATAGATTAAATAAAACTAATATTACGAATTTTATAGCATTTAATATTGTTTTTATTTAAATTTCCGACGTTTCGGGCGCTTTATAACACGCATGGTCCCAGTGTATCACGTCTGTATGCTTATCGACGGACTTTTTTTATATTGATCTTTTAATAACATTATGCAAATTTGTTAATCGTAACATAATACTAAAAAGGAACAAGAAAAAACACAAACTAAAGAACTTGTAATAAAATTTGTTATTTACTTTTTTATCTTAATTGTTTATAATAAAAGGTGACTCCCACACTAGGATTTTCTCTTGTACCGTGAAGGCAGTTAACAAACATAAATTGCGCAAGAACAAACATCCAGACCCGGCACGATTCGTCGTTGACGCCGCAAATGGGCGAACCTCAATTTTTCAAAAAATTACAGGAGAGCAAGAAAACATTTATTATTTCCCGATTACTAGCTTTCTTCTTATTTTTTCTTTCTTTTTATTTGTAGTTTTCCATTAAGTCTAATATAATTTATTTTCTGATGAAAAAAAGCGTAAAATAGCAGCTTGACACTGCTATTTCATATGGTGAGTGTAGAGAACCGGAGACGCTGAGCTGTGTTATATATGAAAATATTTCCATTTTAAATTAAATTTCATTTAAAATATTTCAAAATGATGACAACCTAAGATTTGACTAATATGACAATAAAAAATAACGTCAACACTATATTTATTTACGATTTTCATAGAAATTTTTGTGTAAACAACCTTTAAAAGTATTTCCGTTGATAAAATTTACTAATACCCAGTTATTATGGCTCTTATTCTTTATAAAGGTACACAGTAGCGGGTTCATTACCATTTGACTGAAGGAACAGGCAGGATGTTGATGCTAACAAAATGGACGAAAACGACTTTTTACGCCATCCACTTCAACTCTAAAATTAAAATAACCCCTGATTCCTCATAAGAATATATATATATATATATATATATATATATATATATATATATATATATATATATATATAAAAGTAATGTAATGTAAAATTATAGGTACCCTGAACAATCGATGTCTGATAGTAATCGAAATTTTATACGTGGTAGAGACATGCTGCAGCTATATTAGTAGTATAGTTGTAGCACGAATGGGTCGGCTCGACCAGGGAATGACCCCGCCCAACAGAATACCAGCGTAAAATAGCAGCTTAACCCTGTTGTGTTTCGTATGGTGAGTCTAGAGAACCGCAGATCCTTTTTACTGGAAAGGAGGTGTTCCATCTTTGTCCTCACGGGTGGCAACGAATTTGCATTTTGATTCGTGATTGAGGATAGATGTAGATGTCTATGGGCCACAGCAACTACTTACCATCAGGTGAACTGTGTGCTAGTTTGTCACCCATATCCTATGAAAAAAATCGACAGATGCCAAGAGGGTAAGATCATATAATTAATAAGGTAAATAACTAAATTGAGTAATGGACTGAAAAATAAAACGATTGTGTGCGATATGCCATTAGTTGTTATTATAATAATTAAGAAAAAGCAAATGAGCAAGAAATTAAAAAGAAAACAAATAAATAAAATACTGTGACCGTTTATAAATTAGAATCATTTACAATGACAGACGATTTTAAAAATATTAACTATTTAACATTTCAAATATTCGTCCGTATATTTCAAGAATGTTGCAGCACAAATACTTATAAAATTCAATTCAATAATTTACAAAACGTCCTGAAACAGCGATTTGTGGAACATTGTCCTCTGAAAAGCGGCAGACCGGCCCACTTTTCAGCGTTGGCGGCGAGATGAGATATTCGCTCCGCCAATGGGAAAGCGCCGCTGAAAAGAGACACGCCCACCCGCTTTTAAGAGACCGCCGCCCGCCATTTGATGTATACCGATTTTTATACAAGCCTCGCGTTTCTACATTTTCGCGTTAACTATACCGTAATTTATAGTTATTATTTCGAAACTTATCCTGCATATTGTATAGTTGTAGTTTAAATTGAACGCACGTCTACATTTTTATACATAACGTCTTGGATTAAACTTTTAAATATAAACGTTGTAAGAATTATGGCTTGAAAGACTATTAATTTACTAGTAATTAGATGTTATTGCTTTTATTACTTGTTAGGCAATTTCGATTTTTATGCTAACACAATTACAATTGATACCATGTTATTGTAGTTATTTGTTGTTAAAAATCTATTTGTAAGAACATACGAAACATTCTCATACGTTTATTATACATGGTTATTTTTTAAAGTGTAGCAAATTTTAAACTTAAGTTCAAATATATAAATAATGATATACCGTTATTGCAGTTTTTGAAAACACGAGTATATAAGGCTTCTACTTTTATTTGAAATTATCCCAAATTGAATGTAATTTATGGGCAACAACGTTTTTGCGTACCAATCGACCCTTACGAATGTGCGCGTTCGCAGTAAAATCAGTTAAAATAATGCATTACCACGCATTTTGAATTTAAAAAATAAAAAGGATAGAATTATTGAGATTTATTTATAAATTTTTCTTTAGCATTTGTCTATACTACTTATTCTGAACCTTCTCTGCATGTTTGGCCGGTTATCGCAAAATAACCCAGTACATTATATTCGCATTTCGCTAAAAAAAATTACATTCTAGTGGTCAAACGAGTTCGCAGACAGGTTGATGGTAAGAGGCCACTACAAGCCATGGTTATGTGCGTTGATACCCCTAAAACTAAGCAGGTTAACTAGGTGGTACAACTCTTTTCTGTTTCGAACTCCATCTGGGTAGCTACCTATTTCTGCCACCAAATAGCAGTGCTTACGGCTGTGTTCCACTCTAGAGGTACACATACAGAGTAAGGGTTTTTTTATAGAATTAGGGTGTCAAACGAGCACACAGTCCACCTGATGGTAAGTGGTTGCTGTGGCCCATAGACATCTATCTACATCTATCTTCGTTTACGAATTAAAATGCAGATGCGTCGTCAGCCTTGAAGACTAAAATAGAATGCCTCTTTTCCAGTAAAATGGGTCTCCGGTTCTCTACACTCACCATACGAAACACAGCTGCATTAAGCTGCTATTTTACGCTGGTATTCTGTGAGAGCGTTATCCTTCCCCAGTCGAGCCAGCCCATTCGTGCTACAACTATACTATTAATATGCAGCATGGCTCTACCACGTAACAGTATAAGTATAATTACAGGCATTAATTATGATTGTAAGGCAGTCCGTCTTAGTATAAAAGGGACAACGTATCTGTAACCTCCTTTGTTTGAATTTGGCTGCAGGTGTCTATGAACTACAGTAGACACTTACCATGAGGTGACCTGTAAGTTCGATTGTCATTTCAGTTTTATAACAAGGAAGTTGTACGTGGTAGAGCCATGCCGCAGCTATATTAGTAGTGTAGTTGTAGCACGAATGGGTCGGCTCGACCGGGGAAGGACCACGCTCTCACAGAATACCAGCGAAAAATAGCAGCTTAACAATGCTGTGTTTCGTATGGTGAGTGTAGAGAACTGGGGACCGTTTTACTGGAAACGAGGCATTTCATCTTAGTTCTCACGGGTGACAACGTATCTGCATTTTGATTTGTAATCGAGGATAAATGTAGATGTCTATGGGGCACAGCGACCACTTACCATCAGGTGGACTGTGTGCTCGTTTATCACCCTAATCCTATAAAAAAAGTTATATCGAATAAAGTGAAGTAACGTCGTTTTGCTGTGCACTTGCCTTGTCTTTGCAGCACAAACAACATAATCGTTTTTCAACTCATGGTATATTTCTGTACGTTTTGATGTTTAAGGAAATCCTCACGTATAAATATTTATTGAAAGTTAAATATCAGACGCGTTAGTCATTTCTCAAATAACGTCTCATAATTGGCAATCTCTCAATTTTAACGTTCGTGTCTTTATTGTAAATAGCAGTCTAAGACGTACTTAATTATATAAACATGATAAATCTAACAAATAAAAAGTATATAAATATAATCATTAAATAAATAAATAAAGCAATTCATAAAATTAAGTTGTGAAGGTCTGTTGATGATGAATGTGATCCGAAGTTTGGCTGATGGTAAGTGGATGCTGTGGCCCATAGACAGCTACATTTATCTTCGATTAAGAAACAAAATGCAGAAAAGTTGTCACCCACGAGGACTACGATGAAATTCCCCGTTTCCAAGTAAAAAGGGTCTCCGGTTCTCTACACTCACCATATGAAACATAGCAGCGTTAAGCTGCTATTTTACGCTGGTATTCTGTGAGAGCGTGGTTCTTCCCCGGTCAAGACGACCTCGTGCTCCAACCATATAGCTGCAGCATGGTTCTACCATGAATCGAGTTACAGTCCACCTGTTAAAAAATTACTGCGGCCTACCCGCAAACTTAAATAAGGACGCGGTTGAAATGTCTCGCAAACTGTAACCATAATAGCTCTCTCTTCAAACCGAAACACAGTTTTGCTTGAAGATAGATATATTATGTACGTAAGAGAGTTGGTACCTAGGCAGGTAAAAGGAGTTCAATCAACTACCTACTTTCCATAAATATTATAGTTTTGTAATTATTTTTATTAAAATTTTTATGGGTTGACTCTGAAACTATGCAGCAAACTATGGCACCTGATATTATATTAACCTTTGTTTCAAATTAATCTACAATCATGTCGTAAAGATTACAATAAATTAAGGACTAAAATGCCTCTATTTACAATGTTTTCAACATATTCATTTTTTAGATAAATATAAGGACTGACGTAAATACTTATTTTAATTTGAACAAAAAAGTATTTAATATAGTGATATAGTAGGTTGGTTACTGATTTTAGTGCAATGACCCTCAAAAACTGTTGGAAATTGTAACCTACAGAGTGACAGCTAGACGCACAAATAAAGTCACACTTGCTCATTCTGATCTATCCTGTATGCATTAGAATGCATAGAGGCCATTATCAAATGTAGGCTCTGATGTGAATCAGGATCAGCAGGTTAAAGCCAGATCTTCTAAATAAGTCTCTCGATTTAAATGTAAAATTTAAAACCATGATGACTTCAGAATTCACATAAGCCTTTCCCATAGATTGCTCCATTGAGGGAATGTTTGCCATATTTGCGACGATTGTCGATTTAATTTGTCGATGAAATTGAAGGACTACAAGTATACGTGTCTAGAATTGTCGAAGCGAAAAATTTATAAAATTGGTAAAAATGTTCCTAAATATTTTTTAGTCTTTCGAATAATTAAATGTTATCTTTTAAGTTATCGATTGATTGATTAATCAAATCGAATGTAGGATATTCCAAAATTAAAATTAAATAATGGTGGTCATAATTTACAAATTCATTTTGTTTTTATAATATTTTGGATCTTTGATATTTGAAATAAAGTGTTAAACTCACTGAATTCAACGATTTATATTTCTTTCTTTATAAAATAAAAGAATCTGTTTATAATGTCTTCTGAATTTACATCTTTGGTGAAACTCTCCGATCACTATCAAAATCTATTAATGGAATATATTTAACATTCTAATAGATCTTTACTGTGATGATTCGCATGGTGCTATTGTATATTGGTTTTAAAGCATGGGGCGTTAATCTTTACTTGTGACGTCTCGTCACATCTTAATTCTTTATCGAGAATAAATATGTTTGTATGATCTGCAATTTTAGCTTTACGTTGTGCTTTCGCCCTCATTTTAATTTGAAATGGTGTTTTTTAATTTTCCGTATCAATACTAACAAAACCGAATGCTTTTAAAATAATTGTAATCATATGAATATATATTTGTGACGTATTATGTATGCCTATTATGTAATGTACTTAGTATAAAATATTAAATTCTGACACTAAGTAAATTGGGTCATAACATTGTATTCTTATCCTATAACAAAATCACAAAAGGATCATCAGAAGAGTCACAAAATTCTGACAAAAGCTCATGAGCTTTAGATTCTACTCTGTAAGCTGTAGCTTAATCTACTCCTATAAATCATGATCAAGCTAAAACTATCAAGATTTAAAAATTAATTCCTAACGATTTATAAGCTATATAATTATTCAAAATCACTGATTGTAACTCTATTTGTGCATGTACTTGAAGTTGTCCAGATTCACGCAAGTTTTTTTACCTAATATAAGGCAACGCTTGTCTATTATCCCATATGATGGCAAGTGGTGATGCAGCCGAAGGTGGTATTGACTTAGCTTAACACATCCAGAGAGAAGACACCCACAGAATGAACTAACGAACTTACAGGCTGCTTGATTATTATGGAAGTGGGGGTAAACGAGCAGGGGCAGCTCACCTCAGGAATAGTGACCAGTGCCACCTTTGATTACTCTTAACACCAGAAGAATTGCAGTTCGGCTTTTTAACCCCGACACAAACATAGGGGTGTTATTACTTTATAACAACTAGTATCCAGACAAATGTCACTAATTGAGAGTTTTCTTTCGTTTTAATGATTTTATATTAACAACATTTTCTTTAATAATCCTGAAACGTTATATTTTTCTAGTAGTATATACAGCGCATATAATAAGAAAATTTGTAAATAGTACAGAAACTTGTAAATTTATAATTATTTACTCGTACGGTCAAACCAACACCACGGTATCAAATCGCAGTGCTGTTTGTAATTAGCCGTCTTTGTATAATAATCCTGAACTTGTTAACAAAACTATATTTTTTTTATATGATAAGGGTGACAAACGGGCACACAGTCCACCTGATGGTAAGTGGTTGCTGCGGCCCATAGACATCTACATCTATCCTCTATTACAAATCAAAATGTAGATGCGCTGTCACCCGTGAGGACTAAGATGGAATGCCTCATTTCCAGTAAAAAGGGCATTCGGCCACCTGCACTCACCAAGCGAAGCGCAGAGGTAAACCTCTACTTCACGCTGGTTTTCTGTGAGGTCGTGGTACCACCCCGGTTCGAGCCGGCCCATCCGTGCGACAGCAAAAGCTGCCGCCTGGCTCTACCACTGTTAGATATTAAAAAATGTGTAACATTAGTTAATAAACAGCCACTAGGGATGGTGTAGTCTCTGGTGGAAAATAAAAAAAAAACATAGGGGTGTTATAAGTTTGACCGCTTTGTGTGTCTGTCTGTCTGCGTGTCTATCTGTGGCACCGTAGTTCTTAAACGGGTGAACCAATTTGGTTGCGGTGTTATTTAAAAGCCGGTTTTCTAGCGGTGGTACTTTGACATGTTTTATCAAAATCGGTTCAGCTGTTTGAAAATCATCAGCTCTTATGTTTCGGAGGTTTTAAATATTTTGAATTTTAGTTATGTTATTAGAAATAGTTGGCGACAGTAAATTCCACACTATATGGTCGTGGGTAGTGACCAAACAATTTATCTATACTGTCTATATAACGTGGTCCTTCACTGCTGGCCATATGAGGAAGTTCAAAGTCGCTCAGCGAGCTATGGAAAGGGCAATGTTCGGCGTTTCTCTGCGTGATAGACTTAAAAACGAGGATATCCGCAGTAGAACCAGAGTAACCGACATAGTCCAAAGAATTAGTATGCTGAAGCGGTAATGGGCCGCACAAATAGCTCGAAGAATCGACAACCGATGGGGAAGAAAGGTTCTCGAGTGGCACCTTCGTAACGGCAGGCTGAGGTTTAGGGCGTCCCCCCACTGGATGGAGTGACGACCTGGTAAGACATAAAGGAAGTCGATGGATGCAGATGGCTCAGAACCGTGCTTTGTGGCATTTCTTGGGGGAGGCTCATGTTCAGTAGTGGACTTGTGAAGGGCTGTAATGATGATCTATATAATATTTTATCTAATATACAAAAAACAAGTAGGTGCTACAAGCCACAACGGCCACTCACAATCAGATAGACCATGGCTCATTTGTCAACCTGGCTCGTATTAAAAACAAAGGTATATGGAAACATGCAGGGTCGAAGAGATGCGAAAGGGTGGTACAACTCTTTTAGCTTAGCTGCGACAGTTCAGTTGGGTCACCGTCTGCCGCGGAGGCATCGGAAATCTTATGCAGGACTCTTAAAAGTTTAACGTTGCATCTGTATATGGGACATTTACCTCGCCTAACTTAGGTTTACTAGGTGACGAGGGACGCCGCCTCGAAGTTCATCATCCGTCTGAGTGGGTACCGATCTTTTAACAATGTCTGCAACCAATATGCGGAGCCTGTATTGTTCTTTGGGTATAGAGAACCAGTATAATCACAAACAATGAGGCATTATATCTAACTACTCAATGGTAACAATGCACCAGTAATCTTTTTTCTTTGAAGGTGGTTACAAGTGACACGTGGACCGCTACTTCGTTTGCCACTGCAGATTTATAACAAAAAGTTGTACGTGGTAGAGCCATGCTGCAGCTATATTAGTAGTATAGTTGTAGCAGGAATGGGTCGGCTTGACCGGGGTAGGACTACGCTCTCGCAGAATACCAGTATAAAATAGCATCTTAACACT
This sequence comes from Parnassius glacialis, assembly GCA_033319125.1. Classification (NCBI taxonomy): domain Eukaryota; kingdom Metazoa; phylum Arthropoda; class Insecta; order Lepidoptera; family Papilionidae; genus Parnassius; species Parnassius glacialis. The sequence goes on along the minus strand of JAVANC010000007.1, from coordinate 6,193,165 downwards.
GCTGTTTCGTATGGTGAGTGTGGAGAACCGGAGACCCTTTTTACTGGAAAAGAGACATTCCATCTTGGTCCTGACGGCTGGCAACGCATTTGCATTTTGATTCACAAACGAGGATAGATGTAGATGTCTATGGGCCACAGCAACCACTTACCATCAGATGGACTGTGTACTAGTTTGTCACCCTATCCTATAAAAACATTATATCTGACTTGTCAAAGGTAATAATGCACCAGTAACCTTCTTTTCTTACCGTCACGTGCACCGTTAGTTCGTTTGCCACTGCAGTTTTATAACAAAACAGTTCAGTGCTCCGATAACTATGGGTGCTACAAAGCACTTAAAACTTCGGGAATTAAAAACAGGTGTTGCTCGTGGTGCTTCCTTGACACTGACGCCCCAAGCGACCACTCGGGTTACCCCCATTCTTAAATCGCCACTGAGCTTAATTCTGGTCACATCTTACACACCATAATTTTCTCGTTTCATATAATTAAGCATTGTAGCCTATTTATGTTATTCGCGCTAGTATTCTGTGTGAGGATCAATCTGTTGTATCTATAAAATATCTTGTTTCCAGCCTGGCTGTTCCACGTTAAAACAAGTTTTTTTTTTTAAATAAAATTAAAGTTGCAACGAGCTTAGTCTCCTGATGGTAAGAAACTACTGTATTGATACTGGCAACCATATTTTTCATTCATTAAAAATTTTGTACAACCGACTTCAATATAAATTACTAAGGATTAAAAACTAGGTCAGACCTTAATGATTTCTTATATTTACGCGAAGATTACACATTGAATAAAACTATTTTTTACGGATTTTATCGCGTTTAATTTATTATTTTAATTCCCGACGTTTCCCCCATGACCATGGGTTGCCACAAAAAAGCACACAAAACGTCGGGAATTAAAATAGTAAATTAAACGCGATAAAATCCGTAAAAAATAGTTTTATTCAATAGGTCAGAGCTTGTTTTATTTATATGGGACAACATGAGAAGTAACATCTTTCAAATAAAAAAAGAATCAACGAAATCGGTTCACCCAGTAAAAAGTTATGAGGTAACACACATTAAAAAAATGTACAGTCGAATTGACTATCCTTTTTAAAGTCGTTTCGAAAATTACTACTGGTGCGTTAATCTATCTGAAGAAAAGTAAACTAAAGTTAAAAGCTATATACGTACCCTCATCGCCGAGCACGTGGTAAATCAACATTTAAAATTGTATTTACCTTTAAAGAAATGGTAAAATTAAAAATTCTGTTCAACCGACTTCAATATAAATTATTAAGAATAACTCAAAAACTACTAGGCAGACAAATTTATATGGGACCACATGAGAAGTGCCAGCTTTCAAATAAAAAAAGAATCATCGAAATCGATTTACGGTAAGTTTTGAGATAACACGTAAAAACATTCATTCGTATTGAGTACCTCCTCATTTTTGAAGTCGGTTAAAAATAAGATGAAATGCCTGTAATTATACTGATACTCTTATCTTTCAAAATAGAACAACAATGTATGCTCTGTTGCTTGACGGTAAAAAAGGATAGGGGGGTTGTACCAGCTCGAACAGACAATTAGGCGGAAAAGGACCTGCTAAATGTTGTCCTGGGCGCTAAGTTACCAAATGTAGCAAGACGGCTCGGTAGCGCAGTGGCTAAGCTTTTGGCTGTGACACTACGGATACAAGATATACGCGGATTCGAAACCCGCACGGAACAAGTGTTTTATAATTAAAAAATAATTGCTCTGTGGTTGAATGTTTGTCCATGAGAAAATTATGTCCTTAAAACGTCTTGACGATACATAAAAAAATATATTGTGAGTCAAAGGTTTTTTTAAAAATATTACTGTGTGACTCTCATCCGTAAATACAGAAGCTATCTCTGCGTACTATTTCAGTCATGCTATTCCATCATTCGTCCTATCGACTGTATCTAAATGAATGTCGAAGGTAGATACGCGACGCAAAAGGCAGGTATCAGTAAAAAGCAATAGAATTAACATAATTAAGTTGAACACAACTAATTTCATCCATCTTCTCTATCGAAATTGGGATATTTTCAATATCAATAGTCTTGGGAATCCTCTTTAGTAGGAATCGGTTATCTTTTGTAAGGATTTATGATGTATCGAAACTCATGTTATGGTGTGGACAATCTTAAACATGTTTACAGACCGCAGTTTTAAATTAAAAGCGATAAAATACGTAAAATTAGTTTGTTTTATTATAGAATCTGGGTGACGAAAGAACACACAGTCCACCTGATTTTAAGTGGATGCTGTGGTCCACAGACACCTACTTTTATTCTCGATTAATAATCAAAATGCAGGTGCATTGTCACCGCTGAGGACTTAGACGAAATGCCCCGTTTTCAGTAAAAAAGGGTCTTCGGTTCTCTACACTCACCATTCGAAACACAGCAGCATTAAGCTGCTATTTATTGGTATTCTATGAAAGCAAGGTCCTACCCCGGTCGAGCCCATTCGATTCGAGACCCATTCGTGCTACAACCATAATATAGCTGCAGCGTGTCGTTAAGTATTCAAATTAATATAAGTTCTTAAGAGATTTAATGTATGTAGCAAAACCAAAATGTGGTTTAGTTATCAATTGTATATCGGCCATGGATTTTTCATTCTAACGCACAGTCTATCCATATACGTAACAATGTTAGTCAGATCGTATCAAAAGTAAACACTGCACCTCTATTCACGTGGCGACATTGTTTTGAGTCCAAATCAGTCAACGAACTGGGCCGTTTCGACCCAATCTGGATCTGACCCCCTTACAAGAACACTAACCGTCACCTAGTCTCATAACGAAGAGGAACTACTTGGACTATATATCCTAAAGTCTTACTTTAATTTCTGACGTCAACAACTGGTAAAATTAAAAATTTTGTACAACCGACTTCAATCTAAATTATTAAAGATAACTCAAAGGTATTGAGCTGTGAAATGTTTTGACTGGTCAAACCTTGATCAAATTTATATAAGACTGTAAGTCTAAGCTGGTGCCTCTCTTGAAGCACCAGCTTTCAAATAAAAAAGGAACTTCGAAATCGGTTCACCTAGAAAAATATTATGAAGTAACACACATAAAAAGTCCTTTTTGAAGTCAGTCAAAAATATGTTTGAATCAATGTAAAAGGTAAATAATTTTAAAACATATTGATAGCTAGATAATACGCAAATAGAAAATCTCAATTAATAGTCTCAATTTTCCCACTGGAAAATATTTTCCCAGTCTGGTGATTGAATGCTAATACTCAATTTTAAGAAATTTGTCCCAAAACAATTATTGTAATTGTATTAATGTAGTGTATATGCGATAAAATCCGGAAAAACTACTTTTATTTAAATGTGTAGTGTTCGCGTAAATATAAGAAATCATTAATATAATGTGATTATTTACAGAAGGGTGACGGTGTAAGAATTTCCACCATATCACACCGTCCCGTGGGTGTTGCAAAAGAATAACATGGGACAATAACTCAAAATAATTTAAAAAACACAGTTGCCGACCCGCCTGCCTATCTATACCTATGGAGGAGGCCCATTTTCAGCAGTGGGCTTTTATAGGCTGTAATATAATTATTAAAGCTATGTTCGATAAAAATAAAATGAAAAGACATTAAAAAATCAATTCAATTTTGAAAATGTTACAATAAAAAACATTCAGAAAATACATATATTAATTTTATCAAAAATACAGTATTATATTTACGGAGGTGTCATCGCAAATTAATTATCAGTTACGAATTTTCGTGAAAGCAATCGAGTGTTTTCCCGCCACAAGTCCTTATCAGCTGTGACAGCCGGCACTGTACAGCGGTCGCCATTGGCGGCCCGCTCATAAGCGACGACGCTATTGGCCCCGCGCGGAACACATCAGCGGCTCTACACGTGCTTATAAGTTACAAACTGGAAAACTTTTTACGCGGCCAGTATCGCATACTTTTCTTTTTAAGTTTTTTTTTTATTTTATTTAAAGTTGTAAGAGCGGCATAACATTCAGCCTACTATATTTTTATTTCATATTAATTGTACTTATTGCAATTTTTTATTGTATTCAATTGTTTTAAGCCTTTAAATATTGAATGTGCTCTAATGGAATTTTAAAAATTATTTAATTTATAAATAAATTTTACTTACGGTGATACCGGTCCTTTAAAATTGTCACATAATTAAAACACAAACCATTTTTGTGTTGATAACGAATAAGAAAAAGTAAAAATAAATTAATCAGCTATTTTAAAAAAATATTGTGTATGTGAAGATTATTTTGTAATATGTTTTAAAAGTTTGAAAAACGTATGTCACTCACGACTTTGATTACGTTGCAATTAAATAAAATTATAAACAATCAAACAGTACAACACTGAAAAGCGACAACAGCTACCACTGATAAGCTCCTCCCCGAATGCAGTGCCGATGCAATTTATTTACAATGCAACGCGATGCATTTTATCCTAAGATTAATTGCAAATCATTACTACACCACTGTACTATAAATCTAAATTAACGCATATTTAATATCTGTATTAAAATATTTGCTTGGGTAACGCGCGTCTAAACAATATACAACAGCCTTCGCCGCTGCGGCAACAACAATGCTAGGGCGAAATAAGCAAGAAATATTTAACTACCGAAGCGGGGAGGGGCGGGCGCTGGCCCTCAGTATTGGCGCTACGCCTGTGGTAGTTATAGTTTACGTGATACACAGCTCAAATACAAATAATATAAACATTACAACGGAGCATGCGCCGTTCATGCAGACAGGGACGAAGCGACACAGCCTCGCAAACGTATCGACACGAATTTCTAAACAACAATCATTATAAGGATATCACACATTAATTTATTGCCGCCAAAATTAGTGACATATTTGTTGCGTTCGTAAATCGCCTTTTTTATAGATTAATTTGCATATTTTTGACAGCCAGCCAGCCGACCCGGAAGTGTTGTACGCATGCGTGCACGTGAAAGAGCAAAAATGTTATTGACGATGCAAAATATTTATTTTTTCGCGCAACACCAACGCAGGTTCCTACTGTAACGGCTACTTGCGGCCATTTTGAAATTTCATATTATTCAAATTTAAAAAATGTAGTTGCGTATGATGTGAGGTTGCCTGTTAATACAATAGATAAAGAAAAAAAATGTGACCGTGTTGATAGTAAAAATTAAATACTACGAGTATTTTCATGTTATGAAACTAAGGAATAAGATAAAAAGAATCATTTTTCTAACAAGTCTTCGGGGACTTTGAGCTGGATTTATTTCAATTATAATCCAATGCGACGGATCAGCGCATGCGTGTAGCAACATTTACACCGAAGCGTAATCGTTTCGATTAGTACTTATTTCGTAACTTTATTTAGTAAAGTAAAGTAAAGTTACAGACTATATACGTCCCACTGCTGGGCACGGGCCTCCTCTCATTTCTGAGAGGGATTTAGGGCAAGGAAGTGTCCGCCGCGCTGCCCAATGTGTGTTGGCGAACTTCACATGTCTTCGAAAATATTTTTTTTTCTTTTTCTCAGACATGCAGCTTTCCTCACGATGTTTTCCTTCACCGCCGAGCACGTGGTAAATCAGCACTTAAAATTGCAATTAACAATTTCATTGGTGCCGGCGGGCATCGAACCCGGGTTGCTCGCGTATTGTGAAATTTACCGCGAGTGCTAACCACCTGAGCTACCACGGCTCTCACTTTATTTAGTATTGGAGGTGTATACATAGTATGATCGGACTCAAACTTCATTCATTGCAGCCTTTCAAAACTCCATTGCTGAACATAAGCCTCCCCCATAGATTGCCTCATAGTTTTTTTAATATTAGTAATTGTGACTACGCCGGGCAGGCGGATTTTTTGAACGAAGTCCCTTATCGCACGGTACGAATTTGACAGATGGGGGCTAGGCGAGAAAAAGTGTAAGATTTTTCCGTCACGACCCCCTTTGTATAGTGCGAGTGAGATGGAGTAATACCCATTTCCCTCGTACTTTATCTTATCTTGCCATGAAAGAAATATAAAATGACGCTTCATTTTAGAGATTTTAGACGCTAATAATTCATTTATTTGTATTTGTTAATCAAAAATATAATACGTTTAGCAATAATAATGTACTAAGAAAGGAACATCGTTCCAATCGAGTGTTCCACGACACTCAGGCATGTTTTTTTTATTATTATTTGATATTATTATACATTTGCCCATAAGCTGTTTCATTTTAAGTCTATCGCCTCTTACGAAACCCAAGGGACAATATAGGGTAGTGGATATTCTATCGCCGTCATTATACGATAAAAATGTGCAAAACTTAATAATAATATGGACTAGCATCAAGTTTCGATATTGTGAAGTGTTAGTTGTCACCGAATACCGACCTAATAGCGGTATAAGCGAATAAGCACTAGCCGTAAATTTTACAGTACGCGAAAAACCTGGATTCCATCTCCATGAGCACTAAATTAAAAACATTATTAAAGATTGTATTACTTACTACATGTTTGGCGACAAAGGAATACACCGTATAGAGAAAATGTGAATGTCTAAAAATAAAAAAAATATATTTCGATGATATGATGTAAATCCGTTAATACGCTTACAGCTTGGTACACACTTTCATTGCTTAAGACCCTCGCAATAATCTGAGGGAGCTTGTATGTAAGGAAGTATATAGGATTTAATTTGACTTTACTCCTTTCTACGCGCATACGGCTCATTAAAGTAATGAATGCTCCATGTTTTCATTAATAATGTATTTATTTTCACATTAATCTTATCACTTTGCTGGCCTAGTTGTCTACGTGAATTTTCATGCAAATGGTTAATACGATGCGACAATATATAGGTATTATCATACTGCGGAAAGGAAAATGTTTTTAATAGCTTAAGCAAAACAAATTTCGTAACTAAACAATGCAACAGAATGACTAAGCCTCATCAAATTTATAAAAAGATATCGTGATACAATATAAACGAAACAACGTATGTAAATAATTAGGTTGTTAGCAGTATGGAGGTTTTTACCTCTAAAAACAATATAATTAACCGCGGGATGTGTGCCGGTGGCTTACGAGAATCCATATTTCGTCTCGTGTGTATCATAAGAGGGGACTAAGGAAAAGGCCAGGAAGACCTCGGATCCCCCTGTGAATCACGGTGTACCATCTCGTATATCAAGCGGGAATTCCAAACAATGATGGGAAACAATGATATTGCGTGAAATCTGGTAATGCATATTATGTTAATTCAGCTGCCAAGTGTGGCGATTAAGACAAATTCTGCCAAATATAGTAGAGACCTTTGTCCGGCAGTAGACTGTTACAGAGTTTTTTTTAGAGGTTGAATAGAATAGAAGAGAGAGTTCTACAATTCTTGTCACTCACCATACGAAAAGTATTACGTGGTAGAGCCACGCTGCAGCTGGGTCAGCTCGAACGGGGTTCCTACCCCGTGGTCATCCACGCTATCACAGAATACCATCGTAAAATAGCAGCTTAATGCTGCTGTGTTTCGTATGATGAGTGTAGAGAACCGAAGATCCTCTTTATTAGAAACGGGGCAATCTACCTTAGTCTTAAGTGGTGACAATGCATCTACATTTTGATTCTTAATCGAGGATAAATTTAGATGTTTATGGGCAACAGTATTCACTTACCATCAGATGCACTGTGTGCTCACTTGTCACCATTACTCTATAAAAAAAAACACAGCAACATTATGCTGTTACTTCACGCTGGTGCTTGTGCAAAAGCGTTTCTTCCCCGGTCTAGCCAACCCATTCATGTTGCAGCCATAACACGCTGCATTACGTGGGCTACAATTTTACTTAAATTTAACATTAGCTGGCCCGGCAGACGTTGTTCTCCTATTGTTTGTAGATGGCGCGATGACTTTTACTCCGAATTCATTCCAGGTTTTTTTTTTTAATATCTACAAGCAAGAATATTTTTTTACAGATTACAAGTAATCCTTATTGAAAGCATTTTTAAATTACATATATGATAATTAAAGAACTGGTTAATAAATCGGAGCCGCTATGTTAGGCTCCGATTTATTACATGCGTCTCTCCAAAACAAAATGTGAGAAAATGGCCTCAATCGATCAATTCTTTCGGAAATTAAACAATTCCTAAAAGACGCACCAACTCTTTTAACACGGCATTAAGCCAAAATGTGAACTACGTATAAATAATATCTAGTTATTAAAGAAACCAATTAATTCATTTAAAATCTGTGATTAGTCAGTTTAACAATTCTGAAAAATAGTTGCAAATGCGGTTTGTGACGGAACTACTGTGTGATAGAGGGCAAAGCAGCATCGGTAGGCCATTGACATTTTTATTGGGCGTTGATTTAGCACCTATCGATTGCGACGCAACTATTCATCTGAGGAAAATTTAAATTTAGTACCCGATCTACTGAGACACTCGCCCGTCTCTATGATGGATGGAATTTGCAATTTGCATACATCATGTTGGATGTTACGTTATTTTGTGTATTGTAATTTTTTATAAGAATGCATAAATTTCTTGTCATGTTTTATCTTATTTATTTTTCATCTTTTATAATTCATTTGTTTGTTTCCTTTCCCTAATTTATTTTTAATTAACAAAGAAAATATTATTTTTTACTTTGACGATTTTACTGCTGCCTGTCAAACCTCATTAGTGCATTAAAATTAATAGTATATCTTTTAATTAATAATAAAGCTAAATTAGTAAAAGGAAACAAATATTATGAAAATAAGACCTAAATCATGTTTCGCAATGAATGAACTAAAAAGCAACCTTCGGAAAACTCACCCAATCGATACAGACTATAAAGTTATGAAAAAAAAAACAACATGGCGAACGCTTGGCGGCAAAAAATATTAATTAAAACCGAAACTATGGTTAAATATAATGTAGTCCTGATGAGCGACTGGGCGTGACTCCGCCCCCTGTAGAGCGACGCCCAGCTCCGCTCTTCAGCGACCGCCTTCTGGAGCGTACAATTTAAGAGCTAGTGGTTAGAAAATGCGTTTCTATTTCAATCGCCATTTTTTCTTGACGTTTTATCAAACTATTGTCGATAACAATATTTTTTTTATATCAAAGATATTAAGTTCCCTTTACTCACAATGTAGTTGTACACTTTTTGTTATTTTTACCTAGTCATGGTTACACATAATTAATATAAAGCTTGTTTGCATGTTTCGTTCTAAGATTAAGTGTTTTTTTTAATATTATTTGTAAAGCTTATATCTTGTTGGAGCCTAAATAAATCTGTTACTATAGTAAAACTAACATGACGTCTGTTTGAACACGCATCACGCAAAAACCTGTGAACCGATTTGGATGGGACTTTCACTAAGAGATAGCAGATATTATAAGGGGTAACTAATGCTACTTTTATTTTAGGATACGAATTAAAACCCATGAAATCGAATCCAATCGGGCGAAGTCGCGGGGAACAGCTAGTAAATAAATAAAATTATAATTAAAATAAGATTTAACTTTTGGGATTTTTGGTTTGTGTTATTTATAAGGAACAAAGATATTTTTATATTTTCGTATTTTTTATTAACATAACATTTAACTATGCATTTTTTTTTAAAAACGTTACATCCACACTAGGATTTTCTCCTGTATAGCGGGGGCAGTTTACATATATAGATTTTTTGTAGGTCATACAAATACTTGTTCCGTGCGGGTTTCGAACCCATGGCCCTTGGCGTTGCAACTAATTGATAAGCCACTGGGCCAAGAAGCCATCAGAAAGCCGTCAACAAAAAAACTGAAACAAAAACTTTATTTATTATACAATCATACGAGTATTTCCCGCGTAGTGCCAAGAAGCCTATCAGGGAGGAAAGACCAACTCTCTTATCAGTAGCAGCGAGGATAAGTCGTGGATACAGTTTCTTTAAGAACTTCACCCGGGATCCCACGGACCCGGAATCAAGTAATTTTACCCATCTTGTCAAGAAGTTGGAACTATTATTTCAATTCCCTTTAACAGTACAGCTTGCTGATAGCTCTACCGCGTATAATATCTTATAAATTCTAAAAAGTGGAATGTATGGATAACTCTATGAAAGCAAAAGTTGTGATAGTGGCTTGACCGGGGAAGGACCACGCTCTCACAGAATACCAGTTTAAAATAGCAGCTTAATGCTGCTGTGTTTTAAATAGTGAGTATAGATAACCGTAGACCCTTTTTACTGGAAAAGCGGCATTTCATCTTAGTCCTCAAGGGTAGATGTAGATACCTATGGGGCACAGCAACCACTTAACATCAGATGGACTATGTGCTCGTTTGTCACCCTATCATGTAAAAAAGGCTCAGGGGACAATTATGTATAGAACAAGGCTCTCTCAGCAAATATATCGCAATTTTAATTGATGATTTATAACGTACGTAACGCCAAGCGTCATAGCCAAGTTGACCGTAGCCAGGTCAACTTGTCACTCTCGCGAGACTCAACGGTTGAAATAATATGTCATTTGCATTAATTTTTATCTCGTTTTTATTAAGTCTCTTTCTTGTTTGCCTGTCTGTAGTTCCGGGTGGAATCTTGCAACTCAAATTTCGAGCAATTCCCGATGTGCTAGAAACTTGAAATTTTGAACATAACTCATAATCACGACATGACGGCTCCGTGGCGCAGTGGCTTAGCAATCAGTTATTGCGCTGAAGGCCGCGGGTTCGAATCCCGCACGGAACAAGTATTTGTATGGCCTACAAATAATTGTTCCGGGTCTGGATGTTTGTCCTTGTGCGATTTATGTTTGTAAACTGCCTCCACGACACAGGAGTAAATCCTAGTGTGGAGGTAACGTTTTTCAGAAAAGAAAAAAAGTAAAAAATAGCTCATAATCGGATGACAATGTTGCTATATATATAAAAAATATTAAAAAGACGATTTTTTCAGTACAGTAAAAAAGATCACTTCTTATAGTTTTCTTTTAGCATTAACGATTGTAGAAGGTAAAACAAAAATATTTCGATTACGTCTGAGGTCCAGCAATGAGGGCTAGTAATTTTCTGCTCACCAGATGTCGCTAGTTGACACTGAGGTAAAGTTTATTTATTACGCAATGTAATTTAATTGAGATGTTGTTTTTTAATAAAAGATTATCAGTTTCTAGAATATTATATTAATTCACATAACAATGCGTCAGTGGTTTGCTCTTTAATTTTTTATTCATTGTTTATAAAAAAAAATCTACTTTTATGAATATTTATGGTTTCGTTTATTTATTTTTAATGTTATTAATATAAAATAAAGCTAATAGTACAAAAAGAAACAATAACTTTTATATTTTCCAAACAAATTAACTTGCCCGCTATGAAATCTGTCAAATATATATACCTCACTTTCTAGTGGCGCCGCCCTGGGGGCAGAAAAAGTCGCACTGAGTCAAAATCCGTGTAGTTGTTCATATACCTAAGCCGAACGCCCCGTCCATCACGCACATTACTCACTTACTGTACATAAAATAAAACTCGTTTGTCTGGTTGCTGATCATGATCTCCTGGGTTCAAATCCCGGATCGGGCCAAAATTTGTAATTGGGTTTTTCTGTCAAGAAATTCTCAGCAGCAGCCTGGAGTCAGGCAACTGGTGATATTTTACCCCTGTGCCACGGAAAGCAGGTGAAGACGTGGGTCCCGCACCTGATCTCTCGCCGGACATTTCTTTTTTTTATAGTATAGGGTGACAAACGAGCACACAGTCCACCTGATGGTAAGTGGTTGCTGTGGCCAATAGACATCTACATTTATCCTCGTTTGCGAATCAAAATGCAGATGCGTCGTCACCGTGAGGACTAAGATGGAATGCCTGGTTTCCAGTAAAATGGGTCTCCGGTTCTCTACACTCACCAAACGAAACACAGCAGCGTTAAGCTGCTATTTGACGCTGGTATTCTGTTAGAGCGTGGTCCTTCCCCGGTCGAGCCGACCCATTCGTGCTACAACTATACCAGAAATATAGCTGCAGCATGGCTCTACCACGTCATGTCGGATTACCGTCTCGTCGGACTAAGAGAGTGAGGGAATAGAGAATGCATTTGTGTTTGCGCTTACACTCGGACACTATAATTCTGTCCTGCGCAAATGGCTAGTCTCCGTGACCGAAACTCGGTCTATAGGACATTATTATTAAATAAAATATAATTTTGATAAAGGTTAATATATCTATATAAAATAGGTACTTTTTGACGTAGATAATAATTCTAACGACAGATATTGTTAAATTTATATAGTATGTAAAAATTTTGTGAATATATGAATGAAGGGAAACCCGCATATTCCGTGACAAAGGATTACGGCGTAACGGAAATGGAAAGGTCCAACGTGAATAACGTTTGATATACTGGCGGGTCCTATCTGAAAGAATGTATAGAGAGAGACCTTGGAATTCAAAAACGATAATACTGACCACCCGAAAACGGTTACAGATTAATTTAAAGGGAAATGAAATGTCTATACCGAAATTGTAATCATTTTGTAACGCGTTTGACTTTCTTTGAAACAGGAATTAATCTTTTTGAATTAATATTCGGAATAAAAACATGTTCGGAATTTAATCTCAGTTTTAATATTGCCATTATACTGTATGGTAGGTTACGAAATTAAATTGTAGGGCTAAGTTTCAAATAGGTAATGTCTATGCTGTATATTTTAAGGAACCCTAGCTATTTTTATACGTGGTAGAGCCATGCTGCACCTATATTAGTAGTATAGTTGTAGCACGAATGGTTCGGCTCAACCGGGGAAAGACCACGCTCTCACAGATTATCAGCGTAAAATAGTAGCTTAAAACTGCTGTGTTTCGGATGGTGAGTGTAGAGAACCGGAGACCCTTTTTACTGGAAAAGAGGCATTCCATCTTAGTCCTCACGGGTGATAACGCATCTGCACTTTGATTCGCAAACGAGGATAGATGTAGATGTCTATGGGCCACAGCAACCACTTACCATCAGGTGGACTGTGTGTTCGTTTGTCACCCTATCCTATAAAAAAAATGCACGCCAGCAACCAACTATCAAATTATGAAGTCTACAAGTTGATAGCTCAGCTAATAGATAAGCGCTTGTTGTAACTTTGTACGTGGTAGAGCCACGCTGCACCCATTATAATGAAACACTACAATGGACACAATGCTGTTTAGTTCAACCTTCAAAATAGAACCTCCTAGGCAGTAAAGGAACCTTCTTTCATTAATTACAAGTATAAAGTACACTGCTAAGCAAATCCTTCCCCTAGAATCACTTAATATCCCTCCATAGATTGCCTCATAGGGGGTTTAACATATTAAGTGTGACAAACGAGCACAAAATTCACCTGATGGTAAGTGAATGCTGTAAAAACCTTGAGTTCTTATCAAAAATATGCTGCTGCCCATCTCCTGATTTAGATTTCCTCGTCACCTCTTAGGACATTTATGTGAGGATATTGGTATTTGACCTTTTTTGCCACTCTATCCGACATCTTACCACATAGAAAAATTACAGCTCTATAGTCCTCTAGAAAACAAAGTCATTTTTACGTTAAAATCTTAAATTAAAATAAACTAGGTATATTTGATAGTTCAGCTCTTTGGCTATACCCGTTAATGGCGCAGAAACGTAATATAACTCCCCAGTCTAGGTGGAACAATAAAAGCCGAAAGGCGCTAGATGTAGTTATACCTAGGTCTAGATTTGTGAGCGAGAACTAACTTTGAACCTCGTAATATTAAGTAGGTAGGCGATAGTTAACACCTTGCTATTTCTCTTAAAATATCTCAATTTTAAATTCAAATGTTTTTACAGTTATTTTTTTCTGGTCTTCCGTATCCGACCTGTATTGGGGCCCTAATGATTTATTCTGGTATATATCATGTTATAGGTGCATATCAAGAATTCAGGCAAAATTAAAATGTTTAAAAAAAAACGTTAAAAACGTTTTTAGGGTTCCGTACCTCAAAAGTAAAAAACTGAACCTTACACTTACAACTTATAGGTTCACTTTATTGTCGTCTATCCGTCTGTCAAGATCCTTTTTCTTAGTAACGGTTAGAGGTATAAAGTTGAAAGTAATATCAAATACTAAGGTCTATAGCTATAGACCTTAGTATTTGATATTACATATATAAGTAATATCAATGGTGCAGTGGTTTAGCAATGAGTTGCTTGCGCTGGGGGGCGCGGGTTCGTACCCCGCACGGAACAAGTATTTGTATGGCCTACAAATAATTATTCCGGGTCTGGATGTTTGTCCTTGTGCAATTTGTGTTTGTGAACTGCCTCCACGATATAGGAGAAAATCCTAGTATGGGGGTAACGTTTTTTATAAAAGAAAAAAAGAAAAAAAATCGCTGGGGGCAGAAAAAGTCGCTACTTGCAAACTGAGTTATTAAAACCTTCGGGTGCTTACCGTAGAATTATTACATTTGCCAAGAAGCAAGATCTCACAGCACAGGTAAAGGAAAAGCTTCAATAATTGTATATTTGTAGATTTACCATTAAAAAAAATTATACTTGTAAACTAATTCATCAAAACCTATAGGGTAGTTCGTGTTGAGTTAGAACATTAATTTTGGCAAGAAGCAAGTTCTCACAGCACAATTATGGGAAAAATCCGAAAACTGTAAACATGTTTTTGGTTATACCACATATTTTTTTTATTTTTGTGTTTACAAACCAACATTTGCAGTTGGAGTGCAGGTGGAGAGCGACCGTGAGTAGACTAATGTACGGGAGAAAGTATTTTCAACCGACTTCAAAAAGGAGGAGTTTCTCAATTCGACTGTATTTTTATGTACAATGAATTTAAAAATCAAGGAAGTATCATCAGCAAATAATACTATATCATGATTATCCCCTACAAGAGAAGGTAAGTCATTAATATACACTAGAAATAGGAATGGGCCGAGAATGGAGCCTTGAGGGACACCCATTAGTACAGGTGACCCGGAAGAACTTTTAGCATTGATAATAACTTTCTGCATTCTATTACTTAAACATGAAATAATAAGTTTAAGTGCTGTGTTCTTGACACCATAGTACTGTAGCTTCCTGATTAATGTCTCATGGTGAACGCAGTCGAAGGCTTTGGAAAGGTTACAAAATATAGCCAAAGCATCCTCTGAATTCTCCCATGCATAAAAATATGTTTAATAAGCTCAACTCCGGCGTCAGTTGTCGAGCGATCCCTTGTAAAACCGAATTGATTTTTATGTAGCAATTTATTAATATTAAAGAAACTTAACATCTGATCCAAAATTATTTTACTAAACATATATAGATAGAATAGAATAGTATAGTATAGAATAGAATGGAATGAAATGGAATTTAATGGAATGAATGGAATTGAATAGAATGGAATGGAATTTAATGGAATTGGATAGAGTATAATGGAATAGAGGGGCATGAAATAGAATAGAATGGAATGGAATAGAATAGAACAGAATAAAATATTTTTATTTAATATTAGATTATTACATAATAGTTATTGCAACTCATTTTTGGACCACTGGTTCGGGGAATACCCCCGTCCTGGGAAGCACCAGCTAGAAATCTAGCGGGACTTTATTTCTCGGCAAACCGATTTTGATGATTCTTTCTTTATTTGATAGCTTTAATTTGATCAAGATCTGACTAGTAGTTTTTGAGTTATCCTTAATAATGCGTATTTATTTTACTTCGACTACATTGATGATGTTCTCATTTCATTTAAATTGAAGTGGATTGTATAAATTTTTAATTTTACGCCTTGTATCTACTGCAAAGTTAAGTTTGTATTTGAATCCAACTTACCTCTTCGTTAAAGCAATGTTCGGTGCTTACCTTACTTATAATATTTATTTCAGAAGGTAAATGGCTGAGTTTAGGTACCTCGGACATATTGTAACTGAACGCCTGGATGATGACAGTGACATTCAACGAGAGCGCCGTGCGCTGTCGGGCCGGGGCAATATTTTGGCTCGCAGATTTGCACGTAGTACGACTCAAGTCAAATTAAATTTGTTCAAGGTGTATTGCCAATCCTTTTACACGTGCAGTCTGTAGAATGACTACACGCGGCGGGCCTACAGTGCTCTGCGTGTCCAGTACAACAATGTGCTGAGGGTGATGTTGAGGAAGCCTCCACACAGCAGTGCGTCGGCCATGTTTGCTCGTGTTCTACGCGATCATGCGCAAGCGTGCCGCGTCCATTATGAGCAGGCTATTGAGGAGCTCCAACACCCTTCTCAGCTCACAGTTTCTCAGGCTGTGAAGCTGGACAGCCCGCTCTGGAGGACTTCGAATGGTGCACACACCAGCACCAGGAGAATCCCACCTGGAGTTCGCTATGTGAGGCTAGGGGTAGGTTAAACTACCATATAGGATAAGTACTTATTTGACTAATATTTTAATATTACCTTCTATTTTATTTTATACTAACATTAGGCTAAGTAAGTTTTACTAACAATCTATGACTATTGTTGTTCGAAATAAAGGATTTATTATTATATTACCATTATAAATTATTTTGGTGAACGTACTCATCTAACTGCTTACACTGTTATACGTGTATATATTGTATATGTTATGGAACAAGTTATTAATCAGGGCACTATTCATAATGCCCGGGTAATATTAATAATGACAAATGAAATCGGGCTATAGAATTAATACTGATTCAAACTTCATTATTTATCACATTTTCAGGTCATTACGAATATTGCTCCGTACTTGTGCGCAATTTGATATAACCTAATCAAAACGTGGTAAACTACGTTAACGTTTCAAACGTGGAAGAGTCATGCTGCAGCTATATTAATTGTATAGTTATAGCACGAATGGGTCGGCTTGACCGGGGAAGGACAACGCTCTCACAGAAAACCAGCGTAAAATAGTAGCTTAATGCTGCTGCGTTTCGTATGGTGAGTGTAGAATAGAATAGAATAGAATAATTTTTTATTCAATATACATTACATGTGTAATTCTTATTGAAAGTCATTTTTTACTTTACCACTGGTTCGAAAAAAAACCTCTGTCCTGGGAAGAACCAGCAAGAAACCCAGCGGAATATTTTTTTTTGTAGAGAACCGGAGACCCTTTTTGCTGGATAGGAGGCATTCTATCTTAGTCCTCACGGCTGACAACGCATCTGCATTTTGATTCGCAAACAAGGATAGATGTAGATGTCTATGGGCCACAGTAACCACTTACCATCAGTTGGACTGTGTGCTCGCTTGTTACCCTTGCCACGCAAAAAAACCTAAATCTAACCTTATATTTTTGTTAAAAAGTTTTGGACAAATATTATGTTAATTTGAAACATAAAAACATGAAATCCAACTGTAATAAATTCCACGCGGTCTACTATATTTTATTTTTACACGTACAAGCCCTACCGCACACGTTATTATAATTGTTTTATCACTCGAACTGATTAGTCGAGTTATATACTTGTTCAAGACGATTAAACTGTTTGGTCGAATTCAATGTTGCGCACACAGTCGATCCAGTCGCTATCGATTTTATTTATCGGGCGGTCGTTTTGCAGTGGCCAATTATCTAACAATTACAACTTCCAGGATTATTAAGAATGTACTCGATTGTGTTTTACTTTATGCTATACCAGTAGGGATCCGCTCCGGTTTCGCACGGGTGATTTCCGTATCTCGACAACAGCGGCACCTACCGGGTTCAATTTTGAATTTACACCATCCAGGGTCACATACACAACCCACTCAAAATCATACAAAAAAAAATCGGTTGTCTGTAAAGTCGGTTTACTGACGATAGTTGAACGTGACAACGTCATAAGAAATATTTAATATCGAAAGAATCATTACCTTTATCGCCGCAATTATCGTTGCTATAAACAATTGACACCACATTCGCTCGCACAGTCGCTCGTTCTGCGCTCTCGCTTGCACTTTAAATGGAACGCCTAGGTAACGCCGCATGAGTCATGTTTTTTCGTGCGTGCAGCCAGCTTCATCGATTTATAAGACGTTGTCACGTCAAAATTCATCAAAATCGTTCATGACATTTTTGAGATTTGCGAGACCAACGGACAGGTGAATGTAGAGAACCGGAGACTCTTTTTACTGGAAACGACGCTTTCCATCTTAGACCTCAATGGTGACAACGCACCCGCATTTTCATTCTTAATCGAGGATAGATGTAGATGTCTATGGGCTACAGCATCCACTTACCATCAGGTGCACTGCGAAAACAAGGGATTTTTATAAATAGAGATAAAGCATAATAAAGAAAATAGAAAGAGAAGGCTGCACGTTCTAACGGTGCTAGTGTAAAATAGTCGCTGATCGAAAGTCAAGTCGAGAGTATGTGCCTCTCAAAATATTAGTATTGCTTACTAATTACATTAATTTGAATGCCTCGTTGGCTTAACAGTCATAAGCGCTGCTGATCATGAGTAATGTTCGAACCCGTACCGAGTCAGGCCCAAATCAATTATTGGGTTTTTCTTTTTTTTATAGAGAATAAGGATGACAAATAAACACACAGATGCTGTGGCCCATAGATTCTACACCTATCCTCGATTAAGAATCAACATGCAGATGCGTTGTCACCCCTGACGTCAAAAATGAAATGCCTCGTTTCCAGTAAAAAGGGCCTACGGTTCTCTACACACACCATACGAAACACAGCAGCATTAAGCTGCTATTTTACGCTAGTATTCTGTAAGAGCGTGGTCCTACCCCGATAGAGTAGACCCATTCGTACTACAAACTCAATACAGCTGTAGTACGGCACTACCAAATTAGTAGTGCCGTACTACAAATACGTTTTTTACGTTTTTTTACGTGGTAGAGCCATGCTGCAGCTATATTAATAGTATAGTTGTAGCACGAATGGGTCGGCTCGACCGGGTAAGGACCACGCTCTCACAGAATACCAGCTTAAAATAGGAGCTTGATGCTGCTGTGTTTCCCTTATTGAACCGAAGACCCTTTTTTACTGGAAAAGAGGCATTCTATCGTAGTTATCACGGCTGACAACGCATCTGCATTTTGATTCGCAAACGTGGATAGATGTAGATGTCTATGGGCCACAGCAACCACTTACAATCAGGTGGACTGTGTGCTCGTTTGTCACCCTTAGTCTATATACAAAAAACATTGAGAAATTCTCAATAGCAACTCGGAATGCGGCGAGTACTATCCTTGTGACTCGGATAACGCGTAAAGCTTATGGGAGTGAGGGATTAGAGAGTGCACCTCATAAACTTGTGCATTATAATCCTGACCTGCGCAGATGGTTAGTGTCCATTCTGACTGGCCACCGGACCAAAATTCTGTCTGGAAGACATCTTATTATCTTTTCTACCAACTTCAAAAAGGAACCAGTATTCAATACGACCGTATGTTTTTTATGTGTGTTACCTCATAACTTTGTACTGGGCGAACCGATTTCGATGATTCTTTTTTTATATGAAAGCTGGTGCTTTACGTGTGGTCTCAGATAAATTTGATCAAGACTTGACCAATAGTTATGTGTTATTCGCAATAATTTATATTGAATTCGGTTGTACAAAATTTTTAATTTTTAATTATTAAAATTTAAGCTTGCTATAAGCAAGCAAATTAGATACTCAAAATTGTGAGAATTGTTTCTCAGTCAGCTCTTCAAGATATTGGTATGCTTACACTGCCACTACACAACGGAAATTGGTCATAAAGTAAGAGAAGCTTGGTCTAATGTTGTTCACTATGTGGATACATTTTAAATTGTTTTTGTGACAGCGCGAGGTGGATAATTTATCGATATTTAAAACAATGTGAGCACACCCTTATCGCTAACCCTCTAATCTCCTACGACTAATAAAGTAGCAAGTTTTTATTAGCCCTTACTAAATTCTAACGGCGTGTCAGAAGCTGGGCAGAGACTGTGCAAGCAGTTTTTTTTACGATATCGCTAAAGGCTGAAAAACAGTTTTATTGCCTGCTTTTCAATAAAACCTTTGCTCTATCTATGGTTTTTAATGACAGTCCTGTTATGTGTTTTATCTTGTCTTGATCTTGTCTACATAGTATAAAATAATTTAAAATTAAAAATGTTGTACAAACGACTTCAATATAAATTATTAAGAATAAAAACTATTGGTCAGACTTTGATCAAATTTATACACCTGTGAAGCACCAGCTTTCAAATAAAAAAGAATCATCGAAATCGGTTCAACCAGTAAAAGTTATGGAGTAACACACACAAAAAACATTCAGTCGAATTGAGTACCGCCTTCTATTTGAAGTCGGTAGACAAAGTCGCTTCCCGCGATTTTGATACGGTTTTCATTAATAGAGTAAATGATTCAGGAGGAAATATTAAACAGTAAATGTAATAGTAACAGTAAATGATTTAACAGTGGTAGAGCCACGCGGCAGCTTTTGCTGTCGCACGGATGGGCCGGCTCGAACCGGGGTGGTACCACGACCTCACAGAATACCAGCGTGAAGTAGAGGTTTACCTCTGCGTTTCGCTTGGCAAGTGCAGGTGGCCGGAGGCCCTTTTTACTGGAAATGAGGCATTCCATCTTAGTCCTCACGGGTGACAACGCATCTGCATTTTGATTTGTAATAGAGGATAGATGTAGATGTCTATGGGCCGCAGCAACCACTTACCATCAGGTGGACTGTGTGCTCGTTTGTCACCCTTATCCTATAAAAAAAATTATGTGTATAATACATGCATTTATATATCATATAATTTTTTTCCGTCTGTATGTGACTCAACTCCTCCTAAACTGTTGGACTGATTTTAATGAAATTTTGTGCATGTGAATAAGTTGATTCGAGAATGGTTTAGATTCAAAATTGGACCCGGTAGGTGGCGCTGTTATCGAGATTTAGAAAACACACCATAGATTACTGTATATGTATATACTAAAGAAATCACACGTGTGAAAGTCATGGCGGAAAACTTAGTAAATCTTTTTTAGCATATTCATATTGCACGCACGCCGTGAGTATTGAAGTTTATATGAAGGAGTGCGGTAAGTTATAATTTTTATTATATGTTATTGTTACAAATACATTAAATGAAATAAAATAAAACATTAATTGTTTACTTTCACGCCACAGTGGTCTGTTGTTTGTTTACGTTCATGTAACTTTCATGTTTATGTAATGTTAACCAATACACACACACGGCTGTTTGACCATAATGGACATGCAGGAAGTCGATAGAGGCAGCTGGCTTAGGGCCCTGCCTTGTGGTATTCCTTGGGGGAGGTCGATATTCAGCAGTGGACTTATGAAGGGCTGTAATGATGGTGAGGAATCGAACGTGAGAGAACATTGTAATTTTATATGTTGACGGATAGGTGCAACGTGCAATATAAAATAAACAAAGGAAAAAAAACATCTCGTATATGCGAGATGAAATACACCCAGATGGATGGCGTAGAACAGCATCTATGATGGTAAACGTATGGCAATGCGATAGCCAATTTACCTGCCAAGCTTGCCCATTATCGAAAATCTCTCCATACGTGGCCGAGATATGGCTAAAAGACGTAGTAGAGCCATACTGCAGCTATATTAGTAATATAGTTGTAGCACGAATGGGTCGGCTCGACCGGGGAGGGACTACGCTCTCACAGAATACCGGCGTCAAATGGCAGCTTGACACTGCTGTGTTTCGTATGGTGAATGTAGATAACCGGAGACCCATTTTACTGGAAAACAGGCACTCCATCTTAGTCCTCACGGGTGACAACGCATCTGCATTTTGATTCTTTATTGAGGATAAATGTAAATGTCTATGGGTCACAGCAACCACTTACCATCAGATGGCCTGTGAGCACACAGGAAAAAAAATTGGAGCTATATTATGGTTGTAAATCAGCCTAATGTTGCTGTCTTTCTTATGGTGAGTGTAGAGAACCGGAGAACCTTTTTATTTAGTCCTCAGGGTGACAACGCGTCTGTATTTTGATTCTTAATCGAGGAGGAGGGTGGACTGTGCGCTTAATTGTCACCCTTATATTCTATAAAAAAAATAGTATATTCGAGATGATACCCATACCGATGTGTGTCAGTGCCAAACTTGGCCACTATGGCAAATCCATTGTACTGTTAAATAAAACAAGTGGCAAAGTTAAAAAAAAGATTGTACAATCCACTTCAATATAAATAAAATGAGAACATTATCAATGTAGTCGAAGGCAATTAAATACGTATTATTAACAATAACTCAAAACTGCTGGTCAAATTTTGATCAAATTTATATGGGATCACGTGAGAAACACGGGCTAATAAATAAAAACAGAATCATTAAAATCGGTTCACCTAGAAAAAAGTTCTGAGGTAACACATAAAAAAGACGCGAATTGCGAACCTCCTCCTTTTTAGGGTTCCGTACCTCAAAAGGAAAAAACGGAACCCTTATAGGATCACTTTGTTGTCTGTCTGTCTGTCAAGACTTTTTTTCTCAGGAACGCGTAGAGGTATCAAGCTGAAATTCATATCAGATACTCAAGTCTACTGTCCCTTAGAGCTGTGAAAAAATCAAACTTCTAAGCCAACGCAATCAAAAGATACAGCCGTTTATGCCGTAAATTTTCGACATTCGCAAGGGAATCAAAACCTACAGGGTACTTTCCGTGAACTCAGAATCTTGAAATTTGGTACGAAGCAACGTATTATAGCACAGATAAAGGAAAAATTGCGAAAAGCATAAATTTTTAGTTACATCATATAATAAAAATATTTTTAATAATTTTAAACTCATATACCTACAGATTTGTTCGGAACCCTCCGTGCGCGAGTCCGACTCGCACTTTGCCGGTTTTTTTCCCGGTCAGCTAAAAAGCATCACAATCTAAACATTGATAAATTTTTGTTGTTTATATGTCCCAAAGTTAGACAAAATTTTGCGTTCAGCAACGAAATTATCCGCGAGAACATTATCAATGTTCATAATTGAAATAGTTCCTAATTCCGTAGTCACCTCGCGTCACATCTATTACAAAATATTTAGGTAAATATTTTATAATATCGATGTATTGACAGTCTGAATTCGAATACCCTGGGGCGGTTCAGAGCAAAGAATCATTAATAAGAGCGATTAGGTCTATATTAGTCAAACAATTATCTGGCCTTTAAAGGGAATTAGGGTCTGTAAGGGCTAGGGCATTTATTTATATCAGACCAAATTAGACCTTAATGTCCTTCTGTTTAGATTTATTTTTTACTGCTAGTCGATTGTCAAAAATTTATCATGAAACGATCCAGGGTTAAGGAGCTTAGAGCTACAATAAGTACGACATCATCCTTAAAACAAATATGGGGTCGCTCGTTTTTTATATCATATTGAGGATATTGTGTCAATATGAGTCATTGGCAGCTATTACTGTCATACAAAAGAAATAAAAACATTTTTCCATACACGTACCTAAAGAAAAAATAAGTTCTTCGTTTTAATAGGAAAAAAAAAGAAAAAGAAAGTCATAAATATTATGTTTACCGTGTAATGGCGGCGTAAAGAATATTATCCTTACCGTTACAGCCTATTAAAGTCCACTGCTGAGCGTATGCCTCCCCAATAGATTGCTTCATAGGAGGGATATATGTCAGACATAGTCTCGTAAATTTATAATTATTTACTCGTACGGTCAAACCAACACCATTGTATCAAATCGCAGTGTTGTTTGTCATCACAGTTGATTAGCTGATTAGTTAATAAATATATAAATCTACCATTATTATCAATAATAGTTTTAATATAAGATAATAGTTTATAGTTAATAGACCACAGCAACTAAACCGTGTGTGGTTTCTGCTGTAGGGCTAAAAAATCATTTTGTTTTTTTTTTAATTTAGAATAAATGAAAAATAAAATTAGCCATCTTTGTAGAATAATCCTGAACTTGATAACAAAACAACATTAAAAAAATGTGTAACATTAGTTAATAAACGGCCACTAGGGATGGTGTAGTCTCTGGTGGAAAATAAAAAAAACACATAGTTGCCACGCGTGGCAAGCGTCGTTATTAGGAACACGCTGCTGCCGATTCTTTGATTTGTTTCCCTATGTCGCCTATTACAACACCAAGGGATGATTTATGATAGTGGATTTTCTTACACCGCCACTACACGGTGGAAAAATTGGGTAGTGTTGTAGCCGGTGCAAGGAAAAGGGGAGATCTCCCGCCGGGCAAGGTGTTCTGCCCGGGGAGCGGCCAACGTTCCGAGTGGTAGTTCGGAGCTATTTTATATATACTGCTTTAACTTCGGAACTTTGTTAGCGCGATTTAGGCTTCGATGTGTTTCGCTTATGGCGCGACGACAGCGCCGCCACAAGTGTACTACAAAATATCATTACTGCGGAAATCGTAAGAGATGACAGAGGGAAATGATTCAGAAGATAGGCAGCATCATCCTCCTGGTAACAACTCCAAATAAAAAAAGTGTAAAAGTTTTTTTTATTATGAGAAAATTGCGGTTGCCTCAGTATGAGGCAATCTTTGAGGAGCCAATAAAGTTGTGGTAGGCTGTAATTAATTATGGTTACACCGTTATGATGATTTAGGCTCAATTTACATTGCGGCGGAATGGAAGCGTCCATTTCGCCTCGTCGCGCGTGATGCCGCGCGAATTCGCGGGATTGCTCGAGCATTCCCGCGAATTCCAGCGACTGCGCTTCGCTTAGCTTGTACGCTATCAAACAATCATATTTATGCACGAAAAAGATCAACTTTTCGTCTCAATCCGTGGTTTTTAGTCACACAGTACGTACACAACCTGTTTCGTAAGCGCTTGACGCCGCTCTGCTGCGAGTGCCACTTCCCGGCTTCCAGCGGATTCCACAACCTTCGCGCCGCTTCCCGCGGATTCCACAGACTGCGCCAACAGTAGCTAGGGGAATCCTCGAGAATTCCACGAAAGACGCGCGACTTTTGTTTTTGGCTCATATCTAGTTTGAACTTTATACAATTAACATAAAACTCATTTTACTATGTACAATTTCGTTACAAAAATTCGCTTCCGTTCCGGTCCGCGGCAGTGTGAATTGGGCCTTAGGCATTTCCCTATATAATCATCTCATGGCCCCCATTGACGAAGGTGAGGTGGTACATTCTACCAGATAGCGTAACAGCGCTCAAACAAAAAGACAAAAACAAAGTAAGCTACATACGAGGTTACTTACCTTTAAATACAAAGAACAAGGTTACTTACCAGTATAGGTAGCTGCACCATTGGTCTCTGAAAAAGAATAATAATGACGTAAATATTTTTTATAGGATAAGGGTGACAAACGAGCACTCAGTCCACCTGATGGTAAGTGGTTGCTGTGGCCCATAGACATCTATATCTATCCTCGTTTGCGAATCAAAATGCAGATGCTGATATCTTACGCTGGTACTCTGTGAGAGCGTGGTCCTTCCCCAGTCGAGCAGATCCATTCGTGCTACAACTATACTACTAATATAGCTTTAGCATGGCTCTGCCACGTAGATTTTTAAAAAAAAATACTAGTAATATTATTAAACATTACTAATATTCCCTTTAACCACTTCTGGTAAGCTTAAAATGCTCGTGTTAGAATTGGTTCATGACAGTAGTCGAATGGCGGATTCGAACCCTTTCGAGTTCGCGGTCCGCGCCCTGCCATTAGGCTACTGACCCTTCTAGAATTGCGATTATACTAAAAAAAGTTATTTTACAGAAGGACTATAGGACTCATTATATCATCATCATCATCTTTACAGCCCATCACAAGTCCAACATAGGCCTCCCCCAAGAAAAGCCAAAATCACCTGCATCCATCGACTTGCTTACCTTACTAGGTCATTACTTCATATTGGGGGGACGCCCTACACTTCGCCTACCGGTACGAGGCTGTCACTCGAGAACCTTTCTTCCACACATATAATTAACACAGCACATATAATGTTATTAAAAGCATAATAATGATTGAAAAAAAAGTATTAGTTATTTAAAAATACTTATTTAAAAAATAATAAATAAATAGTATGCCTTATCCGCTAGAAAATCCACTACTTCATTTCATCCCGTGGGTAATTTAATAGGCAACAAATAACAAATCAATAACACATACTAAGCGTGGCACCTATGGCAAATATACCCCATGAGGCTATTTATGGGGGAGGCCAATCTTCAGCAGTAAACTTCTAATAGGCTAAAATAAATTAATAAACATAACAAAAATAAATATTCATATTTATTAAGATTTACATATGCCGCGCACACACGATTATGACAAATTTAAAACGTGGTATAGCATGCTGCAGCTGTATTAATTGTATAGTTGAAGCACAAATGGGTCGGCTCGACCGGGGAAGGACCACGCCCTCACAGAATACCAGCGGAGAACAGCAGCTTGATGCTGTTGTGTTTCGTATGGTGAGTGTAGAGAACCGGAGACCCTTTTTACTGGAAACTAGGCATTCCATCTTTGTCCTCAGGGGTGAGAACGCATCTGCATTTTCATTCGCAAACGAAGATAGATGTAGATGTCTATGGGTCACAGAAATCACTTACCGTTAGGTGGACTGTGTGCTCGCTTGTCACCTTTGTCCTAAAAATAAATATGAGCACACAGTCTTCCTGTAGTATGTGGATGCTATGGCCTTTAGACGTCTATAACTCTTCTCGATTATTAATCAAAATCAGATAGTATTGTCACCATTGTGAACTAAGAAGGAACGCCACGTTACCAGTAAATAGGGTATCTGGTTTTCGTCATTCACCATACAAAGACAGGGGCGATATTGCTATTTAACGGTCTTATTTTGTGCAAGCCATTCGCATTACAGCTCAATTAGACACAGCTTAATTTTATAAAACATGACCGAGTGACAGAATGATTAAAAAGTCTAAATTCATTATCTGGGCCAGATACGCACGCGGTCAAGGAACGATCGGGTTCGCTGATTTTGGCAATGTTCCTCGTGCGTTCATTATCTACAAGCATGATCTTAAAGTAAACAAAAATTATATCTATATTGTAAGTGGCCAAATCTATGTTAACTTTTGACGCCTACATCATTTTGTAAGTATGTCAAGTAATTTACACAGCGCGGCTCGGCGGACCAACGGTTCCCAGTAGAATTCGAAAATAGAATATTATATAAGTTTGTGTGTTTTTTTGTTATAATTTTAAGGTGACAAGCGGACTGCAGTATTCATTACATAGGTCGTTTATCCCGAACTGTAATGTGGTCTTTTTTTATAGGTAAGGGTGACGAAAGAGCATATAGTCCACTTGATGGATGATGCTGCAGCCTATAGACATCTCCATTTATACTCAATTAAGAATCAAAATACGTTGTCCCCCCTGCGGACTGAGTTGAATACCTCGTTTCCAGTAAAAAAGGTCTTTACACTCATCATACGAAATACAGCAGCGTCAAGCTGCTATTTTACGCTGGTATTCTGTGAGAGCGTGGTTCTTCCCCGGTCGAGCCGACCCATACGTGCTACCACGTACCCACGTAAATATGTCTCAAAATCAAGAGTTATTACTTATTAGGCTATTGTTAAGCTAAATCAGTACACATTATCATCTTCAGCTGCATCATTTATCACCCACCTTCATACGTGACAGACCCATTTTACAGCTATATTATAGTTGTAGCACATATAGGTCGGCTTGATCGGAGAAGGAACACGCCCTCATCCAATACCAGCGTAAAATATAAGCTTAACACTGCTGTGTTTCGTAGAGTGAGTTTAGAGAACCGGAGACCCCTTTTTAATAGAAACGAGGCATTCCGTCTTAGTCCTCGGGGCTCACTTCTTGAAGATTGATATCTACATCAATCTTGTTTCATTTCCAGTAAAAAGGGCCTCCGGCCACCTGCACTCACCAAGCGAAACGCAGAGGTAAACCTCTACTTCACGCTGGTATTCTGTGAGGTCGTGGTACCACCCCGGTTCGTGCCGGCCCATCCGTGCGACAGCAAAAGCTGCCGTGTGGCTCTACCACTGTTAAAAATATGTGTCTATGGGACACAATATCCACTTACAATCAGGTAGGCTGTATGCACGATTGACATACCTATTCTATAAAAAAAACATGTTGGTGGTATAGTAAGCACTGGCTAATAATAGGTAAAAAAAAACCTGAAATTTATCACAGTTTACATATGTATATTAGCTACATAGCGTATGCTATCAACAAATATTGAATTATCGTTATATTTACCCGGCTAAGTGCTATCAAAGCGATAGCATTTACAAACAAAAACAACTGCGTAAATGCTATTTATCTATATGTTGAAATTATTATAAAACATATTTACATATCTGTTTGTTGATCGATGTGGTATTTGTGCGATTGTGTTTGAATAAATGGGTCACTTTCACTTGATTTAATACGTATGGAATTTGGATTGTTGATTTGTTAACCGCATAATAGATCAATTGGATTTTTTTTAATTCTTATAATGACTACAATAATTCATTTAGACGTAAGGGACAAACTATCCTTTCAACATTATCATCATTACAGCCATCACAATACTTTTTTTAATAAAATAAGGGTGACAGACGAGCACACATTCCACCTGATGGTAAGTGGTTGCTGCGGCCCATAGACATCTACATCTATCCTCGATTACAAATCTAAATGCAGATGCGTCGTCACCCGTGAGGACTAAGATGGAATGCCTCGTTTCCAGTAAAATGTGTCTCCGATTCTTTTACACTCGCCATACGAAACACAGCAGCGTTAAGCTGCTATTTTACGCTGGTATTCTGTGAGAGCGTGGTCCTACCCCGGTCGAGCCGACCCATTCGTGCTACAACTATACTACTAATACAACTGCAGCGTGGCTCTACCACGTACAAATTCTACTGCTGAACATAAACCTAACTCAATGTATGTCACAAACCACGGTCCTGAGCTAGCTGCATCCAACGACTTACTCCATCTTTTACCAGGTCGTCACTTCATCGAGTGATCGCCATACATATCGCTTACCGGTACGAGCGACGGTAAGAACTTGGTAACGTTTCTTCGCCATTGGTTGTCAGCTCTTCAAAACATATGGTCGGCAGATTGCTACTTCGGCTATCCTTGATTAATTTTAATAAAGATGCAGACGCGTTGTCTCCCTTGAGGACTAAGATAGATAACTCATTAGCAGTAAAAAGGTTCTTCGATTTTTCGGTGGTCGCTACATTAGGTGTTCTGTGGAAGCGAGTTCTTACCTCGGTCAAGCCGACCCATTTGTGTTGCAGCCATAATGCCTGGCTCTACCACGTGTAAAATGGTGGTGTTTAATATATTTTTAATACAGTTGCTCAAAAAGTGGCGTATTGCAGGGACGCATAGCGTTCGGTGGGCTATTACATACTCGAGCTTTTTCTTTACCTTTACGAAACTCGTGCGTTCTCTTTCCCAACTGTCAAAATAATGTCTATTAAAAAGAAAAAACCAAACACGAAGTTTTTACTAAAAAAAAAAAATTCATGGAAGTTTTTATGATTCATGCAAATATTTCTAAAAAGAAGCTACTTTGTTTCAATACCAGATTTAACGATTTGATTCAATAAGTTAGGTTAGATTTCATTTCATTTCATCTCATTAAATTTCATTTTCATTTCATATCAAAAAAAAATTCTACTGAATACTTGGCTGTATGGGCATAGTTCCCTTTGCCTACCCAGAATGGGTGAAGAAAACAAATAAAATATCTGCTTATATTCTTTTACGGTTGGCGCCATTTTCCAAAAATGTTCTTTATTAAATTGCTTCACTTTTTCGCAGCTGTATTAAAAATAGTTGTACAGTACACGTGCGGAACCGTCTGTCTAGTCGGAACTCTTTGCAATGACAGGCTTTCCGCACTCGTAATGAAATATACTATTACAATGATTCCTGTTTTATATTACACCATCTTCAAAAGCCTTCTACTACATGGTAGTGAAAGAATATTCACTACTCCATATCGTCCCGAGGTTATCTTAAGAGGCGACAGAGGGAACAAACCAATAAATGGGCAGTAGCTTCTTCCTAATAATAATAAAAAACAAAAATAAACTGCGCAAAAACCTGTGGCTGCCCACCCGATTGTCAAGTCTGGGAACAATAGAAAGTGCGCCATATAAGACACCCTATGGTGGAGCCCTATGTTCAACAGTAAACTTTAGGTAGTAATGAATTAACGAATAAATAACAATCCATCAGTCTATCTGATGGTAAGTGGCTATGCTGAAGCCCATCTATCCCAATCCTAAGTGTATGATTTTTTATATATTTTGTTTCTGTTTTGTCTTCAATAAAGTAAATAAATTAACTTTAAAAAAGAAGATATCTGATGTATTATCACCACTGCCAGGCTAGCATGGGCAGGAGGCAATTTTATTCCCGGTGAAAGGAGAAAATGTTTATCACCTCGCTTACTTTTATCCACCCTTCGAGCATAGGCGCGCCGGTGGATCAAATATCCACAGTAGATAAAATGGGAGATAGAGTTAGATTTAGATAGATATTTTGTATGAATATAAACTTAAACCCATGTCCAATGAACTGGGGTAAAATTGTCTCTTTCAAATGTCAAAAAAGCATATTTTTTTATCATACATTTGGCTCCATGCTACGGACGGGGGATATATTCGACATATCGTTATGTCTGACGGGGATATACTTCTCCCCGTTGCCGTGCTTTGGCATAAGGACAAGATAATTTTATCTCTTGTCAGTGAATATAACCGGTGGATAAATTTTTGTACCCAGCCCGTGCTAGCCGTGCTGGGGACATATACGAGACCTATACTCACTCATAGTGGATGGACGGCCGCTTGGCGGGAAGAAGTAAGATGACCGTTTAGGATTGATGAATAGTGATGGATGTCTAGGACGTTAAGAATCTATCTAACCTGTTTAGAAGTGACAATAGCATAATGGATACGAGTGCGGACTGCAAAATGAGAATTTCATGGGTTCAATCCGCCATTAGACTACTGTAGTAAGGTTACTAAGGTACTGTGGCACTTAAACACTGTGAATACCAGCGTAAAATAGCAGCTTAATGCTGCTATGTTTAGTATGGTGAGCGTAGAGAACCAGAGCCCTTTTTACTGGAAACCTGGCATTCCATATTAGTCCTCACGGGTGATAATGCATCGGCATTTTGATTCTTAATTGAGGATAAATGTGAATGTCCACGGGCCACAGTATCCACTTACCATCGGGTGGACTGTGTGCTCGTTTGTCACCCTTATTCAATAAAATAAATAGAAATAAAAATAAAATACTTATAACATGAGCATATTGAGTTTACTTTGCGTGCTCAACGGGTAATAATATTTATAACGTTATTTATTTTTTATAGGAGAGGGTGACAAACGAGCACACAGTGCACCTGATGGTAAGTTGTTGCTGTGACCCATACACGTCTAAATCTATCCTCCATAAAGAATCAAAATGCAGATGCGTTGTCACCCGTGAGGATTAAGATGAAATGCCTCTTTTCCAGTAAAAAGGGTTTCCGCAAAGATGTTTTATAGGTCCAGATACCGTGTTGCTAACACACCGCAACGTTCATAGTGAAGACAGTCTTTGATTCATGTGTGCGCGAGTACCACGTGACGTGCATATCTTACGCACCATGGCTGCATTAATGTGCGTGACTTCGGTAATAACAGTGCGAATCGATTACCCAAAAAATGTGGGAGATTTTATATTTCATTCATATTGACGTACCTATTGATTCTAAGAGTATAAAATGTGTGTGCGTGGCGTGTGCATTTGTGTGCGTGTGTGTATGGGGATATGGTTGCTTATGTGTGTTTTATGTAGGTACGAACATCGCACTAAAATATTGAAGATATGTAATAAAACCTATAATTAATGTAACAGTTAAAATAAATAAAAAAGCACAGTAGATATTTATGTATGTAATATATATTTATAATCTATTATTACTAAATATATACAGAGTACTACACTTTTGTACTGTAGAACACAGAATATTGTCGCTTTTTACGAAGACATTAAATAATTTTTCAATTTTCTTTGGCCAAGAGATAGCAAAATGTTTGATTTTTTTAAATTGCTCCGTTCCGTTGCTGCGTGAAGGAAGGACAAAAACAAATAAACAAAAATCACACTTTCACGTTTATAATATTATATTAGTATGGATTGTCAAGAATGATAGATAAAGATTTAAAACCGGTTTACAATCGGATTTTTGAGGGTGGAACTATACACTCGCGCTCTCTTTCTCGCTCTAGTAAATAACGGTTCTGAATGACCAAAAAGGATAGAAGCACAGGAAAGTGCAATTTCATGCTGCCAGATGTAGTTCAACCCTAACCCTTAAAACGGTTTAACTCTATAGGTTGGGTAAAATCTGTAAAATTAGACTGTTTAAAACCCCTATACAGATAACCTTTGCGGTTGATCATGACATTAAAAAATGGTAAAAACATTTCATAGACTAGGCAACACTCGAATATTATTGCGCAGTATTATTACTTGTATTGACATTTAGCTTTCGTATTCTTTTACAAAAAAATACACCATAAAATTGTATAGTTACTTATGAAAAGTGATGTTCTTATCCTTATCTTTTTTCCAAGAGTAATTTTTAAATGATTTCACAGCACAAGCAGTCATTTTGCGAAATTAAAAACACCGGTGCGTGATGTAAGTTCACAGTGAACGTCGCTGGCGTAATGGCGGAACGATCGAACGTATACGCCAATATTGGCGCCTTTGAAATGGAAGCGTTTTAGGCGCGCGTACACGATATCTGGACCTATAAAACATCTTTGGGTTTCCGGTTCTCTACACTCACCATACGCAGCTTAGGACCAATAGCAGCTTAACACAGTAGCTATTTTACGCTGTTATTCTGTGAGAGTATTGGAATTATATTTATAAAAAGTTTGGAGAAGCATTCCATTTTACTTCGCTGATGCGATGAATTCAATATAATTTCGTAGGGATTACCGATACGACTTAGGGACCTTCAAGAAAAGAGCCTACTCCTTTTTAAAAGGCCAGCAACGCATCTGCAATTCCCCTGGTTCGCCTGGTGTTGCAGTTGTTCATGGGCGGCGGTAGTCACTTACCATCAGGTGAGCCGCATGCTCGTTTGCCCCCTCTCCTATAAAAAAAAAGATT
Source organism: Parnassius glacialis (assembly GCA_033319125.1). Lineage (NCBI taxonomy): Eukaryota > Metazoa > Arthropoda > Insecta > Lepidoptera > Papilionidae > Parnassius > Parnassius glacialis. Next base: position 6,160,057 of record JAVANC010000007.1, on the reverse strand, counting down.
ACTAGTGTCCCTACGAAATTAAATTGAATAAGCATGGGATAATATTTTTGGATGATCTACATCCATTCAAAAATATTATTACGCTTGAAACTTGTTTTTAGGATAACACGAAAGACGGAGGTAATTTTTCATTGGAGAAAATTCGTTGAACAAGCGGTTCTATCTTGCAAATCATCGTAAAAAACATATTTGGTCGTTAGGCTTTTGAATGGAAGGTGACGATGCGCTTAGTGGAGAAAATGGATAAGAAGTGAATAATGTCAGGTCAAGACAAAAATATTAATGATTTTGTGTAAGGCATGTGAGTTTAATATAGTCACCTTAAACTTTGCCGCCATATAAAACCAAAACTAGGAGGAGGACAAAGACAAAAACACAAAGTCGTTCACTATAACTAATATATTAGGAAAAAAATAGCAAGAAGCTTCCGCAATAATTACAAACACTTCGAAAAACCAAATGGCGTCGATAAAGCGGCGCTCTTATGACCTTTTATTATTTGATTGACTGATGATGAGCTATCGTATCGCAGAGCGATCTATGTAAACAAGGCTGTAGTGTTTGAGTTATGAGAAAGTGATCATATTAACCGGATGACCATATTACCCTCACGTACATATAGGTGGGGATAGGTGTGCTAGGAGTCCGTCTGGGTAGGTAAACTTCTCTTATGAACCTATTAAGCCGCGTGTCCACCAAGGTTTTGTTGCCAACACAACAGTTGCCAACAAAACTTGTTTCCATTTTCGGCGGCAACATCAAAGGAATACGCTTGTTGCCAACATTTGTTCCCTCGGTGGAGACGCTTGTTGGAAACAGTTGGAAACATAACTGTTGTCAACATTTTTGGTGGATAGTGGATACGCGGCTTTAGGGATGTTACGGAAGTGGTTATATCGGAACCGAATTCGGAAGCGGAGTTTTTAAATTTTGTTTTCCAGAACCGGAACCGAAATCGGAGCCGGAATCGGAGGTGGAAGCAGAAGAGATGTGTTAAGGGCTGGTCTATTGTACTGTATTTTTCTATTCAGATTCAATTTTTTGAATTCTTCAAATTCAGTAGCATACACAGACTAAACGACTTATTAACGAAGTAGTCGTACGTCCCTTTCGTGAAAATATCTTCTCACGTAGTTTACACTTTGTCATATTCCCAGAAACTTCATTGAAATAATTCCAAATGGCACTTGATTTTGGCTTCATTGTCCAATCGCCAAATACGAAACAAAACATCAAGTTAAAGAGTAATCGACAGAAGGCACGGGGGCGGGGAGGTTCCCGGGGCGACAAGTATAAACTTGTTTGTACACGCTGATCGCAGCCACCGCCACTTCGACCTCCGATATATAACTTCCGATTAAAATTTAACGGAACCGAAATCGGAATCGAAGGTGCAAAATCAATCGGAGTTCCTAACTTTCGAAATCGGAATCGAACCTCCGTAACAATTCTAGTACCTATTTATATCACCAAATAGCACAGTCAAAGATGTTTTATAGGTACAGATACCGTGTATGCGCGACTAAAACGCTTCCATTTCAAAGGCGCCAATATTGGCGTATTCGTTCGATCGTTCCGCCATTACGCCAGCGACGTTCGCTGAGAACATACGTCACACACCGGTGTTTTTAATTTCGCAAAATGACTGTTTGTGCTGTGAAATCATTTAAAAATTACTCTTGGAAAAGAAGATAAGGATAACAACATCACTTTTCATAAGTAACTATACAATTTTATGGTGTATTTCTTTGTAAAAGAATACGAAAGCTAAATGTCAATACAAGAAATAATACTGCGCAATAATATTCAAGTGTTACCTAGTCTATGAAATGTTTTTACCATTTTTTAATGTCATGATCAACCGCAAGGGATATCTGTATAGGGTTTTAAACAGTCTAATTTTACAGATTTTACCCAACCTATAAAGTTAAACCGTTTTAAGGCTTAGGGTTGAACTACATCTGGCAGTATGAAATTGCACTTTCCTGTGCTTCTATCCTTTTTGGTCACTCAGAACTACTTTACTAGAGCGAGAAAGAGAGCGCGAGTGTATAGTTCCACCCTCAAAAAGCCGATTGTAAACCGGTTTTAAAAGTTTAACTATCATTCTTGACAATCCATACTAATATAATATTATAAATGTGATTTTTTGTTTATTTGTTTTTGTCCTTCCTTCACGCAGCAACAGAACGGAGCAATTTAAAAAAAAAATAAACATTTTGCTATCTCTTGGCCGAAGTTTACGCTTAACCAAACTTACTTTTTTTCGTCATTTTACTTAGGATTGAAAAATAATTTAATGTCTTCGTAAAAAGCGGCAATATTTTGTGTTCTACAGTACAAAAGTGTAGTAGTCTGTATATATTTAATAATCATAGATTATAAATATATGTTACATACATATATATCTACTGTGCTTTTTTATTTATTTTAACTGTTACATTAATTATAGGTTTTATTACATATCTTCAATATTTTAGTGCGATGTTCGTACCTACATGAAAAACACATAAGCAACCATATCCCCATACACGCACGCACACAAATGCACACGCCACGCACACACGTTTTATACAATACAATACTCTTTATTGTACACCAACAAAAGATAACATCAAAAATAAAAAATAACAACTATTGAGGTAAATACAAAGGGCGGTCTTATTGCTACATAGCAATCTCTTCCAGACAACCCAGAAGAAGAAATAAATACAAAATAAGAAAAAGAACAATGGGTAGGTTGCACTAAAATAAAAAATAAAAATAATATAAAGATACAAACTTACTTTATACTCTTAGAATCAATAGGTACGTCAATATGAATGAAATATAAAATCTCCCACATTTTTTGGGTAATCGATTCGCACTGTTATTACCGAAGTCACGCACATTAATGCAGCCATGGTGCATAAGATATGCGCGTCACGTGGTACTCACGCACATATGAATCAAAGACTGTCTTCACTATGAACGTTACGGTATGTTAGCAACACGGTATCTGGACCTATAAAACATCTTTGAGCACAGTACATTGTTGTGTGGAACACTGAAGGATACAGAGAGCCAGTGTAATTATAGAGTGTTAGGGATTCCGTCTTAGCCCTCAGGGGTGAAAAATCCTTCTTTGTTAGAAGTTGGATGCAGGTTTCTATGGACTGCAACAGCCACTTACCATCAGGCAAAAAGTAAGTTCGTTTGGCACCACAGTTCTAAAAATAAAAACCGGCAAAGCGCGAGTCTGTATTGAATGAATTGTAATATACGTTTCTAGTAGGGAAGCCCCTTTGAATTTTTAATTTATTATAATTTTTATTACATTTTTTATAGCGGCAACAAAAATACATATTCTAACAGTGGTAGAGCCAAGCGGCAGCTTTTGCTGTTCGCTGTCGCCGGCTCGAACCGGGGTGGTACCACGACCTCACAGAAAACCAGCGTAAAGTAGAGATTTACCTCTCTCTGCGTTTCGTTTGGTGAGTGCAAGTGGCCGGAGGCCCTTTTTACTGGAAATGAGGCATTCCATCTTAGTCCTCACGGGTGACAACGCATCTACAATTTGATTTGTAATAGAGGATAGATGTAGATGTCTATGGGCCGCAGCAACCACTTACCATCAGGTGGACTGTGTGCTCGTTTGTTACCCTTTTCCTATAAAAAAAACACTTATAAAATTTCAACTGTCTACCTATTACGGATCATGAGATACAGCCATCTGATAGACAAACGATTAGCGGTGCCTTAGCCAGGGCCGGCCCTACCATAGGGCGAACGGAGCGGCCGCTCCAGGCGCCAAGTCCCAGGAGGCGCCTTAGTAAATTTTTTTATAGTAGGATAACTACTACCTACATAATAGAAAAATACAATCTTTTAGCTTATTTAGGTAAAAATTATGCACGCTCCTTAGAAGCTTAGTCTCTGTTCCATTTCTTTGCACATGTGCCTGAGTTTATTGATGGAAATTATCTCGCTTTTCAATATTTTAATTTCGAACGTGTGGTTAGTTGGTATATGTGCGTATGGCCTTATTTGTTGAGACGAGCGCGGCATTCTTCAGCGCTTATTTGTATTTTTTACAAACTCTACAAAAAGATGGGAAGTTATTTCAAGATATGTAAAGAGTTTAACTTTAAAGAAGGTGTGTCAAACAAGATGCGATAGTAGAGTTAACAGCTTGCAAGCGGTGCGGTATCAGTACGCCGAAGTAAAAAGTGCCTTGGAAGAAGAGTATCGTCACAACTGATCCCATGGCAAGTTTGGAAGCTAAATCACTTGCAGCCAATTTTAAGACGTTCGAGTTTTTGCTGTCTTTAGTTATTTGGTACGATGTTTTATTCCACGTTAATCTTGTCAGCACATGCATGCAAGCAGAGCGCATGTATTTATCAGATGCTACAAAACTGATGCACAAAAAAGAATATACATAGAGACGAAGGGTTAACAAAGGCTCTCATTGCAGCTAAGGATACAGCTGAAATAAACTCAGAGTTTGAAAGAATCTGCGAACGAAAAAAGAATAAAATGTTCTTATAGCCTAGGAAGAATCGGCGCATGAGCACCAAAACTGTTCCACCTCAATTTTTTCATGCGATTCTCTTTAAGTTCTCCTGCTGATGATATAAATGCATGTTGCCATGGGGAAACTCCGTGCCATATAGTTTAAACCGATTTTTTTCAATTGCAAGTAATTGTTATTTTTAAACTGGTCATTTTTTTTGTATTCTTTGATAAAATACAAATAAAAAAGTCCCATGACTTATTACGATAAAGTTGACATTTTCGGAGTTATGAATAGTAGCAGTTTATTGATGCCCTTCTTGAAAAAATCAGATGGACGGGGGAGGCAACAAATTCTTCAAAAGTATTTTGTACTGCTTCTCGGGTATTGAATTTTATTCCCGCCAAAAAGTTATTTACTCGTAAATTCTGGAAAAAGTAGAAGTCTGTAGGCGCAAGATCTGGTGAGTACGGCGGATGACCGGAGTTTCCAACTCAGCTCTTGTAACTTGGAGACCGTCTGTTGTGCAGTATGAAGTCGCGCGTTACCGTACAGGAGCAGCAGAGACGAGCGATTGATCAAAGCTGGTTGGAAACGTGTCAGCTTCTCCAACATTGTGTTCAGTTATTCACAGTACACATCTGTAGTAATGCTTATCCTGTTGCAGTGCTGATTTGGAGTTCCAACAGCCCTAAGTTAACTAAGAATATGCGCCCCCACCAGCTTGTTCTGTCTGTGCCTGCCCAGCTGGAATATATTTACGAGATTTTTATATTTTACTAGCTTTCCACCCCGCGGTTTCGCTCACATTAAATAAAATTTTCCTGATAATAAGTGTCGACCATCGCCTATAAATAACTGCAACACCAGGGAAATTATAGGTGCGTTGCCGGTCTTTTTAAAAGGAGTACGCTCGTTGCTTGAAATTCTCTAAGTCGTATCGGTCCGGAAAACATGGCCAGTGGTAGATGATTCCACAAAGTCTTGCGAGGAAGAAAACTTCTAGTAAATTGCACAGTTGTAGTGTACCGCCAAACATCCAGATGGTGTGGTTGATACGTGTAATTTAGGGTTGGAATAAATCCGAACAATTTATCTGAGTACTTCCTGTAGAAAATGCAATAGAAAATGCAATGGGCTGCAAATGAACATTTCCAGTGCCAGTAGCCAGTGAATCGAGCCGATCAGAAAGAACACGGTGGTCTACGATACGAGGCACTCTTTGCTGGATGCGGTCAAGAGGAAGGAGTTCGCACTGGGTTGCCCCGGTCCAGAGATGAAAACAGTACTCCATGGGAGTCTAAATTTGCGCCTTGTAAAGTTGGAAACGGTTGCCGGCAGAATATACTGTCCCGCTCTGCTGAGCACGCCAAGCTTCGTAGTGGCCTATTTAGCCTTCCCTACCAAGTAACCGCAAACTGCACGTCAATCGATATGTCAATGCCGATGATTGAGAAGATACGACAAAGGGTTCTTTTTAGTGATAACTTAGCAAAACTGTGTCTTCTGAAGTTTAAACTGGACCAGAGTCGTCCCCAATCGGAGATTTTGTTTATTAAAGACTGGACTTCAGTCACATGATTGTTCCGACACTCGATGACGTGTCCCGAAAAATATTAGCACGGTCGGTGTAAAATTCATCACCAGTGTTACAACAAGTAACAGCAACATATAATTGATATACAGAAGAAACAGCGTAGCGTAGGTGATAACAGGGTAACAGGCAGCCTTGTGGAACACTAGTATTAATAAGCTTGTAGTCAGTGTATGCACAGTCTACTACGACCTTGATACTCCGACCTGCAAGAAAACTGATGATCCAATTGTACAATTTTTCGGAAAGTCCATAGGAAGGAAGCTTCTAAAGAAGTGTTTTGTGCCAAAGCCCATCGAAGGCCTTCGCTATGTCCAAAGTAACGATCAAGGACTCTACTGTATCCGCGCATTTATGAGTCAGGTAAATTAGAAGATAAGAACTAGGACCACCTGATTATTGACCGTATTGGCGGCTGGCAGTTTATAATGGATTCAATTACGATGCTTCCTTCTTCTCCAAAGATAAGCCTGTAGTAGGACGGGTCTGATCAGTCGATTTTTTAGGGATCGGGTGCACTAAATCTGTCCTCTATTCGTTCAGGATTAGCCTAACCTGAGGAGTAGGAGTACCGGAAAAGACGCGTTAGAACCGTTGCTTACTCCAGAACACTCCTCTTTAGCATAATAGGAGGGACTCCATCAGGCCCACTCGACATGTTGACGTCCAGGGAGACGAATGCTTTTCACACTGAACGCTGTGTAAACTGCACATCCAGCATGGAACAATCACACTCAAAAAGAGAATTTAAAAGATCGATTTTCTCCTTTACGGCACGGGCCAGTGAGTCGTTCTTCCTGTGCAGAAATGGAACACAAGGCTGACAGAAGTTGTCTTGGACAGCCTTGGCAAAACACCTTAATAAAATTAGAGGTAGAGAAGAGAGCTTGAGCAGCTTAAATTTTGTATCACGTCTAGTCAGTCAACGAAAGACGAAAGGTGCCAAATAATTTAGTCTTAATTTTTAAATCTGCTTATTTGTTTTGTGCCAAAAATAAAGAATGAGCAAGAAGTAAAATATTTGCGGCACTTACTCTATGAGAATTTTATATCTGAGAATATTAAATCAAATTTTATTTTGAACATAAGTGTGTGCTTGCAAAGGCAAGCTCAGCACTCCCTCGAACCTTGCGCCCTAGTCTCAAGCCTGATTAGCCTGTGGGTAAATCAGGCCCTGCTTGTTTGGTAAGAAGCTGTGATGTATCACACCGGCGTTAGACTAACAAACAGTGACCATCACTTTTCTAGGGGTAAGTTTTCGCTCAGGGCATTATTTAGGTGCTGAATCAGGATCCAACCAACTTGCTTACTTACGATTGTCAAACAGAATCCATTTTTCGTTGCATATAACAATGCGGTTCAAAAATCCTTCGTTCGAGTGCCTGTTAAGCAGTGCAAAGCAAGTCTCGATGCGTACTTCGAGCTAGCGATCATCAAGTTAGTGAGGCGCCCATATGTTAAGCCTTTTTACTTTGCTAATTTGACGCAAATGAACCAATACTGTTTTGATGCTAACGTGGAAAGCTGCTGCTAATTCAACCGTACATTGAGTTGCAGAATCGCCTTTAATTCGTCATTGTCGTTTAATTCGACCAACATTTTCGGACGATCACGGAGTTCATTTTTCAGGTCGAAATTTCCAGAACGGAAGCGGGCAAACCTATAACAGTCAGTGCGTTAGTTTGTAGTATTCGCTCCGTAAACGTCGTTGATGTTGCATGCCGCTTGTGCCGCGTTGCTACCACGACGGTACTCATTTTCCATAATTACTCGAATTTTTAACGTATCCATGATGACGAAAATGATAAAAACACAACGGTTATCAATAAACAAATGACTAATTTTGAAAAAACGATTCCATGTTTTTAAAATAAAAGTAATATGAAGTTAGAATTCTTAGCCAAACAAATATTATTTTGATTTGAAATGGCCAGTACTGCACAACGGCAATTTCATAGTTAAAGACCTATTATTTGGACAGCTCTCCGGATTTTAAATATTTTTAATTTTAAATTTAAATTATTTTAACTATTTTAAATTTTGATTTTTAACTATTCCGATTACGGTGGCCAAAGATGAAGGCAGTTTTAGCAAGCTTAAGCTAAGTAAAACATAGCTGAGGTCGACTCTCGCAGAAGATAAGCGTTCTGATCTAGCCTTGCTGTCAATTAAAAATGATATAGCTCATACATTATCGTTTGAGGAGGTCATATAAAAATTTGTAAATGCAAAAGTGCGTACGCAGCGATTTAATTAAAATTTGTTCTCCATTTAAATAGTTTATTATTAACCCATTCAGTGTTTTAAGGACATACAGGTGTCCTAATTGCTATTGTTATGCTATTGTTTCAATTTTTCCAACATTCAATGGGTTAATTATATTATTATTAGGAGCCAGTAGGCTAAACCTGAAGAGTTTAATTTTTTATAAGCTCTGTTACATTAATTAGTAAACGTATAACATAACGTATAAGTACCAGTTCTAAAGTTGATTATACTTATTGATCTCATTAATGAATGTTAACTTTTGTTGAATTTTGTTTTATTGTCTATTGTTGTTATGATTTATTTATATAAATGTACCTTAATTCCATTTTAATTTTGTTTTTTCAATCTACATCAACGGTTCCTATAGATACCGTAAGAGTGCAGTGCCTAAAATACCACGAGAATGGCTGTTTTCAATAGACAAATTAGACACAGAGTTAAGATGTTGTCGAGATCTTCCCAGTTTCATGCTTGCATGTGCACGTACAACTTTTTTTTACGTGGCAGAGCCATGCTGCAGCTATACAAGTAGTATAGTTGTAGCACGAATGGGTCGGCTCGACCGGGGAAGAACCACGTTCACACAGAATACCAGCGTAAAATAGCAGCTTAACGCTGCTGTGTTTCGTATGGTGAGTGAAGAGAACCGGAGACCCTTTTTACTGGAAACGAGGCATTCCATTTTAGTCCTCACGGGTGATAACGCATCTGCATTTTGATTCCTAATCGAAGACAGATGTAGATGTCTATGGGCCACAGCGACCATTTACCATCAGATGGACTGTGTGCTCGTTTGTCACCCTTATCCTATAAAATAAACTGGTATATATTAGGGGCAAGGAAGGGGGGCGCCATAATTGGGTCTCGCTCCATCCTAAAACTTGCCTCAGGCCGGCCCTGGCCTTAGCAATAGGGTCCCGTTGGTTACCGTTTGGGTACGGAACCCTAAAAAAGACGAGAAATATGTTAATATATAGAGACCAACGGTGAAAAACAGCGGCAAATATGGTGGGTGTTTCGTGCTCTATTAAACACAACCATGACACTTCAAATCCATATACCTACGCATAGGTGTTCGTCGGTTAAGGGTACGCTTAATTTGGTCCATCTTCAGCATATCGCCGATTTGCTTGATAAACTTCGATCTAGGGCGTCGCTTGCCAACTCTGCCACATACGTTTACAACATACATTTGCTTTGCCACTCTTTCCTTATTCATTTGTTTTTAAATAAATAAACCGCCGAAGCAATAAATTCTTAATTCTGGTCACAACATCTGCGTGCTACATACATGAATTGTGCATAAATTATTTATTTAACAGACAAGGTATTAAGTCCGTCCTTAATTTTTTTTTATGGAATTAGTTACTAGTCAACCAATAGAGTGGTGAGAATTTGACTACACAAACTACTATAAACTAAACTACTATAAATTATGACAAACGTTGTCTTTAATAAATGTTCACGAACTTACTTTTAGAAGCGTGTTACTGGGTGTTTTCCTGATGTCATCGGGCAAGGTGTACCAAAGAAGTGCAACCCGAACGGTGAAGGATCTTCGCAGGACAGGATTGAAGTGCCCTATGTGCCAGAGCACGAATACGGGTGCACTCTCCATACTCTCATAAATCGATGGGACGGTAATTCGACACGAGTTTTTTTTTATAGGATGAGGGTGACAAACGAGCACACAGTCCACCTGATGGTAAGTGGTTGCTGCGGCCCATAGACATCTACATCTATCCTCTATTACAATTCAAAATGTAGATGCATTGTTACCCGTGAGGACTAAGATGGAATGCCTCATTTCCAGTAAAAAGGGCCTCCGCCCACCTGCACTAAGTCTACTTCACTACTACTACTTCGAGCCGGCCCATCCGTGCCACAGCAAAAGCTGCGGCGTGGCTCTACCACTGTTAAAAACTTACTTAAGAGAGATGGGGCGCAGGACCAACGGATTTACGTGTTTTCCTAGGCGTTTGGGTGAAACACCGACAACTTCCTGACTCCAGGCTACTACTAAGAATGTCTAGACAAAAAAACAAAAAACTGAGAGGAAAACAAGAAACCCAGGTTTGTAACCCGGGGCAAGACAACAGGACAAACAGTAGACCATCGAGCCAATCAGTACAGTACATAATTCCCTTTAAAAGTATTTAATCAGTGACCAAAGACTGGATGAGTCTTTGGTCATTGGCCAACAACGAACGGCATAGTTAACGGTGCTAGACATCTGGACGTCTAGACGAACGTTAATCAGACTGCCAAGCGTGACAATTCAGGCCATTACCCCTATAACGGGAGAAGCCAGCAGTCCAGCAGTCGACTTTTACGGGTCAAAGAAAGAAAGAAGAAGAAATGATTTGCTTTCTCTTTTAGAATGCGTGCAGCAAAGGAGTGGAATAATTTGCCGACGTCTATCTTTCAAGACAAGGGTGAAGACTTTTGTTACGGTAAGTCAGTGGGATTTACCATCTAGTTTCATCACCACTTACCACCAGATGAGATTGTAGTAAAACACTGGCTTATAAGGAAGACGGAGAACCAAGATTACTGACACTGCCTTTCGTGTTTGTAAACTGAAGTGACAAATGGGCTGGTCATGTCTGTCGCAGAAGTAACAACCGGTGAAGTAGACGTATTATGGAGTGGAGACCGCGTCTAGGCAAACGTAGGTTGAGACGCCTCCTGACTAGATGGTCTCTATTTGCGCAAGGTGGCTGGTAGTAACTGGATGTGTGTATCCGAAGACTGAAGTGGCGCGCTTTGGGAGAGACTATGTCCAGCAGTGGATTGCCGCATGCTGATAACGACGCTTATCTATATATATATATATATATATATATATATATATATATATATATATATATATATATATATATATAATTCTTATGTCAGTATGTGACTAAACTCTTCCTAAACGGCTGGATGGATTCTGATGAAAAGTTTTGTGTGTGATTAAGTTGATTCGGGAATAGTTTAGATTCACAATTGGACCAGGTAGGTGGCGCTGCTCTAAATCACCCGTGCGATGCCGGGGCGTATTGCTAGTATAACAAAAAAACAAAACACAGTAAAATAAGTAGATATAGAACGCAAACCGTCCAGACCTTTGTTTTCACATAACAACACCAACGAAACGTAAACTTTAACGCAACGAGAGCAACTAATACAAACAAGTATCCAAAACGCTTACTGTGCTGTCATAAACAAAAAAAAATCGATTGAAAACAAAAACGCGCGATTATGAAACTGTACGATACGAAAAATGATTATTTTATAAATATACGTATGTACATCGATCCGAGGTGTTATCGATTGCATAATATTTATTTTTAAGGATCGCTTAGTTTAGTGATCTACATACTCACTCAGTACTCGCGTTCAAAGTTCAAACCTAAGTATCGTTCATTGTTGATTCTACCGTCACCTTTTTCACTCTCAGCGCGAATCACTCTAAACGCGAAGTTTTGATGGGGCCCCATATATCTAGACCTATAACCTATAAACCTTTCTAAACAAAAAATGTGTATTGTGTACGTACATGTCGCATGCGCGGGAGATAGTAAAGTCGCGCATGCGCAGTTGGTTTATATAAAGAAATATATTTTGTCATGATTTTTTCTTTTGTAATATTACGATATTATTACCTATATTCACTATTCACTTGAACATCGAATAATTTTACTTACTTGACTACTGAATTGTTATTTACGTCCAGGTTTAAACTTTAATTTGAAATCTTGTATTATTAGCGCTGCTCCACACTGCATGAATATTGAAACCACAGACTAACTAGTAGGTTGAAGTTTGAAACCCATGGAAGTATAATATACTTACGTCCATAATGCGTACATAGTACATAATAACTCAATGTTGAAACCACACTAAATGACACACTGTACGGATTGCAGTACAGTTCAGTTGAACATAGTGTATGTTCGAAATGTGCAATCTAGTACGTAATACATATATATATATCGATGATCATTAATTACTACGTTATACTTAACTAGACGAAACCCCAATACACTGTATACCGGTAACGGGCGTTACATCTACTTCTCAGGAGTCACAACGCAAGTACATTTTGATTCTTGATCGAGGACAGAACCAGGTGTTGATGGACAAACATACCTTCCGACTTACTATCAGGTAGACTGTGTGCTCGTTTGTCACAATAAAAATAAGTAGAAAGTCTCAATGAGTATCCACATAATATCAAATAGACCTTACCTCGTTTATCACTCTGATATCAATACGTTTACTTCCGACTTCATAGAACTATAGAGTTTAAAATTCGTTTCTCAATTCAATTTTTAGTTTTAGGTTTTCTTTATTAAAGTTTTTATTCATATTAATATTGTGTGTAATCTTTTAGTTACATTTAATTTTATACTATGTTTATTCAATTTTATAAGAAAAAACTTCAGGTGGAATTTTTTCTTCAAATATTAAATGAATAAAGACACGCTTCATCACACAGTAAAACATTAACGTCGATCGATTAAGAATAGGCGAACTACTCCTTATTTAACTAGGCTAAAATTATTTATTACTAATTATAAATATATAAGAAGTACGTTTTGATACTACGTTTTGAATTTAATTTTAGTTATTGCGTAAATAATTGCAGTGAAGGAAATAAAAGCTTCTGCCTCTTATCATTGCATTTTATAGCACCATCATGTTTAAATTCTAGTTGATAGAAATGATAAAACCAGTTATCACCATGAAATTGATTTATTATTACAATCGAAGTCCAACATTTCAACTTAGATTGGAATACCACAATCTAAGTCGGAAAACAAAATATAATTTCGGCTATTTTTGGTTTGTATGAAATACTTTTTTTAATTTAAAAGTTTGATGCAATATTGTAACATAAGAAACACTACATCAAAGATGAGATCGTCAAATAACCAGAAAACCGGGAAAAGCTTCGGAACTATGCGTGGTGTCCCGAATCGTTTGTCCGATATAACGCTTCCGCAATATAATCTGAGACACAGATAGTCACAGCATCCAGATCTGTGCTACTGCACTTATGTTGGAACCCGCTATGTAAATAATAAATTAAAAAGAAAATAAGTTCATTTAGGTCATCACACGTGATGGAAAAACTAAAGAAGAGTTCACAAAAACAAGAAATTTATTTCGATGTTTATTATGTTATTTTTTTTAAGTTTGTTTACCGATTTCTTGGAAATGGCTTAACCAATTTGAATGATTTTTTTTTATTAAAGATAAAATATAAGATTTTACTTCAAATATAAATTAAAATGTAAAAAAAATCCATGCCTAAGGGTGGAAAAATGGTGAATGAAGATTTTAATGTACCCATTTCAACATTACCTTTAACTAGTGATATTCCTTTAACTTAAACAACAGAAAAGGGTAAATTAATTAAACTTTTAATAGAAGTAGAACTGACTTCAAAGATTGAAAGAAAATGTTTCCACATACTCGGAATTAGCACCGACTTCAGAAGCCGTATTATATGAAATGTTTTTTTTAAGTCGGTTCTACTTTATATAAAAAATATATAATTACTAGCTCGCCAGGCAGACTTTGTTCTGCTCTTTTCAACGACCCTTCCTATAAAAATCCTTAAATTCGAAATAAAAAATTTTGAGGCTCATTTATAGGGATAAAAACTATCCTATCTCTCAAGTTGGACCAAAATGCACACAGTGTACAAAATTTCATTGAAATCAGTTCAGTAGTTTAGGAGTCCATCGCGGACAAACAACGTGACACGTAAGTTTTTTATATGAAGATTATAAATAGTTTTAATAATTTTATCCATGTTCGAAATAAGCACGGATAACAAAGTGAATTATGGTAATTTTATTACGTTAACCAACCTTCAAAGTTCAAAAAAAATTAGCTTTGAAAAAGTTGTATCTAATTATTCAATAAGAAAAAACTCACCAAATCATTTATATGATCACCATCGTCTTCGTCCCGTTGGAGACACATCCAGATATCACAGATTGTTGTAAGTTAAATATTCAATACTGTCCGTCACACTATATCGTTAACTATAATTTGTATAAAGTGTACGACCTACAAGAGCACCCTGCGGCACACCTCTTCGCTACTCTTGAAAAGACTGAATCGATACTGCTCTCATGTTTTGAATACAATCTGTAACAGAAAAGAAAAACAATAATAATCCTTAGTACTATAATATACTGCGTCTTAATTTAATATTGTAACGTAAGATATCAGTGCAGATTGTTTTTATCAAAAGCTCATTTCGAAACTAAATTTAAAAAATCAAAAAACACCAAATGCTTTTAATAAAATATATAATTACTAATATGATGTTGGAGTAAAAGCTTTTTTTCTCTTTAATTGTATGCTGTGACCCATAGACATTTACATCTATCCTCAATAAATAATCAAAATGCAGATGCGTTGTCACCCCACCCATGAGGACCAAGATATAATGCCTCTTTTCCAGTAAAAAGAGTATCCGGTTCTCTACACTCACCATTCGAAACACAGCAGTGTTAAGCTGCTATTTCACGCTGGTATTCTGTGAGAGCATGGTCCTTCCCCGGTCGAGCCGACCCATTCGTTCTACAGCTATACCACTAAATAGTAATATAGCTGAAGCATGGCTCCACCGTGTGTAAAATATGACGAGAGTAGGGATATCCATGCCAAATATTATACATCGATAAAAAATATCAATATTATGTTTTGGAAAATTGACACAAAAATAAAACAACTTAAACTAAATCTTAATTATTTTGAAGATGTGTTGCCACCCTAGAACCGATAATCGATGGGTAAAAATGTTCTTGAGTGGCAGACTCGCATTGACAAGCCCAGATTTGTGCGACCTCCCACTAGATGGAGTGAACAACCTAATGAAACACGGAGGTAGTTAGTTGATGGATGCAAGTGGCCCATATAATTGTACTTCGCTGCAATGTAGGATGCCTATGTTTAGAAGTGGACTTGTGCTGGGCTATAGTGATAGAGATGCTGCTCCGATTGTAGATTAAGATGAAATACAGCTTGTAAAATACCAACCTGTTCTAGACGTTCCTGACAGTCTAGAACAGGTAAATGAAATTGTATACTTGGGGAGTGCTTTTAGCCGGGATGGAAGATGTGATTTAGATGTGGACAGGCGTGTCGCTGCCGGGAACAAAGTCAATGGTGCCCTGACTGCGTTAGTCAAAAGGCAAGGCGTAGTGAAGAGTGCACGCTTTGCAATACATAACGCAGTGTTGGTACCGACTTTGTTATATGGCAGCGAAACCTGGGTATGCCAGAAGAAGCATAAAAGCAAGTTGAATGCAGTGGAGATGCGATCTGTTCGTAAAATGTGCGGCGTTACCATGGCCGACCGAAAGCGAAACGAAGAGATTCGCAATATGGCAGGTTTGAAATATGACCTTATCACAAAAATTGATAAGGGCGTGCTTCGATGGTTTGGGCACGTTGAGCGAATGAGTGAAGACCGAATGGTGAAGAAAATATATAGCGCGAAAGTTAATATTAAAAGGTGTCGAGGTAGACCGAGACTAACTTTCGAAGACCATGTGAGCAAACTGCTCGAAGAGGGGAGGGTCAAGAGTACTCGGATACCTAGACGTGCATGTATGAAGAAGATAATGAATCTGAAAGAAGCGAAAGAGGTATGTAAGGATCGTGACACTTGGCAGTCTGTTCTCTCTGGCTACCCCGTCAGGGATTGTGCGTGAAGATAAGTTAAGTTAAGTTAAGTTAAAATACCAACCCAGGCGGACAGAAAAGTACCTAGTCGGCTCTACAAACAAATTATTATTTGTGTATATTTGTTATGAAAAAATTTAGACATGTTTTAACTTGCTTGGTAGTAGGTGACGCTGCTTCGTAGATTAGGTATGTGCATAGGTACATAGCTATATAAAAACCTTTTGTAATCAATCGTTTCTCACGTATTCCTTTGCCCACAATACACTATAACATAAACAATTAATAGTATTTTTAAATAATGTCGCGCAATCTTTACCTATGACTAATCTGGAATAATTAAGTTGAAACCTATAAACTAAATAACTTTAGAGAAATCTGAACTGTAATTCGAAGGTGTTTGATACAAATTTGAGCGGAGCTTGGAGCATCATTAGACATTTTGATTTATTAAACATGAGTTTAGTTGAACATAGCACCAAAAGGCAACATTAGCGTGAAAGTAAATATTTTGTTTCTGCACAAGCATGAAGGTTGTCAGCTGTTTAGTTTTGAATTAATAAATAATAATTACATATATAACATCATACCTGGAAGCCGTGAAGTGGTAAGTAGAGCTCAACGAGTAGCAAATTACTTGGACTACGTTAAAAAATGGGTTTAGATGGAAAATATTTAACCCAACAATCTACACAATCACAAACCCAATATCGTATCGGTTGAAACATTCTTCGTGTCGTACATTTATATTTTTTTTCTATATATTTCTTTTGACATCTACTTATATATTTTTTTACTACTCTAAACCAACGCCTAACTACTATCCCACCTGATGGTAAATAATGTTTTTTTTATAGGATAGGATGACAAACGAGCACACAGTCCATCTGATGGTAAGTAGTTGCTGTGGCCCATAGATATCTACATTTATCCTCGTTTGCGAATCAAAATGCAGATACGTTGTCACCCGTGAGGACTAAGATAGAATGCCTCTTTTCCAGTAAAAAGGGTCTCCGGTTGTCTACACTCACCATACGAAACACAGCAGCATTTAGCTGCTATTTTACGCTGGTATTCTGTGAGAGCGTGGTCCTTCCCCGGTCGAGCCGACCCATTCGTGCTACCACTGTACTACTAATATAGCTGCAGCATGGCTCTACCACGTATAAAAATGTAAATAATGGTGCAGTCGAAGACGGTGAAGCTAACTGACTCAACAAAAGCTTTCACTCTTGCCTTGAAGACACCCACATTGTAATCGTATGGAAAGACAGATGATGGCAACTTATTTCACTCGAACGATGTAGCGAACTGTTTGATCCGAATGCGTGGTAAAACGAAAACGAAAGCGTGGACTCTCGCCAATTATAAAAATTAAGTTATGCGATTCCTGTGCACTCAAGTTATATTCTAATCTATAATATATGTAAAGAAACTGTATATGTATATATATATATATAAGATTGTTTAATATAAGATAATGACGTCATATTTAGAAACAAAAGGCGACGTTGCAGTACTTGTTGACTTTTTTGAATATTTATAAATCTCCGGAAATGAAACTATTGGGCAAAAAATCATTATCTAAAAATTGAACATACAACAAGGGTAGTGAATAATGTTGCCAGATCCAGTATGTCAAATTTCGAGGCGAAAGGTGGAAATAATCGGAAATTTGGTTTGCAAATCTGGACAGTTACAATGGCTTTTTTTTTTATAGAATAAGGGCGAAAAACGAGCACACAGTCCACCTGATGGTAAGTGGTTGCTGCGGCCCATAGACATCTACATCTATCCTCTGTTACAGATCAAAATGTAGATACGTTTTCACCCGTGAGGACTAGGATGGAATGCCTCATTTCCAGTAAAAAGGGCCTCCGGCTACCTGCACTCACCAAGCGAAACGCAGAGGTAAACCTCTACTTCACGCTGGTATTCTGTGAGGTCGTGGTACCACCCCGGTTCGAACCGGCCCATCCATGCGACAGCAAAAGCTGCCGCCTGGCTCTACCACTGTTTAAAACGCTCCACAAAAACAAGGTTTTTGTAGCCTTTTTGGCCGCAATGGGTTATCCTCAATCGCCGATTTATTTCGAGTTTTGTGGGAAAGTATGAGAATGCCAAAGCAATAATGTATTAATTAGTAGTTTTCATATGTATTCATTTTTGCTGTCAAAATTATTGATCAAAGTACAAACTAAGTTTAGTGAAAATTCGATACATTTGACATCCGGATCAAGGGTGAATCGGGACGTGTCAACAGACCCCTGAAAATCGGGAAGTCCCGCACAAATCGAGACACCTGGTATCATAATAATAAACTTGACGAAAAAATCATAAAGATGACACTTGCAATTTAAAAAACGTGCAATGAAACCGTGTAAAGTCTATATCGAACGAAAAGACTTATTATTTTTAGGTCATGTTAAGAACACGTTTTATGAGTACGTTTTTATTTTTATCTTATGAAAAAAAAAATCGAACAGTTGAAGCGCTCATGCCCACTTCTGCTAGCCAAACGTAGTGATTTAAAAAAAAAAATTCTTCCCGATGTAATGTTTATACGCTTGCCAATTTCGGGGAGTGTGGTAAAGTTTTAAATAATTTTTCTTTTGGAATACATTATAATACAAGACGACCTTAACAAATTGATTAATTGCATATCGACCAAACGTGATACTAAATATTTTATAATTAAGTATTTCTTATGTTATGCTATGTTAGTATCAATTGACTGAGTTTTAACACTACTAGTACATTTGTACAGAACCATAAAATTTCTGGTTTGTCAGCTCATGGAACTCATAAAAATCACACGCTCTCAGAGAATACCAGCGTAACATAGCAGTTTAACACTGCTTGTTCCGTATGGTGAGTGTAGAGAACCGGAGACCCTTCTTACTGAATATGAGGCATTCTATGTTAGTCCTCACAGGTAACAACGCATCTGCATTTTGATTTGTTATAGAGGATAGATGGAGATGTCTATGGGCCGCAGCAACCACTTACCATCAGGTGGACTGTGTGCTCGTTTGTCACTCGATCCTATAAAGGAAAATAGGTCAGCGTAAAAAGCACTTAATGTTTGTGTGCTTTGTTGGGTAAGTGTAGAGCACTGGAGACAATTTTTAATGGAAACGGGGCATTCCATTTTGGACATAATTTCACGGGTAACAACTTGTGGCGGGTGGAAGAAAAAGGGGAGATCTCCCGCCGGGCAAGGTGTGCTGCAAGGGGAGCGGCCAACGCTCCGTGTGTAGTTCGGAGCTATTCCATATAATATACTGCTTTTAACTTCGGAATTTTGTTAGCGCGATTTAGGCTTCGATGTGTTTCGCTTGTGGCACGACAGCGCCGCCACAAACAGTGCATTTTGATTCTTAATAAAAAATAGATAGATATAAATGTCTATGGGCCACAGCATCCAATTACAAACAAGTGGAATGTGTGCTTGTATATTACACTTATTTTATATAAAAAAACTAAACTTTTTGGGAGAAATTAGCTCTTAAAATTATAATCTAGAAATTAGCTCTACATGTGAGCAGTGCATTAGCGTCTTGTTGACCCAAAATCGCTGCTTTAAAAACAGTGTTTAGTTTTTTTTTAAATAAAATAGGTGGTAAAACTCCTTTCTGCCGAGGAGACCGTCTGGGTAGGTACTACCTTTTATCTATTTCTGCCGTCAAATAATAGTACTTGGACTGCTTTTTAGTTCTGAGAGGGCCCGTATAATTAAAAGCCGTGAAGCATCTTCGTCTTCAGAAGTGACAACCCATCAGTAGCATTCTTTGTTTGAAATTGGCTGTAAGTTTGTTTTTAATAAAATAATAGAGACAAACGATCACACAGTCCACCTGATGGTAAGTGGATACTGTGGCCCATAGACATCTACATTTACCCTCGATTAAGAATCAAAATGCAGATGCGTTGTCGCCCCTGAGGACTAAGTTGGAATGCCTCAAAGTTTCCAGTAAAAGGAGTCTCCCGTTCTCTCTCGATAATGTAGTTACAGCGTGGTTCTAATATACTAACGGTATAATAAAAACACTACCCCCTCCCCCCCCCCCCAAGGTAAGGCAAGAAGTGTCTTAGTAACAACAAGCAACAAAAACAAGTGAGTCAACGCCAACTGGAAACAATCCGTGTTTTGGCTGTCACCCGACACGCCGAAACGAAACAGCGAGCGTGACAAGCTGGCCCGTGTTTCGCAAAACAAACACTCATAAATCAAAACATCGTAATATAACCCATGAACTATTGAACAACGATAGGCTTGCTGTTGCATAAATTAATGCATATCTTGCAAAATCTTACACCAGAACCTTACAGCTGTGCAGCGTTTGAAGCGCACAACGTCTCATACAGTGTATCCTCCAGATATAACAATAGATATTTATGCGTGGTAGAGCCATGCTGCAGCTATATTAGTAGTATAGTTGTAGCACGAATGGGTTGGCTCAACCGGGGAAGGACCACGCTCTCACAGAATACCAGCGTCAAATAGCAGCTTAACACTGCTGTGTTTCGTATGGTGAGTGTAGAGAACCGGAGACCCTTTTTTCTGGAAAAGAGGCATTCCATCTCAGTCCTCACGGGTGACAACGCATCTGCATTTTGATTCGCAAACGAGGATAAATGTAGATGTTTATGGGTCACTGCAACCACTTACCATCAGGTGGACTGTGTGTTCGTTTGTCAACAATCACCCTATCCTATAAAAAAACATTCAGCATATTTATAAGCACCTTCTCCATCATTATCATAAATAAAGAAAGAAACACTTTATTTAAACCATTGACGTACACCAAATACAAATTTATACGATATAATTAAAAAAAAATTGGCTTTGTACCTCGAAAGTCATTACTCAGCATGAGTTACTAAACACAACGTTAACCAATGATCATAATTATCATTCTATCATGCCTTTACAAGTCCATAGCTAAGCATAGGACTCCATCACGGAATGCTACAAAGCGAGGTCCTGAGGCACCTGCATCCAGTGACCTCCTGCATATCTACGAGGTCGTCACTCCAGCTTATTCTGATGCTAGCCTATACTTAAGCTTACCAGTACGAGTTTGCCACTCGATCACTTTCTTATTCTTGTTCAAACTAAAAAGTCCATTGTTGGATCCAGGTCTTATGCTTATTATAGCGAATTGAATGGATGGAATTCCCAGTTACAGTTATTGTTACACTTGGCAAGTTAAAGTAAGTTAACAAAGATTTCAAAATAACAAAGATATTATTAGGTTAATGGCGGATTTTTTAATAATTATTTTATTTTATTTGATTTAGGGACCTTCAAGAAAAGAGCTTACACATTTCAACGCATCTGCAATTCCCCTCGTGTTGCAGTTGTTCATGGGCGGCGGTAGTCACTTACCATCAGGTGAGCCGCATGTTCGTTTGCCCCCTATTCTATAAAAAAAAATTCCACCGCACGACCTGTAAGTTTCGGAGTCTCAGTCTCTAACCGTTGTGTTTCCACGTTCTAATAATTTTGTACCGCAAAAACTTGCAACACAACGAATTTTTTTTATATAGAATAAGGTGACAAACGAGCACACCATAAACATGGTAAGTATATACCGTAGCCCATAGACTTTTATTTCAAACCTCAATAAAGAATCAAAGTGCAGATGTGTTGTCACTTCTTCTTCACTAAGATGGAATGCCTCGTTTCTGATAAATAGGGTCCCCGGTTCTCTACATTCATCATACGAAACACAGCAGCATTAAGCTATTTTACGCTGGTATTCTGTGAGAGCGTGTTCCTTCCCAGATCGAGCCAACCCATTTGTACTACCTGTAATGTAGCTGCAGCATGGCTCTACCACGTATAACCTGCTATAAGACAGGCATGAAATGCAGGTGGCTCTGGACCGTGCTTTGTGGCATTGCTCGGGGAGCAGCAGTGGACTTGTAAAAAAATGTCCTCACCAAATGAGCGCCCACTCGAACATTTGGGTGCGCTTTTATTTTGTACGTAGATTTGTGAATACAACCTTAGACAATGCGTTTAAGGTTGAATTTACATTAATTTATATTTATTTCAACTAGAATTACGTCATAACAATTGGCGACAGTTTTTAGAGAACTTTTGCATAATATGATTGTGTCTAGTTTTTTATTAGTGATCGATGTTATTAAAACAACTTTCATGTAGGAGAAATAAAACACATCAATTTGTTTGATAATTATGATTAAACCTTCAGTTCGATTGTAATTCAGTCTGTTGTAAGAACTTTTTTGACATTGGGTATTTATAAAAATAAATGTGATAACAATATATGGCTTAAAATAAAGTCAATGAAAGTTAAAGTAACAGAGTAACCGACGTAACCCAACGGATTAGTAAGCTGAAGTGGCACTGGGCCTAGGCTTGAGCAAAAAATATTGATATATGTATATATTTTTTTAAATATCGTCGATATTTTAAATAGAGATATATCGATATTTATTTTAGGGTGTCGAATTCGTATCAATTTCGATATATTTTATAATGTTGTATTAATGACAAGACTTGTAACAACAAAAGGAGGTACAAAAGTATTCGTGTGTGGTCGGTTGTCGTTTTATTTTCGTCGTCTAACCGTCAGTAATATAAAATTTTGGTCCTTATCTTTACATCATGCAAATGATGACGATATATCGATATTTATCACGCGATATATATCAATACTGTTTAAAAATATCTATTCGATATATATCGATATATTTTTCCGTTGCTCATTCCTAAATGGGCCTCTTCTAGCCGGAGTAACGACCTGGAAAGACATGCAGGATGTCGATGGATGTAAGTGTTTCAGTGTATTTTGTGTCATTCTATGGGGGAGACCTATGTTCGGTAATGGGCATGTAATGACGAATTTTATGATATGTGGGGACCATGCCTTCAATAAATTCCTGGTATATACTATGAAGACTCCTTAAAGAAAACGTAAGAAACAGGTATTAAGTCAAACACTGCGCTTGCAAGTAACGAGGCTGCTACGCGGACCTATATACCTTTCTTCCCCATCCGTTGTCGGTTCTTCAAAGTTATAGCCGGTTGAACTTATTGATCCGCTGCGCTATGTGAGTTAATTTTGTTCGTCTGCGGAGATTCTCATTACGGATTTTATCACGCCGAGAATTTCGAGCACAGCTTTCTCTATGACACGTTGAGTGACTTTGAGCTTCTGCATAGCGCGAGCAGCGAAGAACTAGGTACGTTTCGGTTTCGTACGTCAGTCATCACGGACAAAACACACTTATTATGCTTTAAAGGCTTTGAAATAAATCGGACAAGATTTGACGCAATTTAGTGGACACGTCTCAGCCGAATTGGATTCGTCATCATCATAACCTGACCTTTATTATCTTAGTCGTACCTATTTAAATTTATGAAAAGGGCATGATATATATAAAACAAAAAAATAATATCTATTATTAATTAAAAGCATCAAAGAAAATTGAATACAGAGCCATCTACCATGAAGTAAAATAACTATTAGGCTTTGCAGGTTACCAAATACACGTGCAAAATGCCTGCCATCTATAGTAAAGAAAATAAAACAAGACATTAATTTTTCTTGCTTCGTCACGCCTGTTGCATACGGCGGACCGATTGTTTACACAACACAAAAGACCCCTGTTTGTTTTTCGCTAGACGTTTCCTGGTTTGTTTTGTGTGTACTCGCGTAAGTGTGTGTGTAATGTTTTCACAGCCGGCTGTGTGTGGAGGACGATATACAAAATGTTGTTGTTTGCACGGGACGGCGCGGTAATAAATTCTATGTCTGTTGAGCTAAGAAGATATATTTTCACGTTGTAATAACCCAATCGTGACGAGTTATAGTGTTGAAATCGATTATTGAAGTAGGTATTCGACGTCGTAATTCCAATACAACATAATTCTATTAATTCGTTACAATTATTGTTCCGAACGCACTTCTTTTTCATTAAAGGAAACGAAATTTCCGGCCGTTTATATATTTCGCTCTACATGGTAGAGCCATGCTGCAGCTATATTATGGTCGTAGCAAGAATGAATGAAATGGCAGCTTAATGCTGTTTCGAATAGTGAATGTAGAGCATCGAAGACCCTTTTTACTACAATTGTATTGGAATTTGATTCTTAATCGAGGATAAATGTAACACACACAACAGGTGGCTTGTGTGCTCATTTGTAATCCTTATTTTATAAAAAAAATTGATAACTTACGTGTATAAAGCTATATAGCGAAACTGAAATCCGTTGTATTATTATTATTCGTTATTTAATTAATCCGTTTTTGACTGCATTATACATATTTGTTTTTAATGGAAACAGATAAAAGATAATTTACGTGGTGGAGCCACGGTGAAGCATTATTAAGGTTGTAGCAAGAATGAGTCGGTTCAACTGGGGAAGAACCACACTCTCAGAATAACAGCTCAATGCCTCTGTTTCGTGTGATGAGTGTAGAGAACCGGAGACCCTTTTTACTGGAAAAGAGGCATTCTATCTTAGTCCTCACGGCTGACAACGCATCTGCATTTTAATTCGCAAACGAAGATAGATGTAGATGTCTATGGGCCACAGCAAAAAAAACGTGGTAGAGCCACGATGCAGCATTATTATGGTGGTAGCACGAATGGGTCGGCTCAACTGGGGTAGGACCACACTCTCAGAATACCAGCGTAAAATAGCAGTTAAATGTTGCTGTGTATCGTGCGATGAGGACAGAGAAACCGATAGGTACCCTATTTACTGGAAGAAAAACATTTCATCTTAGTCTTCAGGGGTGAGAACGCATTGACGTTTAATTCTTAATCGAGGATCGAGGTAGGTGTCTATGGGCCACAGCACCCTTTTACCATAATATAAACAGTGCCCTCGTTTGTTACTCCTATTCCATAAAAAAAATTATAAGATTATATTTATCGTCTTGAACCGAGGAGTAAGTATAGATTGGGTTCTCTACACTCACCATAATGAAACAACAGCGTTAAGTTCCTTATCTGGTACCGAGCCGACCCATAATATATGCCACAACCATAATATAGTTGCAGTATGGATCTACCACGTATAAAACAAAACAGATACGTACCTACAAAACAGATTCCATAGGAACATAAATACCTATTAAAATTACATAAACAGATAGATAAGTAAAAATTTTTACATAAACATTACCGTCAGTATTTGGCGTTATCTCCTCGCGGATAAAAAACTTGAAACGTCGCAAAAATCATTCATGAGCCAGTATAATGTAATTATATCCGGTTTTTGTTGTAAGAAATTTATTTTTAAAAAACTTCAATAAGCAAACTCATTCCATGCAGCCTATCAAAAATCCATGAAGTTATACCTCATAGGGAGGATATTTGCTATAGTTGACACGCATGGCAGGCAGGTGGGAAACCACTATTTTAACTTCTAGAACTCTTAGCACGAAGAAGCACGTTGCGTCAACTAAGGGATGTTATGGGGGTACATTACAATAAACATTAAAAATAAGAATAATGAATTGTATTGTATATATGAGTATAATATAATAATAATTGAATGTTGGATGTGTCAGAAGCAAGAATTCAACGTGGTAGAGCCATGCTGCAGCTACCATTAGTAGTATAGTTGTAGCAAGAATGGGTCGGCTCGACCGGGGAAGGACCACGCTCTCACAAAATACCAGTGTAAAATAGCAGCTTAACACTGCTGTGTCTCGTATGGTGAGTGTAGAGAACCGGAGACTACGCGTTTACCGCTAAAAAGAATTTCTTTGTCGTATCTCCTCAGTTTCAACGCACTCCCCTTCTTGCCTCAGCCAGTATCTGAATCCTCGCAGTCGACATATCGAGTGAGGTGCAATTTCGTGGACACTTGGAAGAGAAGGCCAAATTGGCCTCTGAAAAGCTTGGCTCTCAGTCTTGGTGCTCAATAGAGCGGGAGAGTATTTCATGCCGGCACACCGCCCGCAACTTTACAAGGCGCAGGTTCAGCATCACATGGAATACTGTTCCCATCTCTGGGCAGGGCTCCCTTCCTTCCTTGTGGAATCGATTACCATCAGCGATTTTTTCCGGACCGATACGACTCAGGGACCTCCAAGAAAAGAGCCTACTCCTTCTTAAAAGGCCGGCAACGCATGTGCAATTCCTCTGGTTCCCCTGGTATTGCAGTTGTTCATGGGCGGCGGTAGTCACTTAGCATCAGGTGAGCCGCATGCACGTTTGTCCCCTCTGCTTTTATTCAATGAATATTTTTTTTCTTAAACCTTAAACTTTTTATAATAAAGTCAAATTCAAGTTCACATGAAATAATTTCCACATGATAACTTTTGAATTTGCGGCTTTATTTGTCCAACACACTATTTTGAAAAGTTTAGTTTTAAACCATTTTGAGTGGACTAAAGAAAATCAGAAGCTCAAGAAAACAATTGGAATGTCGTCCAAATAGTTACATTAAAAAGCCAACCCCTTTTTTCCAACTTTAGTTGAAGTTTAGTGGAATTTTTTCTCCAAATGAATATGGGATCATCTCTGGCGTGTAAACTATTTTTAAAAGAATTATTAAAATTGGTTTACAATTGACGAACATATCGCGTGATACATACAAAATAACATACAGTAGAATTGGGAATCCACATTTTTTTGAATTTGGCTAAAAATGCTATAAAAGAGAATATAATAAAATAAAATAGAATAGTTTTTTATTCTATTTACATGTAGATCTTACTGAAAGTAATTTTTTTTTACTTTACAACTGCTTCGGAAAAAAACCTCTGTCCTGGAAAGAACCACTAAGAAACCCAGAGGGATTTTTTAACATGGAATTATCTAAGCAAGGTAAGAAATAAAAATATCGTATTTTACAAAATTAGAGTGATAAATGAGCAAGCGGTTTTTAGATTTTTTTATTGAATATGGGTGACAAACCAGCACACAATCCACCTGATGGTAAGTGTATATTGTGGCCCATAGACATCTACTATCCTCTATTAAAAACAAAAATGCAGATGCGTTGTCACCTCTGAAATTAGGATCGAATGGCTCGTCGCCAGTAAAATGGGTCTCCGGTTTTCTACACTCACCATATGAAACACAATATGATTAAGCTTTTAACTATTATTTATTCAGTGATTAAGCTGCTATTTTACGCTGGTATTCTATGAGAGCGTTGTCCCTCGTTCGTCGACCCGTGCGTGTTACAACCAAAATATACTTGTAGCTGTAGCGTGGATTTACTACCTGACTATAAGTGGCCGCTGCAAAAATGTTGACGGATGCGTTTTCTAGTTCCTCAAAGCCTGTATACAGTATAATGACTATATGTACATACCTTTCAAATTAGAATACAGCTAGCAACAGAAATGTATTGGTGCCTACGGAAACGTAATCTTAGGCAAGAAGGGAACTTTAGTAGTTAGTGATATTAATAGAGACTTTTTTTTTATAGGATAAGGGCGACAAACGAGCACACAGTCCACCTGATAGTAAATGATTGCTGTGGTCAATACACATCTACATCTATCCTCTAATACGAATCAAAATGCAGATGTATTGTCACCCGTGATAACGAAGATGAAACGCCTCGTTTCCAGTAAAAAAGGGTCTCCCGTTCTTTACACTCACCATACGAAACACAGCAGCGTTGAGCAAGTATTTTACGCCGGTATTTTGTGAAAGCGTGGTCCTTCCCAGGTCAAACCGACCTATTCGTGCTAAAACTATGATGACGGCTCCGTGGCGCAGTGGCTTAGCAATGAGTTGCTTGCGCTGGGGGGCGCGGGTTCGAATCCCGCACGGAACAAGTATTTGTAGGGCCTAGAAATAATTGTTCCGGGTCTGGATGTTTGTCCTTGTGTAATTTGTGTTTGTAAACTGCCTCCACGATACAGGAGAAAATCCTAGTGTGGGGGTAACGTTTTTTTTTTTTTAAAAAAGAATAAAAGAAAGAAAGAAAGAATATACCAGTAATATAGCTGCAGCATGGCTCTACGACATATAAGACTAAACTTAATCACTTACAATTTAGCACAGAGACTAAGTCATTAAGGATCTACTTACATAAGTCATTGCAACGAACCCCAACAACAATGTTCACACACATTGTAAGCATCAGGTTGAGAAAGACGCTCGATTTTCCCATCGCTCATTGTTTTCCGCGAGCAGTAAACAAATATTGCGTAAACTGGTCGCACATTGAAGTACATTATCTATTTACTTGTGTTTCTAAGTCAGTCATTATGCATTGAACGTTATGTAAGACCCCCGTATTAAAATACTTAAATGTAACTGCTATCTGGTAACTTTTCATTTGTTTGCGTTATACGAGTAATCATCCATTCATTACTTCCTATAAACCTCTACTGCTGAACATAGGTCTGACATCGATTGCTTCACTAGGGGGTTATTTGCCATAGGTAATATAGGCAGTGTGACCAGTAATTTTTGAGTTATCCTTCTTATAGGTATTTAATTGACTTCGACTAAATTGAATTGAAATTTGGGCGGTGCTGCAGTCCCTTCAGCAATGCCAAGTTGACTGTCGGTATATCGAAGTGCTGAAGTGCTTGTAAAGTAGGGCTACGATGGCTATCCGAGTACAGAACCAGAGTACGAAACCTATCCATTTGCAGAGAGGTGTAATACAGGGTGACGTTATATCCCCGAAACTCTTCACCGCTGCATTGGAAGACGTTTTCAAGCTTCTGGATTGGAAAGGATATGGTATTAACATCAACGGCGAGTACATCACTCACCTTCGATTTTCCGACGATATAATCCTTATAGCAGAATCGCTGGAGGACCCAAGCACTATGCTTAATGACCTCAATAGTGTTTCCCATAGGATAGGTCTTAAGATGAACATGGACAAAACAAAGATCATGTTTAATGTCCATGTCACACCTATGCCGGTAGTTGTTAGGAGCTAGGAGTATTTATCGAGTCGTGGTAGCCCTTATAGAAAATAATCATTTATTATAATAAGGGTGATTAACGAGCACACTGTCTACCTGATGGTAAGTGGATGCTGTGGCATCTACATCAATCCTCGATGAAGAATCAAAATGCAGATGCGTTGTCATCCGTGAGGAATAAGACGGAATACCTCGTTTCCAGTAAAAATGATAGACAAAGCAGCATTTAGCTGCTATTTCACGCTGGTATTTTGTGGACGACCGTCGTTATCACAACCGTCATATAAATATAAGTATATAATAATATGAAACGTGGCTCTACCATATATAAAAACACTAGCTGACCAGGCAGACGTTGTTCTGCCCTTTCCGAACGACCATTTGCTTTCCTAATAAAACTCCTGAAATTAGCAATAAAAAAACTGAGGGTCACTTATCGGTATAAAAACTATCCTATCTCTCAAGTTGGACCAAACTCTGCACACAGTGTGAAATATTTCATTGAAATCAGTAGTTTAGGAGTTCATCGCGGACAAATAATGTGACACGTAATTTTTATATATAAAGATATATAAAGTTTCCTATGCAATAAAATTATAGTGACTATCATTTAAAAAAAACATAACATAAACACTCACGCCTGTCACCCAGAGGGGTAGGCAGAGACTATGGGCGATTCTGACACACCTCTCTAGCTTCCTCCACATCCATGTACCTACGCATACACGCTCATCAGTTAAAGATACTCAAAAGGTCTTAAGGTCAACATCATTTTACATTTTTTTATAGGATAGGGTGACAAACGAGCACACAGTCCACCTGATGGGAAGTAGTTGCTGTGGCCCATAGACAATCTACTAATAATCGTTTGCGAATCAAAATGCAGATGCGTTGTCACCCGTGAGGACTACGATCGAACACCTCTTTTCCAGTAAAAAGGGTCTTCGGTTCTCTACACTCACCATACGAAACACAGCAGCATTAAGCTGGTATTCTGTGAGAGCGTGGTCCTTCCCTGGTCGAGCCGACCCATGCGTGCTATAACTATACTACTAATATAGCTGCAGGATGGCTCTACTACGTTGATACATGGAGTGGAAAACCTAATGTAATGGCGTAAATCCTATCGCTTAAAAATAACTACCATGCTACTAACTTATCTTTTAACAAAGTAGACGGAATCAGATTACCTCAGCACAGGCTTGGCTATAGAGGCATACTTAGAGACAGAGGCATAAATATATTATGCTCTCTTAAAATAACACTTTACACAATACACATAAGTAAATAAATAAATAAATATTTATCTACAATTCTTTCTCTTACAAATCATATTGTGCACCTCCAAAGTAATGTCCTTTGACTGGTAGAGAACGAATTAAGGCGTTAAGTCTGCCATTTTTGTGCAACGAAGTTTAAAAAAATAAATAAATACTCGACTTAGAAAGCATTGGGCTAATCTTTATCGACTATAATATCTGGTGCTCTAGTAATACTAATGCATATTACAATGTATTAAGCAGGTAGGCCACCTGTAGCCTAGTTATGAAAACGGAAGAAACTCAGTTCGTGGGTTCGAATCCGCCATGCGACTACAATCGTAAATTACTCCTAACGTAGGCAATTTAATTTTAGTTGGTGATTAGTAGTGCTTACATCACTGCAAGTACTATTTTAAAATTAAAAATAATCATAATTTATGAAAGTTATCAACGCTATCCCATGAGTATTAGAAAAGGACAGTAGATCTCTGTAGACTAGACAGAGAGAGATAGAGACAAACTGACGTCATCCAGCATGGACGTGTTTTGCGAAAACAAATATTGTTTATATCTATTGGTCGCTGATAACGATAAGGCTGTGAATCAACAGTTGCCGATGAATGTAAATGTAAAATTATGGTATGGTGTGATAACTCGGGGCTACGCACTTACCGTGAAATTTCAGTTTCCCGGGTGCCGTTCCCGCGGGCACCAACGAAATAGTTCATTGCAATTTAAAGCGCTGATTTACCATGTACTCAGAATTGAAAGGAAATTTCGAGGAGTAAATATATAGCAAAAAAAACATGCGTTAGTGTCGTGGAATTATCGTTATATCGTTATTAAATGGGTTAAATATTTGCTTATATTGCATGAGTCTATAGAATGTATGTAAATAGCATTATCACAACATTAATCAAATAATATATTTTTAAGCACATTTTGTTCATCGTAATATCTTAGTCCATTTCTAAAGATGGTGATACTATGGGAATATTTGTCTTAGTATATCAAGCGGGTTGGCAACCGCTTATGTTTATCTCTGCAAAGTTTTGTTGCCAACACAACAGTTGCTAACACGTGTTGCCAACAAATGTTTCTGTAATCACCTATTGTTGGCAACAAAACTTAAAACAATGTCGGGAATTATGTTTTGGCAACATCAATCGTATGTCTTTGATGTCGCCGCCGAAAATGGAAACACAACTCCCGACATTGTTTCAAGTTTTGTTGCCAACACTAGGTGATTACAGGAACATTTGTTGGCAACACGTGTTGGCAACTGTTGTGTTGGCAACAAAACTTTGGTGGAGACGCGGCTTTACGACACCCACGGGATGATATTGAGTAGCGAATTATCTTACGCCGCCATTACACTACAAGGTACAATACAGCTCATTATTATTTCTAATACATATTTTATAAAATAAAGTGTGTTAAAAATAATACAAACAAGTATAATTTATTTTGAGCTTTAAATTAGTAGTATATTTGTAGCACGAATGGGTAGGCTCAGCCAGGGAAGGGTCACGCTCTCACAGACTACCAGCGTAAAATAGCAGCTTAACGCCGCTGGGTTTCGTATGGTAAGTGTAGAGAACCGGAGACCCTTTTTACTGGAAATGAGGCATTCCATCTTAGTCCTCACGGTTAACAACGCAAAGAGGATAGATGTAGATGTTTATGGGTCGCAGCAACCACTTACCGTTAGGTGGACCTTATCCTATAAAAAAAAATCATTTAAGTCATCTTCGTTGCTAGCATACTGCATGAATATTTGTTTCCAAATATTCATTATTTTATAAATGTTATATAAGATTAACAAAAACAAATATTCAAGATTACGGTTGGAACGAAGTTCCTTTCGTAGTGTATTATTATTGATAAACGTATTATATTATTGATTAACAAATACAAGTAAATGAATTACTAGCGTCTATTAAAATGAATCGTCATTTAAAATAATATTTCTTTAAGGCAAGACAAGAAAATATGGATATTATTCCATCTCGCTCGCGCTATAGAAAGGGGGTCGTGACGAAATATTCTTACTTTTTCTCGCCTAGCCCACATCCACAAAATTCGTACAGGGAACTTCGTTCCAATAACAGCCTATAAACATCGCACTGAGTATAGAACGTCCCTTAAAGTCCCTTATAGTCACAATAATATCTTAAACCATCGCGCACGTAACAAATATCTCTGGAGCTGGTTTGGTTACTTTGCATTTCCTTTTTTTTCTTCTGTTAAATCTCTTCTCTATCTCTTCATAGTATAAGACAAGGTCGCTTCTCACCGTCTGTACGCTTTGATCTTTTAAACTCTGATTAATGCCTGACCCGGGATTCGAACTCGAACATGAACAGCAATCGCGTTTGCTACCATTGAATCAAAGAGGCAGTCAATAAACCTGATACTATAAGCCTCTCATATATTAAGGAAACTCTTAGTTACATGAATTCACTCAAGAAAACGCATAAAGATTCGTAAAAATGCGTTCAATAGCGAAATGAATAAAAAAAATTACTGACCGACACACAAATAAACAACTTCACTAACTCAATTAGCTAACGCGTCACTTATATCCTGTTTAGATTATAAATAATTTTCCGATAATATAATTTAAATTGAATTAGTATCAAGTACATTGATTCAGTTAAGTTCTATTTATAGTGGAGTTGTTTATAAAATATATTAATAAGCTATATGTATTTAGAGCTAGGGAGAAAGTGAAACTCTGTAATTGTTTATTTACAAAATTTTGAAGTTAAAAGAAAACAAAAGTAATATTAAGAAATATGAAGTATTTTGAAAATCCAAAAGTACACGCCTCACACGCTTATTATGTTCAAAATAAAAATTAATAAACAATGAATCTGATCGACTTTTATTAATAACTTTTAAACGGTGTTGAGTTCAATAACAAAAATCAAAAGAGATCCTCCTTAGAATATAAACAGTGGTAGAGCCACGCGGCAGCTTTTGCTGTCGCACGGATGGACCGGCTCGAACCGGGGTGGTACCACGACCTCATAGAAAACCAGCGTGAAGTAGAAGTTTACCTCTGCGTTTCGCCTGGTGAGTGCAGGTGGCCGGAGGCCCTTTTTACTGGAAATGAGGCATTCCATCTTAGTCCTCACGGGTGACAACGCAACTGCATGTTGATTTGTAATAGAGGATAGATGTAGATGTCTATGGGCCGTAGCAACCACTTAGCATCAGGTGGACTGTGTGCTCGTTTGTCACCCTTATCCTATAAAAAAAAATCTTATTTAGTACTGTATATCTCAATCTATTGCTTAATTTGTATTAAGCGAGAAGACGCAACTACTCACAGACCAACGGACGGTAGTCCATATATTTTTCCAATTACATTTTTTGTTATGTAATCTAAAGTGAATCAATTAGAAACTAAACTAAGGTTATAATTCAGTGTTTATACTTATTGTAACGTTAATAATAATATGGGTTTGATGTCTAGCTAAAAGCATAAGAACGATTTTATTCAGTGAAATTTAGGTATGGCCACATATCGAGATTAGAGCACTCCCTCCCGTTGTGAGGCGCGCAAAATATAAGGACATCATTATGAGTGTTCTGGTAGAGCAGTGGTAGCGTGGTTAGCGCTCGTTGTAAATTTCATTGTAAATGGGAAACGGGTTCAATCCCCGACGCCATCACTTAAATTGTTAATTGCAATATTATATTCTATTTCAAATCCAAATCTATGTCTTCTGTGAACATAGGTTAGTTGACAGATCTTGATAAGTGCATAGTAAAAGGTAGGTAATCTTTGTCTCGCCAGTAGGCATACAAAATATTAAATCAAGAGCTATAACCAAGGTATAACATACATTAAGATTTAACAATAATGAAAATTTAAAAATATACATACAATAATCAACATTTAATCTTAATCTAATATATCGAAATTAATGTATGTATGTTCGTATTTTATGCGCTGCCATACCGTTCATCAGATTGCGGTAAAACTTTGTCAACTTATTACTTGCAATTACGCGATGGTTATAGGCATACTACAATTTACTTACAGTAAGTGGCGCGGGTATCGTACCGAAAAAAATTAAAACGATGTTTCCACAATTATTAATTCTGTGGCAGCAATGCGCCGGGTACCAGCTAGTATGGTACGTGACTGCTTGTTGGTCTAGTGGTTGTAGTAGTGCGACTGCTAATCATGACGTCCCGGGTTCGAATCCCTGGTCGGGCCAAAAATCAGTTATTGAGTTTTTCCATCAAAAAATTCTCTGATCCCTGATCTCTCTCCGGTCGTGTTGGTTTACCGTCCCATCGGGTTATGAGAGTGAGGGAATAGAGAGTGCACCTGTTCTTGCGCATACACTTGGGCACTATAATCCTGTCCTGCGCCGATGGCTAGTCTCCGTTGAGACTGGCCGCCGTGGTCGAAATTCGGTCTGGAGGACATTATTATTAGTATGGTAATAATTGTAATGTAATATTAATTGCTACATGTCACAATATGTAGAATTATAATAATAATTTGAACATATATATCCAATGCACTTAAGGTGCGCTATGGTTTAGTGCATTGCAAGAAACATCTCTCCACCACGCTCTCCCAGAATACCAGCGTAAAATAGCAGCTTAATACTGTTGTGTTTCGTATGGTAAGTATAGACTTTTTATAATGATATCTTATATTTACGCGAACACTACACACTGAATAAAAATATTTTTACGGATTCTATTGCGTTTAATTTACTTATTTTAATTCCCGACGTTTCGGGTGCTTTACAGGAAACCATGGTCTCGGGGGGGGAGACTGAGATGTTTGACGTCCCGATGTCACAGTTGGCACGGCTACTTTCTGTTTTAATGTAATTTATTTTTTTATATTTTTTTGAATATTAATTTTTGAATATTTATTAATTTCTCCGTAAATCGAACCAAAAATTAATATTCAAAAACAACTCATGGAAATCACAAAAAAGAGCCACGTAAAGTTAACAAAAAGTATACTTGCAAAACAAATGTTAAAGAAATTATTAATGGATTAATTAAAAATTATAAATTAATAACCAAACTACAATAAAAAGAGGCCATAATAATTAACCTCTTTGCCAACATAGCAAGGCTCGAATGATAAGAATCCATCCTTTCATCAATTTCTTTTTTTTTTTTCTTTTTTTTGTAGAATAAGGGTTACAAACGAGCCCACAGTCTACCTGATGGTAAGTGGTTGCTGAAGCCCATAGACATCTACATTTATCCTCGATTACGAATCAAAATGCAGATGTGTTGTCACCCGTGAGGACTAAGATGGAATGCCTCGTTTCAAGTAAAAAAAGGGTCTCCGGTTCTCTACATTCACCATACGAAACACAGCAGCATTAAGCTGCTATTTTACGCTAGTATTCTGTGAGAGCGTGGTCCTTCACCGGAACCGACCCATTCGTGTTACAACTATACCAGAAATATAGCTGCAGTATGGCTCTACCACGTACGAGTATATTTCTGCCTATAAAAGTCCATTGCTTAATATAGGCCTCCTCCATTGCTTTTGGGATTTTTGGCGTAAATTCCACGCTTGGCAGGTGGGTAGGTAAACGCAGTTTTTGGAACGAAGTTCCTTATCGCACAGTACGATTTTGACGGAGGGGGGCTAGGCGAGAAAAAGTGAAAGAATTTTCGTCACGACCGCTTTCTGTAATGCGAGCGAGATGGAATAATATCCATCTCCCTCGCACTTTTTCTTATCCTGCCATGAAAGAAATATTATTTTAAATGACGCCTCATTTTAATAGACGCTATTAATTAATTTACATGTATTTGTTAATCAATAATATAATACGTTTATCAATAATAATATACTACGAAAGGAACTTCGTTACAACCGAATGTTCCACGACACTCACGCGTGTTTTTTTTAAATTATTTGGAGTTGTTATCAGGAATGCGCTGCCCTACTTCTGTTTCTGATCTCCCTTTATCGCCTCTTAGCACACCCATTGGATGATATAGGATAGTGGATATTCTTACACTGCCACTACACAATACAACTGTCCACGCTGTCATTTAATTTCCTTTGTTATCTCTACGTGACTTTTTGCTACAGTTTTTTAGACAATCAAATTGTTGTGGCACGCGTCACTGCTAAATGTTTAGGAAACATAACGAGGTCGGAAGCACAGTAGATAGCCATTTATTTAGAATTCGAGGCCACAACATTATTTAGGTTGTTTTGTTTTATCAGTGCGAAGGCGCAATTTCGTGCTGAAGTATATAGTATAGTATAAGCGAAATGTTCAGATAAAACGGTTTTATGTGGAGTTTTTTCTTTTTTATTAGTATTAATAGATTTTAAATCGAACCAACTGCGATTTTCATGTAAAATAATTTATTGATGTTCTGATTTTATCTCCATCAAAATGAATAAATAAAATAAATTTTAACCGACTTAAAAAGGAAGAGGTTCTCAATTTGCCTGTATTTTTATATGTTATGAGATGAATGAGATGAAAAAAGTTATGTGGTAACACATTAAAAAATACAATCGAATTGAGTACCTCCTCCTTCTTGAAGTGGGTAGAAAAAGGTAAAATGCGACTCAACGTCTATAGACCTAATGCAATGTCAGTAAGAGTAACACAAAGTTGATTCAAGCGTTTTCAGTCCGAGAATTTTGATGTCAAAAATGCAGCACGCTCTGGTTACCTCATACGGATCAAAGACATCAGAATTTCTTGCCTGTTCTTCTATGTAAAGGTTGTGTTCTGAATCGGTGTACATTTCAATGTTCATAAGAGCTAATCAAGTCTAAACTAAATTTTTTTTTATATGATAAGGGTGACAAACGAGCACACAGTCCACCTGATGGTAAGTGGTTGCTGCGGCCATAGACATCTACATCTATCCTCTATTACAAATCAAAATGTAGATGCGTTGTCACCCGTGAGGACTAAGATGGAATGCCTCATTTCCAGTAAAAAGGGCCTCCGGCCACCTTCACTCACCAAGCGAAACGCAGAGGTAAACCTCTACTTCACGCTGGTATTCTGTGAGGTCGTGGTACCACCCCGGTTCGAGCTGGCCCATCCGTGCGACAGCAAAAGCTGCCGCGTGGCTCTACCACTGTTAAATTGAATTTAAATGACTAGAGCTAGAGCAACAGCGAGCCCACTCTTGGTACCGATACAAATTTACATCACAATCACAGCCCCCCAGAAGTCCACTGTTGAACATAGGCCTCCCCCAAAGAATAACCACAGTTTTTGAAGTTTTACTTCTTTTGGGGTGTTTGGGAAAAAATTATGAGAGTGAATTTACACGATGCGCGCGCACACCGACACCTAAAAACTACACCATGAAGTTGTTACGTTGCACGCGCACACCGACATCTAAAAACTACACCATGAAGTTGTTACGATGCGCGCGCACACCGACATCTAAAAACTACACCATGAAGTTGTTACGTTGCGCGCGCACACCGACATCTAAGAACTACACCATGAAGTTGTTACGATGCGCGCGCACATGGACACCTAAAAACTACACCATGAAGTTGTTACGATGCGCGCGCACACTGACACCTAAAAACTACACCATGAAGTTGTTACGATGCGCGCGCACACCGACACCTAAAAACTACACCATGAAGTTGTTACGATGCGCGCGCACACCGACATCTAAAAACTACACCATGAAGTTGTTACGATGCGCGCGCACACCGACATCTAAAAACTACACCATGAAGTTGTTACGATGCGCACGCACACCGACATCTAAGAACTACACCATGAAGTTGTTACGATGCGCGCGCACACCGACATCTAAAAACTACACCATGAAGTTGTTACGATGCGCGCGCACACCGACATCTAAAAACTACACCATGAAGTTGTTACGATGCGCACGCACACCGACATCTAAGAACTACACCATGAAGTTGTTACGATGCGCGCGCACACCGACACCTAAAAACTACACCATGAAGTTGTTACGATGCGCACGCACACCGACATCTAAAAACTACACCATGAAGTTGTTACGATGCGCGCGCACACCGACATCTAAAAACTACACCATGAAGTTGTTACGATGCGCGCGCACACCGACATCTAAAAACTACACCATGAAGTTGTTACGATGCGCGCGCACACTGACATCTAAAAACTACACCATCAAGTTGTTACGATGCGCGCGCACACCGACATCTAAAAACTACACCATGAAGTTGTTACGATGCGCGCGCACACTGATACCTAAAAGCGACAATTTCAGTGGGTTATTGTCTCTAAAGTTTTTTTTGTTTTCTACCGACTTCAATAAGGATCCGGTACTCAATTAGACTGTATGTTTTTTTACTGACCAATAGTTTTTGGGTAATTCTTAATAATTTATTAACAGTGGTAGAGCCACGCGGCAGCTTTTGCTGTCGCACGGATGGGCCGGCTCGAACCGGGGTGGTACCACAACCTCACAGAAAACCAGCGTGAAGTAGAGGTTTACCTGCTGCTAGGTTTGCGTTTCGCTTGGTGAGTGCAGGTGGCCGGAGGCCCTTTTTACTGGAAATGAGGCATTCCATCTTAGTCCTCACGGGTGACAACGCATCTACATTTTAATTTGTAATAGAGGATAGATGTGAATGTCTATGGGCCGCAGCAACCGCTTACCATCAGGTGGACTGTGTGCTCGTTTATCACCCTTATAAAAAAAAATTATATTGAAATCGGTTGTGCAAATTTTTTAATTTTAAATTATGTTACGCTAAAGAAGTATAACTTTCTACGTGCATAAGTACGAACACACTTTTTTATTGTTATTTAGCTGTTATCAGAAAGATGCTACCGCCCATCTTCTGCCTCATTTTCCCTCTGTCGCCTCGTATGTTTACGATGGGATAGTGGATATTCTTACCCGTCACTACACGTCCATAAATTTACGTGTGTAACTGGAAGTTTTAGTATTTGCAATAATCCATAAATCAATCAAATTAATTTATTTTATGCTAATAAACGTTCATAAGTTTTTGAATTTTGATGAATTGAAAAATAAAATCGATGTCGCGTTTTGTTTAACATAAATATAAAACTGGAAACAAGCAGATTTAATTTGTTTAGTATATTTATCGAAATGTCAGTTTAATCAATAAATTTCCTTGTATTTAAGTTTAAAAGAGTTTTTGGATTTCGATTTGAATTAGCATTCGCTTTCGTATAAAGCATTGATGTATAATTGTTGTTTTTTTTATATCGATGGTATAAAGTTATTTTTTTTTGTGTTGTCAATTTCTTTAACGTAGCAGAGTCACGCTGCAGCTATATTATGGTTGTAGCACGAATGGGTCAGCTCGACCGGGATAGGACTACGCTGTCACAGAATACCAACGTAAAATAACAGCTTAATATCTCGCATGTTGAGTGCAGAGAACCGGGGACTCTTTTTACTGGAAACGAGGCATTTCATTTTGGTCCTCAGGGGTGACAACGCGTCTGTATTTTGAATGTAGATATCTATGAGCCACAGCATCCACTTACCATCAGGTGGGCTGTGTGCTAGTTTTTCACCCTTATTCTATAAGAAATGTTATTTACGCTAAATTTGATTAATCGGTTAACGCATCTTATTCCATTACTGTTGAATACTTATGGAAAATCTAAGTAAATCGCAAATCGTTTCTGTCACGTTTATGGTCGGTCTGTTTATTCTCTAATATTCATGAAAAAGATAAGCAAATTTTTTCCCTTATGGCTTACTTCCCGACTATATAATTCCGTTCAAGGAAAACAATTTAAGAAACAAACAATTTCCGGTACAAATACAAGCAACCACAGAGGTCACATTTTAAACATAGAGAAGAGAGAGAGGTCGTATTTTATAGAAAACTGATAACTCATTTACAATCATTTGTAATACTAAATTTTTGTTAAGTTATTAAATATTTGATTCCCGTGATTTGTTGACAGTGAAAGAACATCCATTACCGCATATCGGTCGTTGGCTATCCTAAGAGGTTTTTTTTTATAGGATAGGGTGACAAACGAGCACACAGTCCACCTGATGGTAAGTGGATACTGTGGCCCATAGACATCTGCATCTATGCCTCGTTTCTAGTAAAAAAGGGTCTCTGGTTCTCTCTCTCTCTCATCACCATATGAAACACAGCAGCGTTATGCTGCTATTTTACACTGGTATTCTGTGAGAGCGTGTTCTTTCCTTGGTCAAGCCGACCTATTCTTGCTACAACTATACTACTAATATATATGGCTCTCCCACGTAAAAAAACCTCCTGCAATACATTGAAGTTGTAGGACTTAGCGGTAAACGATTCCCACAGCAGCAATCACAATAGACTAGTCGTATCTAGTAATACTGGTGTTGCAAGACTTGTATATTTGCTCCGTAAAATACTCCTGTATGTATGTGCCAAAAATTTGAGAGTTGTGGCAACTTTGCTCTCCACTGCACCGGTGACTGGCTCAGGTTTGGCTGGTTTTGCTTACTTTTAATAGACTGTAATGAATAGAATATATTTAAATCTATCCATTCCTCTACATCCTATTAAAAGTATCTCAACTAACTCACTCACTGAAAGAAGCGAGAGAGGTGTGTCAAGATCATGCCAAATAGAATTTGGTAGTCTGCTTACTCCTCTGGGTGACATGCGTGAGATTTTTTGTTATGTTATAAGATCTAACTGGTTGCATACTCGCGTTCCATCAGGGCAAATTGTTACACTTACTATAAATGTATCGAATTGTTACTAGAAATAATTTTATACATTTCAAATAACTGGCAATTCATAATTATATGCTAATTAAAATTTAATTTACGACCAAACAATAGCAGTGG
Source organism: Parnassius glacialis (assembly GCA_033319125.1). Taxonomy (NCBI): domain Eukaryota; kingdom Metazoa; phylum Arthropoda; class Insecta; order Lepidoptera; family Papilionidae; genus Parnassius; species Parnassius glacialis. The sequence continues at coordinate 6,119,014 of JAVANC010000007.1, read as the reverse complement.
AAAAGATATGTTAAAAGATAATCATTGCGAATCGCCAAGTAAAAAAAGACCTTGAATACCGCCAAATAACTCGCTCCTAATATCAAACAGTTTTATAAAAATAGTATACACGTTTCTCTATACCGGAATACTAAGTTAATTATGTTCATATTTCAATTTCCTGTTTCTACAACAAAATGCCTTCTGATACGGGATCTAAATCAACAAAATACAATATGCAAGAAATGTATTCCATGTATTCATCGGAATTACGTATTTATAGTTTTGTCATCATCATCATCATTATGATTTCTTATATTTTCGTGAATATTACACAATTCATTCATTCATTCATTCCATAAAACTACTTTTACGGATTTTATCGCGTTTAATTTACTAAGTTCTAATTCCCAACGTTTCCATGGTCACGGGGGGGGGGGGGGGGCTGACCGAAACGTCGGGAATTAAAATTAAATTAATTAAACGTAATAAAATCCGTAAAAATAATTTTATTTAATAATCATCATTGTCAGTATTGTTATCTATCATAAATTCACATCTGAATATATGTTGCTACAAAATACGACCCTGAAACATCTGTATGTATGGACTTCATACATCATCAATAGGTATCGAGAAGAAACTATAGTAGTGTTATATTTAGAAATTATGTAAAAACATATTCTAAAATATTTAAAAAAGTGTGCTCCACTGCTAAGGCTTTACATTTAAGCAACAAAATTAAAACTGCATCCGACAAAATTAAAATGACCTGGAGAATAATAAATAGTGAAACGGGCAAGGTCAAACCGCGCAACTCGGATTTTCAATTGAATATTAACAATAATTTAACGCGATCTGATCAAGAAGTTGCTATGGCTTTTGAGAAACATTTTACTGATGTTCCTTTTTTGACAACAAAATCATTAAATTCTTCTCCTACTGTCGCCGAATCATTGCTCAAACAAAATGTAAAGGCTTGTTCTAATACTTTTAAATTCCATAGAGTACTGCCAAAAGATATCGTTAAATATTTTAAAGCTATTGATGTTAAGAAAACGGCAGATTTATGGGGGATTTCCGTTAAAGTTATTTTATCTATAATAGATATATTAGCACCTTATCTAGCCACTATATTTAATATAAGCGTCGAATCTGGTGTGTTTCCTGATTTAATGAAACATAGTAAAGTCATACCTATATTTAAATCTGGTAGTACAATAGACCCCGCCAATTTTAGACCAATTTCTGTACTACCAACATTAAGTAAAATTTTTGAAAAAATTATTTTAGATCAGATGTTAAGTTTCTTTAATATTAATAAATTGCTACATAAAAATCAATTCGGTTTTACAAGGGGTCGCTCGACAACTGACGCTGGAGTTGAGCTTATTAAACATATTTTTTGTGCATGGGAGAATTCAGAGGATGCTTTGGGTATATTTTGTGACCTTTCCAAGGCCTTCGACTGTGTTCACCATGAGACATTAATCAGGAAGCTACAGTACTATGGTGTCAAGAACACAGCGCTTAAACTTATTATTTCATATTTAAGTAATAGAAAGCAGAAGGTTATTATCAATGGTAAAAGTTCTTCCGGGTCACCTGTACTAATGGGTGTTCCTCAGGGCTCGATTCTCGTCCTATTCCTGTTTCTGGTGTATATTAATGACTTACCTCACCTTGTAGGGGATAGTCATAATATAGTATTATTTGCTGATGATACTTCCTTGATTTTTAAACTTAAACGTCAATCATTTAAATGTGACGAAGTGAATAATGCTATATCAAAATTAGTGCATTGGTTTAACGTTAATAATCTGCATTTGAACGGAAATAAAACTAATTGTGTTAAATTTACAACAACGAATGTTAAAAATCTGAATACCAATGTGTTTTTAAATGGGGAGGAATTGAGCCCTGTTGTATCCACTGTTTTTCTTGGCATCACTCTTGACGCAAAGCTTCAGTGGGGCCCCCATATATCCAAATTAGCAAGCAGACTAAGTTCTGCAGCCTATGCTGTAAAAAAGATTAGAGGTCTCACTAGTGTCGAGATAGCTAGATTAGTTTATTTTAGTTATTTCCATAGCATAATGTCTTATGGGATCTTGCTATGGGGAAATGCGGCTGATTCAGAAACTATTTTTGTTTTACAGAAGAGGGCCATTAGAGCTATTTACAATCTAAAACCGAGAGAGTCTCTTAGAGATAAATTTAAAGAAATTAATATATTAACTTTGGCCTCTCAGTATATTTACGAAAATTTAATGTATGTTCACAAAAACAAAGATAGTTTTAGTAAAAAAAGTGATATACATTCTGTAAACACTAGGAACAAACACAAGCTATTGATGCCAGTTTCTCGACTCCACAGAGTCAGTAATTCATTCTTGGGGCAATGTATATGCTATTACAACAAGGTCCCGGAAAGTGTACAGGTTCTCTCTATTACCAAGTTTAAATGTTTTATTAAGCTGAAACTGTATAAAAAGGGTTATTATAGTATAAATGAATACATGGTTGATAATAACCCCTGGGAATGAGGTGGTCGCTTCCAAGCAGTTTCTAAAATCAATTTTGTAAATAGTTCGTAATCATTTATATTGTAAAATTTATTTAAAAAAAATGTCCCGCTGGGTTTCTTGCTGGTTCTTCCCAGGACAGGGTATTTTTTCGAACCAGTGGTAAAGTAAAAAATGACTTTCAATAAGAATTACACATGTAATGTATATTGAATAAAAATTATTCTATTCTATTCTATTCTAAACCAAATATATGTATATTTGGTATCTTCTCTATTAATTATAATATTATTGGTTTCTTCTCTATTAATTATAATATAATTAATATATTTAGTGAAGAAATCTGCATGTAAAAAAATCGTCTAGATTGAGTCCCCAAATCTAAAACTCTCTAAGAAGTATGGTGTAGGTCCTAACGGGGGAAGGAGCCTTAATATGTTGCCTATTAGTTTTTTGTAATACTTTTTGAGTCATATCCATTTGACTAATTTATTTTAAATTTAATCTAATTTTTTGTAGTCGAATTTTCTGGAATAAAGTAATTTTTATACGTTTAAATACTGATTGTAACACAGGATTTTTTTACATGATGTATATATATTCATTCATCCATATATTCATTAGATTTTCTTTTTTACCACCTAATGGTGGTAAAAAAAGAAAATCTAAAATAATAATTCCAAAAATACTTATTACATGATGCACTTTTTTCAATGGTTCCTAATATATACACAAGTAACCTCACAATAGCTGTATATGTGTGTTTTTATTTATGATTTCTTGTTTTCCGAATATTACACATTGAACGACTCCAGATTTATACAGCATCACTAGAAGACTTCCCCCGTCGCCCGTGACTATGGAAGCTGGAAAGCAATCGAAACGTCGGGTATATAAATAAAAACATAAGAAACAGTAATTAAAATGCAATGAAATCCGAAAAAACTAGTTTTTTTTAATAGGAAAAGGGTGACAAACGAGCACACAGTCCACTTGATGGTAAGCTGCGGCCCATAGACATCTACATCTATCCTCTATTACAAATCAAAATGTAGATGCGTTATCAACCGTGAGGACTAAGATGGAATGCCTCATTTCCAGTAAGAAGGGCCTCCGGCCACCTGCACTCACCAAGCGAAACGCAGAGGTAAATCTATACTTCACGCTGGTTTTCTGTGAGGTCGTGGTACCACCCCGGTTCGAGCCGGCCCATCCGTGCGACAGCAAAAGCTGCCGCGTCGCTCTACCACTGTTTATTCAACATTTATACATTTCGAATGTTGGACTATTAATGTGGCACCGTATGTTTCATTCCGTTAGAATTCGCGTACAGCGGTCTCTTTTTTTCTATAGAGAACTTTTATAAGAGAAAGCAACTTGCGACTCGCAATGTAAGTTTTTTTATAGGATAAGGGTGACAAACGAGCACACAGTCCACCTGATGGTAAGTGGTTGCTGCGGCCCATAGACATCTACATCTATCCACGTTTGCGAATCAAAATGCAGATGCGTTGGCACCCGTAAGGTCTAAGATGGAATGCCTCGTTTCCAGTAAAAAGGGTCTCCGGTTCTCTACACTCACCGTACAAAACGCAGCAGCTTTAAGTCGCTATTTTACGCTGGTATTCTGTGAGAGCGTGCTCCTTACCCGGTCGAGCCGACCCATTCGTGCTACAACTATACTATTAATATAGCTGCAGCATGGCTCTACCATGTAACATAGTGGCTACCATTCGATATCTGCAATACGAGAGCAATTACAGGTGCATTACCGGCCTTTTAAAAAGGAGTAGGGTCTTTTATTGTAGATTCCTAAGTCGTATCAGTCCAGAAAATCGCTGGGGATAGCCTGTTCCACAAAGAAGCTGTGCGGGGGAAGAAAATTTCTGGTAAATCGTACAGTGGTGAACCGGCAAGCATCCAGATGATGTGGATGGTGACAGAAATTTTGTGGCGATGGTAGAATTTAACGACTGGAATTACTCCGAACAATTCCGTTGAGCAATCCCCGTGGTGTTATAAGAACTTCACGAACTCTCGGCGAGACCAGATATCGTATTAAGCTCTCGGAGGATTTTTATTTTAATTTTATTTATTTTTTTTGTTTAAAAAAAACGTTATCCCCACACTAGGATTTTCTCCTGTGTCGTGGAGGCAGTTTACAAACGTAAATTGCACAAGGACAAACATCCAGACCCGGAACAATTATTTGTAGGCCATACAAATCTTGTTCCGTGCGGGATTCGAACCCGCGTCCCCCAGCACAACAACTGATTGCTAAGCCACTGCGCCACGGAGCCGTCTTAAAGGATAATATAATAATTTGTCCGTTATAGCCTATCAAAGCCTATTGCTTAGCATAGGCCTCCCCCATAGCCATCCCCAATTCCTCACAAGGAATATATTTTCAATAGTACACACTTGGCACACGAGTTGGCATATGCAGTTTTTGTCTACCAACTTCAAACACGAGGAGGTACTCAATTCGACTGTGTCTTTTTATGTGTGTTACCTCATAACTTTTTGGGTAACTTTTTGGGTGAACCGATTTCGATGATTCTTTTTTATTTGCTTCACATGTGGTCTCATATAAATTTCATCAAGGTCTGACCAATATTTTTTGAGTTATACTTAATAATTTATATTCAAGTCGGTTGTACAAAATTTTTAATTTTAAATTATTTTGTTAGTAGTTATTAGGACGACGCTGCTGCCCATCTATCGCCTCTTCCGACACCCAAGAGACGATGGGGTAGTGGAATTTCTTACAACACCATTACAGGTCTATTTTTCGGAATGTATCGAAATTAAAAAAAAACATGTTTGCAATTCACACGCGGTAGAAACGAAACCTTCAGTTAACTAAACTTCGAATTTCAACGAATGTAGTAGTAGGATAAATGTAGGGTTTATTTATTAAAACTGTTACCCAGTTCAAAATTATTTTACATTTTATTCTTCATATATTACCTATGTTACTTATTATATATACTCCAAATATTCAATTTCAACAAATACATAACACGAGTAATCAAAATAATGATAACCAAAGTATATAATAGATAATAGGAAACATACTGTATATTGTGTTCTATCTCATTCTCTCATAGGCTAAATCCTATTTATGTATGTGTACGTTTGTCTCTTTTTAGTGTTACTTTTTCGTTTCATCGAGTTTCAAATCACAACGATTCTAAAGATGTTTTCACTTCATAAAGGGTAGACCACAATAATTAGAATAAGTCTGTGATGATCGTCAATGATAATGATTGTATTGACATTTCGATAACTAAACTAATAATTTTATACAGAATGTTAAAAAAGTGACAAAAAAAAGAAAATTGCGCTTAGCATTAAGTTATTCTGAAGGCCTCGGAGTCCACATATATATCCCACACGGAACGAGAATTAGTAAATAATTGATTTTTGTTAAATATTATTAAATAAATATGTTTTGGATCTGGATGTTTACCCTTGTGCCATTAATGTATATTATAAAATGCCTCCACAGTACAGGAAAAAATCCTATTGTACAGAATATCGTAAAAAAGTAGAAAAATAAGAATCCTTCCTGTAAGAACAAATTCGAACGAAAGAATAAAAAACTTGAAAAAGTCTTGACGGAGTCAATCGTGACTAAAAAAATGAGATTTGAACCTGCATCCTACGGCGGCACACAGTCTCGTACGTTTATTCTAATGCTACAATGAGGTCATCGTTTTAAAAAAAACACACCTGTGTAGCATCTACAGTTTCAACATATACTATACTTGTATGTTTGTTGTGTATTTTTGCAAGGTTCAGGCGATAACACTATCGCGCCGTCACGCCTACACGCACACAGTGACGTACTGTTTATACTTTACATTACACACATTGAAGTCGAAAAAAAACATAGTTTTAGTACTTTGTTTGTTGCTAAGTTGCCTAAAAAAGAAGTTTGTATAACGCTCCGTTCGGTACACGCGCTTGTAGGCCGTGTACCGTTTTTGAGCGGCCATTTTATTTTTTGGCGGTTTTTAGCGGGAAAGTTTTATGTTATAATTATAAAATAAACTGTTTTTAATTTATATATTATACATTTATATATATTTTAGAATATGCAGTTTTTGCCTAAAGTAAAGTTATTTAACAGCCTAGGTATATACGTCCTACAGCTTCGCACAGACTTTCTCTTATTTCGGATAAGGGAATGCCGCCATATTGCCCTATGCGTGTGCAGTTCATTCAATTTCTCAGACATGCAGGTTCCTCACGATGTTTTCCTTCACCGCAGAGCATGTAGTAAATCAGCATCATCGAACGCATTTTGCACGTGTACTGTGAAATTTGGAAAATGCTTACCCCAGAGCTACCACTTATTCCGTGTTTCGGTAAACTTACCGTTGCAGCCTATTAAAGTCAACTGCTGGACATAGGCCTCCCCCATAGGTTATCTCATCAGGGGGGATATTTGCCATAGTTGCCAGGCTTGGCAAGCGGGTAGGTAACCGCAACTTTTTATTTTTAGTCGTTATTAAAAGACGCTGCTGCCCATTTCTTGATTCTCTTTGTCACCTCTTACGTCACTCACTTGATAATATGGAGGTTTTTTTTTATAGGATAAGGGTGACAAACGAGCACACAGTCCACCTGATGGTAAGTGGCTGCTGCGACCCATAGACATCTACAACTATCCTCTATTACAAATCAAAATGTAGATGCGTTGTCACCCGTGAGGACTAAGATGGAATGCCTCATTTCCAGTAAAAAAGGCCTCCGGGCACCTGCACTCACCAAGCGAAACGCAGAGGTAAACCTCTACTTCACGCTGGTTTTCTGTGAGGTCGTGGTACCACCCCGGTTCGAGCCGGCCCATCCGTGCGACAGCAAAAGCTGCCGCGTGGCTCTACCATATTATTACACTGTCACTACACGGCCCATTAAAAAAATCTAAGAAATATTTACTAAACTTAATCTTTAAAATATTTCTTATATTCTTAACCAAACTATCATGAATATGTTCCTCCATGTTACATTCTTCTTTTTATCAGCTCATAAAAGCCCACTACTCGATATGGACCTCTCCAGTTATACATAGTATTTGCCATAAAGGCAGGCGGATTAACGAACACAGTACCAGAACTAGCGCACCTTCGACGCTGCTGTTGACGTTGATGCTGCATTCATCAGTGGCAATTAACGATTATTGTCGGAAACTAACAACTGCGCAGAAAATATTATGGTGCCGTAAGTGTACACACTAACATAAAGTACTCGTCCACACCTAAACGCGACCGAAATGACGATTATGTTATAAAGCGGGAGATTGGGGGAATGTAGCAAAGTCGCGGAGGTTTTACGCGGTAGAGCCATGCTGCAGCTATATTAGTAGTATAGTTGTAGCACGAATGGGTCGGCTCGACCGGGGAAGGACCACGCTCTCACAGAATACCAGCGTAAAATAGCAGCTTAACGTTGATGTGTTTCGTATGGTGAGTGTAGAGAACCGGAGACCCTTTTTACCGGAAATAAGGCATTCCATCTAAGTCGTCACGGGTGACAACATATCTGCATTTTGATTTGTGATTGAGAATAGATGTAGATGTCTGTGGGCCGCAGCAACCACTTGCCATCAGGTGGACTGTGTGCTCGTTTGTCACCTAAGGGTGACATAAAAAACGTAGTCACAAAACAAGCAAATAGAGTTTTTTCACCAACTGAAGTTCAGCCGGCTCCCTCGACTCCATGAGGTAGTAGCCAGGTTCTGTAACCCTTACCCAGGAAGTCATAAATTAATCTAAATGGTCAATGATGAATAATAACCGCTTTCACTTCTATGGAAAACTATCATGATTTATATAAAAGGGGAAATAGTTCACGTTCACCTGATAATAATTGTCTGGGGGCACGACATTATTGTTTAATATATAAATCAAGGAAAAATTAAAATATTTTACAATTTCGGTCCAGTTTTCGAGATACATTAACTGCATAAATAACTTTGTAATCCCATATAAACATATAGTATTACAAAGTTACATTTGCAGGGAAGGAATCAGTGTACCTACATATGTATAATGGAATAATAGGTATAAATAGCTACCTAGATATAACTATCTACAAAAAGAAATGAGATGCCATCAAAAACATAACTTGTAAAAAAAGCCAAGTCTCGCAACTCAGTTCTTCTACCGTAAAAAGTTGTGAGATCCATGTAATACCAAGTCGGTTAATTTATTCAGTCCATAGATTGATACATAGATTGACTTGGCAATCGCACTAAACAATCTAATTTAATATAATATGTATTACTTGTGAGATATATTGTGTTTTCATGCGATTGCTAAGTCAATCTATGTATCAATCTATGGACTGAATAAATTAACCGACTTGGTATTACATGGATCTCACAACTTTTTACGGTAGAAGAACTGAGTTGCGAGACTTGGCTTTTTTTACAAGTTATGTTTTTGATGGCATTTATATTTACGCGAACAATATACATTAAATGATACTAATTTTACGGATTTTATAGCGTTTGATTTTAACTTATTCATTCCCGACGTCGATGTCAAACAACTCAGTCCCACCCTTTACCGTGGGTGCAATAAAGCACCCGAAACGTCGGGAATTAAACAATTTAAAATCCGTAAAATTTGTTTAATTTAATTCTTGATACTTAGTGGATGCTTTTTATAGTAGAGGAGGCAAACGAGCATGCGGCTCAACTGATGGTAAGTGACTACCGCCGCCCATAAACAACTGCAGATGCGTTGCCGGCCTTTTAAAAAAGAGTAGGTTTTTTTCTCGAAGAATCTTAAGTCGTATCGGTCTGCAAAATTGCTGGTGGTAGTCAACTCCACGATGAATAGCTATGGCTATGGCCTACAGACACCTATCCTCGATTAAGAAACTAATTGCAGATTATTCACCTACGAAGACCAGGATGAAATGCACTGTTAACAGTAATGATTGAAAATTAAAAATTTTGTACAACCTATTGCAATATATATTATTAAGGATAACTCAACCGTGATCAAATTTATGTGAGACCACATGAGCAGCACCAGCTTCCATAATCGGTTCACGTAGAACAAAGTTATGAGGTAACACACATAAAAAAACATACAGTCAAATTGAGAGTACCTCCTCCTTTATGAAGTCGGTAGAAATGGGGTTCTTAACAACCGTATGAAACACAGCAGTATTATGCTGTTATTTTACGGTGGTATTATGTGAGAGCGTGATCATTTCCCGGTCGAGTCGAACTAACTCTTTAAACTGCGATAATACGCCTATAGCGTGGCTATACCACTGTATAAATGATTTTTTTTTTATATAGGATAAGGGTGACAAACGAGCACACAGTCCACCTGATGATAAGTGGTTGCTGTGGCCCATAGACATCTACATTTATCCTCGATTACGAATCAAAATGCAGATGCGTTGTCACCCGTGAGGATTAAGATGGAATGCCTCGGTTTTTAGTAAAAAGGGTCTCCCGGTTCTCTACACTCACCATACGAAACACAGCAGCATTAAGCTGCTATTTTACGCTGGTATTCTGTGACAGCGTGGTCCTTCCCCGGTCCAGCCGAACCATTCGTGTTACAACTATACCAGAAATATAGCTGCAGCATGGCTCTACCACGTATATATTATAAATAAAAAAAATAGATTAAAACAAAAATTTATCTTTCCGACAAAAATTGTAGGTATTGAAATTTTGGACAAATCAACCTTCACAAGCTTAATCTTATCAACAAAGTTGTCTTCAAAAATCCAAGTGAATATGTAAATAATTTAAATAAATTATTGAAACAAATACCATACGGCAACGTCACGGTGATAACTCGACGTGAATATGCGGTGAAGCAGTTATTACTAGAGATGGACCGAACATGGGTTTTACCGAGAGATATGAAAAATGCCATTTTTATCACCCATAACGAGTGAGTCACACTCATCAAAAACCTAGGCCGCTTCTAGATTACTCAGAAACTTGAATTTGGTATCAAGGTAGATTATTAAGCGTATACAAATAAGAAAGTCTTACCACTCCATGGGTTGACTGGTAGAGAAAACCTCAAAGTATTCTGTGTACTCTTTTGTTTATGGATTGTAATAAAGAAGAAATAAATAAATGCCAAAATTCCGATAGCATATCCTGCTATCTGCTATTCTAGTGATTTTCAGAGAGGCCTTGATAAAGATTAGTATTGCGCCTGCCTCGTTATCGGTGCTATACTTTTCAAACATTTACGTTACAAGTTTCAACAAGTCTCCTCAAAACATAAAATCATCAATTATTAAAAAAATATTAAACACAAACAATGCTTAGATTTTGTAATTTTAGTTATCTTCTAAGACGAGTTGTGGGAAAATCACGCTGTGACGTTTATTTAAGGATATTCTTCAAGCTGAAATCATACATATTGTTTTATAATTGTGTGTGTCTAATTCCAGAACTAAAAATACTGGCACTTTCTTGACATGCCAATAAAATAAAATTGCCGCTTTAAAACGATAAAATGAAAATAACACTAAAATTTCCCGTTTAAATTAAAATACATATTTTCTATTTTAAAATATTACTATAATAATATTAAAAGAAATGAGTGTACGAGAAACTTTTATTTTTTCAGCCAGTTCTTTACATAATGCTTTGGAAATATGACATGAAATTAATCAAATGTTGTCAAACACCAAAATAATATTTAAAGAAAAAAATGTGTAATTAAATACCACATTTATTACAAAAGAACTTTTAAGTAAAAGTGTAGGCATTCTCTCTTTTGTGAGATTCTCTTTTTGGGAATGAAAAAAAATCCGCTGCGATGTCCAATGCGTATTGTCAGATGTTACATGTCTGCACACACGAAGACGGACACGAAGTAAAGAATTAACCATTATATGATATCCTCGGGGATCGAACCCAAGTTGCTCGCGTACTGTGAAATAGATAACAAGCTCTTCACTAAGTTACACTCGGCACAGCTCAGTACAGTTACGTGAACAGTAATTTTTAATATGGCAATAACAGTATAATACACTCGTAGGTCTCTTGAACCGTGGCATCATGGTGCAAGCGAGATATATGACCTTGATACCACCACACCAACGAAAGTGATAATTGCTATTACGGGTAGATTTAAAGTTACAGTCTATTTACATCCCACTGCTGAGCACAGACCTCCTCTCATTTCTGAGAGGGTTTAATGACAAGGAAGTGTCCGTCACGCTGCCTCATTGCGTGTTGGCGAACTTCACATGTCTTCGAAATTTATATTTTTTCTTATATCTCAGATGTGCAGATTTCCTCACGATGTTTTCCTTCACCACCAAGCACGTGGTAAATTGGTACTTTAAATTGCAATTAACAACTTCATTGGTGCCGGCGGGGATTGAAACCGGGTTGCTCGCGTACTGTGAAATTTACAGCGAGCGCTAACCATCTGAGTTACCACGGCTCTCGATGGCTAACGCTACGTGTAGATTTGCCACGTACTTAAAAGAAAACATCACTAAGAAAATTGTATCTCTGAGAAATAAACGCTTAGAGGACGTTTGAAATCCCTTAATAATTATAATGTCCTTAAGATCAAATTTTGGTCATTGCGTCCAGTCTCAACGGAGACAAGCCATCTGTGCAGGACAGGATTAAAGTGCCCGACTGTACGCACAAGCACAGATGCACTATCTATTCCCTCACTCTCATAGTCCAATGGGACGGCAAGCAGACACGGCTGGAGAGAGATGAGGCGCAGTACAAGGACTTTACGTGCTTTCCGAGGCACGCGAGTGAAACACCGATAATTTCCTGACTGCGCACTGCTAATATGAAATCGTGGACGAAGACTGCAATGGGCTAGAGAACATGTCAACTGGGAACCTCATCAATGGTCGCTGGTAATACAAGCCGGCTTCATCACCCTCAAGCAGTTGATCCATATCAAGGTGGTACAATTATGGTGTGGGCAGGAATTCGTTTTTGTGGAAGAAAGGACCTCGTTTAGTGACAGTGCACTATGACGGCTGAAAAATACCGGAATAATATGGTGATCGAACCAATAGTCTTGCCAAATCGAACACAAATGGATCAACATTTCTCGCTTATGCACGACAATGCCTGTTCACATACGGCAAGGGTGGTAACAGCCTGGTTGCACGAACATCATGTCACGGCCCTAGAATGGCCAGCGCATTATACTCGTATATTAACTCAATTAATAGCCGCGCTTCAAACGTATTTACTTTATTTTTTAATTTAAAAATTAAACTTTCGTGGTGTACAGTTTTCACATTAGCGTTTTTTTTTCTCTGTGCATAAAACTGAAATCTCATTTAAAATCAATATTTATATAAAAAAATGGTAGATTATTAAATAAAGTTTTCTTGGATATATTTCCAATGGAATGGCAGAAAACACTTTCAAAATAACTCAAATAATGGCACCCACGGAATATTAGCGACGAAATAATCTATCAGTACTAAGACTATGGCTATGGGCCACAGCATTTGTCAATACCGCAATTACACGCGCATAAATGTATATATATATCTTTATATATAAAACTTACGTGTCACGTTGTTTGTCCGCGATGAACTCCTAAACTACTGAACTGATTTCAATGAAATTTTGCACACTGTATGCAGTTTGGTCCAACTTGAGAGATAGGATAGTTTTTATCCTGATAAGTGACACCCAATATTTTTTATTACGAATTTAAGTATTTTTTATATGAAGGGTCGTCGAAAAGGGTACCTTGTAGAACAAGGTCTGCCTGGTCAGCTAGTATATACACATTATATATATATATATATATATATATATATATATATATATATATATATATATATATATATATATATATATATGTCGACTCTTGTTAATTCAAACCTGCGATAATTCGAACCTCTCTATAATTCAAAGTTATCACGAGTTCCCTACAAAAAAAAAGTAAACTTGCAGCCTATTTACGTCCCACAGCTGGGCACAAGCCTCCTCTCATTTCTGAGAGGGATTTAGGGGAAGGAAATATCCGCCGCGCTGCCCCAATGCGTGTTGGCGAACTTCACATATCTTCGAAATATTTTTTTTCTTATTTTTCAAACAAGCAGGTTTCCTCACGATGTTTTCCTTCACCGCCGAGCACGTGGTAAATCAGCACTTAAAATTGCAATTAACAATTTCATTGGTGCCGGCGGGGATCGAACCCGGGTTGCTCGAGTACTGTGAAGCTTACAGCGAGCGCTAACCATCTGAGCTACCTCGGCTCTGAGTTCCCTACAATATGTCTTTCTATTTCGAACTAAATCAATACATTTTTATGTACTTGGTAATTCGAACGAAAATATCATTGCTACGTAACAAAACGACGCGTTAATTCGAACTCATCGGCGTCAAACACTCGACAATTCAAAGTTGCAGAAAAAAAGGAAAGTTATTGAGCAGTCTGAGTAGCAACAATGTGCTTTGAAGCAAACTAGTATAACAGAGTTTTTTCGAAAGATTAATTAATTCACATTATGAATATGTACACGAATGTACCTCTAAACGATTGGCATTGTTAAAGAATAACAGTTAATAAATAATAATTGATCAACAATTAATAATTCAAAGTTTTATTTACTTTCTCTCAAAAATTTCGAACCATTTGATATTTCAAACACTCGAAAATTCGTAATATTTTAAGAGTCCCTCGAGTTTCGAATTAACGAGAGTCGACTGCATATATATATATATATATATATATATATATATATATATATATATATATATATATATATATATATATATATATATATTTATATATATATATAAGTGGCGGTGTTGATCATGTAGAGAAACAAACCAGGAGATGGGCAGCAGCGTATTCTTAATAACATTTACCAAATAAAAACGCCTGTCGAGCGTGGCAACAATGGAAATGATCCAATCTATGTGGTAGCCCTGTTCAGCAGTAGACTTGAAAGACTGTAACAGTAACAGTAACGTTAACAAGAATTGCTTACTAATGCCGAATTCCTATATTCAAGAAACGCCTGTTCTCCGTAACGATTCGTTTTATTACATGCGAAGTGAATTTAAAAATAGTTAAGATTACAAACTATTCATTCAGCAACGCAGTATAACTTAAAATGAAAAAAAAAAATCATTTATTGTAAAAGAAAACGAAATATAAAAATCCTGCATTAAAGTCTTTAAATTTAAGAGAAATATTTGTTACTATTTTATGATGTTATTTCTTTTAATGTTATTTACTAGTCATTCTCCTACTTTATTTTATTTTACGAATATTTTAATAATTCTTAGCGTAAAAAAATTATATTACTAGCTGGTACCCGGTGCGTTGAAATAGCCGCAAAAAAAAAATAGTTGTGGAAAGATCATTTTAAATTTGGAAGATTTCCTAATAAAACAATAGAACTGTTTTATTAGGAATAATAGTACGTTTATTGAATTTGAATTTTATAAAACTTTCAAATTAATTTGTCGGTACGATACGCGCGCCACCTACTGTAAGTTAATTGTACTATGCCTATAACCTTCGCGGAAGTGCAAGCAATAAATTGACAAAGTTTTACCGCAATCTGATGAACCGTATGGCAGCGCATAAAATACGAACAAATATTATTTTTTTATATATTAGATTTTCAAACGTAAATTGTGAGTCTGTAACGCAATAAGGAAAGGCATTTGAATACCATTTATTTATCTCTCAGCTAACATTATCTGTAACTCTAAAATGCCAAGATGATGTTTAAAAAACATAAAATTATATCAAATACAGCACCGACTGATAACCTCGTTATTTTTGTACATGTGTATATGACACAGAAGATTACGTTTTGAAAACTGTGTCATCAATCCTTCATATATTTGTACAAAGTAACAAGCATTGCAAATATAAAGAGACAAAAACTTCTCTATTGGGAAGCACAGACCACTTCTAACTTTTAAAAGGGATGTGACGTCTAAAGAACGATGTGTATATGTGTGTGAATAGATGTGATGTGTGTGACTTGTGAATGCACCAATAGATGATGTTACAATAACAATTTGTAATGCTGCTTTAATACATCTTGTTAAAGTTATCAATTTATCTAATGATAGGTATGCACGTGCATACATATATCAATTTAAATTATTATTTGGAGAAAGGTAAAGCCCTAGTGTGGAATGCTACTTGCGTAGACACTTTGGCGGCCTCTCATCTCACGGGGTACCTCGTTTAGAGCCAGGGCGGCATCAGAAGCAGCTAAACTGAGCGAAAATATGAGAATATGCTCAGACCTGTCTCAACATCATCTTAATACATTGGATCGTCTACTTAACAATTGTATCAGATACATTTATGGTCTCCGTAAATACGACCATGTATCTTCTTTTCGTGCTCAGCTAAATTGGCTGCCTATCCGTCAGCGCAGACATGTCAGAATGCTCTGCACCATTTTCACGATTCTGAACGATCCATGTGCTCCCGAGTATCTGAAATCCAAATTTCAATACCTGGGAGATTCTCATAATCGCTCTCTCCGTTCATCGGCTAACCTTAAGTTGCTCACTCCTTTACACCGTACTGGTTATTTATCTCAATCTTTCGCCCTCACGGCCATCAGACTCTGGAACGACATCCCTCTTGACATTAAAAAAGCTTCCAACAAGTTTCTTTTTAAAAATCAAGTCCGTAAGCATATGAAAAATTGTTGCAGGTTTGAACAAACATAGCTTTTATTTTCATACGCATATGTATATTTCATATTTGTTCTGACATAGATAATATTTATATGTATTGTGTATATATGTAGTGTATGCGTGTATATGTGTATGTATGTATTTATATATGTATATATTGTGTGTATTTAAGTATATATGTCTATGTATGTGTGTGTATATTTATAATTATATGTATATATGTATAAACAATTTCTTTTCTTTTAGCGCTTTCTATTTTGATTACTGCTGCACCGCCTCTTGTTTGTCTATCTCTGTTTAGCCTAATGGTTGACTGGGAGAGAATGCCCTATGGTATTAAGTCCGCCATATGTACAACTTTGTGCATAAAAGCTTAAATAAATAAATAAAATAAATATGATATGACTACATATTTGTGCCATTTGCTGTAGAGACTGTCGGTCCGTGGGGTCCACGTGCGGTGAAAATCCTAAAGGGACTCGTTCCGCGATGGTCGTTGCTGTTAGTTATAAGGGGGCTGGTTCTTTTCTCGCTCAAAGGTATGGGTATAGCCATTCAGCGAGAAACGCCAGCGTTCTTCGCATGATAAAACGGGGAGTAGGACTGTATGATAATTTAAGTTATTAGTTTTAGTTTCTATTTATTATAGTTTTTTTTTATATTGTATACATTTCAATGTTATGTGAACAATAAAAAATTTAATATTCAAATAGGACTTGTGGCTACACAGTCCTTTGTAAATTGTACGGAAAATTTCAAACACGTTTGCATGTTTCTAGTCCTTACAGACTTTTTTTTATAGGATAAGGGTAAGGTCCCTGGTCACAATAAGATTGGGAATTCCTGATATAGCGGAATATGTAATTTGTATGAACACAGATATCTTGTACCAATATCAAGAAACACAAATCAAAATAATGCCTGATCTTTGCACTTCTTTACATCTTTTAATGAACAGATAAACGTGTATTAAGTTATATATATATACATACATACAAATAAATAAAATTGAAGTGTCTGTTTGTAATGTCAAAATAACAGCTTTTTCTAAATGCATATGAAAGTACATTATATTTTTTTGTTTGTCTGTCTGTCTGTTTGTTCCGGCTAATCTCCGAAACAGCTAGACGGATTTTGACGGGACTTTCACTGACAGATAGCTGATGTTATAAGGAGTAACTTAGGCTTTTTTTATATGATAAGGGTGACAAACGAGCACACAGTCCACCTGATGGTAAGTGGCTGCTGCGACCCATAGACAGCTACATCTATCCTCTATTACAATTCAAAATGTAGATGCGTTGTCACCCGTGAGGACTAAGATGGAATGCCTCATTTCCAGTAAAAAGGGCCTCCGGCCACCTGCACTCACCAAGCAAAACGCAGAGGTAAACCTCTACTTCACGCTGGTTTTCTGTGAGGTCGTGGTACCACCCCGGTTCGAGCCGGCAAACCGTGCGACAGCAAAAGCTGCCGCGTGGCTCTACCACTGTTAAAAAACTAGCTAAAAGCTACTTTTATTTTGGAAAAAGAATTAGGGTTCCATCCAAAAACAAAATTAAATCCTAAATTACACGCGGGCAAAGTCACGGCGAACAGCTAGTTCACAAATAATAGTATGTTATATGTGTATTTTAATAAAGAAAACGTTATAATGAAAAAGCTATAAATATATGTCATTATAGCTGATAAATTATGACGTTATAATATAACGGTTTTAGTACGATGGCTATTACTTAATGATAATGAAACTTTTAATGACAAATTTTGTCCAGGCGGTAATGTCTAAATACTGTTTGAAGTTATCAACAATGATACCGTTACCGTCACAGCCTATGTAAAGTCTACCGCTGAGGATAGGACTTCCCCATATATTACCTCATAGAGCAAATATCTTCCATTGTCCAAGCGGGATGGCAAAGGCAGTTTTTCAATTCTTTGTTCTTATTAGATATTTTTGTTAGAAAATAATACCATGAGTGTATGTCATAAAGAGCCACTTTGAGATATGAAAGAGGGAAAAGAGACCTTAGGATTCCGATAGGTGGCGGTAGGTATAACACAAGACATAGCTGTATCAACGTGGTAGAGCCATGCTGTAGCTATATTAGTAGTATAGTTGTAGCACGAATGGGTTGGCTCAACCGGGGAAGGACCACACTCTCACAGAATACCAGCGTAAAATATCAGCTTGACACTGATGTGTTTCGTATGGTGAGTGTAGAGAACCGGAGACCCATTACAGGGAAAGAGGCATTCCATCTTAGTCCTCACGGGTGACGACGCATCTGCATTTTGATTCTTTGTTGAGGATAAATGTAGATGTCTATGGGCCGCAGCAACCACTTACCATCAAGTGGACTGTGTGCTCGTTTGTCACCCTATCCTATAAAAAAAAGAAGGCATGATACCCAGACCGGCAGCAGGGTCAGATGCGAGACGTCTGGTTCTGCGAACGTCAATGCGCCTGCGATGTGTGATGGTTAAGAAAAATCCTCTCGATGACGGGAGAAGTCTATATCCAGCTATGAACTTTTACATGCTGATGATGAAGAAGGGGAATTTTATGAAATTGTAACTGAGGAATTATTACTTTTTTTTTAAATAAAATAGATACGAACTGAAAGGTCGAGCACTTTTTCTCTTGAACCCTATCTATTACAAGAGAAGGTTTGTGCTTAGGATGCTTACTGGAATAGTTTCTAACTGCCTCGTTGGTCTAGTGGTTGTGGTAGTGCGACTGCTGATCATGAGGTCCCTGGTTCGATTCCCGGGTCGGGCCAAAAAATCAGTTATTGAGTATTTCCTCCTGATCTCTCTCCGGTCGTGTCGGTTTACCGTCCCATCGGGCTATGAGAGTGAGGGAATAGAGAGTGCACCTGTGCTTGCGCATACACTTGGGCACTATAATCCTGTCCTGTGTCGATGGCTAGTCTCCGTTGAGACTGGCCGCCGTGACCGAAATTCGGTCTGGAGGATATTATTATTATGATGTGGTATCTGTAAAGTTTTCTTATCTGGTTGGGCAATATAAATATATAATTGTAAATAAACATGGTAAACGTACATAAATATCAATAAAATAAAATATAAAATATATAAAATAACACACACACACACACACACACACACACACACACACACACACACACACACACACACACACACACACACACACACACACACACAAAAACATAAATATATAAAAAACCAACCAGACTCGGCAACTCGGCAGGGGAGACCAAACGGCCGAGGGTTAGGGGGAAAGGGAAAGAAACCGGCGGACGATGCGGGCGGTATCGAGAAGCACCGCCATCTGCATTTGAGCTTGGAGCGGTCCGTCACGGAGTCCCAGTCGCCTCAGATAACCCGAGAGGCTGACTGGAATTAACCCATTCGCAGAGACGACTACAGATATAATTTCGGCTGGCAGTCCACCCCACATGTCGGTCACCTCGTGAGCCAGGTCCAGATATTTTGTCAGCTTATCTGTTTCGGCTTTCACGAGGTTCTCGTCATAAGGAATAGTAATGTCGACCAAAAATATCCTTGACTGTGCCCGGTCCATCAGCACAATATCAGGCTTATTCGCAAGAATAGTCCTGTCTGTGATGATGGCCCGGTCCCAGTAGAGCCTGGCGCGGTCATTTTCGAGCACGACTTTCGGCAATTACTTATAATACGGGAGTTTCCGATCCACGTTACCGTATTTCAGCGTATTTGAGAGTTTTGGTAATCTATTCCACAAGGAAGTTGTGCGAGGCAGAAAACATCTTCTAAATCGCACAGTGTTGGACCGCCAATAAATAATCCAGATGGTGTGGATGGTATCGGAAGTTCTGCCACATTTTTCTTCTGTTTCTGATACTTCGAGATTGCCATCATATTTATTTTTACGCTTACTTTATATGACTTCACAGTCACAGCTAGGTTAAATTTAAAAATTACAGTCTATATGTCTCTTTTCTCTTGAGAAGATTTTCAGGCCGAAGAAATGTTCTTCGCATTTCCTGTTATTTCCTCCCCAATTCGTGTTAAACTTTACATGTCTCTGAAACATTTTGTTAATATCTCAGACATGCAGGTTTCCTCACGATGTTTTCCTTCACCACTGACCACGTGGTAAATCAGCACTTAAAATTGCAATTAACAATTTTATGATTGCCGGCGGCTGTCGAACTCAGAGTGCTTACGTAAAATGATTTACAACGCTGATTTATTGGAACTGTAGCTTAACTCACATTTAGGGGAACTCTATCATTGGTAGAGCTTAGTTTAAACTACAGTAATCGTCATTTTAAATAGTATTTAAAATATATACATAATCATTATAGTAATAGATGAAAAGTAACAACATAAAAGTTAATTATTTCATGTTTACCGAAAAATGTAGATACAGAAATGTTGACAGCTCCGTGGCGCAGTAGTTTAGTAATGAGTTGTTGCGCTGGGGGCCGCGAGTTCGAATCCCGCATGGAATAAGTATTTGTATGGCCTACAAATAGTTGTTCCGGGTCTGGATATTTGTCCTCGTGCAATTTATGTTTGTAAACTGCCTCCACGATACAGGAGAAAATCCTAGTGCGGTGGTAACGTTTTTTTTTTAAAGAAATAAAAAAGAAGCAATGCATGCCTTGTTGTAATTGTTTTCGAATGGACCGTTTTTATTATATATAGCAGCATATTTTGCAATAGTAGCGTAGAAAAAGGGGCGACATGGCACTGTATGGCAGATTTTTTTTATATTCATATTTAAGTGATACCAGTATAAACTCAAAATTTCTAACTGCAACTGAATACTTTTGATTGAAAATCTTATGAATAGCGTATCGCTGCAAGTTCTTAAAATAGTCATAATTTTCTCACACATACATGGGAATAAAAATACATTATATTGTTTTATCTATTATACGTGGTAGAGCCATGCTGCAGCTATATTAGTAGTATAGTTGTAGCACGAATGGGTCGGCTAGACCGGGGAAGGACCAATCTCTCACAGAATACCAGCGTAAAATAGCAGCTTAACACTGCTGTGTTTCGTATGGTGAGTGTAGAGAACCGGAGACCCTTTCTACTGGAAAAGAGGCATTCCTGTATCTTAGTCCTCGCGGGTGACAACGCATCTGCATTTTGATTCTTTATTGAGGATAGATGTCGTAGTTTATGGGTCACAGCAACCACTTACCAACCATCAGGTGGACTGTGTACTCGTTTGCCACCCTATCCTATAAAAAAACTAAGTATAATACAAAAATATAAATCTTACCGATTTTATGTTTTTCAAGATCTTTCGAAAATAAGAGGGTGGGCGTAAACATTGTCGAGCAACAGACTAAACTGTACACTACTACATGTTAACACCATAATCCGGAAAAATTCTACTGCTTTACATGGAACTCTTTATTTTTCTTTTTTTTAAATATTAGTAATACTATTAAACATTACTAATATTCCCTTAAACCACGTTTGGTAAGCTTAATATGCTTGTGTTAGAAGTGGTTAGTCGAATGGCGGGTTCGAATCCACGACCTTTCGAGTTCGCGGTCCACGCCCTGCCATTAGGCTACTCACGCTTACATGGTAGAGTGAATTCTCATTTAGTAGATTATGAAAAATACGAGACATGAAGCACCAGAGATGTATTTAATTTGTTATATAATGTAAATATATAAATGCTTCATTAATTCACCACAGAGATGTAGTTGACCTTTAGAGAAACTTATATATACACTAGCTGGCTCGCTAGAATCGGTTGGCGGCGCGAATGAGTTTCACTCTGATTTCACTCCAGACTTTTTACAGTTACGTTATGAAATTTTCGTTATGAAACTTACTACAGACGATGTATAATAGTCCCGGTAGGTTTCTTGCTCATTCCTCCCAGGACCAAAATACAAGGTTTTTCTCCAACAAGTGGTAAAAGCATAAATTACTTTCTAAAATTGCACACATCGAACGCGAAACGAAGATGTATTGCTCTATTGTTACGAATTCAAAAAATCGCGATCCACTCAACTTGTCACTTCCACCAGCTTTATATTGCAGGTTTATAATAAAAAGTACACAAATAGCAAGAGGAGATTTTACTTAATACTTCTGACGTAGTTAATAGATTATTTATTTAGATTATTATTAAAAAATAATTGAAAATAATTTCACTTGGACGTCAGTTGGTCGGTATGAATGTGAACAACATTATACCTCTTGAAAATTGAACTTATCACTTTGTTTTTTTTATAAGTTTAAGCATTTTTAACAGTGGTAGAGCCACGCGGCAGCTTTTGCTGTCGCACGGATGGGCCGGCTCGAAGCGGGGTGGTACCACGACCTCACAGAATACCAGCGTAAAGTAGAGGTTTACCTCTGCGTTTCGCTTGGTGAGTGAAGGTGGCCGGAGGCCCTTTTTACTGGAAATGAGGCATTCCATCTTAGTCCTCACGGGTGACAACGCATCTATATTTTGATTTGTAATAGAGGATAGATGTAGATGTCTATGGGCCGCAGCAACCACTTACCATCAGGTGGACTGTGTGCTCGTTTGTCACCCTTATCATATAAAAAAAAAATTAATCATTAGGAAGCCTTTTGAATTTCAATATTGTAAACCGTCCCGTTCAAAGTGTTTACTTTTGGATTTCCCAAATATATTTACTCTTTATTCAAACTTCTTTTAAACTCTACTTTTTTTCGAATGTCTTTTCGATTCAAATTTGTAATCAATATACGAAGCACTTGCTGACCGTTTGAGTTTACTGTACCTATTGAGTTGAAATGTGGTATATTTGTGTAACTTCGATGTCAATACTATAAAATTATATATAATAATAATATAATAATTTATTATTTCAAGCAAAGAATATCTTAATTTCTAGGATACAAACACTTTGAGATACAGCTTAACAATAAATACAATTCAGTGAACATAATATGTGTCTGAACTTAATATCTGTGTTTCAGACAGCAGCGCTCTTCCCTTTAAGATTATACATTTCACTGTATACAAAACATATCACTTATCAATAAGTAGTTTAAAGTTGTAGAGTGTAGGTAAGCCTCCTCGTGTGTAGTATTATATGGTACCATGCAGCTGATCTCATGATGGGTCAGATGGTTATCCTGGCAACGCCTGTAGAGCTTGTTTTCAAATAGATTTTATAATTATATGTTACTTAATCAACTAGGGGATCTTTTATTCTTTTATAGAATCACCGGGGGGGGGGGGGGGGGGGGGGGGATATAAAATGTTAGCTGAAATGTGTCATAAAAATGTGTAACATTTTAAGTTGTTTAACTTTTTTCTACCTGTAGAAGCCCGTCTGAGTATACTGCATGCTATGCCTTTGCTGCTTTTAAAAAAATGTATGTATAGTGTATAGAAAGCCTTTTTAAAAACCAAAATAAAGAGAAATAATATCAACTTACATTATTTGATTTAACTATAATTGTACATAAACTATATGTATGGGTTTTGTATAAGTATTGTATTAATATATATATATATACCACACACACACACACACACATATATATATATATATATATATATATATATATATATATATATATATATATATATATTAGACGGCTCCGTGACGCAGTGGCTTAGCAATAAGTTGCAGCACCGAATTCGAATCCCGCACGGAACAAGTATTTGTATGGCCTTCCAATAATTGTTCCGGGTCTGAATGTTTGTCTTTGTGAAATTGATGTATGTAAACTGCCCCCACGATATAGGAGAAAATCCTGGTGTGGTAACGTTTTTTTTTAAGAAAAAAAATATAATTCTCCTGAAACAAAATCTCATCACTCCACGGGTTGACTGGCAGAGAATGTCAACAAGCATTAAGTCCGCCCTTTGTTACTCTATTCACACCAATCAAGATTAAATAAATATAAAGATTGCTTCACGCCTGTTATTCCCGAGGGTATAGGCAATCCAAGGAGCAGCGAGCTACTGGGACCACGCTTAGCCAAAAATAGGTAAGGTTATAGATGGAATATTGTAAAGGATAAGTGACTAGGTCACCAACACAATCACAAACGCAATATCCTATTCCTTTCTAACGAGCTGCTAGGTAAGTAACACAGTTGGTTTTTGTTATAAGTCCCATATAAACCTGGGATCTATAATTCGCAAACCAATATGCGACTACTGTTATTATTTCGTTTTATGTTTCTATGACGGTTTTGTTCTTAGTACGTATATCTCTTTTAGTATATTAACTGAAACTAAATACTGTATTATCACATATCTGTTTTATATTTTACTTTTTTTATCTTAAATCAACATACCACGTGCGTACAAAATAAAATTTTCGGCCTTAAAAAGGATTCTTAAAACTCTCAAATTGTCGCGTTGGGACGCGACTGGGAAAGGCAAATAGAGGGGAGTTATAAAAACAAGGACCAAAGGGCAAGGGCCCTTACTTTATATTTTTTGTTCTCCGTTTAAAGCTTTTTAATTTTAAACCTCTTGACAGAATCTGTACTTGAATATTTATACCCAGGAATTTGATAAGTTTTCAAATATAGGGCATATTTGCTACGGTTGGCAACCAACTTCTCTTTATTATTATTCAGCTGTTATATGGCAATAGACCGGTCATATAGTCTGAAGAACTTTAAACAACAACTCTTATGATATAACTAGCTGTGCCCCGCGGTTTCACCCGTGATTATCACGCATCTGAGCCGCGCGACGTATCTTTAGGTTGTATGTCATTCGCGCGGCGACCCGAGTATTGAATTATTTGAATTTTTCATTATGCCTTAAACTATGCGTCCAAATAACATGCTATAAAGAGCAAAGTTTATCTTCATAAAATATCTTGATGATGAAGTGAGTTTCGTTCGTAACGATCAATATGCCATGCCAAATAATACTAATTCTCATAAATCACTTTATTTTCAACAATTTTTGGCACTTAAAATGCACGCAGCGCTCCTATCTTTCTTTGTAGATCTGTGATCTAAATATAATGTTATTAGATGTTTTAACCCCCGACGCAAAAAGAGGGGTGTTATAAGTTGGACTGCTGTGTCTATCTGTTTGTCCTGTCTGTGACAACGTAGTTTTAAACAGGTTAACCAATTTGTGTGTGGTTTTTTTTTCTTAAAAAGCAGGTTTTTTAGCGGTGTTTCATAGACAAGTTTTATCAAAATCGGTTCATTCGTTTCAAGGTCATCAGCTGATTTTGTTTCAGGGGGTATTTTTGAAATTTTAACTTAAGTTATAATAATATCATTAAAATATTACTTCTATTTAATATCAACGTTGATGTAGTTTAGTTTAGTTTACGACAGGCTGTTTTCCGCAACTCCACGTCTAAGCGCTTATTTTGCGTGTAAAATTGATATAACAGGATATTAAAAAAAATATTATCTGTATTCCATGCATTTGAATTTAGAACCAAACGATTTTCTTTTGTAATGCGTACAGCAAAGTGGTGAAATAATTTGTCAGCGTCTATCTTTCCATCCGAATACAGTCTGGGTGTCTTCAAGGCAAGAGTGAATAGGCTTTTGTTACGCTAAGACAGTGCGATTTACAATCTAGGTCTGCATCACCACTTACCACCAGGTGGGATTGTGGTCAAGCACTGGCTTATAATAAGTAAAATATATATCCAGTTCCTGTATCGGTAGTTAATTGAGTTGATGAATAATAATTTATCCATTGCCGACCCGCGTGGAGCTCAATTTATAAAAATCAATGCCGCGCGATTATTATCTGAAGTATTTATCATTATTCACAACTGTCGGTGAAAAACAAATTATACCAAGACATTAAAAAATGAGTAGGTTTATAATTCGACTGTATATGTTTTTGTATATGTGTAACGCGATATCTTCGCCAATATTGCAAAACCTATTTTTTTATAGAATATGGGTGATAAGCGAGCACACAGCCCACTTGATGGTAAGTGGTTGCTGTGGTCCATAGACATCTACATCTATCCTCAATAAAGAATCAAAATCCAGATGCGTTGTCACCCCTGAGGAGTAAGATGAAATGTTTCGTATACAGTAAAAGGGGTCTCCGGTTCTCTACACTCAAAATACGAAATACAGCAGCGTTAAGCTGTTATTTTACGCTGGTATTCTGTGAGAGCGTGGTCCTTCCCCGGTCGAGCCGACCCATTCATGCTACAACCATAAGATAACTGCCGCATGGCTCTACCAAGTAAAAACTTGATGATTTAGATGATTTTTTTTTTTATTAAATAGCTTCAGGGGTAGTCTATATAAATTTGATACATATAAATTTGGAGATAAACTGAGAAATGAGGATGTCCGCAATAGAACCAGAGTTACCGACATAGCCCAAAGGATTAGTAAGCTGAAGTGGCAATGGGCTGGCCATAATATAGCTCAAAGAACCGACAACAGATGGGGAAAAATAGTTCGCGAGTGGCAGCCTCGTACGGGGGACAAAGTGTACAGCGTCCCCCCACTAGATGGAGTGACGACCTGGTAAGACATGCAGGAAGTCGATGGATGCAGGTGACTCAGGACCATGCTTTGTGGCATTCCTTGAGGGAGGGTGTTCAGAAGTGGACTTTTGAAGGGCTGTAATGATGATGATGATGATGAAATTTGGAGAAAAGATTTCACTTTTAAATAAAGTGTTAATGTAACTATTTAGACAGTATGTGTTCAGATTTCGATATTCCTTAGTCCACTCAAAAGAGTAAAAAAAATAGTTTTAACTAAATGTAAAAGCCGTTAAAAGTGATCTTTTAATATAACTCTTTTTATAGGATACTAGCTGGCCAGGCAAGACGTTGTTGTGCCCTTTCCGACGAACCTTCATATAAAAAATCCTTAAATTCGTAAAAAAATATATTGAGTTTCACTTATCAGGATAAAAACTATCTTATCTCTCAAGTTGGACCAAACTACACAAAATGTGCAAATTTCATTAAAATCAGTTCAGTAGTTTAGGAGTCCATCGCGGACAAACAACGTGACACGTAATTTTTATATATAAAGATGACAAATATCTAATCGTTTATTAAGCGACTTCATTAAATTGGGAGGTTCTATATTCGACGCGTATGTATTTATTAAGTATGTTCACCGATTTTTCGGATACGGCCGGACTGGTTGAAAAGATTCATTTAATTATTAATTAAATTATACTCAAGCGGCATATAAAATTGAAGACATAATACCGCCCTTAAAGTTGGAAAATTAGGGGATGAAGTTTTTAATGTATTATTTTTTATTGTACTAAAGGTACAAATGTGGTAGAGCCATGCTGCAGCCATATTAGTAGTATGTATAGTTGTAGCACTAATGGGTCGGTTCGACCAGGGAAGGACCGCGCTCTCACAGAATACCAGCGTAAAATAGCAGCTTAACGCTGTGTGTTTTTATATGGTGAGTGTAGAGAACTGGAGACCCATTTTACTGGAACAGAGGCAACTTAGTCCTCATGCGTGACGACGCATCTGCATTTTGATTCTTTATTGAGGATAAATGTAGATGTCTATGGGTCACAGCAACCTCTTACCGTCAGATGGACTGTGTGCTCGTTTGTCACCCTATCCTATAAAAAAACGGCGTACTTAATACCATATGGCATTTTCAACCAGCCAACGGGATCTTATCACTTTACTTTTTGATGTCTGTTTATTTATTTTTTCAAAAACTAAATTATTCTTGTACGAAAGACGCACATTATTAAAAAATAACACAACATAAGCAGCGTAGCATAGCTAACTACTAATAAAAGTTAAAAAAATTGTTAATTACTTTTCGCGTTTGCATAATATATTTTGTGGCGTGATGTCGAAAATCAATATACCTAGATAAATCGGAAGACGTGAGCAAACAATAATGACGTCTCGCGACCACATATTCAATTGCTGTTTAAGGAGGCATATAAATTAAAAAGTCAACTCATCAAAGTTTCGTCTTCGCCTAAATACATCACAAGTAACCTCTCCCTCCTTGTCTCCCCTCTTACTAGTGACAATAAGTCGTGTACGCACACATACGCATTGTTTGTACACTCGCACACGTACAGAACCGGCTAGGTATTCGGTTTCCCGCCACCGGCGCGAACACTCACACAAAACACGCCGAGCAAACAATACAAACACCAACACACAAGTAAATTTAAACTCACCTCAAAATAAATCCATTAGAAAACACACTTGTTCAAACAACTAGCGCTTAGCCTCGAAAACGCGTTGAAAAAACACTCGCGGCATCAGATGTATGCTCAACACTTTTCCAAACTTTCTGTCCAGTCTATAGGTGCTCCTTCGTTAGCACCTTCTGCTGTCATTCGCGCCAAAACAAATTTCAAACTTTAAAATGCGACAGTCTTTCGTCAATTTGTTATATCAAATCTTTACTCATTTTTACGAGGCTAGGACCACTTCTTATCAGTCGAATTAGGTCTGTAGGTGAACAGTCTCAAAACACGCCCGAGGTTTCGCGTATATTTTTTTTGCACAAGAAATTGTTTCCGCAATACAAATGCCGCGATTCAAACCAAACACGATAGCAAAATAAAAGAAGCACGACGACTGGCCCCAGCACAATTATTAACACACGTTGCGCGGTAAAAATAAACTATGATTAACTACTGTTAAGATTCGCGGAGACAACTGCGGCGATGTGCGAGGCGTAAAAAATATGTATGTAATGAAATCCTTTAATAAAATTAAGTTGCAAATTTGTTTACCGCGTAGCTATTTTCGGTCACAATCTGAATAATTATCTGTAGCGAGCGAACATCGACGCATAGTTGTCGTTTCATAAAACGCGCGCGTTAAAACTGAGTCGAAAGGCTCGCCCCGTGGTGGAGCATAGCGCCGAATAAAATAAACAACAATATACCTAAATAAGCGGCTCGACGGGCGCGGTCGAGTGTGCGTGCGCGCCGTTGTGTGCGTGTGTAAACAAGGGGCAATTCGGCTTGCATGACAATATGAAAATTGTTGCTACTTGCGTAAGTTTCTACATACATATTTTAAGCATCATCAAAATAAAACCACAATAGGTCTAATTATTTTTCAGTTTGCTTGCTGAAGGAACTTTTCGATTTATAACTTAATTTAATAAATCTAACAATTAATCAATTATTTACATTATTTTAAATTTTACACAGTTTTCTTAAAATCTTCTTTCACCAAAAACTACGAAGAAGTTCCACAAGCTACATCCATAAGCTTGAAACGCCAGTTACTAGACTCCACAGAATCAGTAATTCATTTATGGGGCAATGTATACGCTTTTACAACAAAATCCCAGAACATATTCAAAGTTTGTCAATAAACAAGTTTAAAAGTTTTATTAAAGAAAAACTGTACAAGAAGGGTTATTATAATATCAAGGAATACATGAATAAAAATAACCTCTGGGAATAGAGTGATCGCCACCATGCTGGTTCTATGAAAATATCATTTAAAAATTGTATAAACAAAATTATTGTTAAGTGAAATTATGTTTAAAAAAAAGTCCCGCTGGGTTTCTTGCTGGTTCTTCCCAGGACTGAGGTATTTTCCGAACCAGTGGTAAATGGTAAATAAAAAATGACTTTCAATAAGTATTATGTAATAATCAATATTGAATAAAAAATTATTCTATTCTATTCTTATTCTATTCTATTCATCAATTTGTGTTGATACGATGGTTGGCAAAGGGGTATTAATTTTTTTGAAGCAACCTCTATACTAGGATTTTTTTGTGTGTCGTCCAGATGTATTACATAAATTGCACATGAACAAACACTCAGATCCAGGACAACAATGTGTAAGTCATATAGGTAAATAGTGCTGGAACTGGCCTACAGTGCTACAACCAAACGCTTAGTCATTGCGCTTCATCAATTTTACCACATCGGCATTTTGTTTTAGACTTGACATAGACTTGAAATAGACTTCTAAAATAAAATGATTAGTCTACACTTGATTATATATTTAATGGAATATAATATGACATATATATATATATATATATATATATATATATATATATATATATATATATATATATATATATATATATATATATATATATATATATATATATATATATATATACAGCCTCGTACCGGTAGGCGAAGTGTAGGGCGTCCCCCCACGAGATAGAGTGACGACCTGGTAAGACATGCAGGAAGTCGATGGATGCAGGTTGCTCAGGACCGTGCTTTGTGGCATTCTTTGGGGGAGGCCTATGTTCAGCAGTGGACTTGTGAAGGGCTGTAATGATGATATATATATAAATAAATAAATATATAATATATATATATATATGTATATATATATATATATGTACATATATAAACTAATTAGCATGAAGTTCATCTGATGTTAAGTGGATGTATCTTTAGACGTTCATTTACACACACATCTATTATTGGTTAAGAATATAAATGCATTACCCATGAGGTATGACTAAGACTAACCGGGCATTATACCCGCTTTCCTGTAAAAATGGGCACCATATGAAACACAGCATTAAGCTGCTGGAATTTGAGAGCGTAGTTTCTTTCCTGGTAGAGCTGCAATATAGCTGCAGCGTAGCTCTACCATATTAATATGTGGCGAGAAATCTCAAAAAAGTGGTTTTTTTTTAATGCATAAATGTAGCTTCTTTTTTTAAAACTCAACCTAAAACATTTGGGAGAAAGTTTAACTATATTTATCATTTGCAAGGGCATAAAAAAAGAGAGATGCAAAGTGAAAAAAATTGCGTAAAAAGTTTTATGGATAGTCAATAAAACTTGGAATGACGTAACATAACAAGGGATATTTTATAGAGTCGCGACATCTTTTTATAAAACATATATCAGTTTATAAAATAGAAAGTGCAACAAAATATAAAGTACGTACTTAATATAAATAAAGTATTTGAGTACCATACGACCCCAAGCTCCCCGCGAGAATAAACATATGACGTCACCGACGGGTAAACAAACAAACAAACACATGCGCCGCGCTCATGTTTCCTTAATACAATTATTATTTCAAATGTAGAGCGCTGGCGAGACGGACGCTCCGTTGGCATAGCCATTTCGTTTTATTTTTAACTAGCTTTGCTCGCGGTTTCGCTCGTAGAACAAACTATGACCTATGAAATTATAAATTTACATTAAAATTTAACAACTATATTGGTATTACATCGTTATTGGTATTGAACATAAAAAAGTAGTTTATTAATGATTCCAATGAATATGGTTATAGTATTATTTTTTTAATATCCTCAACAACATAATCACCTATCATAAAATCTAGCCTAAATAACTTTAAAGTAATATAAATCAATTAACAATAAAACTTATATACTTATAGATACAAAAGAATATTTATTGGGCTCTTACTTACTAATGTCTAACTTAACGTTAAACATTTTAAAAAAATGAGAATAGAAGTAGTTTTTGCTAGGTTATTTTAAGCGTTCCGACTGTGACCAGCCAGTGTCATTCGCCATTGTTTAAGTCAAAGCAAAAATGAGTCTGTGTAAATAAATCTTGTTTATTTTTTAAGCCTGTTTCCTACACGACTCTACTTCGTCTAACAACATTTATTATTTGTTTGAGCTAACTAACGCGATAAATAACTCGTTATTTATGCGTAGATCATAATAGTGACCTTGAATTTGACATTTTGCTATTCCGCCATTTGGTGTCCGTATTTTGTTGTTTGTATAATAAAAATAATTCGCATGCTATGTTGGAGGACTTTTATTTAGGTGGTGTTAATTTGGTGAATTTAATGTTTTGTTCCTATTATGGTTATTAATTATAATTTTAAATATGTTCTTAATTGACTTAGGAATAGTAAATTAAGTGAATATATATATTATTATGTATTTACGATATCAACCTTTTATAAATTAAAGCACAGACTCATAATAAATTGAGAGACAGATTGGACTACTGTCGTGAAGTATTCCTAACACACGCATTATACGCCTATTAGCAGTGGTAACCGGGAATATTTGTATTATTACTTTTTTCTATATCTATATGAGGTTATATAATAGCACCTGGTAAGTATTAGTGATACTAGGCCCAGAAATGTTTAAATCTAATTTTTTTTTATAGAATAAGGATGATAAACGAACACACAGGCCACCTGATGGTCGAATATGTTTAGATATTTACATCTATCCCAAATATGAATCACATTGCAGATGCGTTGTCACCCCTGAGGTGTAAGATGGAATGTTTCTTTTCCAGTAAAAACGGTCTACGGTTCTCTACACTCAAAATACGAAACAGCAGCATTAAACTGCTATTTTACGCTGGTATTTTGTGAGAGATAGTGGATGGTGGTAGAGGAAGTAGCTTGTAGGTAAGTGATCAACGGAAGATGGTTATGAAAGCGATGAACGGGAAAATGAGGCAATTTTCACGGAAACAAGTCAAGAAGAACTCGAAAATATTTTGGATTCTCCGTCGTCTTCTAGAAGCCAAGTTGCTGTCAAGTCACCTATACCTTCTGTAAGTGGAGTTTCTGTAATTCAAGATATCAACGAATCGGCACCAGATGATGCCAATAATAGCATTGTTCTGAGAAGCAATAGTTCGGAGCCTGAAACTATTTCAGACACTGAAGAGGAAGACGACGACGACGATGATGATTGGAAGAAAGTGTTTTTCCCTCATATGGCACCTATTGAAAAGTTTGATGATATTCCAGTAAAACCAAAACAGAATTTTCCAAACAGAAGTGGTCCTCATACATATTTTAGATTATTTTTCTCTGAGGAAATCTTGTCTGTAATAGTTGAGCAAACCAATCTTTATGCAGCACAAAACAAGCAGAAGAATTGGGTTGATGTTTCTGTTGTAGAAATCCAGGCGTTTCTTGGAATATTGGTACTAATGGGTGTACATCCTCTTCCAAATTTAGATCTATACTGGGCAACAGATCCACTGTTTTGTGTCCGGGAAATTGCGGATGTTATGACCTCCAAAAGATTTAAAATGATCCTAAGGAACTTGCATCTAAATGATAATACGAAAATGCCTCAAAGGGGTGAACCAGAATTCGATAAACTGTATAAGATTAGGCCTTTAGTCGATTTCATGAATACGGCTTTTCAAAATGCGGCAAGAAACTCTTCATCACAAAGCATAGATGAATGTATGGTGAAATTCAAAGGGCGCAGTACTTTGAAGCAATATATGCCCAATAAGCCCGTAAAGAGGGGCTTCAAAATATGGGCGCGGTGTGATAGCAACACAGGCTATCTTTATGAATATGAAATATATACTGGCAAAAAGGACAACGAAACAGAGTTTGGATTGGGAGCTAGTGTAGTAAAAAGTCTCTGCAAAGCACTAGTGGAAGAAAAGATGGATACTGTTCACGTTGCATTCGACAATTTTTTTTCTTCAACTGAGCTTATGCAGAATTTATTTGAACAGAACATATATTCAACAGCGACAGTCCGGTCTAGCAGAACCAATTTACCCAAGAGATTGAAAAAGCAGGCTGCCAAAAAAAGTGAACCAAAACTAAAACTTAGTAAAGGGCAATATAAGTGGAGGGTCAACAAAAATGTTAGTTTTTTTTGTTGGATGGATACTAAGATAGTCAATATTCTTAGTACTGCCTACCATCCAAAACAAAAAGTGTTATGTAAGAGGACACAAAAAGATGGCAGTAAAAAGGAGGTGCCATGTCCACTGGGAGTGGTTGAATATACGAAGAGGATGACGGGTGTGGACCGCTTCGACCAAAAGCGTGGCACATATCAAGTGGCTAGGCGAAGTCGAAGATGGTGGATGAGGATATTTTATTTTATAATAGATGCTGCCATCACTAACGCATATATTTTATATGCTCAAAAAATGCGATACCCTATGACTAGTTTGCAGTTCCGCACAATGCTGGGAAGGAATTTGATTGGTTTTTTCAGCAGCAGGAAGAAAAGGGTGTCTAACTTACCATCATTTGTTTGTAAAAAACCAAAACTTGAATAGCCGACAGAAAGCTAAGTATGGTCTACCAGACGATCTGCGGCTAACAGATGTAGGATCTCATCTCCCTGGTCCACTGGAAAGTTACAGAAGATGCAGAGCTTGCAGCAGCAAGGAAAACAGCAAAAAATCAAAAATACAGTGCATCCGCTGTGAAGTTGCCTTGTGTGTGGTCCCATGCTTTGCCGAATTCCTTAATCAATAATCATCTGTCATTCTTTCATTATAGGCTATCAAAATTCTACCACAGAACGTAAGTTCCCTCCATAGATTGCTTTTGAACGTGGTAGAGCCATTCTGCAGCTTTATTAGTAGTATAGTTGCAGCATGAATGGGGCGGCACGAATGAGGAAGGACCACGCTCTCACAGAATAATAAGAAAAAATAGCAGCTTGATACTGCCGTGTTTCGTACGGTGAGTTTAGAGAACCGGAGACTATTTTTACTGAAAACAAGGTATTCCACCTTAGTCCTTACGGGTGACAACGCATTTTCAATTTGATTTGTAATAGAGGATAGATGTAGATGTCTATGGGCTGCAGCAACCACTTACCATCAGGTAGACTGTGTGCTCGGTTGTCAACCTTATCCTATAAAAAAAGACTGTGTACTGTAATATCCAATAACAGAAGAAAACTGAGCCAGGAGATAGACAGCAGCATCTTACTGATAAAATAAAAATAAAAATGAAAAAACTCATCATTATTTAGTATTTGCCATAGTTGTCACGCTTGGGGAGCAGGTTGGCAACCGCAGATTTTTTATTGTATTTTTGCTGTTACCAGGAAGATGCTGCTGCCCATCTCCTGCCGGTTTCCCTTTGTCGCCTTTTACGATACCCACAGGATGATATAGGGTAGTGGATATAAGAATAACCGCCACTACACGACAAATAATTGGCAGTGTATAATATGGCAGTGGGCCGGCCATATAGCTCGAAAAACCGACAACCGATGGGGAAGAAAGGTTCTCGAGTGGCAGCCTCGTACCGGTAGGCGAAGTGTAGGGCGACCTCACACTAGATGGAGTGACGACCTGGTAAGACATGCAGGAAGTCGATGGATGCAGGTGACTCAGGACCATGCTTTGTGGCATTCCTTCGGGGAGGCCTATGGTTAGCAGTGGACTTGTGAAGGGCTGTAATGATAAATGAAAAAACTGCGGATGCCAACCCGCTCGCCAAGCGTGGCAACTATGGCAATATAGCTAACCCATGGCGTTAGCTATAAAATTGTATTTAATTCAGGTGTTTTTAGTAATTTACAGCACTCACACTCGTAGTTACGAGTTCTTGGCAGTTTACTACGTAAATTAGTAAAGTTTTTTATTATGTGTTATTGCGAAGATATAGCAAATCAATACATAAAAAATATGTCCCTAGCAATTTAAATACGTGGTAGAGCCATGCTGTAGCTATATTAATAGTATAGTTGTAGCACGAATGGGTCGGCTCGACCGGGGAAGGACCACGCTCTCAGAGAATACCAGCGTAAAATAGCAGGTTAACGCTGCTGTGTTTCTTATGGTGAGTGTAGAGAACCAGAGACTCGTTTTACTGGAAACACGGTATTCCATCATAATCAGCAGTCTCGTTTACAACCACTAGACCAACGAAGTAGTATCTCTACTATCTTTTACCGATTTAAATATAGCAGCCTTTTTTTTTATAGAATAGGGGGCAAACGAGCATGCGGCTCACCTGATGGTAAGTGACTACCGCCGCCCATGAACAACCGCAACACCAGGGGAATTGCAGATGCGTTGCCGACCTTTTAGAAAGGTGTAAGCTCTTTTCTTGAAGGTTCCTAAGTCGTATCGGTCCGGAAAATTCGCTGGTGGTAATTGATTCCACAAGGAAGTTGTGCGAGGGAGAAAACTTCTTCTAAATCGCACAGTCGTAGACCGCCAATCATCCAGATGGTATGGATGGTAACGCGAGTTTTGTCGCGATGTGCGATGGTGAAATTGAGCGGCTGGAATTAGTCCGAACAATTCCTCAGAGCACTCCCCGTGATAAATGCGATTAAATACGCAAAGAGATGCAACATCTCTACGCAGTGCCAGTGTATCGAGCCGATCAGAAATAACTCGGTCGTCGACGATTCGAACCGCTCTGCGCTGGATGCGGTCAAGTGGAAGGAGCTGGCACTGGGGTGCCCCGGCCCAGAGATGAGAACAGTATTCCATGTGGGGCCGAACTTGCGCTTTGTAAAGTTGCAAGCGATGTGCCGGCATGAAATACTGTCTCGCTCTGCTGAGCACGCCCAGCTTTTTAGAGGCCAATTTGGCCTTCCCTTCCAAGTGACCACGAAACTGCACACTATTCGATATGTCGACGCCAAGGATTCTGATACTGGCTGAGGCAGTAAGGGGAGTGCCTTGAAACTGAGGAGATACGACAAAGGGGTTCTTTTTAGTGGTAAACGCGCAAACTTGTGTCTTCTGGGGATTGAACTGGACTAGATTTAGTCGCCCCCAATCCGAGACTTTGTTAAGCAAAGACTCGACTTCAGACACAAGCCTAACCATGATACAGGAATAATGTTTGAATTTATACGTGGTAGAGCCATGCTGCAGCTATATTAGTAGTATAGTTGTAGCACGAATGGGTCGACTCGATCGGGGAGGACCACACTTTCACAGAATACCAGCGTATAATACCAGCTTAACACTGCTGTTTTCCAAATGGTGAGTGTAGAGAACCGGCGACCCTTTTTACTGGAAAAGGGGCATTCCATCTTTATCGTTACGGGTGACAACTCATCTGCATTTTGATACGTAATCGAGGATATATGTAGATGTCTATGGGCCTCAGCATCTACTTACTATCAGGTGGACTGTGTGCTCGTTTGTCACACTTATGATATAAAAAATTAATTAGGCTACAATTTCAAGCTTAAGCGTGGTTCTACCGCTTAAAAAATTGATAATATAGAATCGGGATAGCTTCTGATCTTATCTTTTAATCTTAACAAGCTTAATGTTTAAAATATTAATTAGAAAAGTCCGACTGCGTTAAAAAGTTTACTGATAAAAACCTTCCCCTCCTTTTTTGTATTAACAAATGTTTTTATAGGATAGGGTGACAAACGAGCACACAGTCCACCTGATGGTAAGTGGTTGCTGTGGCCCATAGACATCTAAAACTATCTTCGTTTGCGAATCAAAATGCAGATGCATTGTCACCCGTGAGGGCTAAGCTGGAATGCCTCTTTTCCAGTAAAAAGGTTCTTCGGTACTCTACACTCACCATACGAAACATAGCAGTGTTACGCTGCTATTTTACGCGGGTATTCTGTGAGAGCGTTGTTCTTCCCCGGTCGAGCCGACCCATTCCTGCTACAGCTATATTACTAATATAGCTGCAGCATGGCTCTACCACGTACAAAACAAATGCAATATATAAACATTATATAGCCTATAATACTCCCACAGTTAAGATGAATGTAACGACATCTCATAATATGTTAAAATCCATCAAGCCGTTTAGACAACAAAGCGTGCCAAAGTGCCAAAGAAATAGACATACACGCATACATACTCTCGAAAAACGTGGCCTTCTATCTGGAGCAGTCAGATAAATATAAAAAGGATGTTCCTGTATCGTGGCAGTTTACATACATAAATTGTGCAAGACCGTACCCGGTTCCAGACTTCCAGACACGAAACAATTATTTCTCTGTCATACAATCAATTATTTCACGCGGGATTCAAATCCGCGGCAGTGCCGCGACCAAATGCTTAGCATGTTGTGTTGTGCTACGGAATAGGACTATCCTAAGCACGATCCTAGATCTTAAATCCGCGAATAGGGCGAGCGGCGAATGTGCTATAAAATAGGGGATACATTTTACGTGGTAGAGCTACGCTTCAGCTATCTGCTTCTGATCTGCTTGACCGGAGTAGGATCACGCTCTCACAGAATACCACCTTAATGCTGCAGTGTTTCGTAGGGTGAGTGTAGAAAACCGGAGACCCTTTTTACTGGAAACGACGTAAGCCAACTTTGTTCTCAGGGGTGACAAAGCATCTGCATTTATTCTTAATAGAAGTTCAATGTATATAGATGTCTATAGCATCCACTTACTGAACTGTGTGCTCGTTTGTCACCCTTATTCTATTTATAAATCTAACTATGTATGTATGTAACTAAGTATGTATATTACTTGAATTGGGTAGTTGATAAATTTTTTTGTTATTTAAAAAAAAGTCCCGCTGGGTTTCTTGATGGCTCTTCCCAGGACAGAGGTTTTTCCGAACCAATGGTAATGAAACGTAAGAGTG
This sequence comes from Parnassius glacialis, assembly GCA_033319125.1. Lineage (NCBI taxonomy): Eukaryota > Metazoa > Arthropoda > Insecta > Lepidoptera > Papilionidae > Parnassius > Parnassius glacialis. Next base: position 6,080,598 of record JAVANC010000007.1, on the reverse strand, counting down.
ACTTATTATTTCAATAAGTATTATTTATAATCTACATTACATTATACATTTACGTGGTAGAGCCATGCTTCAGCTATATTATTGTGGTTGTAGCAGGAATGGGTCGCCTCGACCGGGGTAGCAGCGTAAAACAGCAGCTTAATGCTGCTGTATTTCTTATGGTGAGTGTAGAGAACCGGAGACCCTTTTTACTAGAAACGAGGCATTCCATCTTAGTCCTCAGGGGTGACAACTCATCTGCATCTAATTCTTAATCGAAGATAGATGTAGATGTCTACGGGCCACAGTAACCACTTACCACCAGGTCGGCTGTGTGCTCGTTAGTCAACCCCATACTATAAAAAAATATAATTTCAAATTCAAAATGTTGTACAACCGACTTCAATATAAATTATTAAGAAAAACTCAAAAACTATTGGTCAGACCTTGATCAAATTTATATGAGACCACATGAGAAACATCAGCTTTCAAATAAAAAAAGAATCAACAAAATAGGTTCACCCAGAAAAAGTTATGACGTAACACACTTAAAAAAAGAAATATACCGTCGAATTGAGTACTATCTCCTTTTTGAAGTCAGTTTCTGTTTCTATTTAAATTTCTACCACAGATTCGCTACATTATAAGTTGTGTTTCAAAGCTTAATTGGTTTTCTGTTTTGATTTAAATATTTTTTAACTGTTTTAATAATATTATACAAATAAGATACTTATATTTCTTTTAATAACCAGAAACCGGATGGCAATTATTCACATTTAAATACAAGTTCTTTTTTTGCAGAAATGTGTTAACAGCATACACTTTACCTAATAGTAAGTAAATACTGTGGTTTATAACCTATATTTCTCCTTGATTATGAATCAAAATTCAGGTCTGCCAAGCTATTTCTAATTTGTTGTGTTGTTAATTTGTGTAACATACATGATTGTAAGCTGTTATTTAAAAAAATGTCCCGCTGGGTTTCTTGCTGGTTCTTCCCAGGACAGAGGTTTTTTTCGAACCAGTTGTAATTATACAAAAGAGTGACTTTCAATAAGTATTATTTATAATCTACATTGAATAAAAAAGTTTCTGTTTCTGTTTCTGGTGCCTAGAAACCCTTACACCTGAACGGAATTCCTCGTTTCCAGTAGAAAAGGACTCCGGTTCTCGTTTCGCACCATACGAAACAAAGCAGCGAGCGTGGCTCATCCTTAGTCGAACCGACGGAGCTCTGCAGCGTTGCTCAACAACTTTAGGAATTCCCGACGATATAGTAGATTGTCGATCGGACCAAAAAAATATTAAAAGTTGAAGATAACCTTCGTTAACTATGACATCATGATGTTAAACACCTCAGTCCCCACCCGTGACCATGAGTGCTGAAAAGTGCCTGAAACATTAGGAGTTAAAATAGTTAAAATGAAACGAGATAAAATCCGTAAAATTAGTTTTATTTCATTTTGATGATAATTTAAATTCGCTTCATTTAGTTGTGTTTCAAAACATGTTCGGATTCCCGTTTTGAATTATTAAATAATTTTTTACTGTTTTAAAATGTATTTCATTACAAGAAACCGGACGACATTTATTCATATTTACATAGAAGTTATTTTTATAGAAGTAACCAACGATCACACAGTTCACCTAATCTATATAAATATAAAATGATAGAGGTTTGCAGTTGTGCGTGCATCACCGAAAAACTACTGAATTGATATCAATCACGTTTTCTAAGTTTTATTTTTTAGACATTTGGCCCTTATTTAAAAAAAAATATTGCGAAATCTTCCTTTAATATGAAGTTATTAAAGTTTTAAGAAACAACGATTTTTATAAGCACTACGTTTTCAGTGATGTGTGTAAGCAACGCGGACGAAGTCGCGGGTATCAGCTAGTTGACATTTATACGTGGTAGAGCCATGCTGCAGCTATATTAGTATAATAGTTGTAGCACGTATGGGTTGGCTCGACCGGGGAAGAGCCACGCTCTCACAGAATACCAGCGTAAAATAGCAGCTTAAAACTGCTGTGTTTCGTATGGTGAGTGTAGAGAACCGGAGACCCTTTTTACTGGAAAAGAGGCATTCCATCTTAGTCCTCACGGGTGACAACGCATCTGCATTTTGTTTGGACTGTGTGCTCGTTTGTCATCCTATCCTATAAAAAAAAGTTGTAAATAAATGTAGATGTAGAAGTAAATGTAGATTGCTATGTGGTCTATAGATATCTACATCTATCCTCCATTGAGAATCCCTGAGGACTAAGGTGGGATGCACCGTCACCTTTTCATTGGTAGTAAGAAACGCATAAAGTCCTTTATTAACATATCTGCAGTATAACAAAAATAACCGACATAGCCAAACGGATCAGTAAGCCGAAGTGGCAATGGACCAGCTACATAGCTTGTAGAATCGACCACCGATAGGGAAAAAAGGTTCTCGAGTGCAGCCTTGCACTGGTAAGAAGAATGCACGGCCACTTCCCTCTAGATGGAGAACTTTCTTTAAAACTTTCTTTAAAACTTCTCAAAATCACAAAGAGTGCAATATTTAGATTTTATGAATAAAATAATTGGTTTAATTTGGTTGTTTTTGATGTACCTGATGCACCTGATGGTAAGTGGTTGCTGTTGCACATAGACATCTACATCTATCCTCGATTATGAAACAAAATTAAGTTGCGTTGTCACCCGTGAAGACTAAGATGGGATGATTAATAGAACGACTTCCTTGTGGAATCAATTACCACCAGCGAATTTTCCGGACCGATACGACTTAGGAACCTTCAAGAAAAGAGCTTACACCTTTCTAAAAGGTCGGCAACGCATCTGCAATTCCCCTGGTGTTGCGGTTGTTCATGGGCGGCGGTAGTCACTTACCATCAGGTGAGCCGCATGCTCGTTTGCCCCCTATTCTATAAAAAAAAAATCAGGCGTAATTTTGCGGAAATCCATTATATTAAAGTTGGTAAATTGAAGAGCACCTCCTGAGAGGTGCTCTTCAAACCAGGTAAGACACATCATTTTATTTTATCTAGCGGATGTACGCAAGGTAATTTTCAACAACTTTAATAGGATGGGATGCCTCGTTTCCAGTAAAAACGATCTCTGGTTCTCTACACTCACCATACGAAACACAGCAGCGTTAAACTGCTATCTTACGCTGGTATTCTGTGAGAGCGTGGTCCTTACCCGGTCGAGCCGACCCATTTGTGCTACAACTTTACCAGTAATATAGCTGCAGCATGGCTCTACCACGTGAAACTGTTATACTGGCAACAGTAGCCGTTTTCATTGGGTGGCCTATAAGTTTTTTTATATAACGTGGTAGAGCTATGCACACAGTCGTACAGAAAACCTACATAAAATAGCAGCGTAATTCTGTCATGTGCATGTGGTGACTCAGGTGTAACAATGCGTCTGCATTTTGACTCTTATATAATTATATAAATGATTATGGACTACAGCATCCATTTACAATCAGGTGGACTGTATGCTATATACTTGTTCGTTACCTTTACGTCCCTATAAAAGAAGTACGTCACTCTATTGCGGCCGGGACCGATGTAATGTACAATGGAAAGCGAAAAGTAGGAAGCTAGATACATAATTCAGTTATTAATGCAATTTGCAAATAATTTTCGAACATGTTTCAGCAGTCGACAAAATAACAACTCCAATAACTTGTTTTTAAAGTAGTTAATAAAACTTATTTATTTATTCTTTATTGCATTCCTTAAAACAAAAGGATACAAAGGGCGGACTTAATGCCTTGAGGCATTCTCTACCAGTCAACCCATGGAGTGGTGAGAATTTGACGTAGGTGCGGCAATATAGAATAAAATAACACTAAACAAAATTATAATTAACTACATAATACATACATTTTACTAATAAATAAACTATACACATATGATGGATACATACATACACATATACATCTACATACATATACACATACACATACACACACACATATATATATATATATATATATATATATATATATATATATATATATATACAAATGGGGATATAAATACATGCATATACATAAAAATATACATATTTAAATACACTTAATATATATAATTAGTACATACAAATACCTATGAATATATGCGTGTGTTTAGCAATACACATTAAATGGATGATTCATGTAAAATGCGTTGTCTTCAATAGATGATTACGGATCAATTTTTTAAAAGCGTACTTATTGGGTGCTTTTCTAATGTCATCGGGCAAGGAGTTCCAAAGGCGTGTAGCCTGAACTGTGAAGGAGTTACCATAGAACTCGGTGAAGTGAACAGGAATACAGATTTTGTTGTTAAAAACTTAAAAACTTGTTAGTAGATAGAGAATTAAAATATACACAATGTGTTTATACAATTGTAATAAAATTTAAGTAGTTTTGCACTAAAATTTAAGTAACAAATGAAGCCGTGGTAGCTCAGATGGCTAGCGCTCGCTGTAAATTTCATATTCCGGTTCGATCCCCGCTGCCACTAATGAAATTGTTAATTGCAATTTTAAGTGCTGATTTACCACGTGCTCGGCGGTGAAGGAAAACATCGTGAGGAAACCAGCATGTGTAAGTAATAAGAGAAATATATTTCGAAAACATGTGACGTTCGCCAACACGCTTTGGGGCAGCACGGTGGACATTTCGTTACCCTAAAACCTTCTCAGAAATGAGAGGAGGCCTGTGCCCAGCAGTGGGACGTATAATAGGGTGTAACTTTTACTTTTTTTTAATGAACTTACAGTCCAACGAAAAAACCTTTCATCTTTGTTTTTAGGGTTCCGTACCTCAAAAGGAAAAAACGGAACCCTTATAGGATCACTTTGTTGTCCGTCTATCTGTCTGTCTGGCAAGACCCTTTTTCTCAGAAACGCGTGGAGGTATCAAACTGAAATTCATATTAAATACTCAAGTCTACTGTCCCTTGGAGCTGTGAAAATATCAAACTTCTAAGCCAACGCAATCAAAAGATACAGCCGTTTATGCCGCAAATTTCAAAACCTGCAGGGTACTTCCCGTGAACTCAGAATCTTAAAATTTGGTACGAAGCAACTTTTTATAGCACAGATAAAGAAAAATTGCGAAAAGCATAAATTTTTAGTTACATCATATAATAAAAATATTTTTAATAATTTTAATATACCTATGGATTTGTTCGGAACCCTCAATGCGCGAGTCCGACTCGCACTTGGCCGGTTTTTTTATAGAAGAGGGGGCAAACGAGCATGCGGCTCCCCTGATTGTAAGTGACTACCGCCGCCCATGAACAACTGCAACACCAGGGGAATTGCAGATGCGTTACCGGCCTTTTAAAAGGAGTAGGCTCTTTTCTTGAAGGTCCCTAAGTCGTATAAGTCCGGAAAAATCGCTGGTGGTAATCAATTCCACAAGAAAGTTGTGCGAGGAAGAAAATTCTTCTAAATCGCACAGTGGCGGATCGCCTAACATCCAAATGGTATGGATGGTATCGCGAGTTTTGTTGCGATGTGTGAAGGTGAAATTGAGCGGTTGGAATCAGTCCGAACAATTCCTTAATATGTTAGATACCCACTCCCTATCTCTACCGCTCAACAGCAGTGCTGGTATTACTATATAGTAATACCAGCATAATATATAATATATATAATAGTATATGTATAATAGTTTTTGAGTTATTCTTAATAACTTATATTGAAGTCGGCTGTACAAAATTTTTAATTATAAATTATTATTTTATTTAATGAGGGCTAATAATTTTCTGCTCACCAGATGTCGCTAGTTGACAGTGAGGTAAAGTTATTTGTTACACAATGTAATTTAATTGAAAAGTTGTTTTTTAATGAAAGTTGTACCAGTTTAAAGAGTATAATTACACACAACAATGCCTTACTGGTTTAGTGGTTTGCTCTTTAATTTTTTTCTCATTTTTAACTTTTTATAAATTTTCCTACTTTTATGATTATCTGTGGTTTAGTTTATTTATTTTTAATCGTGTTAATATAAAATATAGCCAATAGTACAGAAAGAAACAGTAACCTTTACATTTTTCGAACAAATTAACTTTCGCACTATGAAATCTGTCAAATATTATATCTCACTTTTAAATGGCGCCGCCCTGGTGGCAGAAAAAGTAGTGGATTCCGTCATTAGATTTCCAACGATTGTTAAACTAATAAGAATCTTAATTGCTAAAGCTTAGTATCTAGGACATAATGCACAATCACTTATACATAGGTAATCATCGCTTACACAATGAAACATTAAATAATAATTTCAAATTAAAAATTTTGTACAGCCGACTTCAATATAAGTTATTTAAGAATAACTGAATAACCATTGGTCTGACCTTGATCAAATTCATATACAACCACACGAGAACTATCAGCTTTCATATAAAAAAAGAATCATCAAAATCGGTTCCCCCAGTACAAAGTTATGAGGTAACACACATAAAAAAACACACTCGAATTGAGTACCGACTCCTTTTTGGAAGTCGGCAGATAAGGCTAAAACTAAAAGCTACATCTCTAAAATTGTTATTTTTTTAATTTAGTGGTTGTCATATTACAATGTACGCCCAGGATTTTGTGATGGTCACAGTATTTGTTGAAAATATGGCTCAATCTAGAGATCGGGGTTAAAGGCCTGACTTTAGAATATTGAAATTATTTTACCAACGGGACCCTATTACCAAGCCTCCACCGTCAGTCCGTCTGTCTGTCAGCAGGCTGTATCCGTAATAGGTAGACAGATGGAATCTTCACAGAATGTGTATTTCTGTTGCCGCTATAACAACAAATAATAAAAATTTAAATAAATTAAAGATTAACGGGGGATCCCATACTAAAAACGTATTTTACGATAGTACGGAACCCTTCATGCGCGAATCCGACTCGCACTTGGCCGGCTTTTTTACCCCTTTATGTGGACTAAAGAATATCTCAATGTAGTTTAAATATCTCCATTAAAATCAGCATCTTTATTTTGCCAGGGGTGGTTTGTGTTACGGCCGGCAGCTGCCTATCCCAGGAGTAGAATCCTTCGCGGCCCATAGACGAAGAAGCTACAGGCAGATGCTGGTCGGGCGTCCTCACGCCACGGGTTAAAAGTCTAATTACACTAAACAATCCGGGGGGAGCGTTACAATTATTGAACAGAGCTTACTTACCTCTATTCAAGGCGACTGGTCCCTCAGGATTCGGTCAGGTCTCGTGTGGATGTATTGTGCTAGAAAGTAAAGGTCAGTGATGTGTATTTGGGTGTGGCTGGTAGTGTTATTGACCTTATTTGACCGTTCCCCCTGCAGCAGTTCGGCCCTCAGCTCCTCTCCAAGCTAAGGTCGCCTTCCGCAGTCACTTTCTTCCTTTGTTACGATTGACTCGCGAACATGAACACAGAACGTACGGGTCAAAGGTCACCGTTATTTCTAGAATATTAACTACCGCACTAGTAACTAATACAGTCGAATCCACTTATACAGATTCTGCGTTAAACCTAAAGTCCCGGGTAAACTCTCAACACGCGCTATCATTCCCAGTGGTATATTTACTATACGCGCCTAACATAAATTAGATCTAAGAGCTCCCAAACAAACGGACTGCCTTCTCTTTCGACGCGAAGAAGACTTCTAATCTTTTGCTCTCGACTCCCACCGTTCAGCAAGCTCGGACGTTCAACACGCGCGAACGTCATCCCGTATCAGCCGAGCCGGGAGCCATCTAACGTCGATGCCTGACACCAACGCTTTTGCGTAAACAAACCCCCGTCCCGGACATAAGGATTTAGGTCCGCGAGCAAACCGGTCAGCGGGACAGGGTCGCGACGGCAAGTTGCAAGATCGAATCTACAACCAAACTAGGCCACCCTACGCACCCAATCAGATCTTGCAACCCTGACCAACGCCTCAAAATTACAGCCCCAACGTGGGCTAGCCGGAAAGTTGAACTGGATGCCCTTCCTGGTCATCGCAGCACATAAATAAGTCCTATTTCTAGACAGAAGTCAGACGACCTCCTTCAAACACCTATCTGCGCTCCTATGATAAGTTCCGCAACTCGACCGGATCAGGTCTGCAAACAGCGACGCGACACGAAGCGGCCCAGAGGGACCTTCAAGCTTCAGTGCAGAGAGCACCCCCAAATTCCCCATGAACGTCGTCTGTGGAGAGCTGAACGAAACGCACAGATGGTCCCTAGCAGGTGATCCTATGCTCATATTTCAACTAATTTTTCAAAAGCATCAATGTTCAATTACAGAATTAATTAAAACAAGTAATCACCGATGCACATAGGTCAACTTGGCAAAGTAAACAAAACAATAAACGTAAGGGACAGCCCTATTTCTTATTTCAAATAAATATCTTAGACAGTGCCAACAAAATCTAAACCAAAAGAGAATTGACTCCTATTTCCTTCGGCAACCACAGGGTTATCTAATTTCAACCTTCCTTATCACAAAGAAAAAAGATTAAACACTATCACAAGCATTAAAAAAGGGCACACAATTTAATCTCAATTTTCCGTGCAACAATAAATGCAGTGATCAAATGTATTTACAAAAAATATGCAGCAGCATTTAAAGGAGTATTTTAAATTCAATTCTCTTAATCATAACCGCTACAATATGAATTTCGCGGAAAACCCAAAAGCATTTTAATTTAAATTTAAAGAATTTTTAACTAAGTGCTCGACCAAACCAAATCCAATACCCCTTGAGAGCGTGATTCAACTCTCCAGGGGGCCCTAATCTTCCCACCACCAAGTGGAGGCCACACCGCGTGAACCTGAGACTAACAGAGCGCAACCGCTAACAGTCGCCACTCGGGTTGTACGCCCTCACTGAGGCCGTCGGCAACAGAACAGCTTGACAAGTGGACTGTTGACGGCTTAAGGCTCAGTAGAGGCAGCCATGGTGGGAGCTAAGGCGGCAGCTAGCTAGGGCCGCCTCCATCAAATGGGGTACAGTGGTACACCAGTCGCGGCCACTCAGCTAACGGGAGTGAGAAGGGTCCAACGGACTGATGAGTGGCCGTGAAGTTCCTCTCCGCACGCTGAGGGGGGGTGATGACACCCCCGCCCCTGGGGGAATTACCCCCCGACTGGTCGGGGGAGGGACCCCTTCCAAACCTAGGGGTCTGTTGGCTAGCCGGCGGGCGCCGAGCGTCGCCCGTCAGAGGGCGTGGCGGAGCGCCCCCGCCCGTGGGGGTCGAGGGCCTGGCAACGCCCCGAGAGGAGACGCCGTTCGCACCCAGGCACAGTACGGCATGGTGATTGCCCTGGCAATGCAGACAGGGCCGCCGGTGCGGACAGTTTCGCTGGAGGTGCCCTTCCAAACAGGAGTAGCACCAGCGGCGCTCCTTGGCGATAGTTCGCCTAGCCGGACTCGGCTTACCTAATAATTTTGGGCAAGACGTTACCCGGTGATCAGATGCTCGACAATAGGAGCAGGGGGGGGGGGTTGACGACGACTTGCCCGGCGGATTTCGCCTCTCTCTGGGCACGGCTCGTAAGTCGTCGACGGTGCCCGCCGCGTGCTCGATCTGTCGGCACTGCTCCTCCAAAAACCGCAACAGGTCATAGAAGGGCGGAATATAGGAGGCCTCGTCCCCGCCGTACCTCTCCTCAAAATGCATTCGAAGGTCGAGAGGTAGACGGGACAGCACGATGCGGAGCAACAAGAAGGCCCATTCGCCCACTGGTACATCCAGCCGCCTCAACATATTACAGGCCACCAAGACTGGATCCAACAGGTCCGGACGTAGTCTGGCCCGGTCACTAAGCAGCGGGAGGCTCAGAAGCTGCTTAACATGTTCGTCCGCAATTCGCCGGACGTTGGCGTATCTTCTGACTAGGAGGTCCCGAGCAGTCTGGTAGGCGTCGTCCGATAAGCTCAAATGGCTGACAACGTCCAGGGCCTCCCCCTCCAGTGAGGCCAGGAGGTACGCCATCTTCTGGTTCGGGGTCAAGTCACTCCGGGCGTCCACTAGGCCGTCGAAAAGACCAACGAAGGTCAGCCACTCGGAAAGGACCCCGGAGAACTTTGGCAAGTCCAGAGTTGGGAGTCGTCCCAACAGCTCCGGCTGAGGCTGCTTCCGAAAGGACTCGGGCAGGCCACTCGTCCGAGCTTCACGCGCCTCCTCGGCATACCTGCCTTCAGCCTCGATCAACTCGTCCGTGAGCCACAAGAACTGCTCGTAGTCTGCGAAGCAGGAGTCCAGGACTCCCTTTTCCACATCCGAATCCTCAAGCTCAGCGTAAGCCTCCTCCACTGCAGCCCTTCGAGCATCGACCTGCTCGAACCGCTTCATCAAATTATGGACCCTATCCGGTCGACCTATCAAAGCATGGGCGCTGGTGGCCCAGCGTAACTCAGTCCGCAGGCAATGCATTAGCATCTTGGGCGAGGACATCACTACTAAATACAAATTACGACGCCGCTCGAGCACAATTACAAAAATAACAAATAAAAAATACAAAAAAATTAACAGCTAACCAATGCAGTTCCTATCAAATCGAGTTGAATAGAAATTACACAAATAAGAACCGCTATTTATTAAATCAAACACAAGTTAGTACAAAAGAAAAGGCAAATCAAATTAACAATAACAAATACTAGTGCGATCAAATCAAGTTAAATTCAAATTACGTAAATACAAATTACCACTCTTTAGTTCAAATACAAATTACAATACGAAAGATACATAACGATGATACACATCAACAAAAAATACCTTGCTCGGAAATCGACCCTTCGATAAGTAATACACTACAACCATCCGACAACGATAATTAACCGATTACGTAAAAATAACCATCTACCTACATGACGCAATCTCCCGCTTGCGCGCGAACCGGGCGTGGTTTTTCAAATTTACCCGCAAACAACAAAGCAAGCTAACAAAGAAAGGAATTTTATTATTACGTATATAATAAAAAAAAAATATTTTTACGTATTACGGACGGGCGTGATTGTAGACACAAAATTAAACCAATCAACCCAACGCTCCCTGCCACCAAAATTATTTAATTTTTATCAAATACTATGGTCGGTGGATCGACCGGGAATCGATCCCAGCACCGCGTTCTGCTACCAAATGTTACTGCCGGCAGCTGCCTATCCCAGGAGTAGAATCCTTCGCGGCCCATAGACGAAGAAGCTACAGGCAGATGCTGGTCGGGCGTCCTCACGCCACGGGTTAAAAGTCTAATTACACTAAACAATCCGGGGGGAGCGTTACAATTATTGAACAGAGCTTACTTACCTCTATTCAAGGCGACTGGTCCCTCAGGATTCGGTCAGGTCTCGTGTGGATGTATTGTGCTAGAAAGTAAAGGTCAGTGATGTGTATTTGGGTGTGGCTGGTAGTGTTATTGACCTTATTTGACCGTTCCCCCTGCAGCAGTTCGGCCCTCAGCTCCTCTCCAAGCTAAGGTCGCCTTCCGCAGTCACTTTCTTCCTTTGTTACGATTGACTCGCGAAAATGAACACAGAACGTACGGGTCAAAGGTCACCGTTATTTCTAGAATATTAACTACCGCACTAGTAACTAATACAGTCGAATCCACTTATACAGATTCTGCGTTAAACCTAAAGTCCCGGGTAAACTCTCAACACGCGCTATCATTCCCAGTGGTATATTTACTATACGCGCCTAACATAAATTAGATCTAAGAGCTCCCAAACAAACGGACTGCCTTCTCTTTCGACGCGAAGAAGACTTCTAATCTTTTGCTCTCGACTCCCACCGTTCAGCAAGCTCGGACGTTCAACACGCGCGAACGTCATCCCGTATCAGCCAAGCCGAGAGCCATCTAACGTCGATGCCTGACACCAACGCTTTTGCGTAAACAGTTTGTTTTCTCTAAATAATATAGGACCACCGTCGAAGTTTAATCTATCGAAGAATTGTCAAAATCGGTTTACAGTTGACGAAGATATCGTGTAGCTACATACAAAAATAACAGACGAATTGTTAACATACTCCTATGATTACGTCGGCTGAAAATATCCCCATAAAAATGATAACGGAGTAGATTACTGTTAAAAATAAAGAAGCCGGCAGTATTGATCTATTAAGTATGAATAAATTGACGCATTTGTTTGAATTCGTTTATTTTTTTTTTACATGTCGCCCTTATTCTACAAAAAACATGAAGATATTTTTTAAAGAATCAATCAATCATCAATCCTCGCTTAAGAATCAAAAGGCAGATGCATTGTCACCCCTGAGAACTAAGACGGAATGGCCTATTTCCAGTAAAAAGGGTCTTCAATTCTCTACACTTCACTATACTAAACACAGCAGCATTAAGCTGGTGAAAGCGTGGTTCTTCCCCGGTTGAGCGGACCTGTTCGTGCTATAACTATAGTATATCTGTGGCATAGATCTACCACGTGCAAAAATATATTGAAAATTAAGATTTTTTTTTTAAATAAATCTACTAAGATGTGAACCGCACTGACTTAACAAAAGCCTATTCACTCTTGCCTTGAAGACACCCGCTTTGTAATCGGATGAAAACATAGATGTTGTTTTTATAGGGTAAGGGTAACAAACGATCACACCTGATGGTAATTTGTTGTTGCCGCCCATGGAAATCTACATCTACCCTCGATTACAAATCAAAATGCAGATTTTTCTTTGTAGGATAGGGTGACAAACGAGCACACAGTCCTCCTGATGGTAAGTGGTTGCTGTGACCGATAGACATCTACATCTATCCTCGATTACAAATCAAAATGCAGATTTTTCTTTGTAGGATAGGGTGACAAACGAGCACACAGTCCTCCTGATGGTAAGTGGTTGCTGCGGCCCATAGACATCTATTTCGATTACGAATCAAAACGCAGATGCGTTGTCACCCGTGAGGACTAAGATGGAATGCCTGTTTTCCAGTAAAAAGGGTCTCCGGTTCTCTACACTCACCATACGAAACACAGCAATTTTAAGCTGCTATTTTACGCTGGTATTCTGTGAGAGCGTGGTCCTTCCCCGGTCGAACCGACCCATTCGTGCTACAACTATACTACTAATATAGCTGCAGCATGGCTCCACCACGTAAAGCATGGATCTACCACGTAATAATACTGTAACACTCTATTTCAAACTTTTAGGTATTGAATTTTCCGAAATCCTTTATCAGTAAAAGCCTACATAATAAAAGGAAATTATCGTCACAATTTCACCCTTTTAAGTCCAGTGGTTTGGGTTCTCTTCAAGACACTTAATATAATATGTTTTGTATGGTTATTTTTTTTAAATACAAATTTAAAAACGCTCTGGGGTTGTTTTGAAAAATCACAAAATTCATGTAATCATTTATTTTATTTACAATGTGCTTTTAGTAAGTATCGAGTTATTTGCTCTGTAAAATAAAAAGTTTTATACAATCTATAACTCCTTATTTCACCCTCATAGGAGTTGAATTTTCTTAAATCCCTTCTTAGTGGGTGCCTACGTCACGTGATAAATGGCAGCTACTGTCCATATTCCAGATTTTAAGTAAAGCGGTGCTGTGCGTTTATGGATGAGTCACGAATGGGTCGGCTCGACCGGGGAAGAACCACGCCCTCACAGAATACCAGCGTAAAATAGCAGCTTAAGACTGTTGTGTTTCGTATGGTGAGTGAAGGGAACCGGAGACCCTTTTTACTGATAACGAGGCTTTCTATCTTAATCCTCAGGGATGACAACGCATCTCCATTTTGATTCTTAATCGAGGATGGATGTAGATGTCTATGGGCCACAGCATCCACTTACCATCAGGTGGACTGTGTGCTCATTTGTCACCCTATCCTATAAAAAAGAACGACTAAAAACGTGGCGGAACGGGCCACATTGAAAAAGAGCAGCCGTGGTTCTCGACACTAAAATGATCAGTGCGACCCCTTTTTTTACGTTCTCCAACGTCTGTATTACGAGTATTGTACGTTGTACTATTTAGGTAATGTTTATGGTAAATATTTTGAAAATGGCTTTGATATTTTGTTGCGAAATAAATGTTTTCTTTCTCTCTTACTAATACTTGGTATTCATTCCGAGTAAGCTTAAAACCTTGTAGGAGACCTGGTAAGAAATGCACGAAGTCGATGGATGTAGGTATAGTGATCAAAGATTAGATCATAATTTATCATTATTTATAAAATAATACTTTTGCTGTCACTTTGAAGTTATACATAGAGAAAACCTTTTTGTGGTTGTTTGCTGCTATCGTAGTACGGACTGTCTTGTTGTTACGACCTTTTTTTATAGAAGAGGGGGCAAACGAGCATGCGGCTCACCTGATGGTAAGTGACTACCGCCGCCCATGAACAACCGCAACACCAGGGGAATTGCAGATGCGTTGCCGGCCTTTTAGAAAGGTGTAAGCTCTTTTCTTGAAGGTTTCTAAGTCGTATCGGTCCGGATAAATAGAAAAAAAACTATTAATACATTCCAAGTGCCTCAACGAAGAGTTTTGTCTCAGGACGATGCTTTGTGGTATTCCTTGTGGGACGGTTGTTTTAATGATGATGAAGCTAAAAATACTTGTGTTAAGAGTGGTTCAGAGTAGAAATCGAATGGCGGATCGAATGGTTTTCGGTGTAACCAACCGTACATTTCTGATCGCATCAATATTTTAAGCGCAGCAATCGCCAATTAGTATAAAAATTCTAAGTTAATTCACGTACTCACCTTAACCGCGACGAACGCGATCTCATTACCATAAAATAAAACATTTGTAACGCATCTCATTTAACATAACATCGTTTATCTAATTTTTTACATTTATAATAATCATTTCAAGAATGTTCAATAATATTTTTTTTTATTATCGAACATTCGTCCAGTATTTTTTTTATAGGATGAAGGTGACAAACGAGCACACAGTCCACCTGATGGTAAGTGGTTGCTGCGGCCCATAGACATCTACATCTATCCTCGTTTGCGAATCAAAATGCAGATGCGTTGTCACCCGTGAGGACTAAGATGGAATGCCTCATTTCCAGTAAAAAGGGCCTCCGGCCACTTGCACTCGCCAAGCGAAACGCAGAGATAAATCTCTACTTCACGCTGGTTTTCTGTGAGGTCGTGGTACCACCCCGGTTCGAGCCGGCCCATCCGTGCGACAGCAAAAGCTGCCGCGTGGCTCTACCATTGTTTAAACAACTAAACTAAACATTATCAACTATTTTTGGTCCTTCAAGCCAAAATTTAATCAGTGACCTATGGATGTACATCGTTTGTGTGTAAGTATCGTTTGTTTCATATTTTGATATTTTAATAAATGTTCTAACATAAACTTCTTTAATTATTATTAAAAATTCGTTTAGTACAGAACATTTTTGGTCCTTTTCCAGCAGTTAATGAATGTATGTGCATCGTTTGTATATACTTATATATCGTTTATCTCATATTTTAACATTTGAATGTTCATTCTAACATATACTTTCGTATTATGGTATTTAAAAAAAAACGTCATGTTTCCTTGTAATGTTTTCTGCCGACTTCCAAAAAGAAGACGGTACTCAATTCGTCTGTATGTTTTTTATGTGTAACTTTTTACTGCTTGAACCGATTTTGATGATTCTTTTCTTATTTGAAAGCTGGTAGTACTCGTGTAGTTCCATATGAATTTGATCAAGGTCAGACGAATAGTTTTTTTGAGTTATTCTTAATAACTTATATTGAATTCGGGTATACAAAATTTTTAATTATAAATTATATTGTACGTAGGTCACTCAATAAGTTTTGAGATAAACAAAAAGTGTTTTACATAGATACTCTAGTCCTACTTCTAGATACTATTAATATTTATTTTACATCTTTTCAAAATATTCTCCATCATGCTCTATACAAAGTTCCATTCGCCTAAACCAACTCTGAGAACACTTTTACCAGTCTTGATCTGACAGGTCGGAAATCGCTTCTTCGTATACTTCTTCGGCGCTTGAAAAAAACTTGCTTTTTATTAATCTTTGACTCTTGGAAACAAAAAGAAATCACAAGGAGCTAAGTCAGGGCTGTAGGGTGGTGACTTAGAGATTCAACACAAGATTCCTCAATAAATGCTTTTGTTTTAAGGGAGGTATGTGAAGAGGCGTTATCGTGATGCAGCATGATTCCCCAAAGCACGGTCTTTGGTCTTCTCTCCCGCACAGCTTGAAAAGCTTTGGGTAATGCAACTGTAGTATACCGTTCAGAGTTGACTGACTTACAATTTTCCAGCATTGACGTCGACAAATGTCCGCTCCGCAAAAAAAAACTAGCCCCCATTTTCTTGCCGTCGTTGCGAGGTCTTTGCAGTTTTGTCTGAGTAGACCCATACCGATGATTGCCTTTTATTTTTCGGATCATATTGATAGATCATATTGATTGCCGTGTAGCATTTAAGAATATCCACTACCCCATATCTTCCCGTGGGTGTCGTAAAAGGCGACAAAGGGAAACAGGCTGGAGATGGGCAGCAGCATCTTCCTGATAACAGCAAAACAACAATAAAAAAACTGCGGTTGCCAACCCGCTCGCCAAGCGTGGCAACTATGGCAAATACCCCCCAATGATGAGAGCAGGGGGTGCTAAGAATCTCCGGTGGAGGTTCGGTTGCAACCTACGACGATGCGACCTGGCAACATACAACGCACGCACCTTGAGGACTGACGAGAAGATCGTGGAGCTGGAAGAAGAGATAGACAAGTTACGCTGGCATATTATTGGATTATCCGAGGTCCGAAGAGACGGGGAGGACACGGTAATCCTTGAATCCGGTAATTTGCTCTATCACTGGGAGGACGACTATCTGTTCCAAGAAGGTGTCGGATTTATCATTCACAAGTCTCTCGTTAACAACGTTGTAAAGATTGAGAGTTTGCCGACGAGGAATGCATACCTTATACTCAGAATCACCAAACGGTATACAGGTTTACGCACCAACCTCGGCACATCCCGATGAGGAGGTGGAGGAAATGTATGAGGATATCTCTAGAGCCATGCATTCCTCCAAAACCCAATATACGGTGTTAATGGAAGACTTCAATGCAAAACTAGGCACAAGAGAGAACGGTGAGCTGAAAGTAGGGAAATTTGGAGTAGGGCACTCAAGGAGCCAGCAGCTGGCCGACTTCATGGGAAAAGAGACTCTTTATGATGATCTTTCTTCCAGAAGCGGCTCCACAGGAAGTGGACTTGGTCGAGCCCCGACGGTTCGACAAAAATGAGATTGACTTCATTATGACCACCAGACGACAACTGTTCAGTGATGGGAGACATCAGACAGAGACATCAAGGAGTGTTCGCCAGGGTGAAAACTGGTAGCGATCACCGAATGGTTAAAGGCACACTGAACCTAAATGTTAAGTTGTAGAGGTCTCGTCTAATGAAGTCAACGCTCCGTCCCCCTCGTGCTCTGTTCCAAAGTCCCGAAACCTTTCAGCTCGAATTACAAAACCTTTTTCAGTACCTAGAAGACTGTAATGAAGTGGACGATATGAATGACAAGCTCGTGGAAACTGTCGATGCGGTCAGAGCTAAGTTCTGCAAGACCCGCCACAGAATACAAAAACTCTCCGAACACACTCTTAATCCCATGGCTGTTAGACGGGTGAAGAAGCTACATTCTTCAACAGATTTGACAGCATACAGGCAACTGAACATACAGATCTCAAAATGCATGCGGCGGGACTTACGCAACTTCAATACAGCATGTATTGAAGAAGCGATCGAGAGGAACAAAGGCTCCAAAGTCTTTGCCAGAGATCTGTCTGCCAGAAAGAGCCAACTGTCAAAGCTAAAGACCGAGTGTGGCAGCATCTTTTCCGGGACACCTGAGATTTTGAGTGAGATTGAGAGGTTCTATGGGCAGCTGTACATGTCATCGTTGGAGCGACACGCAAGTGTGAGTAACGATCCAATAGCGAGTCTTATCCGACACTATTCCGAAGATATCCCGGACGTCAGTCTGAGCGAGATTAGAATGGCACTCCAGCACCTTAAAAACGACAAGTCCCCGGGCGAGAATGAAATTACAGCGGAGCTTTTGAAAGCGGGTGGAAAACCGGTACATGAAGTCCTTCAGAAGCTCTTTAATTCCGTCCTCCATGGTGGCACTACTCCGGAGGCATGGAGCAGAAGTGCGGTGGTCTTGTTCTTCAAGAAAGGCGATAACGCTCTCTTGAAGAACTACAGACTGATTTCCTTTCTGAGCCGCGTCTACGTGCTGTTTTCGAGAGTCATTACGAATCGTCTCGCACGCAGACTTGACGACTTCCAGCCTCCCGAACAAGCCGGTTACCGAAAAGGCTTTAACACCATAGACCACATAGACAACCTTCGGCAAATTGTTCAGAAGACAGAACAGCATGATCTGCCACTTTGTCTTAAGTATGTGGACTATGAGGAAGCCCATGATTCCGTCGAAATTTGGGCGGTGCTACAGTCCCTTCAGCGGTGCCAAGTTGACTGTCGGTATATCGAAGCGCTGAAGTGTTTGTACAGTAGGGCTACGATGGCTGTCCGAGTACAGAATCAGAGTACGAAAGCTATCCAACTGCAGAAAGGTGTAATACAGGGTGACGTTCTATCCCCGAAACTCTTCACGCAGCATTGGAAGACGTTTTCAAGCTACTGGACTGGAAAGGATGCGGAATGAACATCAATGGCGAGTACATCACTCACCTTCGATTTGCCGACGATATAGTACTTATGACAGAATCGCTGGAGGACCTAAGCACTATGCACAATGACCTCAATAGTGTCTCCCAGCGGATAGACCTTAAGATGAACATGGAGAAAACAAAAATCATGTTCAACGTCCATGTCACACCTATGCTAGTAGTTGTTGGGAGCACTAAGCTCGAAGTTGTTAACAAGTATGTTTACCTGGGAAAAATAGTCCGACTAGGTAAGTCCAACTTCAACCGAGAGGTCAATCGACGGATTCAACTTGGCTGGGCAGCGTTCGGGAAACTACGACACATCTTCTCGTTAGACATACCTGAAAACCTGAAAACGAAATTGTACAACCAGTGCATGTTGCCAGTGATGACTTACGGATCTGAGATATGATCCTTCACAGCTGGCCGTATGGGGAAGCTCAAGGTCGCTCAGCGAGCTATAGAGAGGGCTATGCTCGGGGTGTCTCTGCGTGATAAACTAAGAAATAAGGATATTCGCAGTAGAACCAGAGTAACCGACATAGCCAACGGATTAGTAAGCTGAAGTGGAAGTGGGCTGGCCATATAGCTCGAAGATCCGACAACCGATGGGGAAGAAAAGTTCTTGAGTGGCAGCCTCGTACCGGTAGGCGAAGTGTAGGGCGACCCCCCACTAGTTGGAGTGACGACCTGGTAAGACATGCAGGAAGTCGATGGATGCAAGTGGCTCAGGACCGTGCTTTGTGGCGTTCCTTGAGGCCTATGTTCAGCAGTGGACTTGTGAAGGGTTGTAATGATGATGATAATGATGATTGAAAGATCCATGTTTCGTCACCAATAACGATTTCTGAAACACGCCTAGATGCCCAGTTTTCAAAACGTAGACGCATTTCTTGGCACCAATCCACACGAGTTTTTTTTTCGCTTTCGGAGTGTAAACGAGGGATCCATCGACAATAAACCTTCCTCACATCTAGATGTTGATTGGTATGAATGCTCCCCGAACTAATGCCTACAATCTTCTCGATGTCCGTATATGTGATTCGTGGGTCTTCTCGCACCAACATTTCAGTAGTCAAATTTCAATTTTCGCTTTCGGAGAGTAAACGAGGGATCCATCGACAATAAACCTTCCTCACTTCAAGATGTTGATTGGTATGAATGCTCCCCGAAATTATGCCTACAATCTTCTCGATGTCAGTATATGTGATTCGTGGGTCTTCTCGCACCAACATTTCAGTAGTCCATACATTTTCTGCCGTTACTGCTGTTTGCGAATCCCCGGTTCTATGGTCATTTTTAAGATTCATTTTACCCCTTTTGAATTCAGTAAACCACCTATAAATTGTTGCGCGTGATGGAGCTGAGTCCCCTAATGCTGATTGTAACCGTTGTAAACTAAATTTTTCGGTTAAACCAAATTGAAAATCATAATATATCACAGCGCGCAAATGTTCACGGATGAGATCCATCATTTTAAATAAAAAGCACTAAAAGCGTTGCAGAAAAATTTATAGAACTTTGTTTTTTTTTTAATATAGAGTAATTGGTTTATGGAGTTTTATTTTTATATACGTGGTAGAGCCATGCTGCAGCTATATTAGTATAGTTGTAGCACGAATGGATCAGCTCAACCGGGGAAGGACCACGCTCTCACAGAATCCCAGCGTCAAATAGCAGCTTAACACTGCTGTGTTTCGTATGGCGAGTGTAGAGAACCGGAGACCCTTTTTACTGGAGACGAGGCATTCCATCTTAGTCCCCACGGGCGGCAACGCATCTGCATTTTTATTCGCAAACGAAGATAAATGTAGATGTCCATGGGCCACAGCAGCCATTTACCATCAGGTGGACTGTGTGCTCGCTTGTCACTTTATCCTATAAAAAAACCTATTTTTAATACTATTACAGCCTGATGCTTAAGAAATTAAAACCATGATATCTATTACAAAGATTATACTTGTTATCTATTATATCAAACTATACTCGCTCTTTAATTCACTGTAATGTATTTACTATAATGGGGACGAAACCATATCGTGAAACCACGACTACTTTGTGGAATCAGCTGATCTAGCTGTTTTTCCGGACTTCAAGAAAAGAGCCTACTCCTCCAAGGCACTCTAGTACTGCAGTTGTTCATGGTTGGAAGATTCGAATCAAGGCTGATATTACCTCGCATTGTTAATCAAGAGGAAAGAAATAAAGAAAACTTAATATCACAAAAAAATATAGTACGAGATAAAAAAGAATACCAGAGAATTCGTGTAAAGTCAAATTATATCCCTATTTCTACTAACTACCGCTATACTAAGTGACAGCAGCGCATCCTCGTTTGAGAATCAAAATGCAGATACGTTGTCACCCGTGAGAACTAAGATGGAATGCCTCTTTTCCAGTAAAAAGAGTCGCCGGTTCTCTACACTCACTATACGGAACACAGCAGTGTTAAGCTGCTATTATACGCTGGTATTCTGTGAGAGTGTCGTCCTTCCTGGTCGAGCTGACTCATTCGTGCTACAAACTATACTACTAACATAGCTGCAGCATGGCTCTACCACGTATAAATTCAAACATTATTCCTATATCATAGTTAGGTTACTATATTTAAATCCGTAGAAGATAGTAGAGAGACTGCTTCGTTAAGTCTAGTGGTTGTATACGCGACTGCTGATTATGAGGTCCTGGGTTCGAATCCCGAGTCGGGTCAAAAATATCAGTTATTGAGTTTTTCCGTTAATAAATTCTCAGTAGCTGCCCGGAATCAGAAAGTTAGCGTTGTCGCACTCCCGTGCCTTGGAAAGAACATAAAGCCGTTGGTCCTGCACCTGATCTCTCTCCGGTCGTGTCGGTATACCGTGCCATCGGACTATGACCACCGTGACCGAAATTCAGCCTGGAGGACATTATTATTATTATTAGATAGTGGAGATGGTTGAATGTCTCTTAGCCTGGGGATTTTTTCCTCCACGTTTTTAAATGATGATAGAAAGTAAGCCTGCGGAGTTTCTGTCAACGCTTTTTCTCCGGTAACAAGAATTGGGAGAATATTTTAAAATGGCGCTAAAATGTAAGAGCGACGACTTGGTAGCTGGCTTACCGTTTGACTGCAGCTACGCGGATTTGAACAATAAGTGATAAGTGATCTCGGAATAAGTCCTTGTGTGTGTTAGACTCTAAAATTTTAATTCCGTACAGCAGACTTCTATAGCAAGGGTACAAGGACATCAAGAAATTGTCCATAAAATAGCAAGAATGTGTTTAGCAAGTGTACAAGGACATCAACAAATTGTCCATAAAATAGCAAGAATGTGTTTAGCAAGTGTACAAGGACATCAAGAAATTGTCCATAAAATAGCAAGAATGTGTTTAGCAAGTGTACAAGGACATCAACAAATTGTCCATAAAATAGCAAGAATGTGCTTAGCAAGGGTACATGGGCATCAACAAATTGTCCGTAAAATAGCAAGAATGTGCTTAGCAAGGGTAGAAGGGCATCAACACATTGTCCATAAAATAGCAAGAATGTGCTCAGCAAGGGTACAAGGGCATCAATAAATTGTCTATAAAATAGCAAGAATGTGCTCAGCAAGAGTACAAGAGCATCAACAAATTGCCCATAAAATAGCAAGAATGTGCTTAGCAAGGGTACAAGGGCATCAACAAAATGTCCATAGAATAGCAAGCATTTGCTCAGCAAGGGTACAAGGACATCATCAAATTGTCCATAGAATAGTAAGCATTTGCTCAGCAAGAGTACAAGGGCATCAACAAATTGCCCATAAAATAGCAAGAATGTGCTTAGGAAGGGTACAAGGGCATCAACAAAATGTCCATAGAATAGCAAGCATTTGCTCAGCAAGGGTACAAGGGCATCAACAAATTGTCCATAGAATAGTAAGCATTTGCTCAGCAAGAGTACAAGGGCATCAACAAATTGCCCATAAAATAGCAAGAATGTGCTTAGCAAGGGTACAAGGGCATCAACAAAATGTCCATAGAATAGCAAGCATTTGCTCAGCAAGGGTACAAGGGCATCAACAAATTGTCCATAAAATAGTAAGCATTTGCTCAGCAAGGGTACAAGGGCGTCAACAAATTGCCCATAAAATAGTAAGCATTTGCTCAGCAAGGGTACAAGGGCATCAACAAATTGTCCATAAAATAGTAAGCATTTGCTCAGCAAGGGTACAAGGGCGTCAACAAATTGCCCATAAAATAGGAAGCATTTGCTCAGCAAGGGTACAAGGGCATCAACAAATTGTCCATAAAATAATAAGCATTTACTCAGCAAGGGTACAAGGGCATCAACAAATTGCCCATAAAATAGTAAGCATTTGCTCAGCAAGGGTACAAGGGCATCAACAAATTGCCCATAAATTAGTAAGCATTTGCTCAGCAAGGGTACAAGGGCATCAACAAATTGTCCATAAAATAGTAAGCATTTGCTCAGCAAGGGTACAAGGGCATCAACAAATTGCCCATAAAATAGTGAGCATTTGCTCAGCAAGGGTACAAGGGCATCAACAAATTGCCCATAAAATAGTAAGCATTTGCTCAACAAGGGCACAAGGGCATAAACAAAATGTCCATAAAATAGCAAGAATGTGCGACTCCACGATACAGGACAGAATCCTTGTGTGAAGGTAACTTTTTTTAAGAAAACATTTGCCTTCTTTTCATATATTTCTATATCGAACATTTTTTTGTAGAATAAAGATGACAAATGAGCATACATTCCACCTTATGATAAGTAGATGCTGTGGCCCACAGACATCTACATATATCGTTACAAATTCTCTGGTATTCTTTTTTTATCTCGTGTTATATTTTTCGTGATATTAAATTAAGTTCTCTGCAGATTTGTTATCACCCCTCAGGCTCAGATGGGATGCCCCGTTTCCATTAAAATGGGTCTCCGGTTCTCTACACTTACCATACGAAACACAGCAGCATTAAGATGCTATTATACGTTGGTATTCTGTGAGAGCGTGGTCCTACCCCGATTGTGCCAAACCATTTGTGCCACTACCGTAACATAGCTGCCACTGCTCTACCACATCGTCCCTGTCATAGGAAACATAATTCAAAACTATGGTAGAGTGTGAAACTGTGGAGCTCCTGCTGCTCTTTCTTCTTCATTCATGGTAACCATATTGATAATCGGTAGTTAAAAATAAGCCTATGTAATTTTGTATTCAATTTTTTTTTTAGTCTTACATGCATATGGCTTGTAAAACGATGGTAGAGCGTAAATCTGCGGAGTTTCTGTCAATCTTTCTTCACGGGTTCGAGGAATCAAATTGCAAAATATAATTACACTTTAATAACATTTTACAATTTGGTTGAAGTGTTTTCTTTGCCACTTATAGGAACTTCATTTTAAATAGGCATTAGAGGTTAAAACCGACGAATCTCTTTCGAGTATAGTTTCATTTAAAACGAGTTTACAGTGCAAAATGTAGAGTTTCTTTCGCCAATCTTTCCCCGATTATAGGGACGAAATATGAAAACGGTGATTAAAGGTAAAGTCATATACAGGACCCTAATAGTTAAGGGTGCAGACAGTATGTTTTGTACTAAACTAATATTAAAAATAATTAAAAGTTTATGTTAGAACAGTATAATGGCGGTGTAAGAATATCCACCCCCATATCATCCCAAGAGAGGAAATAAATTAAGAGATGGGGATGGGATGGGATGGGATAACAATATCGTTCTCCTGAGCGTGGCAACTATGGCAAATATACCCTCTATTAGGCAGGGTCTTTCTATATATATAATCTATAATCAATATATGCCTATGTTCAGCAGTGGACTTTAATAGGCTGTAATGAAAACGGTAACGGTAACGTAGAAAAATTTATTAATAATAAAAAATGTGCGAGTAAACACAGGAGCCTAATGGTTAAGCTTAAGATACAGGACGAATATATAATAATAATAAAAAAAAATGTTTTAGAAAATTTTATTAAAACGATACATACAAAGGTTGTAAATACATCTACAGGTTACCAAAATGTTTTTTTTTATAGGATGAGGTGACAAACGAGCACACAGTCCACCTGATGTACGTCCACCACGTACAGGTGTTGGTGTCCATAGGTGAGGGAACAATGTATGCTACTAGATAAATGTACAAAAATAATTAAACGTGTCATTATCCTGTACACACGTACAAAGTGAAACTTCGTTATAACGAGTCATTCTTCTTTTATTTTATATTTTATTTAAGTAGGTTAAATAATAGTGTACTCATGCAGCCCAAGCGATGAAACGTTACGTAGGTCACTTAATAAGTTTTGAAATGCTCGAAATTTAAAAATCGTTGTTCGTTTTATATGTTTCTAAAAAGCAATTTATTTTTAAAGTAGGTACTTGGACTTTCCTTTTAAGCAAATAATCTTGCTTGTGCTAGGAAGCACCGCTCATCCATAGCGAGGTTACACAATAGACTAGAAACCGCTAAATAAATACAAATAATGATTACAATATTTAATTTTAAAATAAAAGAGGTACACAGCTATTGCAATGCAAATTTAAACAATAAATAAATAAAAATAAACAAAAAATAAAATAAACGTAATCTTACTAACAAGACTAATCTTATTTGTGTGTGTGTGTACACACACACAAATGCACACACACACACACACAAATGCACGCACGCACGCACGCACGCACACACGCACCCACCCACACCCACCCACACCCACCGCTGCAGCCGAGGTGGAGTCGCGGAGGAAGAGGAGTGCTGGTATGGCGATGCGCCACTCGCCCTATCCTCCGCGACTCAGACGGGGCCGCACCGTTAAATGATGCGGTGGTGGTGGGGCTGCGGGGGGAGAGGAGTGTCGGTATTGCGAGGCGCCGCTCTCCCTACCCTACGCAGCCGAATCTCGGTTGGCGGCGGAGCCATAGACCAGATCCGCCGCTGGGGTCGGGAAAGCGGGCACTACTAAGCGCTCGATTTTCCTGGCCCCATGGCCTCCGCGTATCGGATTCGGGGGGGTCCGATACGCAGGTGGAATCGGAGGCTATGGAGGGGGGTAGCTGAACACCTCGCTACCCCGTGCAGGAGACGAGGCCCGGACAGGCCGGGCCAGCACTAGTGCGGGGCTGCGGAAGAATTTGTATTCCCGCGGCCCCGCGCACACGTGCGAGGAGGTACCGTGGGGTTTTAGCCGGTAAGAGTCCGGCATTACCTTCCGGTTGCCCCCGCAGCCGGAGGTATCCATGAGGATTTCCCCACGAAAAAAAAAAGGCATTGAAGATAATAGGTAAAAGGGTTAACACCTGCTCAGGAAAGTGTTTAAGGGCTTGGTTGGAGATGTCATTCGCGCCCACTGCCTTTTTGGGCTTAAGTCCTTTGATGAGGGATGAAATCTCATCATTGGACACAGTGATAGGGTCAGAAGCTGTAGGGGGTGAGTTCCGGCGGCAGACCTCATCATCCACTGACTGGATGTGTGAGGGGTCGATGGGTTGATAACTAGGAAAGCATTGTGCGGCAATGCTGTCCACAAAGCACTCAGCCTTTTCCTCGTCCTCGAAGGCAACCGTACCGTCGGGACGGGAGAGAGAGGTAGTGTGTGTGATAGCGTCTATGCGGAGGTCTCTTGCCATCTGACAGTACGCTGATGAGAGGGAGAGATATTCTCCATGAGCTTACTCTTTTCGAGGTCTCGAAGTTCGGAGAGGCGGAAACGGACTTCTCGTTGAAGACGATTGGCCGTACGCCTATAATCGGGAGTGGGATAGATTGTTGCTCCCCGGAAAGTAGCTCTCTTGGTGGCTTTAGCTAGGGACTCCTTGAAGCCCTTCCAATTAGTGAAGGTTTTCGTGGAGGGGATTGAGGGATATGGCTGATGGTCAAGAATGAGGGAGACCGGTCGGTGGTCGGATCCTAGATCGTCTAGTGTCTCGATTGCCCTGAGGTTGAGGGAAACTCCTTTGACTAACGAAAAGTCTAGCACATCGGCAGCGTGGTCGGTGTTGTCGGGATAGTGAGTGACAACGAGGGGGCTGTGGACGGTAAGGTCAAGAGACTGCGTGATATCAAGCAGTTTCTTGCCACTATGAGAGGTAGTACGGCAGGTACATTCAGTATGCTTGGAGTTAAAATCTCCAAACATAATGACTGAATTGCCTAGTGATAAGTTAGCCTCAAAATCTTTTTTGAGGGGGAGGGTTCCACTGAAGATGTAGCAGGAAGCTACGACGATGGACTGATGTCCAGTCATAGCTAGCCTGCATACCGTGGCTTCCATGTTGGTAAGCTGCGGAGTAGAAATGGGAGAGCAATGAAGTGTCTTTTTGTAATAAATGGCCGAACCGCCGCCTTGGCGGTCGGGTCTGTCATTACGAAAAAGAGAAAACTTTTGAATGGAAAGGCCTTTAATGTCCTTAATTTTGAGATTTGTTTCCTGTAGGAGGAGGAAATCGGCTTCGCGATCTAGAAGAAAAAGCTTAAGCTCTGGGAGGTTATTTCGCAAACCGCGAACGTTAAAAGATACAAGCGATAAACCCTTAGGCTTGATACGACCGTGAGATTTTGGGAGAGCAGAGTGCTCTGCCATTATATAATTCCACTTTTAATTTATTTAATTTAATTTAACTTAAATTAAATTATAAATTAAAGTTACAGGGAGCACAAAAGATTGTGATGCTCTGCAAGAGAGAGGAGACGGTCCTGAGAAGACCAAGCAGCCCTGCCGGGGCATTCTATTATATATCGTTGACCGGCTGTGGAGCTTGCCTACTGGGACGAGGATAAGGTGCGCAAGGGCAGCCTTTATAATTCGCCGGGTGGCCTGATTGCTGGCACAGGACGCACGCGGGGGGGGGGGGATTCGGTGTTTTGGAGCCGATGATATTCTTTTCAGCTGTGTAGGTCTAGGCACTTAACGCAGCTGGGTGGGGCAGGGCAGTTGTCCGCCGCATGACGATAAAATTGGCAGCGGTGGCACTGCACCGAGAAACCGCGCCTATGTGGGCGCTCAACCCTCACTCTCGACAGGCTGCACACTGTGCGTACCTGCCGGAAGATGGCTTTTGCCTCCGGCACGTTCGTTAGGATTACACGGGCAAGCGGGAACCTCTTGCCCTTGTTGCTGTGTATTTTGTGCACGGCCTCAACGGGGAATCCTTGGGACTTGGGTTCTCAAGGATGTCCTCGATGGCGAGTTCAAAGGGTACTCCGCGGATCACGGCCCTGACTTTACACTCTTTCGGAAGAGCATACTTGTGGTAGTATACAGTCGTTCGGATGTAATTAGCCTTGTAAAGCGGCGAAAGTCGTCAATCGACTGAGGACTATTTTAATGGCTTCAACCATGTTGGTGGCCTGGTCATACTTTACACCTGTATCGTAACAGGTTTTTGAAAGACGGGTAAAACCGGCCTTGTCTCTTAAGAAGACAGGGGGCGGGACCTGCTTTTTAGCTAGGATAGGAGCGCAGCGAGAGGCTGGCTTGGACGGCAGGGAGATGTCTAGCGACATTAGTGGGGTCGAAGCAGCGGTGGGGTCTGCGGGGATAGAAACGGCAGCGGGAGCTGCGGGGGTTAAGGCAGCGGCGGGGGCAGCGGGTTGAGAGAGCGGCAGGGGCCGCTGAGACAGGGGGGTGCGGTTTTTCGCGGCGCGTTTACCGCCGCGCTTGGAAGTCACCGTGGTGAACGAAGATTCACCGTTTCCGTCGGAGTCAGAAGACTCCGATGAACCAGTGCCGGACCTGACCTCGGAGGCGGGCCTCTTCCCGGAGGCCGACCCGTGGACCCGGATTCGGAGCACGAGCACTCCATGTCGAGGGGCGCGAAAGAGTTCGACTGCGAGACAGCCGATTTGGTCGCTAGATAGGCCGCGACGGAGGGGTGTGGTTGATATGCCTGAGGGGCAATAGGGGCAATAGATAGGCCAGGATTGCAGCAAGAGCCGGCACATCCAGCTTATTCAGATTTGCGACAATAGACCCAATAAGGTCTTGTGCGGACATGATGGGGGATGGGGACGACGTTTTCTATGAGACAGTAAGAGCAGGGGATAACTTTACTAGTAGTAGTGTAGTAGTAAATTTACAGTGGTAGAGCCACGCGGATTTTGCTGTCGCACGGATGGGCCGGCTCGAACCGGGGTGGTACCACGACTTCACAGAAAACCAGCGTGAAGTAGACGTTTACCTCTGCGTTTCGCTTGGTGAGTGCAGGTGGCCGGAGGCCCTTTTTATTGGAAATGAGGCATTCCATCTTAGTCCTCACGGGTGACAACGCATCTACATTTTGATCTGTAACAGAGGATAGATGTAGATGTCTATGGGCCGCAGTAACCACTTACCATCAGGTGGACTGTGTGCTCGTTTGTCACCCTTATCTTATAAAAAAAACTGTTCTAAGAAGAACAGAGACGTTTTTCTCCAAGTATTAAGTGCGGGATCAGTGTTCTCAGAAGAACAGAGACGTTTTTTTCTAAGTATAGTAAGGGCCCCTGTAACAGGGTCTTGTTCTGAAAAGAACAACTCACTTGTTCTTTTGTGATGTATTTCGAGAAACAATATACACGGTATAACAATAAAGCAATAACAACAAAAACAAAAATTAACAAATAATTAACAAGAAAATAACAGAAAATTAACAAGCAAAACAGTGATCAGTCAAACCACCCCACCAGGAGGCATGGGGGCAAGAACTGAAAGTTAGCGTCAAAAAACTCACCAGGCGTCAACGCTACACAGCGTGAGCAGATTAGGAATGGTAAACTATAAACATTAACAGATAATATTACAATCTAATTAGTTTCGCTTCTAAGAAAGTAAACAATATGATTTAGACTAAATGAAACAATATAATTAATAGAATCAGGCGTTACTTTGCGGAAATCCATTATATAAAAGCTTTTAGAAAAATTTACTTTGCAAATATCCGCGTTATAAAATAACCGAACTTTTTGACCGAAACTTTTAGCCGAACCGAAGAACCGAACTTTTAGCCGAACTTTTTGACTCGCTGCTCACTTAATAAGTGAGCGGCGAGTCAAAAAGTTCGGCGGTTAGTCGCCGTAGAGTCCATATCACCTGAGGATGCCTCGTGTAGAGGCGAAACACGTGTCGTATTATCGTCAGTGGTGTGTCTTGCCTAGTGTAGTGGTGTTGGGAGTAGCGGTGCTGGGATTAGTGGTGACGGAGATAGTGCACGCAATTGAGGGAGGGCGGGAGGTGCTCTTCAAACTAGGTAAGACACATCATTTTATTTTATAACGCGGATATTTGCAAAGTAAATTTTTCTAAAAGCTTTTATAAATGAAACAATATAAAGTATACAGGTCTAATAACATAAAGTAAATAATATCTTATGACATAACATTAGTTTGGCTTCTAAGAAAGTAATTTAGCTTTTAAGTAAATAAACAACATAAAGTATACAGGACTTATAACATAATATAAAGTAAATAGTATCTATGAATTTTTTAGGTCCTCGGCAGTTATTGTCTCATTAAAATAAACTAATGATTTAATACGACCCCACAAAAAAATGTTATTGACATATGATAATGATATTGAATAATAACATTTTTCTGTGCAAAAATCAGCTGATCTGGGAGGTCACTGGACAGGGCACATAGCGGCCGCGACCGATCTAGCGCTCTCCGAGCCCGAAAAATGGCCAGCGCTACTCGTGGTAGTACGGAGCTTGTTCCATATAATTACGTGGAGTGATGGAGTCATTTGGAAATTTCGATAGCGTAATTTTACCTTTTTGTTGTAGAACAGGAGTAAGAAACGAGCACACAGTCCACCTGATGGTAAGTGGATGCTGTGGCCCATAAACACCTACATTTATGCGTTGTCACCCCTGAGGGCAGAGATGAAATGCCTCGTTTCCAGTAAAAACGGTCTACTATTTTACGTTGGTATTCGGTATTTGTGCGTTTGGTTTACCCAATAGTGGCGCAATCATAGCGCGGCAATATTAATAGATCAGTAAGCTGAAGTGGAAATGGGCCGGTCATATAGTGCAAAAACTCAACAAACCATTAAGAAGAAACGTTCTCTTGTGCAGCTTCATACCGGTTAAGTATTACGGCCCGTTACTAGATGGAATCGATCTTCTTCAGAGTTTCCGAAAAATCGCGCAGTGGTGAACCATCTAGGTGGTGTGTATGGCATTATTAGTTGAAAATAGGCTAACAGCATAAAGCACTTCCCATCCGACGGTTTATAAATACTTTTACGTGGTAGAAACATGCCCGTTACTCGACCGGGGAACGACCACACTCGCACAGAGCACCAACTTTAACGTAATACTGTCGTGTTTTGTTTGGTGAATGGCGATTTAGATAACCTTTTTACTAGTAATTAAATGTAACGGTTCTCGAGTGACAGCCTCGTACCGATAAACGAAGTATAGTGACCCCCACTAGAAGGAGTGACCACTTCGCAAGTCTTGCAGGAAGGCGACGGATGCAGGTGGCTCAGGACAAGTGATGGTGATAATTTGTATTTTATTCACCTTTATATATCCGTTGAAACGCTTATATAACAACATTGGAGGTAATCTAGGTGACCATTTCGTAAGTCTTGCGACGGAAGCAGGTGGCTCAGGATACGTGATGATGATAATTTGTGTTTTATTCACATTTCTATATCCCTTGAAACGCTTATATAACAAAATTGGAGGTAAGCTAGGTTGTGGTATCAGAACCACGATGGCTACTAAATGCCGAACCGAATATACAAGAAACAAAATTTGAGCCTGTGACCCCAGTGACGTAACTTTGGCATCAAACGTGGTAGAGCCATGCTGTAGCTATATTGTGGTTGCAACACGAATGTGTCGGCTCGACCGGGGAAGGACCACGCTCTCACAGAATACCAACAGAAAATAGCAGCTCAATGTTGCTGTGTTTCGTATGGTGAGTGTAGAGATCCGGAGGCCCTTTTTACTGGAAAACAGGCATTCCAACTTAGTCCTCACGGGTGACAACGCATTTGCATTATGATTCTTTATTGAGGATAGATGTAGATGTCTATGGGTCACAACTACCACTTACCATCAGGTGGACTGTGTGCTCGTTTGTCACACTATTTTATAAAAAAAATAAAAAATGAAAAGGCCAAGTGCTCCAACAACGTGGCCTTAAAGACATTCGCCAAGCATTAATAATTATTCTATATCTAAATAGCTATAATAGGTAGGTAATTAACATTCGCATGTGTAAAACGTATTTTATACCTATTATTCTTTTATGGGTATTGTTGTGTATTCACAAATAAATATTTAAATGACTTGTATTTTTAGTACAGAATAATGTTGTAGTTATTTAAATAAGTATTTTTGCGAGCAGTGTTTTGTTGTTGATGAATTTTCACACTTACACGTGCCAGTTTTTTTAAATGACTTTTTTGTAGGAAATGGATTTTACAAGGTTCCAAACAACCAATAGAAGAAAATCTCAAACTCTTCAACGCTGCTGTGATTTGCTCTTGATAGGAAATGTCTGGTGGGGGTAGGTCACTTTTATTAGAATAAGAATAGAATAGAATAATTTTTTATTCAATATTGATTTTTACATAATACTTATTGAAAGTCATTTTTTATTTACCACTGGTTCGGAAAATACCTTTGTCCTGGGAAGAACCAGCAAGAAACCCAGCGGGACTTTTTTTAAACATAATTTCACTTAACAATAATTTTGTTTGTACAATTTTTAAATGATTTTTCATAGAATCAGCATGGTGGCGATCACCCTATTCCCAGGGTTTATTTTCATTCATGTATTCCTTGATATTATAATAACCCTTTTTGTACAGTTTTTCTTTAATAAAACTTTTACACTTGTTTATTGACAAACTTTGAATATGTTCTGGAATTTTGTTGTAAAAGCGTATACATTGCCCCATAAATTAATTACTGATTCTGTGGAGTCTAGTAACTGGCATTGCAAGCTTATGTTTGTTCCTAGTATTTAAAGTATGCACATCCTTATTCTTATTAAAGCTATTTATGTTTTTATGCACATACATTACATTCTCATAAATATATTGCGATGCAAAAGTTAATATGTTTATTTCTTTAAATTTTTCTCTGAGGGACTCTTTACAATTTAGGTTATAAGTCGCCCGTACGGCTCTCTTTTGCAAAACAAATATAGCTTCAATATCAGCCGCATTACCCCATAGCAAAATTCCATAAGACATAACGCTATGAAAGTAACTAAAATACACCAATCTAGCTGTCTCAACATCTGTGAGACTTCTAATCTTTCTTACAGCATATGCTGCAGAACTAAGTCTGCTTGCTAATTTAGATATATGGGGGCCCCATTGAAGTTTCGCGTCAATAGTAATACCAAGAAAAACAGTGGTATCCACAAGACTCAACTCCTTCTCCTCCCCATTTAACAGCACATTGGTATTCGAATTTTTTACATTAGGTATTGTAAATTTAATACACTTTGTCTTATTGCCGTTTAAGAGCATATTGTTGGCGTTAAACCAATGTACCAATTTTGATAGAGCATTATTTACATCGTCATAATTAATTAACTCTCGTTTGAGTTTGAAAATTAAAGAGGTATCGTCAGCAAATAATACTATATCGTGATTGTCCCCTACACGATAAGGTAAGTCATTAATATAGATTAAAAACAGGAATGGGCCAAGAACGAGCCCTGAGGAACGCCCATTGATACTACCGATCTGGAGGAACCTTTACCATTAATCACTACTTTTTGAATTCTATTACTTAAATATGAAGTAATAAGTCTAAGCGCTAAATTTTTTACACCGTAATGTTTTAGCATTTCAGTGAATAGCAGGACAAAATCCTAGTTTGGCAATGGGGACACACGCATTGAACATTAAAGTTAAGAACCGCGCTCATTTTTACTTATTTATGTAGGAATAAATTTTATTTTGCGGGAATTTGAGAGAATCTTGTATATAACGGTTGGTACTTTTTTAGTGGTAGAGGAGGCAAACGAGCATGCGGCTCACCTGATGGTAAGTGACTACCACCGCCCATGAACAACCGCAACACCATATATACATATAGCGTGATGCTATTTTACAGGAGCAACCAAACCATGGCTGGGATCTGCCGCCTATGGGCACCACAGAGAATGGAATAAAAAGTTCTATACCCTGAAGTACCGCTTCAGCGACAGAATCAGCAACAACGCTGGGATAGTCCAGCGAGAAGCTAGCCCGCCCCCAATATATGCTAGCGATGCCCGATATGCTAGCGACTTAAAACTTTAAAGATGACCCTGAACTAGGAACGTGGCAAAATATGGTCGCCATTTTGAATTATAATTATTTACGTCGTTTAACGCGGACGTTATTGCGAGCGTAGCTTAGGCTAATATTAAACAAACATGCTTTTATTGTTTATCTGTTTATCATTCATAAATTTTTATTAGGATAACTATAGTTAATTATGCGGGACAACCCCAAATAATTTTTGTTATCTTATAAGATTAAACAGTCCTTGCAGATAGAGAAATCTGATTGTTTTTACTTTATTTTTTAGGTTATGTATGTAAAGTATTAAATTTAAAAACTTAAGAAATATTTGGAGAATAAGGGCTTACATCAAAGCAAAAGTGAGACGTTTATAGGCTGTAACATTGCTTTAACATAAGGTTCTTATAAACACCAATTTCAATTATTTTTGTTATATACGCGGTAGTTAATTTTGTATAGCTCTCAAACTTTTACTAAAAATGATGTTATCTAGGTGTGCTGAAGAATTCGCTACCTTTGTCATAGTCAAGCATTAAAAAAGTAATAATAAACTCACAAATTAATATTTGACGTATTACAAAGATAGTAGTCTTCTAGAATTTTATAAATAACCGGCCAATTAATTAATATTTAATATTAGCGAGTCGGACTCGCGCATGAAGGGTTCCGTACCATCGTAATAAACGTTTCTGGTAGGGGACCCCCTTTAATTTTCAATTTATTTTTATTTTTATTATTTTTGTTGTTATAGCGGCCACAGAAATACACGTTCTGTGAAAATTTCAACTGTCTACCAATTACGGATCATGACGCATCTCCGATAAAATAGGGTTAGAAACTTGAAAAACCTGGATTTTTATAAAAGCGAAAATAAATTCATGGATTCGTTATATAGTCTTTATTCTTGTAGTATTAGTATAAAGTGATACAAATTACATATAATTGAAAAGCTTACAAAATATATGTTTAAATGAATATAAGCTATTTTAAAATTTCCTGAAAATTCCTCATTGTTACAGTATTTTAAATAACTATTTGAACTTTTCCTAAGAAAAAATACAGTATGACAAATGTAAGAATTCTTATTATAATATAAATTAGGCAGTTCTTTAAACTTTTTTCAATTTAACAATATTTATATAGCTGTAGACTTAGTAACAAAATCAACTCTAACATAAATATTCAAAAAATGTAACTAAAACAAAAAAGTATACTATTCTAGGCATCACAATTTTATCGAATCACTAAGTACAAGTTCAGGTAGTACTTAATTAAGTTACGCTTAAATAATATTTGGTTTAATGTTCTCCTTATTGAAATAATGTTTAAACACTAAGTAGGAACTGTAATCAATATCAAAATCAAAATCACAGATAAAATCTAAGTTTCAGTCGTCTATTAATTAGGGTGCATAATTATCAAAAAGTTCCTGGTATTTATTCAATTACAATTGGTTGTAAAAAGGCGCATAAAACTGTGGTATATGATTACTATTAATCAAACTCATCAAATCAGCTTTCTTCCTCTCGCTTATTTGAGTCTGTCTGATGTGAGCAGGTTTTAGCCCAGGCAGAAACTCAGGGTGTGTTCGCCAAATTTTAGCTTCCGAAAATCTTTCGTCTTCATAAGAGTTTTTATAATAAACAACACAAGGTGTTTCTTTCATTAATTTAACGACCCTGACGTCTTTCAATTTAATGTTACCCGTACCGAAGCGTAATTCTGCATGTAACTTCTTCAGGGCTATAAAGTCATTATTTCACGGAATATGGGGGTCCAGTTTTTTGGATTTTCTAATAATTTGTGCATATTGAGAAGGCACGTAAATTGCCATTATAAACTTGTTTTTATTTTGTCCTCCGCAATTGTCTGGATAAAAGGTTATGTCAATAGCAGAACCATCATTGATTTGAGACAATTTTTTTTTTCTATAAACTGTAGAATACAACCACCAATTTCATCAGAACCACGATTACCTGTGCCCTCATGCAAGAAGTAACTTTCAGTTGTTTTAGTTGCAAGGTTGGACACCGTAAAGTTAAAGCAGTTCAATTTACTTTTGTCGTAAAAAACAAATAAGTTACCTTTTGGAACTGGCAGAACAGCTTGAAGATCATAAACTACTATTATATTTGTTTCCTAAGCGTTATCTTTGTCGCACTGTTTTTTCTGTCGTGACAATTGCTTTTCCGAAAGGTGTTGATCATATACCTGTTGAAGATGAAGTTTGTCCTCTTAGGTTTCATTAGCAACACACAGCTCACAACGATCCTTTTTTGGCTCATAAAACCCTAAATTGAACTCTGTGTTAAAAAATTTGCATACATTACATAATTGCTGTGAGGTCTATTATTTTTTTTATAGGAGAGGGGGCAAACGAGCATGCGGCTCACCTGATGGTAAGTGACTACCGCCGCCCATGAACAACTGCAACACCAGGGGAACCAGGGGAATTGCAGATGCGTTGCCGGCCTTTCAAAAAGGTGTAGGCTCTTTTCTTGAAGGTCCCTAAGTCGTATCGGTTCGGAAAATCGCTGATGGTAATCGATTCTACAAGGAAGTCGTGCGAGGAAGAAAATATCTTCTAAAACGCACAGTGGTGGACCGCCAATCATCCATATGGTGTGGATGGTATCGGGAGTTCTGGTGCGATGTGCGTCCGTGAAATTTTGCGGCTGGGATTAATCCGAACAGTTCCTCAGAGCACTCCCCATGGTAAATGCGAAAGAAAATGCAAAGGGATGCAACATCTCTTCGCAGTGTCAATGAACCGAGCCGATCGGAAAGGACTCGGTCGTCGACGACTTGAGCCGCTCTGTGCTGGATGCGCGGTGTGCCAGCATGAAATACTGTCCCGCTCTGCTGAGCACGCCAAGCATTTTAGAGGCCAATTTGGCCTTCTCTTCCAAGTGACCACGAAACTGCACGTCACTCGATATGTCGACTCCGAGGATTCCGATACTGGCTGAAGCAAGAAGGGAAGTGCCTTGAAACTGAGGAGATACGACAAAGGGGTTCTTTTTAGCGGTAAACGCGCAAACTTGTGTCTTCTGAGGATTCAACTGGAATAGATTTAGTCGCCCCCAATCCGAGACTTTGTTCAGCAAAGACTCGACTTCAGACACAAGTTTGTTCCGATACTCGGCAACGTTTTCCCGAGAAATATTGGCACAGCCGGTGTATAGAGCATCACCAGTGCTGTCATCCGCATAGCAATGAATGTTACCAGTTAGCAACATATCATTGATATGCAGAAGCAACGCTGTTTGGTGATAGCACACAGCCTTGTGAAACACCAGCGTTAATAGGCTTGTAGTCAGAGCATGCACCGTCTACAACGACCTTGATGCTCCGATCAGCAAGGAAACTGGTGATCCATTTGCACAATTTCTCGGGAAGCCCATAGAAAGGAAGCTTCGAAAGAAGCGCTTTGTGCTAAACCCGATCGAAGGCCTTCGCAATGTCCAAACTAACGGCCTTGGGAGTAGGAGTATCGGAAAAGACGCGTTAGGACCGGTGCCAACTCCGGAGCACACGCCCTCAGCTCAATTGGGGGGATTCCGTCAGGCCCACTCGAGTTCTAGATGTCCAGGAAGATGAGTGCTTTGTGAACCGAGCGCTGTGAGAACAGCACATCCGGCATGGAGCACTCACACCGCGGGATGGTCGACGGTGTTTTCCCCCCGTCATCAAGAGTCGAGTTGGACGCAA
Organism: Parnassius glacialis; assembly: GCA_033319125.1. Classification (NCBI taxonomy): domain Eukaryota; kingdom Metazoa; phylum Arthropoda; class Insecta; order Lepidoptera; family Papilionidae; genus Parnassius; species Parnassius glacialis. Next base: position 6,043,040 of record JAVANC010000007.1, on the reverse strand, counting down.
AAAGGGAGCCTAAAAGGTCGGCTTTGTCTTTTGCGGCTTGGGCCAGTGAGTCGTCCTTCCTGTGCAGAGATGGTAGTGATGGCTTACAGAAATTGCCTTGGACAGCCTTGGCGAGAGACCAGAATGCACGGGTTCTCGAAGGAAGGCGAACTAGTTTCACCGCCAGTTCTGCCTATGTGCTCTGACTTTGCCTTGAAAATAACTCCTTTTGAAGGACCTGGAGACGAAGTTATACTTCTTTTTTAGTGTGCTGGTGTTTACATCCCGAGTCACCGAAGCCGCAGCCCAACTTGATAACACTCCTGCTTACTGCGTAATGCAGTCTTACAGGAGCGACCAAACTAAGGCTGAGATCTGCCTCCGATGGGTATCACAGATGATGGAATAAATAGTTCCATTCCCTGTAGCACCACATCAGTGACAGAGGCAGCAATTTACGCCCACATTCTTCTACGTACTCACGATGAAGATCAGCTATTGTTTTTCCACCCTCAATAAACTCCCTTGCAGTTTGCCGTCGCAAATAAAGGCTCTCGATGCGGGGAATTGAATTAATGTGGTTGCGAATGGATTCCTTAACACAATCAGGCAATTTGTAATGACTGTGATGTTTACCTCTTTTGTCCTCTTCTTGATTACAGTCTGTATTACTCTATTATTGACGTCTATTGTATTCATGAACAATGTCTTGCAGAAGTCAAATAAAATGCATGATTTAATTGTCTCCCTTTTTGAGTAGTCGTGTATCTATATTTTTGTTTTATTGGCGCCATATGTCTGCTGATAAAATCTCATTGGCGGTTAATATCTTTAAGTTCCCAGAATTATTTAAAAACAGCTTCTCTATCTACTACTGAAAAAATTTTCTTTGCACTTTAACCGACAGCGTTCGCTACACGGTGGTTTAATTTTTCTAGCATCCTTCTTCACCTTTGTTTTAATTGTTCCGTAAGCAGATCTTGCATTTCTGAGGATTTTACATTTATTTTGTAACCATTCAGTTGGTTTAGCTACACATTTTCTGCTTCGTTTTTTCGTGTCTGGTATTGGCGTGTCATCTAGGCTTGAATACAATGTTGATACTGAAGATATTGCTGCGGGTGTAGCTTCGAAGTTAGCTTGGTTACCAACGTTGTCTTCAGTTTTGGAATCGTCAGAGATTTTAATGGACCGATGTTGCTCAATTTGGAAATCTGGATCTTTCACCGAATCATCACATCACATCACATCCTCATTTGAAGTTGAACTAGAAGTGTCTGAGGAACATGTACTTTCTGTGTCTAAAGAAGAATCGGTGGACGAGTCAATTATAATGACTACTAAACAACGCCAAATGTTATATCAATTGCACAATAAAAATACTACCATCTTTTTCACATAGAGTCGATGACCATCTGGCAAATCAAAATTAACTTTCTCGATGGGATATCTTTTGAAGTGTTCACTTGGAGATAACAGTGTTTTAACTTCCGTTGTGTTCTTGCCGGAATTAATTCTCGTCCTATTTTCTGTAAAACTCATTTTTAAATTAGCACATCGTTTCAGACATCAAAATTGAAGCCATCATTGCTCCGATTGCACGATAAAAAATTAAACCTTTTTCACTCTCAGCTTCAGGAACAGCTATGAAATTTTGATTAGCTCCTGTGAGGTTACATTGTGGTATATCGAAGTCAATTTTCCCGGTTTTTGATAGATTGTCAATAATATCAAAATCCGATTTTTCTCTTGATTCTGAAAAAAATATTAACACGTACCTATGATGAAATTCACTCTTACACATAAAGTTAGGCGCTTCAGTTAGTTCGTTATACAAAGTAACGTATGCTACTAACTTTTAGAATAACAAAAATAACCTAGTAAAAACAGGTAGGTAATGTAAGTAAGTAAGTATAGTAGGTATCTTACCTTCGCAAGTTTGTTCCCCCAATCTTTTGATGATAATCGGTGGGTATATTTCTTTTACCCTTTAGAGCTAAACGCAGAATTGCGTCATTAAGTTTCATTTTGACCCTAGAACCATAAATCAGATTTACAGCAAATATTTCGAAATTACCTAAGCTTTATTTATTTATTATTTATTTATTTAACAGTTTATGTACACACATAATTTGATAAGAAAATGGTAAAAACATAATTATGTACAAAGGCACTGCTTATTCCATAAATATACCTATACAATACAAATATGCAAATATATACATATATATATGTATATATATATATATATATATATATATGTATATATATATACACAAACACACACACACACATATATATATATACACACAAATAAACATTATATATTGTAAAAAAATATAATTTAATATATATATTTTAGTGTTACTTATATGCATACCAACACATTACAATTTAATAATTATTAAGTGAATGATAATGCTCTTTAACAAGTTTTTTAAACATAGACACCGATTTAGCATCACGAATCCTAAAAGGAAGTGAATTCCACAATCGTACAGCGTTAACAGAAAAGGAATGAGAATAGAGCATGGTATTGAAAGACGGAAATCTTAACAATGTTCTAGTATTTGATCTACATGGTACATCTGGAGAATGGACAAAAGTAAAACAATTTTTTAGATATAGCGGAATTGTAGGATTATGTAGAATATTGAAAAGAAGACAGAGGATACGAGTTTTCCTGCGAAGGCGGATTGGGAGCCATTTAAACTGCTTGCGATGAACAGAAACGTGATCGAACTTCTTTAAGCCAAAAATGTATTGAATACATAAATTTTGCAAGCGCTCAAGTTTAATAATTTGCTCCTCTATAGCATCCACATAACAAACATCAGCGTAATCTAAAATTGGTAAGATAAGAGTCTGGACTATAGATATCTTAGTAGACAAGAGTAGAAAACTCTGAAGACGTTTTAGAGAATGAAAGGCATGAAATATTTTCCTACTTACATCCGTAATATGAGCGCCCCAAGTCAGATTGCAGTCAAAAATAACGCCTAGGTTCTTGGCAGTATCTGAGTAGGGAATAGTGGTACCATCGATTCGGAGAAATCGAGCAAGCCACGCGCATATCTTTTGCCTATTATCAAGGCTTGGATTTATTGTGAGACCAAAAGGATTCGCCTATTCGCTAATCTTATTTAAGTCATCATTCATAGCTTCAATCGCCAAGTTAGCTTCAGATGCCACAAAATTACGATATAACTGCAAATCGTTAGCATAGAGGTGGTAATTAGATGATATGACCTTAGTAATACAATTAATAAAAACGGCAAAAAGCAGAGGAGATAGGACTCCACCTGGAGGTACACCCGCAGTTACATTATACCATTGGGAGTATATTTCACCTGAACGAACACATTGAGAACGATCCAGAAGATAGGAGTCAAACCATAGAATAACAGATCTAGACACATTAATCGACTTAAGGATACTTATAAGGATATCAAAATTGACAGAATTAAAGGCACTGCTGAAATCTAGTAGAACAAGAACTGTTAAAATCCATGGTCCATATTCCAACGAATATCGTCAGTAACTTTAAGAAGGGCAGTTGTTGTACTATGACTAGGTCGGAAACCAGATTGATATGGACATAAAATATTGTTACTGTTGAGAAAGGCTGAGAATTGCTTGTGGACAATGTGTTCAAGAACTTTAGAAAGAAATGGCAAGATAGAAATACGACGAAAGTGAGAGGGAGATGAAGGATTAGATATTTTAGGGACAGGGATAATGTGAGCTAATTTCCATGATGACGGAAAACAACAAGAAGATAATGAGAAATTAAAAATGTGAGTAAGAACAGGTAGAAGAAAAAATAGAATAGGCATTATCATATTAGAGCAAATGCAGTCATTTCCAGCAGCCGTAGATGATATAGCCAAAATTGAACGGTTAGTATCGTCTTCAGTGACTAAAGAAAAACCAAAAGTGGCACACTGCAGAGCTGGGTGCTTCGCCAATTCAAACATTGACCTAGTTTTATCACGTGCAGAGATAGAAATTTGGCTTTGTTATAAAACAAGGTTACAAATCGAAATATTCAGACACAAAAATAAGTTTTTCTTTAAATACTGTTACAACGTGAAAAGTAAAACAATATTATAATAAATCGCATCCAAAATACTGATACAATACAAAATATATTACTTTATTTATATAGAAAAATGGAGCTAGTTTGATTCAATTATTTTCATTGTCAATCTTTTCTTTCTTTTTTTCTTTGAATTTCAATGATGTTTCTCGAGGAATAAAAACTGTCAGTATGGAATCGCTATAGCTGCTAGGTGCCCCGTTGTTTTTCGATAGTATTAAACCTGTTTTAAAAACAAAATCTGATCAGTTTTTAACCACGTTGATTAATTGTACAAGATGACGTTGTGATCAGGATTAAAAAAGGAATGCTTCGGTGGTTTGGTCTTGTAGAAAGAATGAAAGAGGAAAGAGTGACAAAGCAAATTTATGTTGCAGAAGTGAACGGCAGGGTCGGGAAGGGACGCCCTAGACGAAAGTTATCGACCAAATCGGCGATACATTAAAAATGGGCCAGATTAGGAGTACCCTTAACCGACGAGCGTGTATGCGTAGGTATATGGATGTGGAGGAAGCGAGAGAGGTGTGTCAGGATCGTGCCAAATGGAAGTCCGTAGTCTCTGCGAGAATTCACAGGATGCTTTGGGTATATTTTGTGACCTATCCAAAGCCTTCGATTGTGTTCACCATGAAACATTAATCAGGAAACTTAAACACTACGGTGTAAGAAGTGATGCTCTTAAATTAATTATTTCATATTTAAGTAAGAGAACGCAAAAAGTTGTCATTAACAGTATGAGTTCTTCCGGGTCGATGGTACAGATGGGCGTGTCTCAAGGCTCAATTCTAGGCCCCTTTCTGTTTCTTGTATACATTAATGACTTACCTTACATAGTAGGAGATAACCATGATATAGTATTATTTGCAGATGACACTTCTTTAATTTTCAAATTAAGTCGACAATTGCTAAAATATGACGAAGTAAATAATGCTATATCTAAATTAGTAAATTGGTTCAATGTTAATAATTTGCATTTAAATGGCACTAAAACGAAATGTATGAAATTTATGACTCCAAATGTCAAACAATTAAATACTAATGTAATTTTAAATGGGGAGAAACTGAGTCTTGTAGATACCACCATTTTTCTTGGAATCACACTAGACGCGAAGCTTCAATGGAGCCCCCATTTATCATAACTAGCAAGCAGACTTAGTTCTGCAGCATATGCTGTAAAAAGATTAGAAGTCTTACCAGTATTGAAACAGCTAGACTAGTTTACTTTAGCTATTTTCGTAGCATAATATCGTATGGTATTTTACTATAGGGACACGCAGCTGACACTGAAATTATATTTGTTTTACAGAAGAGGGCCATAAGAGCAATTTATGATTTAAAGCCTAAAGAGTCGCTGCGACAAAAATTTAAGGAAATTAATATATTAACTTTGGCCTCTCAATACATTTATGAAAATGTAATGTACGTACACAAAAATAAAAGTAGTTTTACAAAAATAAGTGATATTCATTCTGTAAATACTAGGAACAGACACAAGCTAGTAGTACCGGTTACTCGACTCCATCGAGTCAGTAATTCATTCTTGGGACGATGTATACGCTTTTACAACAAAATTCCAGAAAATATACAAAATTTGACCTGCTCAAAGTTCAAAAACTTTATTAAACTAAGTTTGTATAAAAAGGGTTATTATAGTATTAAAGAATTTATAGATGATAATAACCCCTGGAAATGAGGTGATCGCTACCAAGCTATTTCTAATTTGTTGTGTTGTTAATTTGTGTAACATACATGATTGTAAGCTGTTATTTAAAAAAAAAAAAGTCCCGCTGGGTTTCTTGCTGGTTCTTCCCAGGACAGAGGTTTTTTTTTCGAACCAGTGGTAATTATACAAAGGAGTGACTTTCAATAAGCATTATTTATAATCTATATTGAATAAAAAAGTTTCTGTTTCTGTTTCTGTTTCTGCCTACCCCTCTGGGTGACAGGCGTGAGTGTTTATGTTATGTAATTGTATAAATTAAGCCCCCACATAGCTCTTACTACTTTAAAATATTGTCTCCTTATACCTAGATTTACATACTTACTCCGCTCGAGTCCAGTCTGGAAATGTTCGGATATTTTAAAAGATATTGATAAAAATCTTAAAATAGCTATAGAAAAACTTTTAATTTAACTTTAAATACAACAGCCTGGGCTCACCTATATACTTTACCTATAAAATTTGGTGGCATTGGTGTGAGAAATCTTTCTAGCGTTGCATTGCCTGCTTTCCTTGCTTACGTGCATAGTGTCGGTGACTTATATAACATAACCAACAAAAACAGTGGGATATTCCATTGGTACGGAGCGTGCAGAAAGATTTGTTTCATAATTTCCATAGTGACCAAGATAAGGCACGCCTTCTGGCTGTTTCGACTAAGGAATCTAGTCACTGGTTATACGCTTTATCATAAAGTAATCTAGGCACATTACTTGATAGGGAAAGCTTGCGCATCGCCGTAGAAATCAGACTAGGAGCGGCGCTTTGTCAACTCCATCAGTGCCCCTGTGGTAGCAGCATCGACAAGTTTGGGCTCCACGGACTTGCATGTAAGAAAAGCGCTGGTAGGTTTTCACGACACAGTTCTTTGAACGATGTTATCCGAAGGGCTCTTGTCTCTATAAATGTTCCCTTGGTTTTAGAGCCTTGTGGAATATTTAGAGACGATGGCAGGAGACCCGACGTTATGACATTGGTCCCTTGGGAGAGAGATAAAGCCCTAGTGTGGGATGCTATTTGCGTAGACACTCTGGCGGGCTCTCATCTCAGGGGTACCTCGTTTAGAGCCTGATTTGTGCCATTTGCTGTAGAGACTATCGGTCCGTGGGGTCCACGTCGGGTGAAGTTCCTAAAGGAACTCCATCCGCGGCTGGCCGTTGCTGCTGGTGATAAGAGGGCTGGTTCTTTTCTCGCTCAAAGGCTAAGTATAGCCATTCAGTGGGGAAACGCAGCCAGCGTTATTGGCACGATACCGCGGGGAGTAGGACTATATGATAATTAAGTTTCTAGTTTTAGTTTTTTTATACTATTATTATAGTATTTAATATTCTTTGACAATAAACTGTAATTATTCGACTTGTAACTGTTCATTAGATAAATAATTGACGTAAGCAAAAATATTTTACCCGTCTAAAACACTGTTGTATTTTGATATGTAACACTTCTTGTCTCAACAAACGCACGTCTACCTTTTGTAGTGTTACAATGTAACACTAATAGAGATCATTCTGGAGTCAAAATGCTGTAGTCATGCACCGTTACAACTTCATCTAACGGCGAATTTTAGAATTACAGATGTAACCATTTTGGAGAAGATAGTTCTTTTAATAAGTATTTTAATTAATTAAATAATTTAAATAAGTATTTTATTTTAATTTATTTTGTTGAATAAGGGTGATAAACGAGCACACGGTCCACCTGACGGTAAGTGGTGGTACAGACCCTGCCAGCTATCGGCCAATTTCAATTACCTCCATACTCTGCAAGATTATGGAGCGTATATTGAACGCCAACCTCATGGCATACCTAGAGAAGAATGATCTCCTCAGTGAGCGCCAATACGGGTTTCGCCGAAATCGATCAAAGCGTATGCTATTCACATATCTGGTAAAAACCTCGAGAACAGTGGTACACTTGTTATTTCCCTCGATGTTTCGAAGGCTTTTGACAGGGTTTGACACGTAGTCTATTGGGCAAGCTTTCAGCGTACGGCTTATCCCCTTGCCTGATTGACTAGGTGAAGGACTTTCTGAGTGAACGATTTCTCCAAGTCGTCATTGATAGCTGCTCGTCCTGTTCTATCGCGACAAACTCCGGAGTCCCTCAGGGGCCCGTCCTCTCCGCAACTCTCTCCTGCTATATATAAATGATCTGCTCATTCCCGGTTCTATGGCTATGCAGACGACAGCACAGTTGTGGAGAGATACCAACCAAGTACTCCGGCTAGTCCTAACAGTCCTAACAGTCCTAACGAGAGGCTATGGTAGAGCGTTTATATGTTTATTTCTTTAAGTTTTTCTCCGAGGGTCTCAATTTAGGTTATAAATCGCCCGTACGGCTCTGTTTTTGCAAAACAAATATAGCTTCAATATCAGTAGCATTACCACATACCAAAATTCCATAAGACATTACGCTATGAAAGTAACTAAAATACTCTAATCTAGCTGTCTCAAAATCTGTGAGACTTCTAATCTTTTTGTACAGCATTTGCAGCACAACTAAGTCTGCTTGCTAATTTAGATATATGGGGGCCCCGTTGAAGTTTTTCCGCAATAGTAATACCAAGAAAATAGTGGTATCCACAAGACTCAACTCCTCCCCATTTAAGAGCACATTGGTTTTCGAATGTTTTACATTAGGTATTGTAAATTTAATACATTTTATCTTATTGCCGTTTAAGAGCAAATTGTTGGCGTTAAACCAATGTACTAATTTCGATAGAGCATTATTTACATCGTCGTAATTAATTGACTGCCGTTTTAGTTTGAAAATTAAAGAGCTATCGTCAGCAAATAATACTATATCGTGATTGTCCTCTAAAAGATAAGGTAAGTCATTAATATAAATTAAAAACAGAAATAGGCCAAGAATCGAACCCTGAGTAATGCCCATTGATACTACCGATCCGGAGGAACCTTTACCATTGATCACGACTATTTGAGTTCTGTTACTTAAATATGAAGTAATAAGTCTAAGCGCTAAAATTTTTATACCGTAATGTTGTAGTTTTCTGATTAATGTCTCATAATGAATACAATCGAAAGCCTTCGAAAGATCACAGAAAATACTAAGGCACCTTGTGAATTCTCCCAGGCATTAAAATATATTTCATAAGCTGAACACCGGCGTCACACGTCCAGCGACCCCTTGTAAAACAAAATTGGTTTTTATGAAATAATTTAGTTGTATTAAAAAAAATTAACAATTGATTAAAAATTATTTTTCAAAAATTTTACTGAGAGTTGGTAGTACAGAAATAGGTCTAAAATTAGCGGGGTCCAATGTACTATCAGATTTACTTTTTACTTTATTAAATCAGGAAGCACACCAGAATCGATACAAGTATTAAAAATAATAGCAAGATGAGGTGCAATTAAATCTATTATGGACGCAATAACTGTAACGGAAATCTGCGGTTTTCTTTACATCTTAGATTATTGATAAGTCATCGCGCGCTCTGACCGCGCTAATCAATAATCTCAGCTTTACATCAATGGTTTTGAATTATTTTACAATATCTTGCGTAATACTTTTTTAAATCTAAATTATTTTAAACAGGTATTAACATTCTCTTTGAGTAATGACTCGGGGACAGTTGGAGAAGTATTCAATGACTGTTGTCAAGGTAAGAACATCATAGATTAGGAGATGGTGACAGAAAATAGTCTCCCATTTTCTCCTGCATACCTTTTTAAGAATTGATAACTAACCCTAAAATATGAAAGATAGAGGGGTTTTGAGCCCTTGCGCGCTTGCACGTCATAAAGAAAATGGCTTCTCTTTGTGTAAAGAATTTTAGTATTTTTCCGTGACATTATATTGCATGCCTTTGTAATATAACGTATTTGGAACAAATTTAAGCTATAATAATTGATGGCATGCAATTCGCGACGGCCGACGGGGCGCAAAGGGTTACGTAGAAATGAAAAAAAAATAGAACATTTCCGTGTTTACAAATTGCATGCCGTTGTAAAAAATAGTTTTATTTTAATCTCGAAAATACTTTACGAAAATTGGCATACACCCCTCGTATGACCAAGGGTGGAAAATATTAGGAAAATGTTGTGAAAATTCAATATAACTTGTCCGTGATTTCAAACTATTTCTAATAAAGATAAATATTAATTTTATGACCAAATAATTCTGAAATACACATGGCATGCATGTTGCACATGATCTTTTTATTATAAATAATAACAAAAGTTGCAAAAAATTTAATAAACCTCTTTTTTGTCGATATTCCACGCATTAGAACCAAATGGTTTATTTCTACTTTTGTAATGCGTACAGCAAAGGAGTGGAATAATTTGCCGGCGTCTATCTTTCCGTCCGAATACAATCTGGGCGTCTTCAAGGCAAGAGTGAATAGGCTTTTGTTACGCTAAGATAGTGCGATTTACCATCTAGGGTTGCATCGCCACTTACCACCATGTGGGATTGTAATCAATCACTGGCTTATAAGTCAATCACTGGCTTACAAGTCTCTCGTTAACAACGTTGTAAAGATCGGGAGTGTGTCGACCAGGGTTGCGTACCTTATACTCAGAATCACCAAACGGTATTCGCTGAAGGTCATACAGGTTTACGCACCAACCTCGGCACACCCCGATGAGGAGGTGGAGGAAATGTATGAGGATATCTCTAGAGCCATGCATTCCTCCAAAACCCAATATACGGTGTTAATGGGAGACTTCAATGCAAAACTAGGCACAAGAGAGAACGGTGAGCTGAAAGTAGGGAAATTTGGAATAGGGCAACGGAACCCAAGGGGCCAGCAGCTGGCCGACTTCATGGAGAAAGAGGGACTCTTTATGATGAACTCTTTCTTCAAGAAGCGGCCCCACAGGAAGTGGACCTGGTGGAGCCCCGACGGTTCGACAAAAAATGAGATTGACTTCATTATGACGACCAGACGACAACTGTTCAGTGATGTCTCAGTGATCGCGAGGGTGAAAACCGGCAGCGATCACCGAATGGTTAGAGGCACACTGAACCTAAATGTTAAGTTGGAGAGGTCTCGTCTGATGAAGTCAACGCTCCGTCCTCCTCGTGCTCTAATCCAAAGTCCCGAAACCTTTCAGCTCGAGTTACGAAACCGTTTTCAGTGCCTAGAAGACTGCAATGAAGTGGACGATATGAATGACAAGCTCGTGGAAACTGTCCATGCGGTCGGAGCTAAGTTCTGCAAGACCCGCCGCAGAAGAACACAAAAACTCTCCGATCACACTCTTAATCTCATGGCTGTTAGACGGGAGATGAGGCTACATTCTTCAACAGATTTGACAGCATACAGGCAACTGAACAGACAGATCTCCAAATGCATGCGGCGGGACTTACGCAACTTCAATACAGCTCGTATTGAAGAAGCGATCGAGCGGAACCAAGGCTCCAAAGTCTTTGCCAGAGATCTGTCTGCCAGAAAGAGCCAACTGTCAAAGCTGAAGACCGAATGTGGCAGCATCGTTTCCGGGGCACCTGAGATTTTGAGTGAGATTGAGAGGTTCTATGGGCAGCTGTACACGTCATCGTTGGAGCCACACGCAAGTGTGAGTAACGATCCAAGAGCGAGTCTTATCCGACACTATTCCGAAGATATCCCGGACGTCAGTCTGAGCGAGATTAGAATGGCTCTCCAGCACCTTAAAAACGGCAAGGCCCCAGGCGAGGATGGAATTACAGCGGAGCTTCTGAAAGCGGGTGGAAGACCGGTACTTGAAGTCCTTCAGAAGCTCTTTAATTCCGTCCTCCATGGTGGCATAACACCGGAGGCGTGGAGCAGAAGTGCGGTGGTCTTGTTCTTCAAGAAAGGTGACAACGCTCTCTTGAAGAACTACAGACCGATTTCCCTTCTGAGCCGCGTCTACATGCTGTTTTCGAGAGTCATTACGAATCGTCTTGCGCGCAGACTTGACGACTTCCAGCCTCCCGAACAAGCCGGTTTCCGAAAGGGCTTTAGCACCATAGACCACATACATACCCTACGGCAAATTGTACAGAAGTCCGAAGAGTACAATTTGCCACTATGTCTGGCGTATGTGGACTATGAGAAAGCCTTTGATTCCGTCGAAATTTGGGCGGTGCTGCAGTCCCTTCAGCGGTGCCAAGTTGACTGTCGGTATATCGAAGTGCTGAAGTGTTTGTACAGTAGGGCTACGATGGCTATCCGAGTACAGAACCAGAGTACGAAACCCATCCAATTGCAGAGAGGTGTAAGACAGGGTGATGTTATATCCCCGAAACTCTTCACCGCTGCATTGGAAGACGTTTTCAAGCTTCTGGACTGGAAAGGATGCGGTATTAACATCAATGGCGAATACATCACTCACCTTCGATTTGCCGACGATATAGTCCTTATGGCAGAATCGCTGGAGGACCTAAGCACTATGCTCAATGACCTCAATAGTGTCTCCCAACGGATAGGTCTTAAGATGAACATGGACAAAACAAAGATCATGTTTAATGTCCATGTCACACCTATGCCGGTAGTTGTTGGGAGCACTAAGCTCGAAGTTGTTGACGAGTATGTTTACCTGGGACAAATAGTCCGACTAGGTAAGTCCAACTTCGACCGAGAGGTCAATCGACGGATTCAACTCGGCTGGGCAGCGTTCGGGAAGCTACGACACATCTTCTCGTCAGACATACCTCAAAACCTTAAAACGAAATTGTACAACCAGTGCGTGTTGCCAGTGATGACTTACGGAACTGAGACGTGGTCCTTCACTGCTGGCCGTATGAGGAAGCTCAAGGTCGCTCAGCGAGCTATGGAGAGGGCTATGCTCGGAGTTTCTCTGCGTGATAAACTTAGGAATAAGGATATCCGCAGTAGAACCAGAGTAACCGACATAGCCCAACGGATTAGTAAGCTGAAGTGGCAGTGGGCCGGCCATATAGCTCGAAGAACCGACGACCGATGGGGAAGAAAGGTTCTCGAGTGGCAGCCTCGTACCGGTAGGCGAAGTGTAGGGCGTCCCCCCACGAGATGGAGTGACGACCTGGTAAGACATGCAGGAAGTCGATGGATGCAGGTGGCTCAGGACCGTGCTTTGTGGCATTCTTTGGGGGAGGCCTATGTTCAGCAGTGGACTTGTGAAGGGCTGTAATGATGATGATGATGATGACTGGCTTATAATAATTAAGAAAAGTGGTGGCTGCAGCCCATAGACATCTACATCTATCCTCGATTTAGAATCAAAATGGAGATGCGTTGTCACACGTGAAGATTAAGATGGAATGCCTCGTTTCCAGTAAAAAGGGTTCTCTACACTCACCATACAAAAAACAGCAGCATAAAGCTGGTATTTTCGTGACGATTAAGTCAAATTCTGTCTATAACGGGAGGAGCACATGTCCGACAATGGACTTTTACGGGTTGCTGATGAAGATGATGAGACTTGTAGAATCGGTGGATGCTCAGATGATCGATGATGGTGGTTTGACTATGAGTAGTCGCAGTCTTTAGTAAAAACCCACGTACAGCAGGTAAAAAAAAACAGTGAAAAAGTTAATGTTTAATTACTTAATCGTTAAATTTGGTAACGCACATGCAATGAGGGCTAATAATCTTCCACTCACCAGATGTCGCTACTAGCAACTGAGGTAAAGTTTTTTGTAACACAATGCGTCAGTGACTTGATTTTTAATTTCTTGCACATTATAACTCTTTTTTTTTAAAGTCGTCTTTTAGTTATATTTTAGTTTGGTTTATTCATTTCTAATGTAATTAATACAAAATATAACTAATAATACAGAAAGAAACCTTAAAAATTACATTTTCCTAAGAAATTATCGTACCCGCAATGAAATCTGTCAAATATTTTACCTCACTCGAAAGTGGCGCCGCCCTGGTGGCAGAAAAAGTCGTGGATGCCCTCATCCCCTTGGTGTTTCAGTTGTTCATGGGCGGCAGTAATCACTGACCATCAGGTGAGTCGATTGCCCGTTTGCCCCCTCTTAAATAAAAAAAGTTACCGTTACTATCTATCAGAAGTCCACTGCTGATGTTCAGGCCTATACCTCCCCTATAAATTGCCACGCAAAGGTGATATTTGCCATAGTTGCCACGCAGATGTTTCAAATATCTCTAAATTATACAAAAATTAATTGCAGTCCGTTAGTCTCGCTAAAACTTAAAAACGGCTCGACGGATTTTGATGATTTTTTTTTTATAAGATAATAGTGACAAACGAGCACACAGTCCACCTGATGGTAAGTGGCTGCTGCGGCCCATATACATCTACATCTATCCTCTATTACAATTCAAAATGTAGATGCGTCGTCACCCGTTAGGACTAAGATGGAATGCCTCACTTACAGTAAAAAGGGCCTCCGGCCACCTGCACTCACCAAGCGAAACGCAGAGGTGAACCTCTACTTCACGCTGGTTTTCTGTGAGGTCGTTGTACCACGCCGGTTCGAGCCGGCCCGTCCGTGCGACAGCAAAAGCTGCCGCGTGGCTCTACCACTGTTAATATAATAATTCTTTGTATGTGTTTGAATGGGTCTTGGACTTACTTACTTAGGCTTAGATAACCGAGATTTTGGACCCGCTAGGTGTTGCTGTGGTCCAAATCCAGAAATCACTGGTGCGAAGTCGTGTCGGATCGCTGGTATTATATGAAAATCAATTGCAGTCCGTTAGTCTCGCTAAAACTCAAAAAGCGGCCAAGTGCAAGTCGGACTCGCCCATGAAGGGTTCCGTAGCAGCAAGTAACATAATTTACGGTTTATGACGTATTAAAAAAAACTACCCACTAGATCTCGTCCAAACCAATTTTCGGTGGAAGTTTACATGGTAATGTAGATCATATATTTTTTTTAGTTTTATCATTCTCTTATTTTAAAAGTTACAGGGGGGGGAACACATTTTACCACTTTGGAAGTATCTCTCGCACAAACTATTCAGTGTGCCTAGTGCGAGATGTTGTTTTTACGCACTCGATACCGAAAAAGTTAACTACAATTTGTATGGAATAAAATCAGCGTCAACTAGTGGCAATAATCGGAATCATCATCGAGCATTGACTCTCATTCGTCAGTGAGAACGTTAACGCACGTGATTGGTTGGAGCGGCAATTTCGATCATTTGAGACGTTAAAACTTTACGCGGTCGATATCGAAAGAGTATTCACCTAAATGTTTACAGTGAGATAGAAGAGTGAGAATAATTGTTGAAGAGTTAGTTTTATTTCATTTTGTGAGAACGATATATAATTTAGGCAGGACGTTTTTTTTTTCGTTATGAGGATGTTTGCAGCCACAAAGGCATTAATAACTAATAATAATAGACTATGACTGTTATTATAAAGCCAGTGTTGAAGCAAGAGCTTGTGCATATTTTAGTCCGTTGTTACACCCCAATGACAGGTAATTTAAGGATAGATATCGCCTTTTACAAAAAAGTATTCAAGTTTTTGTGTAAATAGCGTTTGATAAATCCAAGTTCCTACCATCACTATTTAATAATTAAGTCAGTAGGTAGTAAGCAAGTATCATAATTTCACTTAACACTAAGTAACTAAAGTCCATTTACTGCTCCATAAATGTCACCATAAAATCATATTAGAATGAAAACATCTTCATGTTTTTTTGCTTTCAATTTAATACTCTCAATAATTAACATTAAAATAAAGTGGCTAATTCTCAATCTCATAATACTAACCACAAACTGTCGAAACCTTGATCAAATTACGAAACATAAACAAATAGCTAATAAACCTAGCAAGCTAACAGCATAGCAAAGTGGCGAAGCAATCAGCTTTTTTTTTGAGCAATCAGTTTCAAAATAGGAGATTCAGATGTCTAGGTGATCAGTAATCGATTGCTGAAAACAGAATTTGAAAATTCGAAACCGTTCTCGAGATAATCGTCGGACATACAGACGGACAGACATCGTGAAATCAATAAACCTAGCAAGCTAACAGCATAGCAAAGTGGCGAACCAATCAGCTTTGTAGCGGTTTCTAACGGTTGCCGTTGAGCAATCAGTTTCAAAATAGGAGGTTCAGATGCCTGGGTGATCAGTAATCGATTGCTGAAAACAGAATTTGAAAATTCGAAACCATTCTCGAGATAATCCTGGGACAGACGGACAGACGGATAGAAGGACAAACATCGTGAAATCAATAAGTGTCTTCGCAAGCTTCGCCACTTAATAAATGTCTTCGCAAGCTTCGCCACTTAATAATGAATTGTGATTCCGATTATTGCCACTAGTTGGCGCTAATCTTATTCTATACAAGTTAATAGTGGTAGAGCCACGCGGCTTTTGCTGTCGCACGGATGGGCCGGCTCGAACCGGGGTGGTACCACGACCTCACAGAAAACCAGCGTGAAGTAGAGGTTTACCTCTGCGTTTCGCTTGGTGAGTGCAGGTGGCCGGAGGCCCTTTTTACTGGAAATGAGGCATTCCATCTTAGTCCTCACGGGTGACAACGCATCTGCATTTTGATTCGTAATCAAGGCTAGATGTAGATATCTATGGGCCGCAGCAACCACTTACCATCAGGTGGACTGTGTGCTCATTTGTCACCCTTATCCTATAAAAAAAAAATACAAATCGTAGTTAACGTTCTCGATATCGAATGCGTAAAAACAAAATCTCGCACTAGGTACACAGTTTAGAAAAAAATGATATAAGAAACCTTAATATCATTTTTGAAGACCTATCCATAGATACCCCACACGTATGGTTTTGATGAAAAAAAATTTTTTGACTTTCAGTTCTAAGTATGGGGTAACCCTAAAATTTATTGTTTTTTTTCTATTTTTGTGTGAAAATATTAATGCGGTTCACAAAATACATCTACTTACTAAGTTTCAACAGCATAGTTCTTATAGTTTCGGAAAAATTGGCTGTGACATACGGACGGACAGACAGACAGACAGACATGACGAATCCATAAGGGTTCCCTTTTTTGCCATTTGGCTATGGAACCCTAAAAATGACTTGACCCATGTAATGAAATGTTGTGTGTTTGAATGGGTCCCTGGATGGTTTAAAGATGGATTTGATTTGATTGGATGCAAAGTCGGAGCAAATCACTAGTTTCAAATATTTGGTGATATTCATCGCATTGTACTCGCGATGTTTTAAATACAATGGTGTCAACAGGAAAAGCGCAGTAATATTGTTCTATTTGTTAATTTGTTTTTGGCTGTCATTCAATATGTTTGCGATTCATTGATATTTAGCATAACTTGTAATGTTTTTTCTACGCGCAGTATTTTAAAAGTCGACGTTTGCACCAAAATAGCTCAAGCTTATTAGAATTCATTTGAAATAAAAATTAATGAACTAAAAAGGAGATTGAATAATTATAATTAAAAATGTTCTACAGCCGACTTCAATATAGGTTATTTAAGAATAACTCAAAAACCATTGGTCTGACCTTGATCAAATTCATATGGGACCACACGAGAACTATCAGCTTTCATATAAAAAAAGAATCATCGAAATCGGTTCAACCAGTACAAAGTAATGAGGTAACACACATAAAAAAACACATACAGTCGAATTGAGTACCGTCTCCTTTTTGGAAGTCGGCAGAAAAAGGAGATCGATTGAATGTTTTTATAATCATAAACATAACATAAACACTCACGCCCGTCACCCAGAGGGATAGGCAAATACATTTAGCACGATCCTGACACACCTAACTTTTCCTTTTACATCCATATACTCACGCCTGCATGCTTCGCCATTAAGGGATTTTTTTACAGAAGAGGGGGCAAACGAGCATGCGGCTCACCTGATGGTAAGTGACTACCGCCGCCCATGAACAACCGCAACACCAGGGGAATTGCAGATGCGTTGCCGGCCTTTTAGAAAGGTGTAAGGTCTTTCTTGAAGGTTCCTAAGTCGTACCAACTAAATTACTCTAAATTTTGCCAATCTTCAATACTCGTATATCGCCAATTTGGTCGATAAACGCCTAGGGCATCCCTTGCTGACTCTGTCATTCACTCTCTTTCCACATTCATTCTTTCTACATGACCAAACCACCGAAGCATTCCTTTCTTAAACCTATTCACATCAACCATTTTAAAATCAGTTAGGAAATAGTTTTTAACAAACATTTCAAGACTTCATATCTATCAATTGCGAGAGTAGTGGTTTTTACTCGATACACACACACACATATATATATATATATATATATACATATATATATATATATATATATATATATACATATATATATATATATATATATATATATATATTAGATATATAGATATATAAAAAATACAAGATACACAGGTCTTAATGTTAAAGGCATTCTTTACCAATCAACTCATGGAGTGATGAGAATTGAACGTATTTATAAGTGTAGCAATTATAGTGGTAGAGCCACGCGGCAGCTTTTGCTATCGCACGGATGGGCCGGCTCGAACCGGGGTGGTACCACGACCTCACAGAAAACCAGCGTGAAGTAGAGGTTTACTTCTGCGTTTCGCTTAGTGAGTGCAGGTGGCCGGAGGCCCTTTTTACTGGAAATGAGGCATTCCATCTTAGTCCTCACGGGTGACAACGCATCTGCATTTTGATTTGCAAAAGAGGATAGATGTAGATGTCTATGGGCCGCAGCAACCACTTACCATCAGGTGGACTGTGTGCTCGTTTGTCACCCTTATCCTATAAAAAAAATTAATTGAAAAAAAAACATTCGATAGAACACTCGATTGGAACGAAGGTCCTTTAGTAGTATATTATTGTTGATAAACGTATTATATTATTGATTAACAAATACAAATAAATTATCTAGATATATAGATAGTTGATAAGTCAGCGCCCTAAGGCATTAAATTAAAGAGAAGTATTCGCATGTATGTATTTTATAATGATTTCTTAAATTTACGCGAACACTACACATTGAATAAAACTAGTTTAAACCACACGCAAAAAGAGGGATGTTATAAATTTGTCCGTGTGTCTGCCTGTGTGTCTGTCTGTCTGCGGCACCGTAGCTCTTAAACGTTTGGACCAATTTGGGTGCATTTTTTTTAAAGCAGGTTTTCTAGCATTGGTTCTTAGACATGTTTTATCAAAATCGGTTCAGCTGTTTGAAGATCATCAGCTGTTTTCATTTCGGTTTTTTTTTAACTTTCAAATTAAGTTATTACGGATATTATTTATCGTGCGATAATTTTTTTTCCATATGAGTATGTCACTTTTATTTTTCAATATGGGAGACAATAAAGTGAAATACATTTTACCACCAAAGTGTTCCTTTCTATTGCCCTCAAAATGGCTTTCAACAGCCACCTTTATTTCATTGTCATCGACAAATCTACGATCCCGTAATTCCTTTTTCAATTTGGAAAAAAGGAAATAGTCGTTGGGAGCCAGACCTGGACTGTGGAGTGCGTGGTGAATTTACGAGAGGCCCGTGTTTTGGCCCATGTTTTGCAAAAACAGCACTCCGCGAGCTAACTTCCAACACATCCTTCGCTTCTGTAGGACTGCCTCTCGTACCTGAGCCAATGAATTTATTTAATTTTGATCGTACATAATATTCCCTGTTGGCAAGTAATCAATCAGCAAAACACCTTCTTTGTCACATAAACAGTCGCCATAAGCTTTGATGCCGACTTTTGAATCTTGAATTTCTTCGGCGGCTTTTCTCCTTTTTTCACCCATTACGTGGACTCCTGTTGGGATTCCGGATCATATGTGCGAACCCAGGTAGCAGGCATCTTGTAGACTCTAGACTCTAGATCTTTGTCGGCATCAATGAAATTAATGCCAATTTTATGCGTGCTTGGTAAAGAAATACATCGTGAGGAAACCTGCATGTATTTCGAGGATATATAAATAAGTCCGCCAGCACGCACTGGAGTGACACGGCGGACTAAATGCTATATAATGTCCTCCAGATCGAGCTACAATCACAGCAGCCAGTTTCAACAAATACTAACCTTCTACGCAGAACAGGGTTATTATAGTGCACGAGTGTATGCGCAAGCACAGGTGCACCTTTCACGTGGTAGGGCCTTTAGTTATATTAGTTGTCGCGGTCAGGGGTGACAACGCATCTGCATTTTGATGCTTAATCGAGGATAGATATAGATGTCTATGGGCCACAGCATCCACTTACTACCAGGTGGACTGTGTGCTCGTTTGACAACCATATTCTATAAAAACTCTCTATTCCCTCATTCATAGTATGATCGGCTGGCAATGCGAATCCACCGGAGAGATATTTCTAAAAGTAGAATTATTTAAAAAAAAAACCGGCCAAGTGTGAGTCGGACTCGCGCACCGAGGGTTCCGAACAAATCCGTAGGTATATAAATTATTAAATATATTTTTATTATATGATGTAACTAAAAATGTATGCTTTTCGCAATTTTTCGCAATTTGTGCTATAATACGTTGCTTCTTACCAAATTTTAAGATTCGGAGTTCACGGGAAGTGCCCTATAGGTTTTGATTCCTTTGCGAATGTCGAAAATTTGCGGCATAAACGTATCTGTTGATTTCGTTGGCTTAGAAGTTTAATTTTTACACAGCTTCAAGGGAGAGTAGACTGGAGTATTTGATATGAATTTCAGCTTGATGACTCTACGCGTTCCTGAGAAAAAGGGTCTTGACAGACAAACAGACGGACAACAAAGTGATCCTATAAGGGTTCCGTTTTTTTCCTTCTGAGGTATAGAACTCTAAAAAAAAAGAGTTAAAAAATGTGAAAAACTTTAAGGAACAATTCACCGACACATTGTTTTCTGTATTTATCTAATACTCTAGAAACCGATAAATTTGTAATTAAAATTCTATTTCTCGATATGACATTGTGTAACATAAAACTCCACCTCAGTCCTTCTTAGCGACATCTGGTGAATGAAATACAATTGCAGTGTGGTTCCATGTTTTTTTTAATAATTTACTTGCTATCTTTAATCAATGGGCTAATCGTATTTAATCACCATTACTTATTTATGGAGGCTTTATTTACACACCAAGTACAAAAAGACGGTCTTATAGCAGCAAAGCATTCCTTAGCAATACCATTCTATTCCATAGTCTACCTCTACGGTAAGCAGGGAAGATACTATCGGTGCAAAGTTCAAACAATTATCCAAGTATTGTACATATTTCTGTCATTAAAAACAATATTACCTATATTTTAACTATCACTTACTATAAATATGATGAACGGTCGTAACTAGGGTTGTCAACCCTACTACATGATATAGTAGTATCCTACTAAATTAGTGATCAGAATACTATATTAAAAAAAAATATAATTTAGTCGAGGAAAGTGCTATATTTTAATATGACGCGAAGCTTACAGGTTAAAGGCAACAAAAAATATTCCTTCATGAAATTTTCAAACGTGATAGAGTCACGCTACAGCTATATTATGGTTGTAGCACGGATGGGTCGGCTCAACCGGGGAAGGACCACGCCCTCACAGAATACTAGCGTCAAATAGCAGCTTAACGCTGTTGTATTTCGTATGGTGAGTGTAGAGAACCTAAGACCCTTTTTACTGGAAATATACCTCATTTCCGCCGCGCTGTAGCTATTATATGGTTGTAACACGAATGGGTCAGCTCGACTGGGTAAGGACCACGCTCTCACAGAATACCAGCGTTAATATAGCAGTTTGATGCGGTTGTGTTTCGTATGGTACGTCTGTGCACCGGAGACACTTTTTACTGGAAACGTGTAATTTCATCTTAGACCTCTGGCGTGACAACGCATCTGAATTTTGACTCATAATCGAGGATATATGTAGATATCTATGGGCCTCAGCAACTAGTTACCATCAGGTAGACTGTGTGCTCGTTTGTCACACTTATTCTATAAAAAAGAAACATCTTCATCATTACAACCAACAATCGTTTAACAAAAATTCACAAATCTCCTTCTAAACATAGACGTCTCTTGAGGAATGCCTTAAATATGATTCTGAGCCACCTGCATTGACCTCCTGCATATTTACACCATCTATTCCGATATACTAAATTTTACACGTAATAATATATTGCCTCGAAAATTTGAAATCCAAAAAGTTGGCAGCCCTAGTCATAACCCTAAGTTCCAAAACGCGCGGGAAGCTTTGCTAAAGTCGCCATTGACTCGTTTAAGAGGGTCGTGATATATTTTCTATGTTATGTGAAATTCTCGACGTTCTACAACGAACGCCGTAATAAAATATTGTTATGTATTATATTCGCAAATTAAACGATCCAGGGTCAAATAGTCGCATTATAAGCATACAAATTAGTCGAGTTCTGCGCGGACGAAGCCCGCCGCGTTTGGACTGTTAATGAATTCAAAATTTACGAACTGCCGGTTACATAATGTGACGTAAAGTGTACAGAGTAATTATTAAACTTAGTTTTAGTATAAATACATCATCTATAGCAGTAGAATTTTAGTATTATTCTTAATTTTGAAATATAATATTATAAATAATATTATAAATTTAAAAATATATTTTTGAAATAATTATAAATTTGCAGAGAAGGTTTAGAATAAGTAACATAGGCAAATGGTGAATAAATATTTTTTAAACAAAATATCAAACATTCTGTCCTTTTTATTTTTTAAATTCAAAATGCGTGGCAATGCGTTATTTTAACTGATTTTCCTACATACGCACACATTGGTAAGGGTCGATCGGTAGGCAAAAACGTTTTTTCCCCATAAATCACATTCAATTTGGGATAATTTCAAATAAAAGTAGAAGCCTTATTTACTCGTATTTTCAAAAACCGCAATAACGGTATTAATTATTTATATATTTGAACTTAAGTTTAAAGTTTGGCTACTCTTTGAAAAATAACCCTGTAAATATATTCAAAATTATACTTACATATACCTACAGTTTATGTAGGTAGTCGATCAGCGAGGATGTGTCTAATATAATGTAGTATAATGGAATATTATAAGATCAAGGTAACAACTAGAATGTGGTCTAAGTTTTGTTTTTTCTTTCCATTCATAGGAGATGTGGTTTTTTATAGGATATGGGTGACAAACGGGCACACAGTCCACCTGATGGTAAATAGTTGCTGTTGCTCATACACATCTACATCCATCCTTAACAACGAATCAAAATGCAGATGAGTTGTCACCCGTGAGGATTAAGAAAGAATGCCTCGTTTCCAGTAAAAGGGGCCTGCGGTTCTCTACACTCACCATTCGAAACACAGCAGTGTTAAGCTGTTATTTTACGCTGGTATTCTGTGCGAGCGTGGTCCTTTTTCGGTGGAGCCGACCCATTCGTGATACAACTATACCAGTAATATAACTGCAGCATAGCTTTACCATGTATAAACCATGTGGACCAACCCTGAATAGGTTACACCGTTTAAGTAATAAAATAAAACCATTAATTTTCATAATTCACGTAGATATCACGTAACGTATCTACATTAAAAACAACATACTTTCTTAAGTGGTAAAATCGTAAGTAGTTAAATAAAAGTTGTGCAATTTTTTTGGATGCGTATTTCCACTAATATTTCCTGATCATAAAATTTTATCAATGGCCAAATAAATATTCTCTCTGTTTATGAGTGATCTGTGTTCACAACAATATTTTTATAGCGAAAAAATAATAGCGCGGCGCATAGACTTACGTACGTGCTAGCATGTAGGCATGTATTTTATTTGCGATTCCATCTAGCCGCGAATATTTAATACTGCAAATACAAATATACATAATTTGGCGGGCTTACACGTGCTGCTTGTGTCTTTTGGGTGCAAAATTCAGACATGTTTCTACATTTTTTTTTAATTACTTATATCATACCCATACTAGAGCCGTATTAGTTTAGGGACTAAGCGCTCGCTGTAAATTTTACAGTAGCGTTCGATCCCCGCCGGCATCAAGGCCAATTTTAACTGCAATATTAAGTATTGGTATCCCACATGCTCAACCGTGAAGGTAAAACATCGTGAGAAAACTTATATGTCTGAGCAGTGGCGTAGCTATGTAACCAAGAGCCCCCGGGGCAAAAATGAAATTGGGGCCCTATATGCAACTAAACTAAATACTTTAAAGGTGGAAAGATAAATTACTTCATCATCAGTTCCTTGTCGCCCACTGCAGTGCATAATAAAGCAAAGCTATGCAGGATGCGGTCTTTTTTTGCATTCTTCCCTTGAGGACAGGGGCGGGTATGCTTCTCGCCGGATGATCCCAACGTGAATCTCTCACTGATGTGGTACTTCAGGGAATGGAACTCTTAATTCATCTGTGGTGCCTGGTTTGATCGCTCCTGTAAAATTGCATCGCGCTATAATAGGAGTGTTTCACCAGCGCTGTTAAAAAAAGTATAATTTCGCCTTCACGTCGGTATGATACGGTTTACATAGCGCTCGGTGCGCATAATACTACTCTTCTTAGACGTCAAGTCGAGTGGGCTTAATGGAGTTCCCCCATTGTGCTGAAGAAGTGTGCTCCCCAGTTGGCACCGGTCGTAACGTGTTTTTTCTAATAATTTTCTCCCTAGGCGTAGTTCCGAACTCAGAGAAGAGAGCTTTAGTGAACCAGATCCCTAAAAAATAACCGAAAATCTACCGCTCAGACCTATTCAACTTGTTCTCCAAGAAAATGAATACCATTGTGAACTGCCAGCTCATGAGATTGAGGATCACCGACTGAAAAGTGACCACCAGTACGTATCTTCGTCGGGTTTGTTCAGCTAGTGATCTTCTGGCTTACCTAACTCATAAATCCGCTGTTATCCGACATCATAAATGGCCGTTAGTTTGGACATAGAGAAGGCGTTCCATCGGGTTTGGCATAAAGCGCTCCTTTCGAAGCTCCCTTCCTATGGGCTTTCTGAGAATTTGTGCAACTTTTTCATACGTGGTAGAGCCATGCTGCAGCTATATTAGTGGTATAGTTGTAGCACGAATGGGTCGGCTCGACCGGGGAAGGACCACGCTCTCACAGAATACCACCGTCAAATAGCAGCTAAACACTGCTGTGTTTCGTGTGGTGAGTGTAGAAAACCGAAAATCCTTTTTACTAGAAAAGAGGCATTCCTTAGTCCTCACGGGTGACAATGCATCTGCATTTTGATTCGCAAACGAGAATAAATGTAGATGTCTATGGGCCACAGCAATCACTTACCATCAGGTGGACTGTGTGTTCGTTTGTCACCTGATCCTATAAAAAAAAACAAAAAAACTGGATCAGCAGTTTTCTTGCAGATTGGAGCAACAAAGTCGTAGTAGAAGGTGCATACTCCATTTAAAAACCTATTTATGCTGATTTTCCACAAGGCTACGTGCTATCACCTACGCTGTTTCTTCTGCTTATCAATAATTTGTTTCAAGCCAGTAACGTGCACTGGTGATGCTTTATATACTGGATGTGCCTATATTTCTCGGAAAAACGTCACCGAGTATCAGAACAAACTTGTGTCTGAATTTGAGCCTTTGCCGGATAAGGTCTCAAATTGGGGCGACTAAATCTAATTAAGTTCAATGCCCAGACGACACAAGGTTGCGCGTTTACCACTAAAAAGAACCCCTTTGTCGTAACTCCTCAATTTCAGAGCACTCCTCTTGTTACCTCAACCAGTATCAGAATTTTTGGCGTCGACATATCGAATAACGTGCATTTCATGATCACTTGGAAGGGATTGGTCTCTAAAAAGCTTGGCGTGTTCAGCAGAGCGGGACAGTATTTTATGCCAGCATACTGCTTTAGAATACTGTTCTCATCCCTGGGCCGGGGCTCCCTAGTACCAGCTCCTTCCACTTGACCGCATCCAGCGCAGAGAGGCTCGAATCGTCAACGACCGAAGAAGACGAAAGACGAGACGAAGAGACGTTGCACCCCTTTGCATTTTCTATCGCTTTTACGACGGGGAATGTTCAGTGGAATTGTTCGGATTAATTCCACCCACAAAATTTCATCAACAAATTTCACGAATCCATATCATCGAGATGTTTGGCCGTCCACTACTATCCGATTTGCTAAGAGTTTTCTTCCTCGCACGACTGCTGTGTGGAATCGTTTAACACCAGCGTTTTTTTCGGACCGATACGACTTAGGGGCCCTCAAGAAACGAGCTTACTCCTTTTTAAAAAGCCGGCAACGCGTCTGCAATTACCCTGGTGTTTTATTTGTTAATAAGCGGTGGTCGACACTTTCCATCTAGTGAGCCTATGCACATTTGTCCCCCTCATCTATATAAAAAAGACAATGAAACAAAGTAGAGATTATCTTTAACAATGTTATATTTATGTTCTGGAAGTGAGAGTAATTTTTGTGATTTCAATTAGAGCCGGTCGCGGTCAGAGGCCAAAAAGCTAAAACTTGAAAACGTCGTTCTTGGAGGCCGAGGGATCCCTTTAGCTTGGGGGACCCGGGGCACTGCCCCGCCTAGCCCCTGGGTAGCTACGCCACTGTGTCTAAGAGATTAAAAAAATATATTGTATAGACATTTAAAGTCCACCAAGAACCCTAGCAAGCCTCTCATAAATGAAAAGAGACCAGTGCCCAGAAGTGGTACGTAGATATATACTTACGAAATCGACGAACGAAGAGTCAACAACAGGTGGAGAAAGACTCTCAAGTGACAGCCCCGTATTAGTAAGTAAAGTGTAGAGCAGCCTCCCGCCAGATGGAGTGACGACTTGGTAAAAGATGGAAGAAATGAATGGATATTGGTGGCCCAAGGTTGTGCTTTTTGGTCTTCCTTGGAGAAAGTCTGTTTTTGGGACATAGTAGGTAATTTAAAATGATAATGACAATAATATTTTGAATGTGTCTCATCACATCATTACATCTCGCTGCTAAACATGGGCCACCCCAAGGAATCCTACAAGGCACGATCCTGTGCCATCTGTACTTCCTGCATTTCTCACCAGGTTGTCACCCTATTAAATCCATAATATCGACGCCCCCCAACAAAATGTCGGTAATCATAAAACTTAAACTTTACAGGAAAAATGAGTTACTGTTTTTATGGTATAATGAACGTTAGAATATTAAAGTACCTAAAATCAAATGAAAGTTTATGTTTAGAATTTGATTTTGATGTTAACAATATAAATTTATACGTGGTAGAGCCACGCTGCAGCTATATTATGCTTGCAGCATGTATGGGTCGGCTCGGCCGGGAGCGCGTGAGAGAACGTGGTCCTGTCTCACAGAATACCAACGTAATATAGTATCTTAATGCTGTTGTGTTTCGTATAGTGCGTGTAGAGACCCGGAGAGCTTTTTTACTTGAAATGAGGCATTCCATCTTAGTCCTCAGGGGTGACAACGCATCTACATGATTCTTAATAGAGCATAAATGTAGATGTCTATGAGCAACAGTATCCACTTACCATCAGGTGGACTGTGTGCTCGTTTGTCCCCCTATTATATAAAAAAAAACTGAATGTGCTAACAATGTGTTTCAGTGTTATTAACTTACGGGATTTTTGTGGTACAATTTAATGTAAAATTATTGCTGTTCTTTAAAATAGATTAGACAAAAGCGAAGACATAAAACTCTGTTTTTGCAGTAAAAATTAAAATATATTTTCTAAGTGATTGTCAAATAATAGCAAACTTTTTGAGAGATCTCTTTTTGAGAGTCTGCGTGCGAGACGATTTGTAATGACTTTCGAAAACAGCACGTAGACGCGGCTCAGATCGGTCTATAGTAGATATGAGCGCCGAAGACCAATTCCACGCTGGCGGCGTAGCCTAAAACTTTCCTCGGCGGCGGCGGCGTCGCGGCAGTGCGGCGTTGCCGGTCGTGGGCCTTAGACATTTTTTTATTAGGGAGAGATTTCTTAAAAAAAAAACTATATATTGTTGTTACCGATAGCAGCTTTATATTATATTGTTGTTACCGATAGCAGCTTTATATATTGTTGTTACCCCAGAAGTATTCCATACGAGGTCGAACCTGCCTAGTAAAGTTGCAAGTGGCGTGCCGGCATGAAATACTGTCCCGCTCTGTTGAGCGCCAAGCTTTTTAGAGGCCAATTTGGCCTTCTCTTCCAAGTGACCACGAAATTGCACGTCGCTCGATATATCGACGGATTCTGATACTGGCTGAGGCAACAAGTGGCGTGCCTTGAAACAGATCTGCAAGAAAGCTGGTGATCCAATTGTATAATTTCTCGGGAAGCCCATAGGAAGGAAGCTTCGAAAGAAGCGATTTGAGAGAAACCCGATCGAAGGTCTTCGCAATGTCCAAACTAACGGCCAATACCTACCCCTTGGACTATACTGCCTCCGCCCATCTATGAGTCAAGTAGACCTGAAGATCACCAGCTGATCGACCCTGACGGAAACCGTATTGACGGTCACTAATCAGCTGGTGATCCTCAAGGTACCCCATGTGCTGGCAGTTCGTCACCGATTGCATTATTTTCGAGAATAAGGAGGTGATAGCTTTAGCCGTGTAGTTAAACGGGTCTGATCGGTCGCCTTTTTTAGGAATCGGGTGGACGAAAGCCACCTTCCGAGAATTCGGGACTACAGAAAAGACGCGTTAGAACCGGTGCCAACTCTAGAGCACGCGTCCTCAGCGCAATTGGTGGGATTCCGTCAGGCCCACTCGACTTGTAGATGTCCAGGGACAGGAGTGCTTTGTAAAACGAGCACTGTGGTAACTGCACTAACAGTGGTAGAGCCACGCGGCAGCTTTTGCAGTCGCACGGATGGGCCGGCTCAAACCGGGGTGGTACCACAACCTCACAGAAAACCAGCGTGAAGTAGAGGTTTACCTCTGCGTTTCGCTTGGTGAGTGCAGGTGGCCTCCTTTTTACTGGAAATGAGGCATTCCATCTTAGTCCTCACGGGTGACAACGCATCTACATTTTGATATGTAATAGAGGATAGATGTAGATGTCTATGGGCCGCAGCAACCACTTACCATCAGATGGACTGTGTGCTCGTTTGTCACCCTTATCATATAAAAAAAAATATCTTTTCACTAAGGTCTTTTTCAACAAAACAGTTGGTAGGATAATGTGTTTGGTGATGAATGTGATGATGGAAATCGGAATGGAGATGCGTACTCGCGATATTTACTTCTTCGCTATACTTACATTGCCCCGTCCAACCCTATTGTGTCAATTTTTTTTAGTTTTTAAAACAGAAATACAGAATGAATGGTCCCTTTCAATTTTATAAAGTACTAGCTCGCCAGGCAGACGTTGTTCTGCCCTTTCCAACGACCCTTCCTATAAAAATCCTTAAAATCACAATAAAAAACTTTGAGGGTCACTTATTTAGATAAAAGCTATCCTATCTTTCAAGTTGGACCAATATGCACACAGTGTGCAAAATTTCATTGAAATCAGTTCAGTAGTTTAGGAGTCCATCGCGGACAAACAACGTGACAGGTAATTTTTAAATATATAAAGATTATGATTCGTTTTTGTTTTGTTTTGAAACGTTACCCCTCACTAATATTTTATCCTGCATCATAGATGCAGCCTACATAGATAAATTGCACAAGGGTAAACATCCAGACAGGATTTTGGTCATGGCGGCCAGTCACACGAGACGAGCTATTTGTTAAGGACAGAATTATAGTGCCCAAGTGTAAGCGCAGGGCACAGGTGCACTCTCTATTCCCTCACTCTCATACAACGTGGTAGAGTCATGCTGCAGCTATATTAGTAGTATAGTTGTGACTGTGTGCTCGTTTGTCACCCTTATTCTATAAAAAAAAAGGCTTCCGTTATGGAGTACTCACAACACGAGATGGTCGGCGGTGTGCTCCCCCGTTATCGAGAGTCAGGTTGGACGCAAAGAAAGAGCCTAGCAGATAGGCTTTCTCCTTTGCTGCATGGGCCAGTGAGTCGTTCTCCCTGTGTGGAGATGGCTGCTAAAAGTTCCCTTGGACAGCCTTGGCGAGAGACCAGAATGCACGGGTTCCTGAAGGAAGGCGAACTAGTTTCTCGCCAATTTTGCCGATGTGCTTTGACTTGCCCTGGCAATGACTCTTTTGAAGGACCTGGAGGCGGAATCATACTTATATTTAAGAGCGCTGGTGCTTACATTCCGATAGGTTGATGCGTCAGCCCAGGCCTGCTTATAGTGTGATGCTATTTTACAGGAGTGACCAAACCATGGCTGAGATCTGTCTCCCATGGGCACCACAGAGGAGGAAATAAAAGTTACATAGCCTGAAATACCACATCAGTGACAGAATTAGTAACAACGTTGGGATCGTCCGGCGAGAAGCAAACCCGCCTCCAAGGGTAGGATGCAAAGAAAGACCGCACCCTATCCCAATCAGCCGACCTATAGTGCCAAACACGGCGGCAGCCTGCAGAATGCAACGGCGATGTTAGTGTGAGTGGCATCACACTCCGGACTAGACAATAGTCCGAGGAGCCAAGAGGGGCGTCGAAGGAGACCTAATACCCATCCAGATGAGAGGTCAGCAGAAGTTCCAACAGGGAAGGTGCATGATCCTCCACATCTGAAATCCGGGTAGATCTCCCCGCATGATCAGTTAAACATGAATCGTGCCATTCGAAGTGGTGGGCGTTACAATGCCGAGGATCACGATCTCTGCGGAAGGGATGTGCTCCTCGATGATGATGTGTGTTCAATCCGGGTTCCAAGTTCACAGAGCTCAGAGAAATAAACTTGTTTTGCTGTCCACTGAGTGAGTTCACAAAGATAGCATTATATTTTATTTGTTATGTACCTAATTTAAAAAGATAATTGCATATAATAATAATAGCACATAAAATAGTTATAATACTAGCATATAGAATAGTTACACTATCGTATTAGGATTACCTGTAAAGATAGTTGTAAGCGTTGAAATAAATAAATAAATAAAATTTAAAATAATGTTGTAACTATTGTTTAGATAGTTAATTTTATTTTTCATGTTCTTCTCTGTACAGACATGTATGGAATCGCCCTCATTTTTGGATCCAGTTTCGAAAAACTTGTGAATAATAGAAATGCCAAATAATTTAACAGCACAGACATAGGCACATAGTAAATATGTACTTATATTTTTTCTGGTCAGCAGCCATCAGTGAAAAGTGAAAATTTGTTAAGAGCCCTCTTACATTTCGGCGTTTCGCAAATTTAGGTATTTTACGCACCGAGCGGGCGGCAAGCTACGCGACCGATACTTTCTTTCATATCTATTCACTCGCTCGCACTATAATACTGTGAGTATGGCGATTAAACGATCTTGATCTTCCATAATACAAAGTTTTCTTAGGATGGACTTCAGTGGATGGAATATTTTTCGGTG
Source organism: Parnassius glacialis (assembly GCA_033319125.1). Lineage (NCBI taxonomy): Eukaryota > Metazoa > Arthropoda > Insecta > Lepidoptera > Papilionidae > Parnassius > Parnassius glacialis. Next base: position 6,012,030 of record JAVANC010000007.1, on the reverse strand, counting down.
TGTCATTTTAATGTTATCTTATTAATTTATTATTATATAATTTATTATTTATTATTATATACCATTTTGATATATTATTAATTATTTATGAAATTTAGTGTCAAAATAAGTACACATAAATATTTTAATTGTTACGCTGTAATCGAATGTTAATAATCCATTTTGTCTACTACCGGTAGAATAGTGGTATAAATAAGTAAACGGTTGCAACCTGTATTAATAAATATAACAACCAAATGTAACTAATATTTTATTAATCGGTCTTTACAGTCAATTATCTATATCTATATCTATAAACATTCACGCCTGTCACCCAGAGGGGTAGGCAGAGACTATGGACTTCCATTTGGCACGATCCTGACAGACCTCTCTCGCTTCCTTCACATCCATATACCTACGCATACACGCTCGTCGGTTAAAGGTACACTTGATTTGGCCCATTTTCAACATATCGCCAATTTGGTCGATAAACTTTCGCCTATGGCGACCCTTTCCGACTCTGCCGTTCACCTCTGCAACATAAATTTTCTTTGTCACTCTTTCCTCATTCATTCTTTCCACATGGCCAAACCACCGAAGCATTCCTTTCTTAATCCTGGTCACAACATCATCTTGCAAACCACACTCTTCTCTTATTAAACAATTCCTCACTCTGTCATTCAGGTTCATCCCTAACATACTCCTTAAGGATCGCATTTCTACAGCATTTATTCTACTCTCGTGCTTCTTCTGCCACACCCAACTTTCACTACCATACATTAAAGTAGGCACTAACACAGCATTGTGAATTGCCATACGTGCCTTTTTGGACACATTCTGACTTTTCACAATAGAGTGTAAAGCCCCATTCACTCTATTTCCTGCATTCACTCGTCGTTCTATATCCTTATCATATCTACCATCCCTGCTAAACACACATCCCAAATACACAAACTCATCTACTTGCTCTACCAACTTCCCTTCTATTCTTATTTCACATATCGTTTTACTTTCTTCTCTTTCAAAAACCATAACTTTCGTCTTACTTGCGTTCACTTTCATTCCCTTTTCTTTTAATGTCCTGTTCATTAATGTAACCATCATTTGCAATTCGGCTGCCGAAGACGCAAGTATGACTTGATCATCGGCGTACAAAAGGCATTTGACGGTTAACTCACCCATTCTTAACCCGCATTCTTCTACTTTCAAATTTTCCAAACAACTGTCCATAAGGTTGAACAGCCACGGGGAAGCCACACAGCCCTGTCTGACACCTTTATGGATGCCAAACCAGTCCGAGTAGGCCCCGTTGATCCTGACACAAGCACTAGAGTCCCTATATAGAGACTTCAATGCCTGTATCAAACCAGCGCTCAACCCAAATGAGGTCAGTGTTTGCCATAACACGTTCCTGTCCACTCTGTCATAAGCCTTTTCCAAGTCCATGAACGCACAAAAAACTTTCTGGTTTTTGGCCAAAAATTTCTCAGCAATCATGCGCATGGAAAAGACTTGATCCGTACACCCCATCCCCTTTCTAAATCCAGCTTGCACATCCCAAATTTTTTCATTAGTTTCTTCCATAACTCTTTCAATTAACACCTTAGCATACAGTTTACCCACAATGCTAAGCAAGCTGATACCACGGTAGTTTTTACAGTCCTGCTGCGACCCCTTTCCCTTATATATTGGGACTATAACAGCTTTGCACCAGTCTTCCGGTACCCGCTTCAGTTCCCAACATAAATTAAACAAGGTGTACAGCAGGCCTGCAACCACACCCTCTCCAGCCCTTAGCATTTCGAGTGATACTCTATCATATCCGGCTGCCTTACCTGCTTTCATGCTTTTCATTGCTTTCACTATTTCATCTACACTTATTTCTCTACCTCTCTCCACTTCTTCCGGAATTTCCATTTCACTTACTTCAGACGACTCTTCACTCTTAAACACGCTTTCAAAGTATTCCTTCCATCTCATTAAATTCGAAACTTCATCATTCAGCATGCAGCCATTCTCGTCTCGTATAGCATTCATTCTAGGCTGTTTTGAATTTCCCCTGGCATTTCTTACGAGCTTCCAGAACATTTTAATATTTGCCTGGAAGTTATCAGATATTCTTCTATCATTCTTATCTATTCTTTCTTGCTTTTTCCTTTCAACAACTTCTTTTACTCTCTTATTTATACGTCTAAAGTCTGCCTTTTTTCTTTCAATCTCATCATTCATACCGCCAGAATTACCAGCTTTGGTTGCTAGTAAATGTAGCCATGCCCTCTTTTTTGCTTCAACTTCCATCCGTACCTCATCATCCCACCACAAAGTATTACTTTTCCTTTCATTCGTTCTCTTACTTACACCACATACTTCGGTGGCTGTATCCACCAAAACTTTCTTAACATTATTCCATACATTCTTCAAGTCTAACTCATTCATACAAAATTCATTCAACACACTTATATTTTCCCTCAGTCTGCATTTATACTTCTCTTTCACACCTTCATCTTGTAACCTCTCTATTCTTATACGCTGTAACGCAGTGGTAGACACAGATGTCCGATGCCGCCAACGCTTGAATAGACCATTAATTCGGCATAAGACCAAGTAATGATCCGTCCCTACGTTGGACCCCCGGTAAACCCTTGTATCTACCACTGCGCTCCTCATTCTTCCATCCACAATTATGAAATCTATCATGCTTCTATCATCCCCTCTTTCCCATGTATACATGTGAATCCTCTTATGGCGAAAGAAAGTGTTCGCCACAAAAAGATTCTTTTCCACACATATGGTGAGGAGGTCTTCACCATTCTCATTTATTCTTTCATCGCCAAACGCTCCTAATATCCTTTCATAACCAGACCTCTTCACTCCCACCCTTCCATTAAAATCTCCTAACATAATAATATTTTCATTTTCCTTGCACTTCGTCAACACCAGCCTTACCATGTCCCAAAACTGCTCTCGGATATAAGTGGGCTTAGACATATCAGGGGCGTAAACCCCAAGCACAAACAACTTCTTTAAGCCCACTTTCATTCGTATCCACAGCAGCCTTGGGCTTACACATTCATACTCTTTCACATATTGACCCATTCATTCTGAAAGGATGACACCGACTCCCTGGCATGCCCGCTCGGTCTCGTCTACACCAGACCAGTAAGCGGTATACATGCCATGTGCAGTGACATCTCTTCCCTTTCGTTTCGTCTCATTCACACATAATACATCTATTCCTCTATCATTCATCATTTCGCATATTTCATCCATCTTATCATTCATTGCTCCACATACATTCAGCGTAGCCAGACGGGCCTCCGCAATCCACTTTTCGCCCCTCCAGGAGACAGGACGTGACGGGTGGCGAACCTCGTCGCCGGTTTTCCTCCCGGAGATTCTTCGCACCCCTGCCCCATTAAAGGGGCGCCGGGAACTCGGGGCCATTTCTTTGAGTTGTTGGCTCATGGTGCGACATAAGGGGTGGTAAATTTTACGCCGCTACCACACGGCGAGGAGCCGAGTCTGTCGTTTCGGCTTTGTCGCTCGTTTAGCACCACCCGGGGGACACGTGTAGGGTGGGCCTAGGGTTAGATGGTCGAAGCCTACGGACGCGAGCGACTTATCCCCCAAAAATCAATTACTATATTTTTTATAAGAAAAATATTTGCTGCGACGGAATTGACCGAACTTTTCTCGATTCAATAATTTCAGACAGTACACACTTTTCATAAAAAGCTTGTAACTTGGGTAACATATTGAAAATCTAAAATTGGTCGTATTTGTAAATTTTTAGTCTTTTTACTGCATTAATCTGGGCCAATACATATTATGGCAAGTATTCAGACATTTTTATTTGCTAAATGAAGCTGGCCTTGGATTTGGTAAAACCAGTCATTATTTTGACACTTGAATCACTGAATTTATAACCTTTAACTTTTTTTTTAATCGAAAGGCCGTGTCAAAATCTATTCCGAAAGCTGAAATAGGACATTTAACTTCAATAAGACCGTTGCTGTATAAACCATTAGGTGAAGCCCTCAAATAACAATGATGTAGGTCAATGAATAGACCACATTTTTCTATAATAATATTTTTTGTTTGCTCAATTGTGCCAATGCTGCAGACTCGTTGCCCCTACCATGTTTAATGGAAGAGACGTGATCTAAATTATAACTATATAAAATAGTTTTAAACCGATCGATCAAAAATTGCGGTCGTAGTTGACGATGCTCTAGTATGCAGGCAACCGACACACATTACGATAGCAATCGACGCACACTACGGTAGTATCGAAACGATGCAGGGCCCGAAATAAACTGACGCAGGTCCACCCTCGGCAAGCGCTCGCGCGTTAATGATAAAAAAGTACTCTGTGCGTTAATGATCGCAGATGGCCGGCACAGTGAAATATATAGTACTTTTATTTAATTAATTAAAATATAATAGTAACGATTTAAAAAGTAAAAATAATAGCATAGTTTAAGCAAATATTGATGATTATTTTGGTATAAATTTTACTTCTAAATGATCTAGAACTTCGGAAATATAGAGGCTTGTATCGAAGCTTTTTTGGTCGTTTTTTGAATTATGTCGAATTTTTTTTCCTAGCGTGATAAGCATATAACGAAAATGGATTCAACTATTATTAAAGTGTACAATATTTGGGAGATAAAATTTTTTTTTTTTGATGGTCGATTTTCAATAGAATCTACAAATTAGAGCTCCCAAATCATGTCTTCGAGAGTTTTTGCCTAAACATGCATCGGGAGAATGATTATTACTGATTAAATAAATAAGTTATCTAAAATCCATTCCGAGCTTATTTGAGGAGAGAAAACGAACTATTTTTTACCAAGTAATTGTTATTTCAAGCAATGAACGATAAACATAAAATTTCAACGAGGAAACCTTGTAATTTCGCGTTTTTTTGTAATACGCCTCTTAATACCCGGTTCATTTTCAGTTTTAAAAAAGATCAGCTAGCACTATGTATTTTTATTACTGCCATACATTTTGTGTAGTGCGTCAAAAATGGTAAAATTATACCTACCTACACTGGACACACCTACGAATTTCATACAAAAAGCGATAACCCCCCCCCCCCCCCCCCCCACCCGTAAACATAACCTAATTTTCATCATTTCGGAAATGTTGTAGATATATATAAATTCTCGAGCGTTTTTATTTTTTTAATTAAACTAAACAGAATTACTAAAAAAGAAAAACGTACAGATCTAGATGCAATTAATCGTTAAATATTAAATTAAATATTATAATAAAAAAACTAAAACTAGTAACTTAATTATCATACAGTCCTACTCCCCGCGGTATCGTGCCAAGAACGCTGGTTGCGTTTCCCCGCTGAATGGCTATACTTAGCCTTTGAACGAGAATAGAACCAACCCTCTTATTTCCAGCCGCAACGACCAGCCGCAACGACCAGCCGCGGATGGAGTTCCTTTAGGAACTTCAACGCACGTGGACCCCACGCACCGATAGTCTCTACAGCAAATAGCACAAATACCTACATGTACTGAAATTGTCTCATTTCGTAAAGATTTAGGGGGGTGAAATCGCCCGAAACAATATTTCAAAAAGGAAATTAAAAAAAAAGAAACGTAGACAATATCGGTTTGTATAGGTCTTTTTTCTACATACACAGTGTGACCTATGGTGTTATTAGGGTTTCGAATGACTAACAAATCTAGGAACGCTAAAGAATTATTTGCCTCTAACTCCATAGTAAATTGAATTTTAGAGTTTATGGAATTAAGATGTTCTAAAAATAAAGTTACTTTGTCTGATGGTAAAATTGTGAAAGTATCGTCTACGTACCGCTTGTAGAGACTTGGAGTTACTGGTGCAGTAAGCAGGACTTTCTCCTCAAAGTCCTCCATGAAAATATCGGCGACAATGGAAGATACCGGTAAGCCCATCGCAATACCATCTACTTGCTTGTAAAACTCTTCCTTCCACAATAGATAGCTGGATGAAAGGCAATGTCTGAGTAATACTGCATATTCTGCTGGCATGTTGTTTTCTTCTAGTTTCCTAGTTACTTTAGTTCGTAAATAAAGACTGAACATCAAAACTGACCATAGTTTCATTGTCAGTAAGACATAGGTCTTTTATCTCACTGACAAAATGGTATGAATCCTTAGTGTGTGCTCTTGTGTGTGTCTCCACCACTCTGTGGGTACTACCACCTGCCTGGGATCCTGTAATTCATAAAATTAAAACTAAACCCAAGCATACCACTGCAAGACGTGAAGACACAGTAAGTTCATTCTGCGTAGATCGGACCAAAATTAATAATTAAAAAAGCTGAAGGTACTCCCGGTTAACTCTGACATCGGGACGTCAATCACCTCAGGCCCCCGTGACCATGGTTGCTGGAAAGCAACCGAAACGTCGGGAATATAAAATTAGTTAATTAAACGCGATAAAATCCGTAAAAGTACTTAGTTTTATTCAAAACATAGATATGTTCTACTATCAAATATGTAATAGTGGAGAAATAAAAAGGATATTTTTTAAACTACGTGAAGGTCAAAGTGCATGCAAGGGATTTGGGGGATGATAGTTACCTAGCTTATTTTATAATAATTTTATATAAACATGAATTTTGTAAATTAGAAATATTTTATTTACATAAAAAATTACCATGAAAAATAATTTCTAAAATACATTTATTATAATTTAAATTTTTCAACTCTAACTTTATATTTATGCTCTAAAATATATTACTACAAGGCTGCTTAAAACACCGAAAATTTCGCTATTTCTTAGCCGAAAAAAATTAATTAGGTATAACTAAACAAAACAAAATTAAACTGCCATTTACATTCCATGGTTTCCTACATGATAGATGAAGAGTTTTAAAAATAGATTGAGTTGAACAATTGATATTTTCAAAATTTATCGTGTTTACGACACAATGACAACTTAATTAAATTAAACTGACCAAATATTTATATAAGCTAATCAATTATCAGCGAATGCTTCTCGATCGCGGATAGGTCGATTTTTTTTATTTTTGCGCGAATGAGGTGCTAAAATTTCTCAATGACCTTGAAAAAATCGAACCATTACCATTGAGTTATATGTACTACGTACTAGAGAAGCCATTCCGAACATTGACTATGTTCAACTGAACTGTAGTGCAGTCCCTACAGTCCATACAAACTAAATATTGTGTAAATTGAAGATTTGTTTATTCCTCAGAATACAGAATTCTGTATTCTGAGGTTTATTCCATAAAATAATTATTATTACATTTTATTTAGAAATATTTTTGTTTAGATTAAATGAAGATATTTTATAATAAATTCTTATATTTATTTTATATCAATATCTTATTTTATATCAAATTAAAGTCTTCGCTCATGCGCGACTACTACTACCGCGCATGCGCGAAGACATAGAGTAGGACACAATTTTTGTTTGGAATGGCTTCTCTAGTACGTAGTACATATAACTCAATGACCATTACGAACAGTCAGACAGCAAAATAAAAACAATAATGTTGATATCGAAGGAATCAAATCGTAAACGTAAGTAGAAACTTGAAAGCGTAATAAAAATATAGTAGGTATACGTACTAAATGTTAATTACCTACATACTTAGCCTACATATAATTAAAAATAAATTATTATTCTTACAAAACCCGTTAGGTTATTAATTTATTTTACTTAGCTAAACATTATTTTAATTTATAAAATTATAGTAATCGCATTTACTAAGCACTTTATTACTATTTGTTTACACCAACAGCACAGAGTACATTATATATAGGGGGGCCAACCAATAGGTACTGCGGTAATAGTACCTACCTAATTTACTACATCAAACACAAAAAAATGTTTTTGTTGTGATGTAGGTAAAATACTTTTCTGGTCATTATCAAGCTTGTGAATTTCCATACAATAAAGGTGTTATTTATTATATCTCTATAAATAAAGCTAGAAAAAAAAACTGAAAAACATAACAAAAGTGTATTAAGTATAGATTACGAATCTGATATGACAGTAAAATCTCCATAACTCCTCTAGTTTTGTGTTCGGGAGCGTCGATTTTCTACTACTTATAGGTACCTACAATGGCAACAAACAGTGGTGTCGGGGCGACCAAAAATTGCGATAAGCAACTATAATCGCCAATTAGACTACTTCGGAAAATAAGGGCGCTTTTCGGCTATATAATTCTCTCTCTTATTAAGTACCTAAGTCTCTTAGGAAATATAATAAGTTTTTGAGGCAGAGAAATATCAAAGAAGACTAGATTTGAAGGTATCATGACCTAAGAAAAAAAGGTCTTTCTTAGAGATATATTATATTTATATTATACTTCGTTAATCTCTTTAATTGTAAATAAAATATTTCGTTTCAATTTCTGCCTTTATAGGCTAACTGACGTTTCAGAAGGCGATCTTACGCTGCATTACAGAAAATAAATTAGGCGAATTTAGGCTATATTTATTAAATTTTTGGCGACTCAGAACGGTATCTAGACTTGACAACACTGAATGTCAATGGGGCCGGTCCAGACCTATAGTTCCTAGACATATAGTTCGAAGGGCAGACTACCGATGGGGAAGAAAGATTCTCGAGTCTCATGCCAGTAAGCGAAGTGTAGGATAGGATACCTAGCGTAGCCCACCATCCCACCACTAGACGTAGACGAGACCAGTAATCTATGGTCGAGACGGAGTGGTATGTCTATTTAACAATAAATATCTTTACCAATAAAGATACTCTTGATCTTTACGGACAAATAATAAAAGCGGCCTCTAGTTAAAATTATGCGCAAAATTATAAAAGAAGCAAGTCGTTGATTTAAACTTTGGTCACGTCTTTTCTTATTTATGTATTATGACAACAGATGTCGCTAGCATTTAATATGTTAAATTAAATAAAATAAATATGCAATAAAAACTTAAAATAATTACAACACCATTTATAAAACCTATAAAAGTAATTAATGCCTTAACTTTTATAATTAAAAAATATATAAATAAGAATTATAAAATTTAGGACTAATGTTACCATGTGCCTATAAATTGCTTTAATATAACAACACCACAAAACTCAACAAAAAAAAGTGCGAGGCAGCCATGTAAATGGCGTCTCAAGTTGTTTTTTAGGTATTTTCTGTATGTTTCTCTTTTAATGTGTTGTTTTAAATGTACAATGCCGTCATAATATTTACACAATAATAAGTGTCGCAACTTAATTTACAAACAGTGGTTATTTCGTCGACGTTTCATCGTTTACGTTGAAACAATGGCGTCGAATGAACATTTAGAATCCCACGTAAAAGTTTGTGAAAATCGCGAATTATCGGAAGATAACTGCAGTTCAAGTAGCGAAACGGATGCCGGCGAAGGTGTTAAGCATCGCAGAGTGACTCACGACTATAAGAAACTTTCGAAACTGGGATACGATCCAAGTGTGTCAACTGATTCCAAACACGCATCTAGCGATTCTAAAGGTATTACACTCTTATTTGTTTCAATGCATAATGTCTTGTAATCTTCCTTCGCATAGAATCCTTGAACTTAGTGAGAGTAGTTACATCCTAAAGGTTTTGGTGGGAAAATTGTTAACCTATCAAATTCTGTTACATCATTGATGGAGGTCATAACTGTTTATAAACACGCATTCAATTTTTATTGCTATTTATTATTTAACTATATACTTGAACATTAAAACAATGTATTTATATTACTTCAATGGTTAAACTACTGTTCTCCCATTTAACATTGCATCAGAACATGACCTTGCTAGAGTCTGCATTTACTTTCTACTGCCTGTGCTATTATACCTATCCCCAATTATTATTTGACAATAACACTAACAGCACTATACTGTATCAATGTAATGTAAATGTAAGCCATTTAAGGAAAATTACTAAATTATTTTTAAATTACCTATTATGCTACTTGTGAAGCTCATTGCTTCTTTTCAACATCTTTTTATCTAATATTAATCTATAATTTACTATCTATTAGGTTTATTACATGAGCCTTAGATAGTTTGGGTATAACTTATACTTAGTGTAAACTAATTTAGAAGTTTGATGAAGATTATTATTATTTATTACTTATTACTTATTAAAATAAAGACCAAACAAAGAGAATAATGTTTCCATTTGGACTAATAAAAAAATAAAAGAGAATAATGTTTCCATTTGGACTAATAAAAAAATAAAAGAGAATAATGTTTCCATTTGGACTTACAAAAAAATATTACTATGTAATTTTTATATTATAATGTAAATCTATGTAAGTATAATGTATGACCTTAACAATTGTAACTTAACTTAAAAATAAAAAATAACCTTAAGCCCTACAAACCCCAAAAGAAAATAGCTAAGAACACTAGATTAAGACACCTTTCAAGCGAAAAAAAAACTTAATAATAATCTTTTAATTCGCTCAGGAGCTATGATACCACAGATTGACACACAGACACGCTACAAACTTATAACAACCCCTCTGTTTTCACCAGGGGTTAAAATAAACTTATGATTGAGTTTTGTGAACTAAAAAATTAAAAATATCACTTCTTAAACAACTGTTGTACTAAGCAATGTAGCTTCTTTTTTGTCTAGGAATCTGCCTTGTTTAAAACCATCCTCTTAACTATTAATTTCACCTAGCAGCACTACACCTACTGGTGTGCTTTAAATCTTTGTCACTTTTAACATACTAATAAGATTCTAACACATGTGTTTGTCGTTTGTACTAGGTAATTCAATAGATATATTTGTCAAAATTCTTGGATGAAAACTAAATCCTTGTATTATGACAGACTCTTATTTTAATTAAACTCCTAGGCTTTCATCTACCACTCAAATTTTACCAAACCACCACAAAAAGGAAAAGAAAGAAAAGGTATTTTGACTTCACAAATGGGCACTTCAATTTTATTTATTTGTATATATTAGTCTGTATCTTAATATGAATAAGAAACTGATTAATTTAATAATTTAAAATTTAAAATTTTGTACAGCCGACTTCAATATAAATTATTTAAGAATAACTCAAAAACTATTGGTCAGACCTTGATCAAATTCATATGGGACCACACGAGAACTATCAGCTTTCATATAAAAAAAGAATCATCGAAATCGGTTCACCCAGTACAAAGTTATGAGGTAATACACATAAAAAAAACATACAGTCGAATTGAGTACCGTCTCCTTTTTGGAAGTTGGCAGAAAATACAGTTGCTATAATAATGCTATAAAAATAAGTTGCTATTTTTAATAAATTAGTAGGAATATCAAAGAAAACTACAATAATACAAATATTTGTATGAACTGAGAATGCAACACCTCTCTCTGCAGTCACCTCTACCTCTTGTCTCTACAAATATAAAAAAATCTGTACATTTTTAATATAAAACACAGTAAAAAGTAAAAGAAAAGAAAATCACCCAAACTAGATAGTGGAACAAACTATAATATCTAAAACAAACTTTTAAAATGCTATTAAATCCTGAATGTTCACAGTCTAGTAAATTAGCTAGTATTTACATCAAGTAATTACAAGATTTCGCTACATACCCTGGTCCTAAATTACATTCAGATATAACATAAATGAAATGATAATTTAGGACTAATTATTTGACATGGTTTTATAAAATATATATTAACCCTTACCCTGTCCTATGAATCATATATGAACATTTTGATTGTTTAACTATTGTGTCTATTTTGTGGACAGAGAAACTGCTAATAATACACTGTATTACTTTCATGAATTACTGATGCTGGCAGAATTCATTGGTAATAGCAAAACTAGGTTTTCCTTTATTGGTAAAGTTAAGTAACAAAATATAGTAAAGCTTAAATGTAGATTAAGTTAGAGCAGAAACATGTAGAAGTTTATATAACCTCAAGCATCCAGCCCGCACGATTGTTGTACCCTTGTACGTCCAGATATGCGTGGCCCTGATTCGGCTGCGCTCACATGTTGTAACAAAATCCTACATAGCTACTTTACTATAATAGCTAGAACAAAGAAAAAAATTACGAAAAATTGATAGCAATACAAAGTAAACCTAAGTATGTTTTAAAATCTAAAAATTTAATGTAAGATACTAAAAATAAGTGTGAACATTGAATTTGGAGAAAAATTTATGTATAAATTTTATTCATTTACATCACAACGAAGATATTTTGTGTTTTTTACAAGTAATTCAATATCACAACAATTATTTTACAATTAGAACTGTGATATGTATAAGTAATTATAAAGTACAAATCATCTAGTTTACTTTGACATACAATAATCTAAGAAATATTAAATAAAACTAAAGAACTACAACAAAATCACTAGCACTCCAAAAAGTTAGATAAAAGTTAGATAATTATGGTTAATTTGTCAAGGCTTGTTGCACTGCCATCTCGTATTAAATACGTAAGTGGATGCTGTATCACCAAGGCCAAAGAATAGAATGGAATAATTTTTTATTCAATATGGATTACAAGAAATTCTTATTGAAAGTAACTTTCTTTACTTTTACCAATGGTTGGGAATAAAAACCAGTTCTGTCCTGGGAAAAATCAACAAAAAAATCCAGCAACAATTTTCTAAAGTAAATTTAAAATAAAAATAAACCACACGTTCTAGAATTTCTTACATAACTTATTTAAAAAACTTTAGACTTTGTCAAAGTGTATGCATTGAATGAATTAATTATGGACTCTTGTGGAATCAAATAACAATTTTTGAAGTTATACTTCTTTTGGGGTGTTTGGGAAAAATGATGAGAGTGAATTTTTATGATGCATGTGCACACACACTGACATCTAAAAGCTTTTTTTGTTTTGTTACGCTAAAGAAGTACAACTTCCTACATGCGTACATAAGTACGCACTTTTTTTTCTAATTCTATATTGAATGTTAATTTTTTTTATGTAAATAAATTGCTCCATAAAAATCAGTTTGGTTTTACAAGTGATCACTCAAACAACACTGGTGTTGAGTTAATCAAACATAATAGTTTCTGTGCATGGCAGAATTCAGACGTTGCTTTGGGTATATTTTTTGATCTTTCTAAAGCTTTTGACTGTGCACTTAAATTTATTACATCATATCTTAATAAAACACAAAATTGTTATTAATGAGAGCAGAGATTCTTCCGGATCGGTAGTAGGTATGGGTGTTCCTCAGGGCTCAATTCTTGACCCCTTCCTGTTTTTAGTTTATATTAATGACTTGCCTTACTTAGTAGGGATTAACCATGATATAGTTTTATTTGCTGATGATACTTCACTGATTTTGCAACTAAAAAGGCAATTATCATAATATGACAAAGTGAAAGTATTAAAAGTAGTATATTGGTTTAACACTAATAATTTGCTTTTAAACAGTTTACAACACCAAATGTTAAAAAAGTGAAGCTTTTAAATGGGGAGGAGCTGAGTCTTATTGAATCCACTGTTTTTCTTGGTATTACAGTTGATCCGAAGCTTCAATGAGGCCTTCATATTCTAAACTAGCTAGCATATTTTTTTATAACTTGTTTTCCTAGAGTATTATACCATTTTGGAATGTTGGTTAGTTGCGTCAATTTTTTAAAAAAACTTGCCATACTAGTGTTCATACTTTTTTTTACACCACGATAAGTTAAATTTGGTTAAAAGTAAAAGTCTTCAAAAAATTTAGGGAATAAAATAAGTTTCATTAATTTTCGTGATAAAACAAGAGTTATTCTGGAGTTTTTAAGAATTGTGGTAGATAGCAGTGGTAGATTCAGGTTGCCTATAAAAAAAAAAGAAAAAAATATTTAAAAAATTGTGGTCATGGTAGTGAAAAATATCATAAACGGTCTCAATTTCTGTAGAATTTCATTTTTTTTATATAACTTAAAATATAATTGGGATATATTTTTTTTCTTTTTTTCCCCGATTAGTCCGGGGCAGGTCTATCCTCCGGTGTTGGCTTATCGTTGAATTTTGGGACACGTTGTATACTAGCTGACCCGGCAAACATTGTTTTGCCATATACATTATTTCTAAGACAGGGGTTTTATGTATTTTTCAATGCTAAATCATAATAAAATAAAAATATAAAATTTTGATAAAAAAATTAAAAAAAATATTTGGGAATGGGTCACCCTTATCATTTAAGGGGTTGAAAAATAGACATTGGCCGATTCTCAGGCCTACCTGATATGTACACAAAATTTCATACAAATCGGTTTACCCGTTTCGGAGGAGTTTGGTAACAAACACCACGACACGAGAATTTTATATAGTAGATATATTATATAAATATGCATTTACTCGTAGTTCTACATCCTTAGCATATCTACCATCCATGCTGAAAACATCCCAAATACACAAACTCATTCACTTACTCAACCAGCTCCCCTTCTATTCTTATTTCACATATCGTTTTACTTGCTTCTCTTTCAAAATCCATTATTTTTGTCTTACTTGCGTTCACTTTCATTCCCCTTTCTTTTAATGACTTGTTGATTAATATAATTATCATTTGCAATTCGGCCGCCGACAACGAAAATATGACTTCATCATCAGCATACAAAAGCATTTGACGGTCAACTCACCCATTCTTAACATACATTCTTCAACTTTCAGACAACTGTCCATAAATACGTTAAACAGCCACAGATAAGCTCGCTCGCGTCCGTAGGCTTTGACCACCTAATCCTAGGCCCACCCTACACGTGTCCCCCGGGTGGTGCTAAACAAGCGACAAAGCCGAAAGAACTGACTCGGCTCCTCGCCGTGTGGTAGCGGCGTAAAAAATACCACACCCTACTTTCGCACCATGAGGCATAGAATTAAAGAAATGGCCCCGAGTTCCCGGCGCTCCTTTAATGGGGCAGGGGTGCGAAGAATCTCCGGGAGGAAAACCGGCGACGAGGTTCGCCACCCGTCACGTTCTGTCCCCCGGAGGGGCGAAAAGTGGATTGCGGAAGCCCGTCTGGCTACATTGAATGTATGTGGAGGAATGAATGATAAGATGGATGAAGTATGCGATATGATGCATGATAGAGGAATAGACGTGTTATGTGTAAATGAGACGAAACGGAAGGGAAAGGATGCTACTACACATGGCATGTATACCGCGTACTGGTCTGGTGTAGACGAGACCGAGCGGGCATGCCAGGGAGTCGGTATCATCCTTTCAGAAAGAATGGGTCATTGTGTGAAAGAGTATGAATGTGTAAGCCCGAGACTGCTATGGATACGAATGAAAGTGGGCTTAAAGAAGTTGTTTGTTTTAGGGGTCTACGCCCCAGACATGTCTAAGCCCACTTATATCCGAGAGCAGTTTTGGGAGTTGGTAAGGATGGTGCTAATGAAATGCAAGGTTAATGAAAATATTGTGATATTAGGCGATTTTAATGGAAGGGTTGGGGTGAGGAGGCTTGGTTATGAAAGGATATTGGGAACGTTTGGTGATGAAAGTATAAATGAGAATGGTGAAAGCCTTCTCGCCGTATGCATGGAAAAGAGTCTTTTTGTGACGAACACTTTCTTTCGTCATAAGAAGATTCACACGTATACATGGGAAAGAGGTGATGATAGAAGTATGATAGATTTCATAATTGTTGATGAAAGAATGAGGAGCGCGGTGGTAGATACAAGGGTTTACCGGGGCTCTAACGTAGGGACGGATCATTACTTGGTCTTATGCCGAATTAATGGTCTTTTCAGACGTTGGAGGCATCGGACATCTGTGTCTACCACTGCGTTACAGCGTATAAGAACAGAGAGGTTACAAGATGAAGGTGTGAGAGAGAAGTTCAAATATAGATTGAGAGAAAATATAAGTGGTATGGCGGAATTGTGTATGAATGATTTAGACTTGGAGACTGTGTGGTATAATGTCAAGAAAGGTTTAGTGGATGCAGCTACCGAAGTATGTGGTGTAAGTAAGAGAACGAATGAAAGGAAAATTAACACGTTATGGTGGGATGATGAGGTACGGATGGAAGTTGAAGCAAAGAAGAAAGCATGGCTAGATTTACTAGCAACCAAGGCTAGTAATTCTAGCAGTATGAATGATGATATTGAAAGGAAAAAGGCAGTCTTTAGACAACTAAATAAGAGAGTAAAAGAAGTAGTTGAAAGGAAAAAGCAAGAAAGAACGGATATGAATGATAGAAGAATATCGGATAACTTCCAGGCAAACATTAAAATGTTCTGGAAACTCGTAAGAACTACCAGGGGACATTCAAAACAGCCTAGAATGAATGCTATACGAGACCAGAATGGCTGTATTCTGAATGACGAAGTTTTGAGTTTAAGGAGATGGAAGGAATACTTTGAAAGCATGTTTATGAGTGATGAGACGTTTGAATTAAATGAAATAGAAATTCCGGAAGAAGAGGAAATAGATAGAGATATAAGTATAGATGAAATAATGAAAGCAATGAAAAGTATGAAAGCAGGTAAGGCAGCCGGTTATGATAGAGTATCTCTCGAAATGCTAAGGGCTGGAGAAGGAGTGGTGGCAGTCCTGCTGTGCACCTTGTTTAATTTATGTTGGGAATTTAAGCGGGTACCGGGAGACTGGTGCAAAGCCGTGATAGTCCCAATATATAAGGGAAAAGGATCACAGCAGGACTGTAAAAACTACCGTGGTATCAGCCTTCTTAGCATTGTGGGAAAACTGTATGCTAAGGTACTAATTGAAAGAGTTATGAAAGAAACTGATGGAAAAATTTGGGATGTGCAAGCGGGATTTAGAAAGGGAATGGGATGTACGGATCAGGTCTTTTCCATGCGCATGATCGCGGAGAAGTTTTTGGCCAAAAACCAAAAAGTTTTTTGTGCGTTCATAGACTTGGAGAAGGCTTATGACAGAGTGGACAGGGATGTGTTATGGCAAACACTGAACTCATTTGGGTTGAGCGCTGGCTTGATACAGGCATTGAAGTCTCTATATAGGGACTCTAGTGCTTGTGTCAGGATCAACGGGGCCTACTCGGACTGGTTTGGCATCCATAAAGGTGTCAGACAGGGCTGTGTGGCTTCCCCGTGGCTGTTCAACCTATTTATGGACAGTTGTTTGGAAAATTTGAAAGCAGAAGAATGCGGGTTAAGAATGGGTGAGTTAACCGTCAAATGCCTTTTGTACGCCGATGATCAAGTCATACTTGCGTCGTCGGCAGCCGAGTTGCAAATGATGGTTACATTAATGAACAGGACATTAAAAGAAAAGGGAATGAAAGTGAACGCAAGTAAGACGAAAGTTATGGTTTTTGAAAGAGAAGAAAGTAAAACGATATGTGAAATAAGAATAGAAGGGGAGTTGGTAGAGCAAGTAGATGAGTTTGTGTATTTGGGATGTGTGTTTAGCAGGGATGGTAGATATGATAAGGATATAGAACGACGAGTGAATGCAGGAAATAGATTGAATGGGGCTCTACACTCTATTGTGAAAAGTCAGAATGTGGCCAAAAAGGCACGTTTGGCAATTCACAATGCTGTGTTAGTGCCTACTTTAATGTATGGTAGTGAAAGTTGGGTGTGGCAGAAGAAGCACGAGAGTAGAATAAATGCTGTAGAAATGCGGTCATTACGTAGTATGCTAGGGCTAAATCTGAATGACAGGGTGAGAAATAGTGTGATAAGAGAAATGTGTGGTTTGCAAGATGATGTTGTGACTAGGATTAAGAAAGGAATGCTTCGGTGGTTTGGTCATGTAGAAAGAATGAATGAGGAAAGAGTGACAAAGCAAATTTATGTTGCAGAGGTGAATGGCAGAGTCGGGAAGGGTCGCCCTAGGCGAAAGTTTATCGACCAAATAGGCGATATATTGAAAATGGGCCAAATTAAGAGTACCTTTAACCGACGAGCGTGTATGTGTAGGTATATGGATGTGGAGGAAGCGAGAGAGGTGTGTCAGGATCGTGCCAAATGGAATTCCATAGTCTCTGCCTACCCCTCTGGGTGACAGGCGTGAGTGTTTATGTTATATGTTTATGTTATAAGCTCCACTCCACTTGTACACTATAATTCTGTTCATAACATTCTAGTCATAACAGACACCAACTGAGCTGACCGTTAATTGTATTTGTGTAGGATCCACCAACAGAAAGCACGCTATACTCTTAAAATATATATATAAACTAGCTGTTTCTCACGACTTCGCCTGTGTGGAATTTGTTAGTATTGGATTTCATGGGTTTTAATTTTTTTGCGTTGAACCCTAATTCTTTTACAAAATTAAAAGTAGCCCAAGTTATTTCTTATAATATGAGTTATCTGCCAATGAAAATCATGTCAAAATCGGTCCAGCCGTTTCAGAGATTAGCGGGAACAAACAGACAGACAGATAAAAATTAAAAAAATTGTTTTCTTGTTATAAGTACTGTAAATACTCTCATATGCATTTAGTAAAAAAACTGTTATTTTCACTTTACGTACAGACATTTCAATTTTATATATTAGTATAGATGATTGAAAGTATACTTCAATTGCTTTACCCATTATTAAAGGCGACAAGGGCGTATATTCTTAAACATTCTTAAACAATAATAAGCTAATTACTAAACAAATACAAGAGCTTCATTTTTTTTAGAATAGGGGGCAAACGAGCATGCGGCTCACTTGATGGTAAGTGACTACCGCCGCCCATGAACAACCGCAACACCAGGGGATTTGCAGATGCGTTGCCGGCCTTTTAGAAAGGTGTAAGCTCTTTTCTTGAAGGTTCCTAAGTTGTATCGGTCCGGAAAATTCGCTGGTGGCAATTGATTCCACAAGGAAGTTGTGCGAGGGAGAAAACTTCTTCTAAATCGCACAGTGGTGGACCGCCAATCATCCAGATGGTATGGATGGTAACGCAAGTTTTGTCGCAATGTGCCATGGTGAAATTGAGCGGCTGGAATTAGTCCGAACAATTCCTCAGAGCACTCCCCGTGATAGATGCGATAAAATACGCAAAAAGATGCAACATCTCTACGCAGTGCCAGTGTATCGAGCCGATCAGAAAGAACTCTGTCGTCGACGATTCGAACCGCTCTGCGCTGGATGCGGTCAAGTGGAAGGAGTGAGAACAGTATTCCATGTGGGGCCGAACTTGCGCTTTGTAAAGTTGCCAGCGATGTGCCGGCATGAAATACTGTCTCGCTCTGCTGAGCACGCCAAGATTTTTAGAGGCCAATTTGACCTTCCCTTCCAAGTGACCACGAAACTGCACACTATTCGATATGTCGACGCCAAGTATTCCGATACTGGCTGAGGCAGCAAGGGGAGTGCCTTGAAATTAAGGAGATACGACAAAGGGGTTCTTTTTAGCGGTAAACGCGCAAACTTGTGTCTTCTGGGGATTGAACTGGACAAGATTTAGTTGGCCCCAATCCGAGACTTTGTTAAACAAAGACTCGGCTTCAGACACAAGTTTGTCCCTGTACTCGGCGACGTTTTCCCGAGAAATATTGGCACGGCCGGTATATAAGGCATCACCAGTGCTGTCGTCTGCATAGCAATGAATGCTACCAGTTAGCAACATATCATTGATATGCAGGAGAAACAGCGTTGGTGATAGCACGCAGCCTTGTGGAATACCAGCGTTGATAGGCTTGAAATCAGAGCATGCACCGTCTACTACGACCTTGATGCTCCAATCAGCAAGGAAACTGGTGATCCATTTGCACAATTTCTCGGGAAGCCCATAGGAAGGAAGCTTCGAAAGAAGCGCTTTGTGCCAGACCCGATCGAAGGCCTTCGCTATGTCCAAACTAACGGCCAATGCCTCCCCCTTGGACTCTACTGCCTCCGCCCATCTATGAGTTAAGTAGACTAGAAGATCACTAGCTGATCGACCCCGACGAAAACCGTACTGGCGGTCACTAATCAGCTGGTGATCCTCAAGGTACCTCATGAGCTGGCAGTTTATAATGGCTTCCATTATTTTGGAGAACAAGGAGGTGATGGCGATAGGCCTGTAGTTGAACGGGTCTGAGCGGTCGCCGTTTTTAGGGATCGGGTGGACCAAAGCTGTCTTCCATGAATTCGGGACTACGCCTTTGGAGTAGGAGTACCGGAAAAGACGCGTTAGGACCGGTGCCAACTCCGGAGCACACGTCTTCAGCACAATGGGAGGGACTCCATCGGGCCCACTCGACTTGCTGACGTCCAAGGAGAAGAGTGCTTTGCGAACCGAGCGCCGTGTAAATCGCACATCCGGCATGGAGCACTCACATCGCGGGATGATCGGTGGTGTGTTCCCCCCGTCATCTAGAGTCGAGTTGGACGCAAAAAGAGAGCTCAACAGATCGGCTTTCTCCTTTGAGGCATGGGCCAGTGAGTCGTCCTCTCTGTGCAGAGATGGCTGACAGAAGTTCCCTTGGACAGCCTTGGCGAGAAACCAGAATGCACGGGTTCCCGAAGGAAGGCGAACTAGCTTCTCGCCAATTCTGCCGATGTGCTCAGACCTTGCCTTGGCAATGGCGCTTTTGAAGGACCTGGAGGCGGTATTATACTTCTTTTTAAGTGCGCTGGTGTTTACATCCCGAGACGTTGATGCGTCAGCCCAGGCCCGGTAGCACTCCTGCTTATAGCGTGATGCTATTTTACAGGAGCGACCAAACCATGGCTGGGATCTGCCTCCGATGGGCACCACAGAGGATGGAATAAAAAGTTCCATACCCTGATGTACCACACCAGCAACAGAATCGGCAACAACGCTGGGATTTTCCGGCGAGAAACAAACCCGCCCCCAAGGGTAGGATGCAAAAAAAGTCCGCATCCCGTCCCAATCAGCTGACCTATAGTGCCAAATACGGCGGCAAGCTGCAGATCGCAACTGCGATTAGAGCGTGAGTGGCACCGTATTCCGGATCAGACAATGGTCCGAAGAGCCCAGAGGGGAGACCATCGACGGAGACTTGATATCCGTCCGGATGAGAGGTCAGCAGAAGGTCCAACAGGGAAGGTACATGGTCTTCCACATCTGGGATCCGCGTAGGCGAAGTAACCAGTTGTGTTAGACCATATGCCAAAGCAAAGTCATAGACAGATCTACCCGCATGATCGGTTAAACGAGAACCAAGCCATTTAGCGTGGTGGGCGTTGAAATCACCGAGTATCACGATCTCTGCGGATGGGACCTGTTGTAGCCATTTGGACGTGGTCGATGAGTCGGTCTGTGTCGGCATTACCGCTATGGGACCTATAGAGGTACCGGTAGACGCGGGGATGGTCGTCGCTGTCTACGCGTAGCCATAGGATGGACAGGACCTTCAAGACTGCCGAGGCGTCGAAAACAGATGTCCTCTCTGACGTATACGCAAACTCCAGCCCGGGGCACAAAGGAGTGTTCCAATTTGTACCCCGGGTAGGAGAGATATGAAGTATTAACCGGAGAGGGCACCTAAGTCTCGGTTAAAAAGAGCAAGGCCGGCTTCACCGTCTCTAGATGGTAATGGACAGCGTTAAGGTTGGAATGAACTCCCCTGATGTTGCAAAAATTCACGGATAGCGTGACAGGGGTCGCCTTAGTTGTATTGCTCCGCTTGCCCCGAGCAGCATTAGTCGCGAGCGGAATTTTGCCAAATGAATGCAGCCAAATTGTGGTAATCTCCAGCGGCGTCACCCACAGTCACTTTCTTCCTTCTTCACTATGACAGTCTGTTAACTATACCGTACAATTAACTAACTTCCAGAAGCCACTACCACTCGTTTATTATAAAGCGTAAAACACAACACGAATACAGAATGCTCGGATCAAAGGTCACTTCCGTTTGCGTGGCAACAATAATTTCTAGAACTTAACACGACCTTCTCTAGTATCACAAAGTTCAGCGTTCTACCGACAACGGAAAATGTTTCCGAACTATATCAAATGCCGCACGGGTAGTTAATATTGTCAAATACACTTATACAGGATGGCCAAAAAGTCGTGGATCAAACGCAACTAGGGGTTAGATGGGGTCATTAGCTGCAAAAATTTGTTCTACGTTAGGTCCTTAAGGTCAACCCCTGCAGAGTTATAATTTATTTTGTGTTTTTATGAGAAAATTGACTTTTTTTACTAATTCTTACTAAAATTCGAAAAAAATTACACCTATATCTTTTTTATAATTTTCAATAGATTGGTACAGATTCTGAAAAGTTATTACACATGGCTATGCGTGGCTTTGATATCTTTCGAGGACGATAATACGTAGGAAGGCCAAAGTTAGCCCAACCATAAAACTCGGTTAGACCTATTAAAATAAACAAGAACTAAAACAAAAACTCTCTGCCTTTTTTTTTTTTTTTTTTTTTTATAGGATAAGGGTGACAAACGAGCACACAGTCCACCTGATGGTAAGTGGTTGCTGCGGCCCATAGACATCTACATCTATCCTCTATTACAAATCAAAATGCAGATGCGTTGTCACCCGTGAGGACTAAGATGGAATGCCTTATTTCCAGTAAAAAGGGCCTCTGGCCACCTGCACTCACCAAGCGAAACGCAGAGATAAACCTCTACTTCACGCTGGTTTTCTGTGAGGTCGTGGTACCACCCCAGTTCGAGCCGGCCCATCCGTGCGACAGCAAAAGCCGCCACGTGGCTCTACCACTGTTTACTCTCTTACTCTGTTACCTCTCTTTCACACTAATCATTTCATCCTTTGTCAATAAAAGACCAGTTCGCCCGTCAGTTGAGGTAGCGATATCTTTTCTAGGAAACAAAAGACCGGGCCGGCCGGGGTGGTGGCCGGGGGATGCGCGTGAGCATCTTTCTTTAGAATGTTTAGTGTTATTTAGTGAGTAGTGACTCGCTTCCAGCCTGTGACTGCGCATGTGTTCTTTTTCTCGGTTTTACGACGACTTGTGATCAGTTTCTTTCCATTGACCTACGCTTTCTTTTTTGGACTTGTAATAGATTGCCTACCTATATCCAGTGCTGTGTGAATCGGACTAGATTCGGAATCGGACAGATTGGCTACAAGAGTGGACAGATGGCTGCTGCAAGGAGAGTATACACCCTACGGGAGTATGCAGAAATGTATTATCTGTATGGCTTTTGCGGCGGCAATGCTCGGGCTGCTGCCAGGGAATATCGTCAACGCTACCCTAGCCGTGATCGTTTTCCAGACTACAGGGTCTTCATGCGCGTACATAATTCGTACACGGAGGGAATCTTACCCGGTCAGCATTCTCCGAGAGCAGGCAGACCAGTGGTGCGATTTAAAAATGAAGATGAAGTGCTGAGAGAATTAAGATTGGATCCTGGTATAAGTCAACGCCAAATATCCCGTAATCTCGGGATTCTAAGATCGACGGTGCAACAAATCATTAAAAGAAACAAATATCACGCCTACCACGTGCAAAGGGTGCAAGCTTTGCTGCCCGGTGACTATGAACCTAGAGTGAGGTTTTGCAGAGAGATGCTAAGATATCACAAAGAGGGTCCGCAGTTCTTCAACAAGTTATTATGGACGGATGAGTCAAATTTTAGAAGAATGGGAGTATTCAATATCCACAACCTACATTTTTACTCCAGAGTGAACAGTTTTTTACAAAATAATTTAAACCAAATTCTTAACGAAGCTGAGGTTCCAGAAGCAAGAATAGCAGAAATGTGGCTGCAACACGACGGCGCCCCGCCTCACTACGCTCGAGCAGTTAGAGATCATTTGAACGAGCGCTTCCCCAACTGTTGGATTGGTCGAGGCGGTCCTATTGCGTGGCCACCCCGGTCGCCCGATTTAAATCCATTAGATTTTTTTCTTTTGGGGCTATTTTAAAGAAATAGTTTATCAAGGAGAGAACAATAGCGAACAAGAGTTACAACAAAAGCTCGAATTTGCTAGGGTGCAAGTTATTAACAACAGAGGTGCATTCCGTAGGTTACGTAGGAATTTTATTAGACGGTGCAGATTATGTATTATGGTCAGAGGTAGAAATGTTGAACATTTATTGTAAAATGTTTTGTTTTATTAAAACAATTATTTCACAATCGTTGTTTTGTTTTTTCGTCCTGGAAATTTATTAGAGCCACTCATGGCCATGTGTAATACCTTTTTCAGAATTTATGAATTGAGAAAAAAAATTCGTAAAACTTAATATTTTCTTTAACACGCCCAATAAACAATCATAAATCGTATGTCTTACCCAAGGACTCGTCTGTATCATTCTATTGAAAATTATAAAAAAGATACAGGTGTAGATTTTTTCTAATTTTAGTAAGAATTAGTAAAAAAAGTAAATTTTCTCATAAAACACAAAATAAATTATAACTCTGAAGGAATTGACCTTAAGGACCTCCTGTGGAACAATTTTTTGCAGCTGATGACCCCATCTAACCCCTAGTTGCGTTTGATCCCCGACTTTTTGGCCACCTTGTATACGCTATCAAATTAGAATAACCAAATTCGCGGTAAATTAGGCGCGCATAACACACAATTCAGACGTTGATCGCAATCAATGTTAACTTCCTAACAATTTGTCAACCCGGCGTCTAATTCTAGACTACAATTCCTCGCCGTGCACAATTTGCTATCAAAACCGATTCTAAAAAATGGAGGTTATCCCGAGCGACTTCACTACGTGCTGTCGATATCACTGAATTCTAGTAACTCTGTTGCACTCACGTTCTGCCCTCGCGACCTCTACCCGACGACGCACGGAAGTGGGGCCAAGGTGACCTTTACAAGTCAGCGGGCGGAAACGAGTGTGAATGCAAATTTCAAAAGTTAATTGTTTGGCCTAAACAAACCCCCGTCCCGGACATAAGGATTTATGTCCGCGAGCAAACCGGCAAGCGGGACAGGGTCGCGACGGCAAGTTGCAAGACCGAATCTACAACCAAACTAGGCCACCTTAGGCACCCCATCAGATTTTGCAACCTTCACCACCGCCTCAAAATACCGGAAAATACCGGATGTCAAACCTCCACTGGATGCCCTTCCTGGACATCGCAGCACCTAAATAAGTCCTATTACTGGACAGAAGTCCGACTACCTCTTTCAAACACCGATCTGTGCCCCTAAGGTTCGTTCCGCAATCCGACCGGATCAGGTCTGCAAACAGCGACGCGATACGAAGCGGCCCAGCGTGGCCACCTAAGCTTCAGTGCAGAGCGCACCAAAAAATTCCACATGAATGGCGTCTGTGGAGAGGCAAACGAAACGCACAGATAGTCCTTAGTGTGATTTTCAAATAGTAGGCATAATCAAGCCATCTACTATATAACTATTTACTTAATTGTGCAGTAGCTGATTTCAATCTGACAATCTCTCAACTAGCTAGCCTTTTAGAGATGTAGTCCTATGCTTATATTTCAACCAAATTTCAAAAGTATTAATACTCACTACTATGTAAAACTTGTAAATTTATTTCTTGAGGCGCATAGATCAAAACAGACAAACTAAGCAAAACGACAAACATAAGAGATAGCCAAAAAAGTTCCCCTTTTTTTTTCCAAAATAAATATCTTCGATAATGCCAGCAAAAATATGAAAACAAAGAGAGAATTGATTTTTATTTCTTTCGGCACAAACAGTGTTACTTAATTTCAATTTTCTTTTCAACAAAGCAAACCTAATGATCAAATATATTTACAAAACATATGCACACGTATTCAAGGAGTATATTAAATTCAACCTTTTTAATCACAACCGCCATAATATGAAACATTTCGCGGAAAACCCAAAAGCATTTTTATTTTTAATTTAAAGAATTTTTAACCAAGTGCTCGATCAAACCAAATCTAATACTCCTTGACAGCGTAATTCAACGCTCCAGGGGAGCCCTAATCTTCCCAACAGCAAGTGGAGGCCACACCGCGTGAACCCGAGACTAATAGAGCGTAAACCGCTAACAGTCGCCACTCGGGTTGTACGCCTTGCCTGAGGCCGTCGGCAACAGAACAGTTTAAAAAGTGGACTGTTGACCGCTCAAGGCTCAGGGGAGGCGGCCGTGGTGGGAGCTAAGGCGGCAGCTAGCTAGGAGAGCTGCCTCCATCAAATGGGGAACGGTGGTACACCAGTCGCGGCCACTCAGCTAACGGGGGTGAGAAGGGTCTAGCGGACTGATGAGTGGCCGTGAAGTTCCTCTCCACACGCTGAGGGGGGGGGGGCGATGACACCCCCGCCCCTGAGGGAATTACCCCCCGACTGGTCGGGGGAGGGACCCCTTTCAAACCTAGGGGCCTGGTGGCTGGCCGGCGGGCGCCGAGCGTCGCCCGTCAGAGGGCGTGGCTGAGCGCCCCCGCCCGTGGGGTCGAGGTCATGGCAGAACCCCGAGAGGAGACGCCGTTCGCACCCAGACACAAAACTGCATGATGATTGCCCTGGCAATGCGGACAGTGCCGCCGGTGCGTGCAGTCTCGCTGGAGGTGCCCTTCCAAACAACCAACCAATGTGATTGACTTCATTATGACGACCAGACAACTGTTCAGTGATGTCTCAGTGATCGCGAGGGTGAAAACCGGCAGCGATCACCGAATGGTGAGAGGCACACTGAACCTAAACGTTAAGTTGGAGAGGTCACGTCTAATGAAGTCAATGCTCCGTCCCCCTCGTGCTCTAATTCAAAGTCCCGAAACTTTACAGCTCGAGCTACGAAATCGTTTTCAGTGCCTAGAAGATTGCAATGCAGTGGACGATATGAATGACAAGCTCGTGGAAACTGTCGCATGGACATCGGAGCTAAGTTTTGTAAGACCCGCCGCAGAAGAACACAAAAACTCTCCGATCGCACTCTTAATCTCATGGCTGTTAGACGGGAGATGAAGCTACATTCTTCAACAGATTTGACAGCATACAGGCAACTGAACAGACAGATCTCCAAATGCATGCGGCGGGACTTGCGCAACTTCAATACAGCTTGTATTGAAGAAGCGATCGAGCGGAACCAAAGCTCCAAAGTCTTTGCCAGAGATCTGTCTGCCAGAAAGAGCCAACTGTCAAAACTGAAGACCGAGTGTAGCAGCATCGTTTCCGGGACACCTGAGATTTTGAGTGAGATTAAGAGGTTCTATGGGCAGCTGTACACGTCATCGTTGGAGCCACACGCAAGTGTGAGTAACGATCCAAGAGTGAGTCTTATCCGATACTAGTCCGAAAATATCCCGGACGTCAGTCTGAGCGAGATTAGAATGGCTCTCCAGCACCTTAAAAACGGCAAGTCCCCGGACGAATATGGAATTACAGCGGATCTTCTGAAAGTGGGTGGAAAACCGGTACTACTGCTACTAAAGGACTTCACCTTTAGCAGCTCTTTAATTCCGTCCTCCATGGTGGCACTACTCCGGAGGCGTGGAGCAGAAGTGCGGTGGTCTTGTTCTTCAAGAAAGGCGACAACGCTCTCTTGAAGAACTACAGACCGATTTCCCTTCTGAGCCGTGTCTACGTGCTGTTTTCGAGGGTCATTACGAATCGTCTCGCACGCAGACTTGACGATTTCCAGCCTCCCGAACAAGCCGGTTTCCGAAAAGGCTTTAGTACCATAGACCACATACATACCCTGCGGCAGATTGTACAGAAGAGTATAATCTGCCACTTTGTCTTGCGTATGTGGACTATGAGAAAGTCTTTGATTCCGTCGAAATTTGGGCGGTGCTGCAGTCACTTCAGCGGTGCCAAGTTGACTGTCGTATATCTCTGAGGTATATCGAAGTGCTGAAATGTTTGTACAGTAGAGCTACGATGGCTATCCGAGTACAGAATCAGAGTACGAAACCTATCCAACTACAGAGAGGTGTAAGACAGGGTGACGTTATATCCCCGAAACTTCACCGCTGCATTGGAAGACGTTTTCAAGCTACTGGACTGGAAAGGATACGGTATTAACATCAATGGCGAGTACATCACTCACCTTCGATTTGCCGATGATATAGTCCTTATGGCAGAATCGCTGGAGGACCTAAGCACTATGCTCAATGACCTCAATATTGCCTCCCAACGGATAGGTCTTAAGATGAACATGAACAAAACAAAAATCATGTTTAACGTCCATGTCACACCTATGCCGGTAGTTGTTAGGAGCACTAAGCTCGAAGTTATTGACGAGTATGTTTATCTGGGACAAATAGTCCGACTAGGTAAGTCCAACTTCGACCGAGATGTCAATCGACGTATTCAACTCGGCTGGGCAGCGTTCGGGAAACTACGGCACATCTTCTCGTCAGGTATACCTCAAAACTTGAAAACGAGACTGTACAACCAGTGTGTGTTGCCAGTGATGACTTACGGATCTGAGACTTGGTCCTTCACTGCTGGCCATATGAGGAAGCTCAAGGTCGCTCAGCGAGCTATGGAAAGGGCTATGCTCGGGGTGTCTCTGTGTGATAAACTTAGAAATGAGGATATCCGCAGTAGAACCAGAGTGACCCACATAGCCCAACGGATTAGTAAGCTGAAGTGGCAATGGGTCGGCCTTATAGCTCGAAGAACCGACAACCGATGGGAAAAAAGATTCGCGAGTGGCAGCCTCGTACCGGTAGGCGAAGTGTAGGGCGACCCCCCACTAGATGGAGTGAGACATGCAGGAAGTCGATGGATGCAGGTGGCTCAGGACCGTGCTTTGTGGCATTCCTTGGGGGAGGCCTATGTTCAGCAGTGGATGTGTGAAGGGCTGTAATGATCTTAATGAATAAACATACATACATAATAATAATAATAATCTTTATTTGCAAGAATATGGTTGTACAATGGTGTTTGAGTATAATTCGTTCTACATATTCTACCTTAGTGGTGTGCAAATATTAATGGTCAAGTAACCTAAACAACAATACTTATCGAATTTAACTACATATATTAATTTAACAAAATATAAAATTATTTAATATTATTTAGTTCATTTGATAATTAATTTATTATGCCACAGTGTCAGAAAATGTCATCAAAAGTAAGTATTATTATATCAAGTAAGATTATTATTACAGCTCAATGTCATATATTAATTATTATTCTTATGTCAATAATTATATAATGTTACCAAGGAGGTTATAATTTAATATAGGAGTGCGCACTTCATACTAGAGAAACGGTCCTAAATCAGTGACCTTGAAATGAATGAAAGGCACCGAGTTAAGCGTTGCATTTCTTTCTAATAGAGTGTCCATGATACAATATTTTGAGGCTAATATTAGTGTATACATTAGTTTTTCACGGAAAACGAAATGGGTATTATTTTTTATATGGAAAGTGCTGAATAGTGTTATAATTAAACTCCGTTTAATATTTTGATTACATTATTGCTTCGCTACAGTATCAAACCTTACGGTATCTAGTGGCGGCGTAGCGTGGGTTGACACCCAGGGCAGTTTTCTATCACGCACCCCCCAAAATAAAACAAAAAATGCTATACATGCTAAATGGACTTTATTTTGCTAAAATATTCTAATATATTATCAAAGTTTACTTTTTTGTCATTTTCGATAGATAAAATGGAAAGATTGGTTAGTCGCGTTTGGCTTATTGTGGACCTTTAGTAAGATTTTATTAACTTGAGTTTTGATAGCTTCCTTCACATGAAACTTAATAGTAAAAAACAAAATCTTAGACACAGTGCTGGATTCGGAACAGGTTCAGAATTTTCAGTTCAATTTTACGAGAAAAGGACCAATGAATTACATTGAACCCCTTCTTGGGAAGAAATGCTGGTAGCTTTCAAGTCGTAAAATCGCCAAAATTATATATCCTGCAGAAAAATCATCGTAGATTTTTGTAAGATTTTGAACTATTACACATTGATCTTCATCTGGTGACGTTAGCAGAGTGTAAGGCTGAAGAACACTAAATGTTACGAGAATATCATCCATTGCTCTGTAGCGATGGTCTAGTTCCTCGTAAAATATCTCAAGACATTCTAACATAGCTCTCTGCAGCTCCTCTGGCAATGTTAGTCCAGCATATCGGGTAATTTCTGCTGGTAAACGTTTTCGATATCTCCTCATTCCTCTTCTTCCTTCAATCGAAATGTCCACATCCTCACATTTTTTGTTACGTAGGAAATAGCTTTTTCCACTAGTTGAATACATTGGCTTTGAAGAAAAATTTTTGGGCTTTGATTTTTATCCCATACTTTTCCAGTGATAATCTAGATTATTATTTTATTATTTAGTATTTGCTTTTGTGTCTGACTAACTTCTTTTAGGATTTTACACCGAAAAGGAAAGATAGCATAAAAAACTGAAGTAACAGAACGCTGTTAAGAGTGTAGATAGTGCTTCTTTTGTATCGAACGTTTTCTCTGTTGGTGCTGGGATCATATATATATTCGAGTGTTTATACTAGTTTTTTAAATTTTTCTGCAATGGTTTAACAGCGTCATGATGAGCAATCCATCTTGTCTCTGAGAGTCTTTTGACGGATACGCCTACACTTTTCATTAAAGTTTCC
Source organism: Parnassius glacialis (assembly GCA_033319125.1). Classification (NCBI taxonomy): domain Eukaryota; kingdom Metazoa; phylum Arthropoda; class Insecta; order Lepidoptera; family Papilionidae; genus Parnassius; species Parnassius glacialis. The sequence continues at coordinate 5,981,721 of JAVANC010000007.1, read as the reverse complement.
CATCGGCGTGTGGATGATGAAAATAACCTGTAAACTCTATCTACTGTTTCGAAATAAAGTTAAACTTGAATTAACGCTCCCTAAGCGAGTGCACTCCACATAGATTTAGCGAATGATTAGCACAAGGCGTTTTCTACGTGGTAGAGCCATGCTGCAGCTATATAAGTAGTATAGTTGTAGCACACATGGGTCGGCTCGACAGGGGAAGGACCACGCACTCACAGAATAGCAGCTCGACACTGATGTATTTCGTATGGTGAGTGTAAAGAACCGGAGACCTTTTTTACTGGAAAAGAAGCATTCCATCTTAGTTTTCACGGGTGACAACCCATCTGCATTTTGATTCGCAAACAAGGATAGATGTAGATGTCTATGGGCCACAGCAACCACTTACCATCCGGTGGACTGTGTGCTCGTTTGTCACCCTATTATATGCCGGCTCGAACCGGGGTGGTACCACGACCTCACAGAAAACCAGCGTGAAGTAGAGGTTTACCTCTGCGTTTCGCTTGGTGACTGCAGGTGGCCGGAGACCCTTTTTGCTGGAAATGAGGCATTCTATCTTGGTCCTCACGGGTGACAACGCATCTACATTTTGATTTGTAATAGAGGATAGAGGTAGATGTCTATGGGCCGCAGCAACCACTTACCATCAGGTGGACTGTGTGCTCGTTTGTCACCCTTATCCTATAAAAAAAAAACATATTCATACATTTGACAAGGTAAAATTTTAAAATAGTGTTGTCATCTATAGCGTTAAATGCACCTCCTAGTTTTTAGGGAAAAAACATTTGTGTATCAGAAACAGAAATTTTTTTTTCAATATAGATTATAAATAATACTTATTGAAAGTCACTCTTTTGTTTAATTACCACTGGTTCGAGAAAAACCTGGGAAGAACCAGCAAGAAACCCAGCGGGACATTTTTTAAATAACAGCTTACAATCATGTATGTTACACAAATTAACGACACAACAAATTAGAAATAGCTTGGTAGCGATCACCTCATTTCCAGGGGTTATTATCCTTTCGACTGCGGAGACTCTAACCTGCCCTACTCCGTTGAATGTGGAGCTGTTTAATAAAATGGACGGCTGATTGGGCGCAGTCCATCTTAACGCAAATTTCTCGATTCTGGTATATCAAATACTATAACATGTATACATTTCTGAATTCTATATGAAATTTCCTACAAATGTGTATATAAATTTAATAAAGTCCCAGAATAATGTTAGTTCTAAGATAGCGGTTTGCATCATACAAATTTAAAAAAAAACATTTCACACTTACAAAATGAGATGAAACACAAAATGAGGTTACAAATAGGAAGGTTAGTTACCCAGGCGTTGTTTTAACATAATTAAACACACAATCAATCAAGATTTGTACGAAATAATTGCAAACAACTCCGATATTAGCGCGCGTCAATTACACTGGTGGCTGACTCAAGGAACAGACGAAATCAACACATGATATAGATATAAAATCCTACTAAAGTGTGTAAGCTGTGGGGTTTTTATGCTATCCTTTTTTATCCTGTATACATCGACATATGGTAGAATGAGTTAGAAATAGTGCTTAATGCTTTATTTCGTCATTATAAAAGCGAGTAAAAAATGTCTAACACTTGGACACCCGCAGTCAATGGAGATATTTTCGTGTCCAAGTGTTAGACATCCGCAGTTGAGAGGTTATCATTCATAAATTCTTTAATATTATAATAACCCTTTTCATACAAACTTAGTTTAATAAAGTTTTTGAACTTTGAGCAGGTCAAATATTGTATATTTTCTGGAATTTTATTGTAAAAGCGTATACATCGCCCCAAGAATGAATTACTGACTCGATGGAGTCGAGTAACTGATACTACTAGCTTGTGTCTGTTCCTAGTATTTACAGAATGAATTTCACTTATTTTTGTAAAACTACTTTTATTTTTGTGTACGTACATTACATTTTCATAAATGTATTGAGAGGCCAAAGTTAATATATTAATTTCCTTAAATTTTTGTCACAACAACTCTTTAGGCTTTAAATCATAAATTGTTCTTATGGCCCTCTTCTGTAAAACAAATATAATTTCAGTGTCAGCTGCGTGTCCCCATAGCAAAATACCATAAGACATTATGCTATGGAAATAGCTAAAGTAAACTAGTCTAGCTGTTTCAACACTAGTTAGACTTCTAAACTTTCTTGCTAATTTTGATATATGGGGGCTCCATTGAAGCTTCGCGTCTAGTGTGATTCCAAGAAAAATGGTGGTATCTACAAGACTCAGTTTCTCTCCATTTAAAATTACATTAGTATTGAACTGTTTGACATTTGGAGTTATGACTCCAAATGTCATGTAAGATCATTGAATTTTTTTCATTAGCACTTGACGTATCCACTGATATTAGTTCCACAGCTCAATTTCTGATATTCATATGAGGTGTTACTCAAGATTTTGAAGTCTTAGAAGAGTTATTAGGAATGTGTACATTGAAAGGTCAAACCAGAGGAGTTGATATACTCAATGTACTTTTGGATGAGTGTTCAAAAACTGATTTGGACTTATCAAAATTATCAGGAGTTGCGACTGACGGTGTTCCTTCGATGATTGGTGTCAATTCTGGGCTAGTTACTTTGCTGAAAAAACATCTGCAAAAAAAAACATAAACGCTGAAGATCTCATGCAGTTTCACTACATTACACACCAAGAAGCCCTCTGTCCTAAAAAAAATTGAATTTCAAAATGTCATGAAAGTGGTAGTTTCGACTGTAAATTTCATAAAATCACGAGGACTCAATCACAGGCAATTCAAACAATTCCTTGATGACATCGAAAGCGAATATGGAGATTTACTGTATTATACAGAAGTAAGGTGGCTAAGTCGTGGATTGACACTGGAACGATTTCTAAATTTAATAGAAGAAATTGGAATATTTTTGGCGGGAAAGCAAAGAGATGTCCCGGAACTTAAAAATCCTGATTGGTGTTGTGATTTGGCTTTTTAGTTGATATTACAAATCATTTGAATGTCTTGAACACACGGCTTCAAGGCAAAAATCAACTGATATCCCAGCTCTATGCTCATGTATCATCCTTTCAATGCAAGCTGACACTTTTCAAATCGCAATTGAATTCTGGAAATTACAATCCTTTTCCGAATTATAAGAAATTGGCTGAAAAATTCAACAAAACTGCGATTAATTTAAGTTATGTAGAAAAGCTAGATATTTTGATTCAATCTTTTCAAGACAGATTTTCGGAGTTTAAAAAAGTAAAACCTCTGTTGGACATATTCAGCAATCCTTTCACGATTTCAGTTGAAAATGCGCCAGAGTCAATGCAGTTAGAAATTATCGACATTCAAAACGACCAAGATTTAGCAACAAATTCAACGAAAGAGACTTGCTGAACTTTTACCGCTGCATTGATAAAAATACGTACAAAGAGTTGCGCATAAACGCTCTGAAATGTGCCAGCTTATTTGGTTCTACCTATATATGTGACAAACCTTTTCAATACTAAATAATAATAAAACAAACGATCGAAACCGCCTTGCAAATGAAAATTTGGAAGCAGTTTTACGTGTTGCTACAAGTAAATTTGAGCCAAATATAAAAAAGATTGTAAGCACTATGCAGTGCCACGCTTCAAATTAATAAATTCTTTTTCAATTTTAATACATTATTATCAATTCTTTATTGTCTTTAATTACCTATACTTCTGGCGGCCCGCCATCACTTCATAATTTGCCCGAGTGGCCCCTAGTCTTAATAAGTCTATGCATCACTGGTCTAGAGGATATTATTATTATACCTCTAAAAGTACTATAAACCTCTCAAACACAACTTTTTCACTTTTTTGTTTCTTGTGTATGTAAGGTAATGAGACTAACAGTCCAGTGTGATCTGAACTTAAATTCTGAATGATTCTGTCAGTTGTGACTTATCATAAAACAAACAATTTTATAAATTTATATGATGTGATAGTCTTCAAGAATCAATATATTATTGATTTTTAAAAAAATTATCAATTTTTTTGGGGATATAGCCTAGATCACTCCGGGTATTGCCCTCTATCTGTTAGTTTAATTACAATTGGTTTAGCCATTCCAAAGATTAGCATGGTTATGCAGACAAAAATTTTAAAAATAGTCACTCATGTGTTAATGACTCAGCTCAAAAGAAGGCAGTTATTTTGATATTACATATACATACCAGACACCTTAATTTTATTTATCTAATATAGATATAGATTAAGTTTTAATATAATAATTACGTTTAACATGATAATGCAAGCTTATTTAGTTTGATATAATAAAATATCATTGGATATAACTACACTTCTTCATAAATTACCCACAATAAAAAAATTGACAATAACTTTTTAATTACAGATAGAAAGCGCAAACACAGTGATGCCTCCAAAGACATATGCGTTTGGGGCGAGAATTCTAAACCTGCTAAGCTCAGCAAAATATGGCCAGTCTTTGATTCGGGAGGATATGGAGATGCAACAATACTTACTCTTCATGTTCTGCAGAAATCTCCAAACATTGTCAATCCTCTGCTATTTAACCAAGATAAGAATTTCAGCTTGTTGGAGATTCATCCTGAACCGCTGAAAGAAGATTGGTTTGGTGGAATAAGTGCTTCATGGAAACAGACTCGATTAACGAACACTATACCACGCGATGATGTAACAAAGCGTATTTTCTCTTCGGTGTCGCGTCAGTTGAAAATAATCAATGCACATTTTCAAAAGTCTATGCCCAGATACAAGTATCCTAGAGTAACAAGGTCAAATGTCCTTCTGGAACATTCTAACCATCGACGTCCAGCTACACACTTTAGTATGGCTCTCAGAGCTATTAAGTTCCAAACGACACCGCGCCGAGAGTTGCCTTGCTATGGTAATCTGGAGTTGCCGTTAAAGATTAAGCAAGAGAGGTCAACTTCCCCTCAAGTCTTCCCTGCTATTTGCACTAGTGTGAAAACAGAACCTATGAACATGAAAAGTGAAGTTAAAGTGAAAGTGGAACTTGATAGAGTGAAGTTGGAGAGGGAAAGGGAAAAGGAGAAGGAGCGAGATAAAGAGAAGGAGCAAGATAAAGAAAAGGAGCGAGACAAAGAAAAGGAACGAGACAAAGAAAAGGAACGAGACAAAGAGAAGGAGAAAGACAGAGAAAGAGAAAGGTGAGTTTTAGTCAACATTTTTTGCGTGTCTTATGTGTTGTGAATTTGCAAATGCAAATGCATTTAAAAAAAAGTGTACTAATAAAATAATCACTGTGGTCAGCTTATACAGAATTAGTTTGAGGCGTGAAGCCTTAGGTGCTATGGATTATGAAAATTTTATATAATGATATTGAGTAAAGGGGACTATAAGGGATCTAAGTGGACTGTATTTATTACTTGTTAACTGTAGCTAGTGGACTGTATTTACTAATTGACTGACTGATCTGAGGTTAGCTATGCTAGGGGACTGCGTGAAGAAAAGATGGTACTCTTTACTATACTGTATTAAACTATTTACAATAATTCGGCACTCTTAAACTATCTAATATGTACAGAGAGAGGTCTTCAATTGTGGAGTCTTGATTTGCTGTCTTGAGTCTTCTTTGTAGTCTTCTCGAGTGCCCCTTCCGAAATGAACGACTCACAGACCAAAACGCCCTTCTTATATCTCGCAAGAAGGCGTCTCAGTCTGTGAGTAGTGCCGTGCGACGATGCTGCATTCCTATTGGTCGTCGCTCGGCTCCGGTGCGCGGGGTGTGCGGGGCGCAACAGAATATGAAGGGGCGACGGGGCGGCGGGTCTCTAGCTGTCCGCAACATCCTCCCCCCGGCGTAGCTCGCGAGCCTAATCTTCTCTCGGGAGGACGGCGATCTTCCTGACCGGCCGCCGCAGCAATCCGCCCCTGGTCCTCACTTCCACATTGCGCACCACGCCGCCTGGTCCGGGAAAGGTCCTTGTCACAACTCCCAGCGGCCACACGTTCCTTGGCATGTTACTGTCTGCCACCACGACGAGGTCCTCTTCTTGTTTCTGTCGCTGCTGCACATCCCGCGAGTCCCCGCGCGCAACCAGCGTTGGCAGGTACTCCTTCATCCAGCGCCTCCAGTACTCGTCGGCGAGTCCTTGCGCCGCTCTCCACGCCCAACGATCACTAGGCGTGCACGGCGCGGTTACTGGTAGGCTCGATGGTCCCAGCAGCAGGAAGTGGTTGGGTGTCAGCGCCTCTTCGTCGTTGATGTCGTCCGGTACGTGCGTCAACGGTCGAGAGTTCACCGTGTTCTCTGCTTCTGTGAGGAGCGTTGCTAACGTCTCCTCCCGTGGGCTCTTCTGGTGCAGAGTGGCTTCGAGTGCGGTCTTCACTGAGCGCACGAGACGCTCCCATGCGCCTCCCTGGTTCGGCGCGCCCGGTGCGATGAATTTCCAATCTGTCCGCCGAGTCAGCGCGTAGTCCTTCAGCTGTGGTGCCCACTCTTCAATTGCCCGTCGCAGTTCGGTATCTGCCCCATGAAAATTCGTTCCGTTGCCAGAGTAGATGACCCGTGCCCACCCACGCCTAGCCGCCATGCGCCGCAATGCCGATATCGCAGAGTCCGTCGTAAGGGAGTACACTAATTCTAAATGCACCGCGCGCGTCGTTAAATAAGTGAATAACGCTACCCACCGTTTTTCATGCCGACGTCCTATAGTCACTGTTATAGGCCCGAAATAATCGATTCCGGTTTAGGTGAATGGACGCGCGAATGCCCCTAATCGTTCAGGTGGTAGATCTCCGATAACCGCTGGCCGTGGTGTCGCCTTGCGTACCCTGCATCGCAGACATCTCCGCTCCACTTCTCTTACTGTTGGTCGTAATCGAAGGATATGATATCTGGTGCGTAGGTCGTTTACCACCCTCTCCCTGTTGGCGTGGCTTGCCTCCTGATGCGCCTTTTCCACAAGCAGCTTCACAAAATGGTGGCGTCCGTTCAGTATGATGGGCCTCTTCATCTGGCTGTCCACATCGGCTACGTCAATTCTTCCTCTGGCTCGTAATACGCCATCCTCCAGTATGAGGTCGAGCTTCCTTAATGCGCTGCCGGTTGCCAGGTTCTTTTCCTGCTGAAGTCGACTGATGTCTTCAGCGAAGCCCTCATGTTGGCTGTGCTCTATCCACATCCGCTCTGCTCTCTGGATGTGCTGCAATGTTAGTCCGTGCGCCCTTCCTCGTATGGCATCGACGAACTGTAGTATCCGTGCAGTAGCCCTTATTAATCTCTCGTAGGAAGAGAATTTCTCTATGTCCGGCAGGTGTGGAGCGTCCTTGGTGTCGCTCTGGTGCGCCACGACTTCCTCCAGTTCCTCATCTTCATTCCCTGCCTTCTCTTCCTGCCGGCGAGGCCATCTGTCTTCATCCTCGTACAGGAATGGCGGTCCCGTGAACCATCTGTCGCTCTCTTCTTTGTTCATATAATTCACACGCGTTGCCTGATCCGCGATGTTTTCAGCGGTCGGTATCCACCTCCATTGCTCGGGTGACGTCTTCTCTGCTATCTCCCCTAACCTACGAGCCACGTATGGGGTATAACGCGCCGTATCGTTCTGTATCCAGTGGAGCGCCGTAGTGGAGTCTGTCCAATACACTACCTTATCGGCTACCATTCTGTGCTCGCCTTGCACGAATTCCGCGAGTCGCGCGCCTATCAAATTCGCCTGCAACTCTAAACGCGGTATGCTTTGCGCCTTTATCGGGGCGACTTTCGCCTTGGCCGCTATGATCGTAGGCCTGTCCCTACCGTCGCGATGCGTGTATGTCTTATCGTCGCGCGGTTGGTTCCCTATTACTCCCCCCGTGGGAGCGTAGCGTCTCGGCAGTCGTGAATCCTTCCTATCCGGACTGGCGAGCGCCTGGATGTCCTCATCTGACCGTCCGCTAGCGCTTACGACGTGTAGTACGGTCTCGCCGTCTTCCCTACACGTTGACCGCGGCACGGTTCCCTGAATGGCCCACCCTAGCAACGTTCGTGCAGCTACGGGCTGCCTTCGACGTCTTATCCTTAAATTACGGGTGATTATTAAATGCCAGTTGTCGGCGCCTAATAATAATCTCGGTTTTGCGTCGTCGTAACAAACCGAACTCGGTAGGTCGCGTAAGTGTTTTAAACGTAAACACTCCTTACTTACAGATTGCGAACCTATCTTTAAATTTGCTATTGTCCGCGCATTTATTTTATACACCTCACTGCGCGTCTTGCCACGTATGCCTATGTTAACTAACCTACTATCGGCCTCGCGCTGACTATTGTTTACGCCTCTAATATTCAGCGGCTTTACCGGTCCTTCCGCTCCTAACTCGCGCGCTAAGTCGTCGTCGATTAACGAAATAGTAGAACCTTCGTCAAGCAACGCATACGTATCTATTTCCCTACCACGCAGTCCGCGTAACGTAATGGGACACACTTTCAACAATACGGACGCATTACTAGCAACGTTAGACGCGACGAGCACGGTCTCATCCGGTTTTGCCGATGTCTCAGGTGCGCGGGTCTTGCGGGCGTGAAGGAGGGCATGGTGGGGGGCGTTGCAGCCGTCGACGCCGCATTTCTTGGCTTTACATCTAAATCGTCGGTGTTTACTATTTAAACACATAAAGCACACCCCATCTTCCTTAACCTACTTCCACCGGTCGTCCAAACCCATTTGCGCTAACTACATTTGGCGATTACGTGTTCACCCCCGCAACACATATATGAGGCACTACCCGTGTCCTCCTGGGCGGTGAACGTCTTTACGTCGCAGGCCCTATCCTCTACGCGGCGTGTCACTATAATCTTTTTCGACGGCGGCGTCTCTCGTCTTACGGGCGATTCCTTAGTCGGCGCTACGGACGTATAGGCATGACTCAACGCACGGTCAGCCTCTCTCATCATGAACCGAGATAGTGTGACGATATCCGGTTCGTCTGCACTTCCGTAGTGCTCCGCATAATCGCACCAACGTGACCGTAAGTGAGGGCTAAGTTTGCTAGTAACTTCCCTAGTTAGCATCGGATTTTGTAAATATCCTTTGCCGTCGACGTTCTGCAAAATACACACTATATTTTGTAACTTAATCGTGAACGAATTTAACTCCTGAGCGGTTTGACCCGGGCGCGGAAGGCGTTTCAGTTCCTCTAAAGCACGATCGATAATTACTTCCGGGCGGCCGAAACACTGCTCCAATGTTCGCATAATATCTGCTGGATCCTTCGCGGTAAACAGCAGTGCCGATACTACTTCCCTAGCCTCACCACGTAGACAATTTCTTAACCTTGCCATATTTTCCGTATTTGTGAATCCATAAAACGCGTGGATTCTTTCATCGCGGCTTTGAAGGCTAACCATTCCGCGGCCGAACCGTTAAATATAGGCAAGTCCTGCGCCTGCTTCGCGGCGGCGGGCCTAACTCTAATTATGTTTTCTAGAGCTTCCGCTAGTTGCTCTATACCCCTCTCTTTCCCTCGCGGAGTAAGCGACCTATCTCTATCCCTCTCTCCCTCTAGCCTACGCTGTGGCGCTGGCGTCCTATGTACACCTACATCCTTATGACACGGCGACGATAATCTACGATCCGCGTGGCGATGTGGCGATGGCGATCTATGTACACCTACATCCCTATACGGCGACGGTGATCTACGATCCGCGTGGCGATGTGGCGATCTATGTGTAGGTGATAGAGTGCGGCGTTGGACGCGCGACGGCGACGTAACCCGTACACGACGATCCACCTGGTTCATTTCTACGGCGAATCCACTATCCCTCTGTATAGTTTCTACGCGACGTGGTTGAACCTCATTCGCTACCGTCCTCCCCTGGGCATCTTCAGCGTGGTCGTAACCGGTTTCCCTATTCGGTAGGGCCTGCTCTATCTCGATGCGGAGCGTGGGCTGAGACGGGCGGTAGGTCGGCTCCCCCCGCACAGTCTCTACGTTCTCTAACCACCTATCAACGCGTACCCTATTTTCAACTAAATCGTCTTCGTTAATACTTTCCCTATCTGTTTCTTCTTGCAGTTGAGCGACGTCCCTAGCGTACTTCTTCTTGATAAGATCTTCTTCAAGTTGCAATTGCTTCCTCCTAATTGCAGCTAGTTCCTCCGCGGCGTTATATTCGATTTGCTTTAATTTTGCTATCGCGCTAACTGTCGACCGGGCTGAACGAACTGATCGGACTGACGGGGCGCAGGGCGCGGGCCTATGTACGTCTGCTACTGGCGCGACGGTACGTACTATCGAACTAATTTCTGTAGTCGGAAGATCTTCTATAATCGCGGCGAGTGTCTCTGTGCGCGGCGCGGATGTGCTAACCTCTCCCAAACGATCGGTCGTAGACACGGACATAGCGGGGCGTGGCGGCGGGGGCGCGGGCGCGTGCGTAGATGCGGGCGCGAGCGGGGCCTGGGGCGCGGCGGAGGGCGCTTGTGCCATCGCGAGATAATCGGACGGGGACGCGGGTGCTTCTTCGAATATCCGCATTCCTACCGGCGTTTCGTCATCGTTCCGTGTCTTCTGGCTTCGTGTTTTCCTCATGACGTCCCTCGTTGCGACCTCCGATCGTCTCCAAAAAGACGTACGTATCGTCTTCAAAAAGACGCACGTATTGGATGTCGTTCCCGCCACAAGGGCGTTACCAGATGGTCACAGTTTGGCACCGTTAGGGAGCAACCACCTGGCCGCGTAAACGCGGTTTAAGAAACAAGAAATTGTCTGGAAACAGACAATATGACGTATATGACGTAGGCTTAATAAGAAACAGGGAAGAAATTAGTACCGACGATCTTCTCTCTTCGTCGACGAACTTGTTTCTTCCTTGAAGATCTTCTATAATGATCTTCTCTCTTCTATAATTATGTTCTTTCTTCTATAATTATGTTCTTTCTTCTATAATTATGTTCTTTCTTCTATAATTGCCTTCTTTCTTGTTTCTTCTTACTTCTTGCTTCTCTCTTCTGGCTTGAATCCGGCGACGATGGACCAAGAATATGAGGGATCTAAGTGGACTGTATTTATTACTTGTTAACTGTAGCTAGTGGACTGTATTTACTAATTGACTGACTGATCTGAGGTTAGCTATGCTAGGGGACTGCGTGAAGAAAAGATGGTACTCTTTACTATACTGTATTAAACTATTTACAATAATTCGGCACTCTTAAACTATCTAATATGTACAGAGAGAGGTCTTCAATTGTGGAGTCTTGATTTGCTGTCTTGAGTCTTCTTTGTAGTCTTCTCGAGTGCCGCTTCCGAAATGAACGACTCACAGACCAAAACGCCCTTCTTATATCTCGCAAGAAGGCGTCTCAGTCTGTGAGTAGTGCCGTGCGACGATGCTGCACTCCTATTGGTCGTCGCTCGGCTCCGGTGCGCGGGGTGTGCGGGGCGCAACGGGGTATGAAGGAGCGACGGGGCGGCGGGTCTCTAGCTGTCCGCAACAGGGACCATGCACAAAATGCAAAGCACTGGTGCTGCATCGGTGGCAATAAATGTAACTTTTTTGTTTTGAATACAGAGCTGATAAAATTACTAATCTATAATGTAAAACAAAAATATAAATCAAAGTTAAAAATCTGCGCGGCGGTCCGTGAAATTGATTTGAGTCCTTATCGTATATAACTTCAGAATTGCTCGCACTGAGTGTTATTATGTATGTGCATAATTTGTTATTGTGATGTTTTTATACACTCGTTAGTATGAAATTAGGCTAGATTAGATAAGGCTTGGCCAAATATTTTTGCTGAGACTTGCAGTTTCAATTGCCTCATAATTTATTATTTATTTTTAATTTTTTTATTTCATTATAATTATTGGTGAAATAATCTTAATTATAATCGAAAATCGAAATTGTTTTGGATACTAAACAATTATCAGTATTGTCCCTGACTTGTATTTTATTTTAGTTAAGAGTACTACCCGTGCAATTAAAGAATGGAATTGAAAATGGCGTCTCCTCTATTCACCTCTCGCTCGCACACTGTCGCTATCTATACTCCTCACACCCGGCGGTAAAGACTACAAAAAATATGTTGCGATAATATGCGTTTTTCGTACATCCATATTATACTGCAATATGCATAAAATACAAAAAAAAATTAATCTGGTTTAGCTAATTTGTGAGCTGACACGTTCTGAGAGTTTTATTTATACTTAATTATTGGCGATTTTGTTTTTTAATATTTTTGCATAAAATATTTACATGCCATTAAGCCATTATTAACCACTTTTTATAATTTTCGTTTGTTTGTCTGTTTGTTCGAACTAATCTTCGTAATGGCTGAACTGATTGTAATAAAACTTCACGAAAAAATGGAGAAGTGACCTAGACAAAATTTTATTTAGAAAAATTTAAAGATTTTATTAAAATAGAGATATTGATAACATATAATAAATGGTCTTTAAAGATTATCTAAGTTTAAATAAAGCCACATTAATAGATCCCACGCAGGCAAAGCCAGAGCGGGTTGCTGGTTATAAATGTTATTTTGGCTGGTTACAAATCTTTTCAGATATTTTCCCATTAAAATTAAATTTCCAATTACCAAATAATATAACATTATAACCATATACCGTTATTAGCAGGCTTTCGTTATTGGTACTGTGCATGTTGACGATATGGGCTCGATGAGCCACCATTTTTAATCCCAATCTTTATCCGTACGGACTGTAGTAATTTTTTTTAGAATACAGAAAGTGATTTTTTTGGGGCTGTCGGTTTTTAGATCAACAATGTGTGGCAGAAAAGCAATGTCCTTTGTATAAATATTATCCTTCTTACATTATAGGACTACTGATGCCCTGTATCCTTTGGTTTCAGATCGTCGCACTCTTCGCGGCATTCGTCCTGCCAGCAGTGCAGGAGACGAGCGCGTGTAAAACGTTGCTCGATCGGAGTGCAGTGCCGTCGCGAGCGCTCTACCCCGGCTTGGGGACCGAGGGCGCCCTGCGTTGACATCAAGGGCCTAAAGTATCATAGGTAATTTCAGTTCGAATGACTGCGTTGTTGAGGTTCAGTTTAGGGTGACGCCCATTAGATAGAATGACGAACCTGATAATGCATTTAGGGAGTCGATGGTTGCTTGTGGCTAAGAACTTTGCTTTTTGCTAATTTACAGGACAAGTTTATGTTCAGTGGGCTTAGATACATACATGACTGAATTATATAGAAATTTATAAATATCCTATTTTTGATGTGGCTCTTTAATATGAGTCATTTTTCCATTTCTCTATCTTGGCCACATGCGGCTAACGTCACCGTCGAGCACATAGTGAATTAACATTTCCTATTGTACACATTGAGTTTCATTCCGACAGCAGTTCTGTGATATTTCATTTGCTTGACAGATTTAAAAGAGAATGAAAGTGGGTTGAGAATGAATGAGTTACTCGTCAAATGTTTTCTCTATGCTGATGACCAAGTACTGCTTGCGTCTTCGGCCGAGGAGTTGCAGGAGATGCAGGAGCAGAGAACTGCTATGAGTGGAGCTTTTGTTAGAAAGGGAATGAAGATGAATGTAAAGAAGACGAAAGTGATGGTGTTTGAAAGAGATGAGGCAGTGACAGACTGCAATATCGTGATTGGAGATGAACAAATTGTACAGGTGAAGGAGTTTGTGTATCTGGGTTCAAAGTTTACGAGAGATGGAAAGTGTGAGAGTGATATCGAAAGAAGAGTGAATGCAGGAAACATGGTGAATGGAGCTTAGCACTCCTTTATGAGCAGTCGGAAGGTGTCTAACAAGGCTCGTTTGGCTGTGCATGAGGGGGTGTTGGTTCCGACACTCATGTACGGAAGTGAAAGTTGGGTATGGCAGAAGAGACATTAAAGCAGAATAAATGCAGTTGAGATGAGAGGGTTAAGAAGTATGATAGGAGTTAAACTTAGTGACAGGATAGGAAATAGTGAGATAAGGAAATGTTGTGGTCTGAAAGAAGATGTAGTGACAAAAATTGAGAAAGGTATGCTGAGGTGGTTTGTCATGCCATGTCGAGAGAATGAATGAAGAACGTTTGACGAAAAAGGTATATAAGACGAGTGTGAATGAAAGTGATGGAAGAGGTAGACCTATGCGGACGTTTCTAGATCAAATCAGGGACGTCTTGACAAAAGGCCAGGTCAAAAGTACCCTAAACCGAAGAGTATGTATGAAGGGAATAATGAAAGTGGACGAAGCGAAACAAGTATGTAAGGATCGTAGCAAGTGGAAAAAAGTTGTCTCTGCCTACCCCTACGGGAAAGAGGCGTGATTATATGTATGTATGTTTAGAGTGAAAATTAGCAGTAACTACCGTACAGTCACAAGAGTTTGCAAAACTGCATAAAACTCAAAAAGTTTATTGTAAGATAGAAAATGAAGTTGTTGTCTTTAATTGATATTTTTCTCGTTTCCAATAAAAACGGTCTCCGGTTCTCCACACTCACCATAATCGAAGCATTCCTTTCTTAATCCTCGTCACATCATCTTGCAAACCACTTATCTTCAAGCACAATCCCTAACGGTGTAGCCAGAGAGAACAGATCGCCAAGTGTCACGATCCTTACATACCTCTTTCGCTTCTTTCAGATTCATTATCTTCTTCATACATACACGTCTAGGTATCCGAGTACTCTTGACCCTCCCCTCTTTGAGCAATTTGCTCACATGGTCTTCGAAAGTTAGTCTCGGTCTACCTCGACACCTTTTAATATTAACTTTCGCGCTATATATTTTCTTCACCATTCGGTCTTCACTCATTTGCTCAACGTGCCCAACCCATAGAAGCACGCCCCTATCAATTTTTGTGATAAGGTCATCTTTCAAACCTGCCATATTGCGAATCTCTTCGTTTCGCTTTCGGTCGGCCATGGTAACGTCGCTCATTTTACGAAGAGATCGCATCTCCACTGCATTCAACTTGTTTTTATTCTTCTTCTGGCATACCCAGGTTTCGCTGCCATATAACAAAATCGGTACCAATACTGCGTTATGTATTGCAAGGCGTGCACTCTTCACTACGCCTTGCCTTTTAACTAACGCAGTCAGGGCACCATTGACTTTGTTCCCGGCAGCGACACGCCTGTCCACATCTAAATCACATCTTCCATCCCGGCTAAAAGCACTCCCCAAGTATACAATTTCATTTACCTGTTCTAGACATTCCTGATTTACCCATATTTCACACTTCGTTCTCTCTTCGTCACTTTCAAATACCAGAACCTTAGTATTATTAGCATTCAAACGGAGACCTTTAATTTCACATTCCTCTTTCATACACGTGACTAATGCCTGCAGTTCTGCCTCTGATGGTGCAATAAGCACTGCATCATCACCATATAGCAGACAATTTACTTTAATGTCACCCAATTTCACACCCAAACAGCTATCTTTCAGCTTCTGTAAACAGCTCTCGAGATACAGTATGAACAGCCAGGAAGACATGACAAAACCCTGTTTTACGCCCGTTTGGACGCCAAACATGGGTGACAGGTCATGCCCTACCCGCACACAGGCTTTACAGTCACAGTAAAGTGACTGCACAGCCCTTAGCAATCGACCATCCACACCATACCCCGGCAACAGTTCCCACATTTTCTTCATTACAACTTTATCAAATGCTTTCTCAAGATCCACAAAAGCACAGAAAATCCTCTGGTTAGCAGCCAGAAGCTTCTCCGTGATCATCCGGAGAGAAAACATTTGATACGTGCATCCTCTTCCAGGTCTAAATCCGCATTGTGCCTCCCATAGAAATCTTTCCGATTTCTCTTGCATCCTACGTGTCAAAACCTTCGAGTAAACTTTACTTGCTAAACTGGTCAAGCTGATCGCCCGATAGCACCCGCAGTCAAAATGTGAACCTTTACCTTTATATAAAGATACAATGACTGCGGATCGCCAATCATCCGGGACATCCCCCGTCCGCCAGCACAAATTACACAGGAGATGAAAGCTGTCCCAGACGCAAGGCCCACCATACTTGACCATTTCAGCAGTAACTCTGTCTAGTCCCGCAGCCTTACCACATTTAAAACTTCGAATCGCACGTTCAATCTCTCTTTCATACTGATGACCTCAGTGTCATCGAGGTCCGGGTTTGGCGTACCAGTTACGGCGTCACCCCCGGATCCCTCACTAAGATCATCACACGCATATATTTCTCTATAAAATTCGCTCCATCGTTGCATGACGTCCGATTTTTCTGAGTGGACGTCATTGGTTATCGAAAGCACTTTGTCATTCTTAAGGCCGTCGCACCACTTCGGGTCCTTCCAAACTCTTTCCAGAAGAGTTTGGAGTTCTCCTTAAAGTGGTGCGACAACCTTTCGTCCGCTTCCATTGTACACCTTTCACGTACTTCCTCAATCAATGCTTTCGTGTGAACTTTCTGCAGCTTATATCTTTCTTTCATCTTCTCTCTCATATCCTTATCATTACTAGAGGCCAAGTAGGTCTAACCATGCTTTCTTCTTCTTCTTTACAGCTTCTTTCACTTCATCATTCCACCATGCATCTCTTCTTTTACTACTACTTCTTTTTATCGTTCCACACACTTCTTCCGCTGCACTTACCATTCCATCCCTAAGGTTCTGCCATGTTCTTTCCACACATTCTTTTCTGCCATCGATGGTGTCAAGCTTTACGGCTACCCTCGCATGATATTTGTCCCTAGTATCCGCTTCCTGAAGCTTCCAGCTTCAGATGCGACATACTGACTGTGGTTCTGTTACTGCCGTCCGGTAGCGCCAACCCGCGAACAGACTCCTAAATCTAGTAAATTTAGGTAGTAAATTTAGAATTGTAAAATAAAAAAAAAAATTGTATTATAAGTTACACATTAATATTCTACAACTCTATCAATAATATAAAATAAGTTTATCTTTAATATCATTAATTAGTATCAAAGTATATGAACAGCCTGTATATGTGAACTCGACGATTCAAGCCAGGTAGGCAAAGGACGCACTAAGACCCGAGAGCAAACCGGTTTCTTGACTGTACGGGGAGCGCGGTTCAATGCGATATCAATTTAAATATTGTCAAATTATTATCAAATAAAAAAAAAAATAGTAATCACTAGATAGTGATCCGTTCCCAGGTCAGCACCCCTGAACACTCGCGTACCCATCACCTGTTTTCGCAGTCGGTCATCCACCAGGAACAAATCGATCATACTTCTCTCATTCTTTCTTTCTCTAGTATACATATGGATTTTCTTGTGATTAAACATCTTGCAAACCACACTTCTCTCATTACACAATTCCTCACCTTGTCATTCAAATTGAACCCTAACATATTCCTTAATGACTGCATTTCTTTAGCATTTATTCTAATCTCGTGCTTCTTCTGCCACATTCAACTTTCACTACCATACATTAAAGTAGGGACTACTACGGCATTGTGAATTGCCATACATGCCTCTTTGAACTCCTACATTCAGCTTGCTTTTTTAATTATAAAAAGTCTTTGTGCTTTATTCCGTTTTACTTATTATCCCACAGGTTAATGCGGGTGGAGACACATCCTAACGGTGGTGCGAGTGTTGTGTACCTTTATCAGCATGATGTGGACATGCTTAGTGAGCACCAGCAAGAATCACTTGCCAAGGAATTTTTGAAGGTTAGAATTAATTTTACATATCAAAAATAATCCTGAGTGTCTAATCAAATCTGTGTTAGACCTTGTTGTATTGTTTATGCACATAAAATCAAATTACACCTCTCTTTATATTTGTAAAACAGTCTGCGGTAAACCATTAGACAAGGAATACGTTGTTTACTTCTCTTAAGTGACACACAAGCAAATCTGACCCTTCCAGTTAATACAATAAAGTACATAGTGCCCTGCATCGAACCGGATCTTTGTTGAATAGACGATAACGTGGAGTTGGAGAAAAAAAGAGCCTGGACGCTAATAAAAAACAAGTTGCATTAAATTTATTTATGAATACTTACCATCCTATAATTCAATATTTAACATGGAAGCCATGGATCAAATTTTATGTAATCTTGAAGATTTGCACTGATGTATTGTTAAAACCCAAGATAACTTTAAATAGTGTCCAAAGGCACGTCTAACTAAAGGATATTTAGAAGCAAAAACTAACTGCTTTGATTTGGCACTAATTTATAGTTCGGCCGTTCAGAGAATGCGTTCCTGACACCTATCAGTTAGTCACGACTAGTGATGGGCACAACATAACACTGAGTTCGTTACCGTTCCTCCAAAATGAACCGCCGCGTTATTTTTAAGATTGTTTTCGTTTTAAATTGGCGGAATCATTTAAAATTTATATTTTAGTAATTTAAGTGGAAACCAAAAAAAGGTAATATTAATATAATAAAATTGTTTTATTTATTCTTTGTTACAAAGTTACAATCTGTATTTCTATGCAATAAAGTACATTGAATTGAATGTGCGTACAGAATATTAATCAGACTCCGATTCGCTTGAGAAGGTGGTGTCTTCATCATCATCTTCGCATACATGTATAATTATATTATTATCAATAACAGAATCAATCCTGATATCTCGGTCAAAATTTTCCACAATCAGGTTTTTAGTCTTCTCAACAACCTTTGCCCAGTCATCTCTTGTGACTTCCCCGCAGGCTTCTTTTAATAGGGTCATCATCTTTTTCGTGCTGAATGGCGGGGAAGTATTGTGGCGGGCGGCGTAACCTTTTATTTGAGCCCAGATTAGCTCAATCGCGTTATATTGGCAATGATACGGTGGAATTCTTAGAACGCGATGACCGTACTCCAGAGCCAGTTCATCGATTTCGTATCGCACATTTGCCGCTTTATTTTATTTAACTAATTTAATTAGCTCTGGTTTTAGCATCTGCATATTTGCGTCAATGCCTTTTGCTTGTAACCAAGCCACCATTTCTTCTTTTTTATTAGATTGGGTAGGTGATTTCTGTATTTGAACCGAGTGATAGGAGGATTATCCATGAATATTACAGAAGGCTCTGGTAGGCTGGGCAAAAGCACGTTCTAGAACCACTCTTTAAATGTAGTGGCATTCATTTCCTCGTGGTAGTCATTTCAGGTTTTTGATTGAAATGCCAGTAACGCGTTCTCCACAAAGCAGTATTTTGCAGAACCTGTGTGGCATATTATCAGACGGCCCCCCTGACCCATTGGTACTTTCGACGTCGACGCTTGTGTATTATCCGTCCAAGAACGGGAAACCGTGTGATTGGCGTTTAGCCATGTCTCGTCAATGAACACGACACTATCCCAGTTATCAATATTTTTTGCTTCTCTCAAAAAACTTATCCGTTTTAAAACTATGTCGTATCGTTCTAATAAAATTTTTCATTTGTCTGTTTTTTTATACGAAAAACCAATATCTTTTAAGATTTTGGTTAAAGTAGTTTTACCCCCGCTTAACAGTCCAGCTTCTCTTAACGATGCCAAAAGCTTCTTCCTGTTGAGATATTCATTTCTGGAATAGTAACCATATATATGATTTCTGATTGCATCGGCGTCAAAGGTGTCAATATCTGTCACGGGTTTAGTTCTACGTTTCTTCTTCGGAGTATGTAAAATATTATCTTCCGTGCCAGTAGAGCCGAACTTTTCTTTATTAATATTTGTTATCGTTCGTTTGTTAACTCCAAGCGCCTGAGAGACGCGTTCTTGTACTTGTTCGACAGGTAACAGGGGTCCGCCATTTTGCCGCTCCCGCTCAAAGTAATCTTGCAGCTTGATGATTAACTCACGGGCTCCACTTTTCAATGTTTGTCCACGTTTAGGCATTATTATGCACCAAAAGTAAAAAGAACGCAATACAAAACACAATCGAAGTCCGATTTAGCGCCGATGTCAGTTTGAAAAGCAGAAACAGTCCATTAAACGAAAGTCGGGTAATCAAATAAAAACAGATCGAAAACACTTGAAGAACGTGGTCTATGCGCACGAAACGACAACATAACGCCATTTGGGGTTACCATTTTCAACCTAAATATAAAAATGCTACTTTCTTTCGCGCGTTCGGTTTGGCCGTAGTTTTATTTTTATATTTAATAAAAGTTATCTTATAGTCCATTATTTTCAAATTCTTAAAAAGAAAAACAAAACGTATTATTTTATAAAGTATAACTGTATAAGAACAGATTACGATACTGTTATTGCCTGTTATTGTTAGCACAGCACTACAAATATAAAGCGCTGACATAACCTTGTAATAGCGCAGTATAGATTTAGAAAAATATTGTTTACCAAGTTATTTGACACTCAGTTTGGCACAAAATTATAACATTCATTGATTATTGATATAATAATGTTGTTTTAATGCTCATCAATTGTTAAAACGGCAAACAACCAGCAAAAATATTTTTATTGTAACTGCAACGCCATTACAAAGTTACGTCGTCAGTTCAATCGCGACGTGTCAGGAACGCATTCTCTGAACGGCCGAACTATAAGTTTATTAAAATCTGTGCCAAAGGAACAATGCATGGAATATTTTAATAAAGACGTGTTCTGTTAATGTAAAGAAAGTTGTATGGAAATAAAAGCGGATATGAAAGACTTATGAGATTCTTTAATTTCTACGGTAATACAATCGGTGTTAGTGAAAATAAAACGTTGGAGCATGAAATTCTCCAAGTCCAGTTGCCCAGAATACAATTACCATCACCAAAACCGCTAATAAAGAAAAATATCATATAGACACTGCATTTTAACAGTGGTAGAGCCACGCGGCAGCTTTTGCTGTCGCACGGATGGGCCAGCTCGAACCGGGGTGGTACCACGACCTCACAGAATACCAGCGTGAAGTAGAGGTTTACCTCTGCGTTTTGCTTGGTGAGTGCAGGTGGTCGGAGGCCCTTTTTACTGGAAATGAGGCATTCCATCTTAGTCCTCACGGGTGACAACGCATCTACGTTTTGATTTATAATAGAGGATAGATGTAGATGTCTATGGGCCGCAGCAACCACTTACCATCAGGTGGACTGTGTGCTTGTTTGTCACCCTTATCCTATTAAAAAGAATTGTAGTTGCCGGAACTTATTTCTGCCTTAAGTGTTAATCAAGTAAGTGTGACCCTTCCGCATAACAAAAAGTACAGACGTTTTAACAGTGGTAGAGTCACGCGGCAGCTTTTGCTGTCGCACGGATGGGCCGGCTCGAACCGGGGTGGTACCACGACCTCACAGAATACCAGCGTGAAGTAGAGGTTTACCTATGCGTTTCGCTTGGTGAGTGCAGGTTGCCGGAGGCCCTTTTTACTGGAAATGAGGCATTCCATCTTAGTCCTCACGGGTGACAACGCATCTACATTTTGATTTGTAATAGAGGATAGATGTAGATGTTTATGGGCCGCAGCAACCACTTACCATCAGGTGGACTGTGTGCTCGTTTGTCACCCTTATCCTATAAAAAAAAATCATATTTTTACAATGTTTTGAACTTAGCAGACCAGGTCAGACTAGTTATAATATTGATCATTTAAGTTCAGAATGCGTTATCACGATGCATTATCATGCATTAGTTTAACTGATTGTCATTTATAAATATCTAACGCTTATTTTACTACTCTCGCTCACATTTGTAAGGGTCGCTCGGTTACATAGTTTAGGTACCTTGTCGCGCCCTCCCCTTCCGTTAACCGTTACAACGCTAGGTACCTACGTCCGCCGAGGCGTCCGACAGCTGACCGTGTTAACCGTGACCTATGTACGTACAAGAGTGCTACTGATATTTTTTAAATTTCTTAAGTAGTAGTGTCGCCTCTTTACCAATGACGGAATGATAATATTCAAACCTTAAAAACTGTGAAACTATGAAATGGTGCGATATTAAATTTTAAGCAATGAAAGTTTACGTGGTGCGCAAAGACTATATACGCGTAAATTTTTTGTTCTGAATTGCTAGTCTAGTAGTATACATGTAAGTGTTTGGCTGTAATGGACGGATGGATAATGGTGGTGTGTGGTGTGGTGTGTGCACAGTTGGTGTTCTCGGAGGACGCGTGCGGGTGGGCGCAGTTTGTGTGCGGCGTGGTGCGCGGCGCCGCGGCGCGCCTGCCCTGCCTGCTGCGCTACCTGGCCGAGCGCCACCCCGCGCTGCCCGTCAAGGCGGGCGTGCTGGCGCGCGCCTCCGACATCGAGACCACCAGCGTGGCGCGCTACCACCACCAGGTGAGCTGCCGCTGCGCTACCTGGCCGAGCGCCACCCCGCGCTGCCCGTCAAGGCGGGCGTGCTGGCGCGCGCCTCCGACATCGAGACCACCAGCGTGGCGCGCTACCACCACCAGGTGAGCTGGGGCTGCCGCTGCGCTACCTGGCCGAGCGCCACCCCGCGCTGCCCGTCAAGGCGGGCGTGCTGGCGCGCGCCTCCGACATCGAGACCACCAGCGTGGCGCGCTACCACCACCAGGTGAGCTGCCGCTGCGCTACCTGGCCGAGCGCCACCCCGCGCTGCCCGTCAAGGCGGGCGTGCTGGCGCGCGCCTCCGACATCGAGACCACCAGCGTGGCGCGCTACCACCACCAGGTGAGCTGCCGCTGCGCTACCTGGCCGAGCGCCACCCCGCGCTGCCCGTCAAGGCGGGCGTGCTGGCGCGCGCCTCCGACATCGAGACCACCAGCGTGGCGCGCTACCACCACCAGGTGAGCTGGGGCTGCCGCTGCGCTACCTGGCCGAGCGCCACCCCGCGCTGCCCGTCAAGGCGGGCGTGCTGGCGCGCGCCTCCGACATCGAGACCACCAGCGTGGCGCGCTACCACCACCAGGTGAGCTGCCGCTGCGCTACCTGGCCGAGCGCCACCCCGCGCTGCCCGTCAAGGCGGGCGTGCTGGCGCGCGCCTCCGACATCGAGACCACCAGCGTGGCGCGCTACCACCACCAGGTGAGCTGGGGCTGCCGCTGCGCTACCTGGCCGAGCGCCACCCCGCGCTGCCCGTCAAGGCGGGCGTGCTGGCGCGCGCCTCCGACATCGAGACCACCAGCGTGGCGCGCTACCACCACCAGGTGAGCTGCCGCTGCGCTACCTGGCCGAGCGCCACCCCGCGCTGCCCGTCAAGGCGGGCGTGCTGGCGCGCGCCTCCGACATCGAGACCACCAGCGTGGCGCGCTACCACCACCAGGTGAGCTGCTGCTGCCGCTGCGCTACCTGGCCGAGCGCCACCCCGCGCTGCCCGTCAAGGCGGGCGTGCTGGCGCGCGCCTCCGACATCGAGACCACCAGCGTGGCGCGCTACCACCACCAGGTGAGCTGCCGCTGCGCTACCTGGCCGAGCGCCACCCCGCGCTGCCCGTCAAGGCGGGCGTGCTGGCGCGCGCCTCCGACATCGAGACCACCAGCGTGGCGCGCTACCACCACCAGGTGAGCTGCCGCTGCGCTACCTGGCCGAGCGCCACCCCGCGCTGCCCGTCAAGGCGGGCGTGCTGGCGCGCGCCTCCGACATCGAGACCACCAGCGTGGCGCGCTACCACCACCAGGTGAGCTGCCGCTGCGCTACCTGGCCGAGCGCCACCCCGCGCTGCCCGTCAAGGCGGGCGTGCTGGCGCGCGCCTCCGACATCGAGACCACCAGCGTGGCGCGCTACCACCACCAGGTGAGCTGGGGCTGCCGCTGCGCTACCTGGCCGAGCGCCACCCCGCGCTGCCCGTCAAGGCGGGCGTGCTGGCGCGCGCCTCCGACATCGAGACCACCAGCGTGGCGCGCTACCACCACCAGGTGAGCTGGGGCTGCCGCTGCGCTACCTGGCCGAGCGCCACCCCGCGCTGCCCGTCAAGGCGGGCGTGCTGGCGCGCGCCTCCGACATCGAGACCACCAGCGTGGCGCGCTACCACCACCAGGTGAGCTGCCGCTGCGCTACCTGGCCGAGCGCCACCCCGCGCTGCCCGTCAAGGCGGGCGTGCTGGCGCGCGCCTCCGACATCGAGACCACCAGCGTGGCGCGCTACCACCACCAGGTGAGCTGGGGCTGCCGCTGCGCTACCTGGCCGAGCGCCACCCCGCGCTGCCCGTCAAGGCGGGCGTGCTGGCGCGCGCCTCCGACATCGAGACCACCAGCGTGGCGCGCTACCACCACCAGGTGAGCTGCCGCTGCGCTACCTGGCCGAGCGCCACCCCGCGCTGCCCGTCAAGGCGGGCGTGCTGGCGCGCGCCTCCGACATCGAGACCACCAGCGTGGCGCGCTACCACCACCAGGTGAGCTGGGGCTGCCGCTGCGCTACCTGGCCGAGCGCCACCCCGCGCTGCCCGTCAAGGCGGGCGTGCTGGCGCGCGCCTCCGACATCGAGACCACCAGCGTGGCGCGCTACCACCACCAGGTGAGCTGGGGCTGCCGCTGCGCTACCTGGCCGAGCGCCACCCCGCGCTGCCCGTCAAGGCGGGCGTGCTGGCGCGCGCCTCCGACATCGAGACCACCAGCGTGGCGCGCTACCACCACCAGGTGAGCTGGGGCTGCCGCTGCGCTACCTGGCCGAGCGCCACCCCGCGCTGCCCGTCAAGGCGGGCGTGCTGGCGCGCGCCTCCGACATCGAGACCACCAGCGTGGCGCGCTACCACCACCAGGTGAGCTGGGGCTGCCGCTGCGCTACCTGGCCGAGCGCCAGGTAGCGCAGCAATATTTCAGTACATTGGGATAAAGTGTGAAGAAAAATCGACCTTATGATTTAGACTCGACTAGATTTTGTTATCATATACAAAATCGTCATTTCGCGTCATGTTTGGAGTCATGGTATAACGTAACATTCCTCGGTAATGTCATATTACATCACTTTAAAACGCACTGTTTTGCGCATCTCGTTTCATAAATTCGTACCTATGTTTTATTGAGCTAATACCTTATAATTATCGCTTACCAAAAATTTACAAATACTTACATAATCAAATTAATAACTTAAGTGTAATAACGCGTAGGCGTCAATTTTACGCTTGGCATAATAGGCATTGAGCGATACGCGCGCTCTATACCTTGCTTATTTGTACTCTAAGTTCTGAATACTCTTTATTTATTGTTCTAAGGGGGCCATTAATTAAATTATTATATACTCTTTGGAGGGGATCATATTTCTGTCAACAAAGAAATCAAAATGGATTTGCCGAGCTTTGACAAGTTAAACATTAATCTAGGGAGCATTAGGTATATAATGTACTCAATGACTGTGCTCGTTTGTCACTCTTGTATATACAGTGATGCCTATTTCATCATTGTTAAATTGATTTGATGTTGTAGAGTGCGTAATGTGTTGTTGTGTGCGCAGGTGCAGCAGACGTACGCGGCGGGCACGTTCCGCTGCGGGCCGCTGCACCAGATCTCGCTGGTGGGCACCGTGCACGAGGAGGTGGGCGGCTACTTCCCCGACATGCTGGACATGCTCGCCGAGTGCCCCTTCCTCAAGCTGGTCAGTTGCACACCAGTACACTAATAAAGCTCTTTGAAGTTCCCACCACAATATAAATCCAGATCTCTGATACACCACTTACTACACTGACAAGAAAAGAGCCCTGCTAATTGGAACATCTTCTTTCTTACCAATAAAAAAATTTGTCTCTTTAGAACAGCACATGTAGTACTAGAAATAACACAAAAATATACAAAAAATTTAATGTGATGTAATTAAAACTGCACTTTTTTCAGACTTAGACAGACAATAGGTATATTCATTAAATGTAGGGTTGTATGTATTAAAGTGCCAATGAGATAAAATGTGCCATAAAATTTCCATAGTGACCAAGATAAGGTACGCCTTCTAGCTGTTTCGACTAAGGAATCTAGTCACTGGTTACACGCTTTATCATCAAGTAATCTCGGCACATTACTTGATGGGGAAAGCGTGCGCATTGCCGTAGGAATCCGACTAGGAGCGGCGATATGTCAACCCCATCAGTGCCCCTGTGGTAGCAGCGTCGACAAGTTTGGGCTTCACGGACTTTCATGTAAGAAAAGCGCTGGTAGGTTTTTACGACACAGTTTTCTGAACGATGTCATCCGAAGGGCTCTTGTCTCTATAAATGTTCCCTCGGTTTTAGAGCCTTGTGGAATATTTAGAGACGATGGCAGGAGACCCGACGGTATGATATTGGTCCCTTGGGAGAGAGGTAAAGCCCTAGTATGGGATGCTACTTGCGTAGACACTCTGGCGATCTCTAATCTCACGGGTACCTCGTTTAGTTCCGGGGCGGCATTAGAAGCAGCTGAACTGAGTAAGTGGCGCAAATATGGGTCTCTGAGAGATGACTACATATTTGTACCATTTGCTGTAGACTATCGGTCCGTGGGGTCCACGTGCGGTTAAGTTCCTAAAGGAACTCCATCCGCGCCTGGTCGTTGCTGCTGGTGATAAGAGGGCTGGTTCTTTTCTCGCTCAAAGGCTAAGTATGGCCATTCAGCGGGGAAACGCAGTCAGCGTTCTTGGCACGATACCGCGGGGAGTAGGACTATATGATAATTAAGTTTCTAGTTTTAGTTTTCTTTTATTATTATTATAGTTTTTAATATTGTATATAATTAATTTCTATATTATGGTTTAAGTGCCGTGTAGTAGCTGTGTAAGAATATCCACTACCCTGTATCATGGGGTGTGGATATTCTTATTACCTATTATTATACTACCGTGAGTGTCGTAAGAGGCGACAGAGGGAAATAAATCAGGAGATGTACAACAGCGTTTTCCTTATAACGATTAAAAAAGAAAACTGTGGTTTCCAACTCACCTGCCATGTGTGGCAACTATGGTAAATATTTCCCCTATGAGGCAATTCAATAGGGAAGACCTATGTTCAGTAGTGAACTTTATAGGCTGTAATAGTATGGTATGGTATGGTATTTAAGTAGTCCTTATTAGATATGCAAAATTAAGTGCGTAGGTCTTACAGTATTTTTTAGTAAGGAGTTCAAAAATGGCTCGAAATGGTTTGTGTGCGAACATACATGGTGCTGGTGCGTCGCCCTTTTCTTTTCCGAACTTGTCTGACACACTGCCGTGTTGTGTGCCCAGATTAGTAGACTGGTCTGAGACTAACGGCCTAAATAAGAAATATTAAATTTACTTCATATCGAATCCATAGACAATGCCTTGGGGTCCAATGTCAGCAGTAGAGATGGAGCCACAAGAGTCTAACGACGGTCCCATCCTATGGATAAGGCCAGGAGAACAGCTGGTGCCTACTGCTGAGCTGGGGAAGAGTCCGATCAAGAAGAGACGGTAAGATTCCTTCTTCATATTAATTTAATGGATTAATAATTCTTGGACCTTTGTGGTTGTAACTTGGACTTTTAAAATACTGCGAGTATCATCAATTATTCAAAATCTTCTTCTCTGCATAGTAAACATAGGCCTCTCAAAGAATACACTATTGACATGTGTAACTATAACTCAGATTTTGCATTCTATGTGATACGTGCAGAGCCGGTCTGCTTAGTTTCCACCAATTTTTTAAAATTTGGATTGTAAAAACTTATACAATGGGGTTTCGGTCGTTTTTGGATGGATTTATCGCCAAAAGCTTGTCTGTTCAATAACTCAGGTTTACATTTGGAGTAAAAGTAAGCAAACACCCAAAATTATTAAAAATGTAAAACAGACTGCCCAGCGGTAGGGTATTCACAAACTGTTACTTTAATTGACGCTTTTTGTTATAGAACGGGTATCAACGAGTTGCGAAATCTACAATATCTGCCACGTTGGAGTGAAGCGAGGGAATTTCTGTTCGAAGACCGGACACGTGCACACGCAGACCATGTTGGGCATGGTCTGGACCGGATTACTACAGCCGCTGTCGGTGAGTCTTTTTTTTGCAATATTACTTGACAAGGGAGCAGACAGTACATACATGCACGGTATCAATACACTACAATTTCTCATTTTTTCATAAATGAAACTCGAACCAATCAGCTGCGACCTTATAAATAATGTTTTTCCGCAGGTGTTCTAAAAGCGATCCACTGCGGGGACGAGAGCGACCGCGGCAGGATCACGAAGGACGTGGTGGCCTTCCACGCGGCCGACTTCAACAAACTGGTGCAGTTGTTGCAGCTCGACTTGTACGAGCCTCCTATATCACAGTGTGTCACTTGGTGAGTTGTTGAGTAGTCTTTTCGATGCCGATAGGTAATTTTGCCGAGGTATTTGCAGGCCTCGTGTCACTCTTGCTACCTGCGTGAAATAATTATCGCCTCGCGATTGTAGTTGTAATTATTTCACTTTCGCTATAGGTACTTATAGCGAAAAAAGAATTAAGTAATAATTTAACTACAGAAGTAATACCTAAGTACTTTATTACAAAATTTAGTTGAAACTTACTGCACTATCCAAGTACCTTATTACATACCTATACTTGTCCTTGTAATTAAAATATTTTAAGTTACAATAGCACAAAGTACTAAAATTAAAACTTTGTATAAAATATTTTTAACTAAGTAGAATACGATTACATTACTGATGGAATCGTATTTCGGGTTTATTTGTTGTTTACACTATCAACCTAATTCTTACGAGACAAGCATCGCGATTCCGGATGAATGGCCTTGCAAGTTGCATACGTTGGGCATCACAGAACACACATAGTAGCGTAAATACGGTCGATTATAGTCAGAATACTTTACTTAAGTAACTTAATATTTCACAATGTATTTTTTTTTACTCTTTATTTACAGCCTTTAGTAACCACGGAAAGTCCGTCGTGATCGATACGACTCGCGCGCAACGATAAAGTTTTATTTAGCTTGCGTGCGCGATTTATCTGATTAATGATAACTATGTAGGCTATACGCTCTCTTGAAGAACTACAGACCGATTTCCTTTCTGAGCCGCGTCTACGTGCTGTTTTCGAGAGTCATTACGAATCGCGCAGACTTGACGACTTCCAGCCTCCCGAACAAGCCGGTTTCCGAAAAGGCTTTAGCACCATAGACCACATACATACCCTTCGGCAAATTGTACAGAAGTCCGAGGAGTACAATTTGCCACTATGTTTGGCGTATGTGGACTATGAGAAAGCCTTTGATTCCGTCATACAATCTTCATGTCTTCTGTTGGTAAGGCTTTTTGAATGATGCTGAGACCTATCGTTCTCTTTTTACCTATTGGCTCTAGAGCGTTCAAATAGCTCTCTAAAAAGTCCATAAGTTCAGATAGGGATAGTAAATCTCTTGGCGATTTTCGTGCTTTTTTATAGTCACGGTAGGTTTCAGTATCCAGCTTCCTTGCTATGATGTGGACTAGCAGTGGGTACCATGTACTTGTATCGATACCTAGGTTCTGTATGCCATGGATACATTCCATAGATGTGTCATACACACGTCTAATCTCGTATGCCGACTGTTTGGGAGCGACCGGTTGATTTAGGAAAATCTCAAGCTGTTTAGTAATTAACAGTTGTGGGTTGCTACATCTACGTGTTAACGGTTCCCATGCTGTGTTATAGTTGTTTGTTAAGATGTTGATGTTAAATAAGTCCCTCGACATCTCAAATGGGATTGAAAATGGCGTCGCCTTTATTCACCTCTCGTTCGCACATCTCACACCCGTCTGTAAAGACTGCACATAAATACATAGTGTACATATGCATTTTGTACGTTATATAACTTCAGTCCTACTTGTCAATGATAACGAAATGTCATACTACTACTACAAAAAAAGGTTCAGTCTGGTTTGTACTCGAACATACTAGATGTTTCTACAGTAGAAGGTTCTAAACTGAAGGTCTCGAACCCCAAGCTCGTAACATTATTTTAAAATTTTAACAATTTTTTAAATTTTCCTTTGTCTGTCTCTTCGAGCTAATCTTCGGAATGGTTGAATGGATTGTAATAAAACTTCACGCACAAATAGAGGTAGAACAATTACAGAGTGATCTAGACTAAATTTTATCCAAAAAAATTAGAGAAATTAGAGATAAAACAAGTAGTCTTCAATTATTATCTTAAGTCTAACTAAGGCCATATTAATATATTCCACACAGACGAAGCCAGAGTCTGTCGCTAGTAATAAATGTTATTTTAAAATTAATGTACCTACTTGCGTATACAATTCATTTCAAATAATTTCCCATTAATAGAAATTTTCCAATTAACCATATAATATAACTTTATAAAGATATGTCGATGTGTGGTGTAGACTGTTACAGATGTACCGTAGATGCAAGTTTGAGATTTAAAGCTTTCTTCATGCTCTTTTATGAATTTTCATAGGCATAAAACTGATTGCCGTACTGTGTATTCGAAACTTGAAGATGACATGTGTCAATAGTGAATGAATCATTCATTTGACCCGGTTGGCATCAAAGTATTGATGATTGCAATTACATTTTTTGAATATTCCGGATCAAACGATTGACAGGACCTACAACCAGAGTATAATAACGTCCGACGACCGACATCGAGCGGGTCTCAAAGACAACAGTAGGTATTGAAACTTGAAATGATCCATTTCAATTATCGACCCGAATGACCCGATACGTAGACAATCCATACTTGAGCGATCGGGTCACCAGAAAAGAATGAATGACACATGTCTACTTGAATAACGATGAGTGTGATCGATTTGTAGATGCAATGCCTTGCTTGCATTTCTGCGTGTCTGGGTGATGCGTAAATCATTTTGAAGCTCCCATTTGTCTCGTATCTCGTCTACTTGCAATCACTCACTTGTCTGTGGAAAACTCTTAACTTTAAACTACTTTCCTTGTAAAGATAGCAGTTCTGCTGCCTGGCCTTGACCTGCAGGCGAGGTCATCATCATAGATGACGTTGATGGTAGTGTGACTTTCGGCGGTAGTTTAGGTGCAACCGTAATTTTAACTGACTCTTGTGGTACAATCTTAGGCAGAATTTGGTGATGGAGATTCAAAAATGGAAAATGATATAAATAAATAAATAATAAGTTTATTTCGGTAATCTTGTTAACAACAATACTGTGACTTCCCAGTGAGTAATCAGAGGATACTCGTGTTGGGAATGACCCGCTACTTCCCATAAGGATTACAAAAAGTTTAACCTCTACAAAATTTGTAATTAGTATGTGTATATTAAGGAGTGTGTGAGTGTGTGTCTGTAGGAGTGTTGTTGTATGTATGATGTAGGTGTGTGTGTGTGTGTATGTGTTTGCCTTGCAAAATAAAATTTTACTAATCAAATATGAAAGACGGCATACTGTTAGACTGTTACCTGAAATGTATAAGATGTTAGTGAGATATATTTCGGACAATGAGGGCATTCACGACTTTTTCTGCCACTAGGGCGGCGGCACTTAAAAGTAAGGTATAATATTTGACAGATTTCATAGCGGGGAAATTAATTTGTTCGGAAAATGTAAAGGGTATTAGCTATATTTTATATTAATAACATTAAACATAAATAAACCAAACCACAGATGTTCATTAAAGTAGAAATATTTAGAAAAAGTTAAAAATGTGCAAAAAAATAAAGATCAAATCACTGAGGCTTTGTTTTGTGTATTAATATAATACTCTAGAAACTAATAAACCTTTATTAACAACTAATTTCTCAATTAAATGACATTGTGTAACAAAAAACTTTACCTCAGTGTCAACTAGCGACATCTGGTGAGCAAAAAATTATTAGCCGTCATCCTACTTAAAAGATTCTCAACCTGGTCTACAACCAATGCATTAAAGTTTTTTTTTATATATTTTAAGTATTTTATTTAATTTATTACTTATATATAAAAACAGACTGACATGGGTACTGTCTAATGGCAAAGACAGTACGTACAAGAGGTATAGGCGCCACAATATTAGTTCTTCTCTTTTTTTGGAAGGATTCATTAAACGGTAGGGATTTATGACATTTTAGAATGAGATTAAGAACGAATAAAACGAGAGAATTTTACTATCTGATATAGGGTGTTAATAGAGAATCTATAAGGTTTGAAATAAATGGCCTTTATAAGACACCTCTGTGCTCTTTCTAGATCTAAAAAGTTGGTCATGGTGGCTCCTTCCCAGATTGGGATGCAATAGGAAATTATCGATTGTGCTAAGTCTAGGTTAGACATTGCTGACCTTACTGATTTAAATACCCAGATTAACTTTCTGATCCGATTTATAACAGCTTCCAATTGTGAGTGCCAACTAAGGCTTTGATCAACGATGACGCCGAGGTATTTAGTTTCGTTCACCTTATTTATAAGCAGACACACGAGGTATTTTCAAGATTTGGGCAGCTGTGGATTTTGATACATAAATTATGTCCTGGTTGCGACGATGTATAGGGAACAAAACAGATGTAGTTCATGCCTCACGCATGCAGCCAGGTGGTGTACGAAATCCCATGTCTTGCCAGTAAAGACAATAGCGGTATCATCCGCATAAAAGAAAATCCTTCCCCCGACGTTATGTAAGTTACACAATTCATTTATATAAATTAAAAAGAGAGTGGGGCTATCTATTTTTACGGCTTGGGTTCTGCCATGATTGTAACTAAAAAGAGAGAACACAATCTCCCTGATGCCAAAGTCTGTCTACAAGAATGGAGATAGAAACGGTGTCAAAAGCTTTTTTTAAGGTCTAGAAAGACCGTAAGGCATTTGTATCCTTTGTCGACTTCCTTAGCTATAATAGAGATCAAATCTAGAATTGTGTTTTGAGTTGTTCCTTTACGAAACCCGTATTGAAATTCTGATAAAATATTGTATTTGTTAAGATAATTAATCATCCTTTTATTAAGGAGCTTCTCAATTATTTTTGAAATTGAAGCCAAAACAGAGTTTGGCCTATAATTATTGACGTCTGGTTTATTTCCACTCTTATAAACAGGGGTTACTATAGATCGCTTGAGAGCACTAGAAAAGACTCCTGTACTAAAACAAAGATTTGCCAACTTACAGATATATGGGACCATAAAGTCTCTGGCATGTTTTAAAAATGCAGTGCTTATACCATCCCAGTCAGGTGCACTGCCGGAGTCCAGGCTCATGAGTATGCTGTTAACTTCAATTAGGGTCTGTCTCCAGCAGGACAAACGAGGAGGGATTGGAATAGCTGATCGAGGGGATGTTTGAAATGTGATCATCGGGTCCAGACTGACTTATTATAAGGTTTGCTAAGTTAGACCCAATGTTGATAAAGTAATTATTAACATGATTTACTGAGATTTGAGGATTTTGAATTAAGTCAGGATTATTAGTTTTTGGTGGTTTATATAGTGTAATCTTATTAATATCATATATGTTGATACGCACAGAATCAATGTCCTGGCTTTTGTTGGTATTGTTTTTCAGTAAAATGAGGATCAGCATGATTCTTATAGATGGATAGCTTGTAGTTGTTAACTTGGAATTCTGTACATAATTTATATAAGGAGTCGAGTCGGTCATTCAAGTACTCACAGGTCTTCCGGCTTGCGGAATCCTTGCTGAAGTTTCTTTCTATCTTGATCGCTTCAACAATGTCTTGTTAGCGCCGAGGTAGAATCTCCAGGTTGTATATAGGTTGTCTCAAAAGTCAACGCCTGTTTAATTAGGAAAGATAATAAATTCATTGAAATTGAATAATTGTACAATTGATCAATTGTACTATTCCTATAACCTTCGCGCAAGTGCAAGTAATAAGTTGACTAAGTTTTTCTTCTGATGAATAGTATGTCAGCGCATAAGATACAAACAAACAAACATTTTTTTATAATTATTTTATGAGTCCGAAGAAGTAGTATAATAATTAAAGTAACTACATATTATACAATATGTAACGTAATTAACGCACACCCTCAGACACCCCAATTAGTATATTATGTTATAATGATTATACATACACTGACTTTTTAATTAAACATGTTTATGCATTGATTATTTATTAAATTAGTTATACTAATTCCGGAACAATGTTGTGGTCACAGTATAAATCCATGAACGCACGCAGTCGCTCACGTAAGTATAGGTTTTGAGGCTCTTTCTATCACAGTAGGTACCACCTATTCGCTCGCGTTCACGTTCGCCGCTCGTGTTTAAAAGTTGTGAATCAAGATTACAATAATTTTAAGAATCAAATATTTAACTTACTGATAGCCTAAACTCTCATGCAACGTTGTGTTTTAATACATTTTCAAAATGTCCACCACGGCTCCGTGGCGCAGTGGCTTAGCAATTGAGTTGCAGCGCTAAGGACCGCGGGTTCGAATCCCGCACGGAACAATATTTGTATGGCCTACAAATAATTGTTCTGGGTCTGGGTGTTTGTCCTTGTGAAATTTTTGATTGTACACTGCCCCCACAATACAAGAGAAAATCCTAGTGTGGAGGTTACGTTTTAAAAGAAGAAAAAGAAAGAAAATAATTTAGAAAGCAATTCAGTGTCATTTTTCACTATTCTAAAATCGTTCACTCATAGAATTAATTTGTCTCACTAAAATAAACTAATGATTTAATACGTATTAATATTTAATACGTACGTAATCAGGTGATCTGGGAGGTCAATGGCCCGGCCGCCGCGACCTTTATAACGTACTCCAAACTCTGCATTTGTAAAGACTTTAAGATACTTGAAATAAGGTTCAATTTTCTTTATTTTGTATTAAATGACGGAATTTGTATTAATACAAATAAAAACTGCACTTTTAAGTCTTATTGCCTTGAGTTACGGTCCATTTCCGTGTGTATTAACTTTACAGGTTTAGTGTGACTGTAAATTACGTAGTTTCAATTATTTTTGGATAAAAAAATTACCTATATTAAAAATGATAGAAATCGATTCAGTAAACGATTCTGAACAAACTACTTTCTCAAAGTGCGTTAATTATGTTACATGTTGTATATAGGACTTTCAGACCCACTGGGTAAACTCATGCTAGGTTTACTAAACTATCGGATAGTGATTATAATGTGCTCTTTGACATTACTCATCGAGCTTAGAGCACTACAATCACCGCGCGAGAGTTATGCTACCCTGACATTGGTTAAAGATTTGTAATAAATACTATATGTGTACGTGTGTATATACGTATGTATATCTTTATATATTGACATAATTTTTATTGTTTAAAAATAATATGCAATTGCTCAGTATTAGTGCTTACCGGTTTAAATTATTAGATTTAAGTTTGGTTGTATATTATTTTTTGGATAACTCTAATTGGCTTTTTCGTGTTAAATAATTTAAGTAAAACATTGTAAGTATTAACAAGCTATTGTTCTGCCGAATAAATAAAAAAATCTTGATAATCAATCAATATAGGAAAACTAATGACATACTAAAATGAAAATATATTCCACCTATTTGTAAAAAAAAACTAGAGACTATTGATTGAGGAAAACCTTGGGGAATACAAAAATCATTTTAGACAGGTAAGGAAAATTTATTTACTATCGGGTTTCTCTAAGAAAATCCATAATTTAACAAATAATCTGTTAATAAAAAAAATCTGTCTAAAAAGTGTTATATTATTTTGGAATTCTCTTTTAAAGTTACTTGCCAAACGGTAGCGAAGCTTCCATACAAGCCGAGAAGTCCGGCTTGCCCTATTAATAATATCAACTAATAAAATAACTCTTAAATTGTTTCAAAGCGCTCCTCTTTTCTACACCTCTGACCTCATAGCCTTATAATGTAACGTCAACACTTAGCAGATTGCTTTGTGCGCGATACTGCTGTAATAAAAAAGGAGTTGAGTTGAGCAAATAGTCGTCTCTCTCGCACGCGTGGGCTTTTTACCGGGCTTTCGAGAAGACGATCACTCCCTTTCTAACCTGTGGCAATATGTTCTATAATGAAATATAACTACGATTGTTTATAGAGCAATCAGTATGGAGATCAGAAGCCAGGCTTTCAGTGTGAAGTTATCGAGCGTGGAGGCGTGCGTTTGCAAAGTTCACTTCACAACTTCACATTCCAATGTTTAATCTGTGTGTTCACTTGAGCGAATGAAACTCGCAATATTGAGTTGGAAATTTATAATTTTTTTATAGATTTTTAGTGAAAATAGAGGATAATAGTGTTTCTTGAGATAAATTGAAGTGTTTTAAAATGCTAATCGGCGAAGAAAAGGTAAAATCGAAAAAGAGAAAAGGTACATTTTTATAAAACTGTTAAAAACAACAAAAACATATCTATTGGGCTTGCCCTAGTTTGGAGCCACTTCGCCACTGTTGCCAAACTCGTGTCAAACATTTTTTTTTCAGTACAGTAATTTAAAACTGGACGAAGTATTACTTTAGAATACTTGAAGGCTGTAAATTTTAAGCAACCGTTTTCAGAAGCATAATTCAGGATTACATAATAAAAATAAAATTAAAAAAAAAACTTAAAATATGTAGCAACAAGAGTTAAAAGACCGTCACAGAATATATAGACTTATCGATTTTTTAAAAATGTCCGTAATTTTTAAAATACATAGGTAGCAAATTTTTTTTTTGATATTTTTCTGTTAACTATCATGACTTGACTTATCATCCCATTCAGGCTTGACGTCGACTTCTGAGACAGCCCTGTATGTTCACTGTATGACTCTTCGAGGACGAAAAAAATATACTCAAAATTCAGTGTTGTTATGTACACAAACACTGTTTATCTCGATATATCTCGTCTGTGATAGGTGAAGTAGCCGGTCCGGACCACTCTATGTCTTACGCAAACCTAGTACGCCTTTTTCTGTGTCTTCTCAAACTGGTGGAACCCGCTTCTGAGAAGCCAATCAACCGATTCGCAGTCGCACAAAATCCTCAAAGAACACAAAGTGACGTCAGCGTAAGGACCACTGTACCTAAAGTTTCCAAATGTCTATTTCTTCAAAAGACCGAAGAAATTGTAGTGTGTCTAAATTTTACAAGATGAGTCCGAGAGAAAATGTAAGGAAAAGTTTGTGTACGAAACAAACCCAATGAACGGTCGTTCTAACACTGATTTTCTTCTAAAGGAAGTATTAAAATAATGTATAAGCAGAAGTACGAAACTTATACATATCTGCGTAATTACATATCTGCGTAATTAACAAATAATATTGTTTTTAAGTTACCTAAATTAATGACTCCTGCATGTTTTATTTATATATGTAATGTGCGGTAACCCGTACAGAAACATTATTAACAGTGGTAGAGCCACGCGGCAGCTTTTGCTGTCGTACGGATGGGCCGGCTCGAACCGGGGTGGTACCACGACCTCACAGAAAAACAGCGTGAAGTAGAGGTTTACCTCTGCGTTTCGCTTGGTGAGTGCAGGTGGCCGGAGGCCCTTTTTACTGGAAACGAGGCATTCCATCTTAGTCCTCACGGGTGACAACGCATCTACATTTTGATTTGTAACATAGGATACATGTAGATGTCTACGGGCCGCAGTAACCACTTACCATCAGGTGGACTGTGTGCTCGATTGTCACCCTTATCCTATAAAAAAAAAACATAGCAGCATTGAGCTGATGTTTTACGCTGGAATTTTGTGAGATCCTTGTCGAGCACCTGTGCTTGTGTGCACACATTCAGGCACTATAACCCTAGTTGGTAAATGGTTGTGTGTGACTGCGTGCAGGCTGGAGGAAGCGAAGTTGAACCAGCTGCGGCGCGAGGGCGTGCGCTACTCGCGGCTGCCGCTGTGCTCGGAGGACGTGTACTTCCTGCCGCGCAACATCATACACCAGTTCCGCACCGTCTCCGCCGTCACCTCAGTCGGTGAGCACAATATTTCAACTTCATAAAGACAACTAAATACAAACGCACACACTCACGAACGCACACACGCACTTTTTCACGCGCACACAAAACACACGCAAACACTGCACGCCCATTTACGCACGTAAAATTATTTATAACCTTTCTTATGTTTTCAGCGTGGCATCTACGTCTAAAGCAATACTACCCGACATCGGAGGCGTCATCGCCCGCTGAAGAACGCCCAGCTGACCCTCCACCGCATGTGCACCACGCTGGTAATACACTAATGCCATCATTAGTTTGTTTTATTACAATAACATGACAAGCAGGAAGTCAATTCCAAAAATGTTGAACCCAAATTTTACAAACTGATGACGTAGAACAGCATCATGTGGACAGGAGCTTTATGCGTACCAACAACCTTACCCATCAAGCTTTTTCAAGTAAAGAGCACCAAAGTGGTCCATTTAAAAAAACATACAGGTTATTAATTAAAGTCTATCAAAAGTCCACTGCTGAACCTCTCGCCTAGACTGCCTCATAAGAAGGATATTTGCTATAGTTGCCACGCTTGGTTTGGCAACCACAAAAAAGCTTATTGAGCTATCAGTTTCTTTTTATATATGTTATAATCAATTCCCAAAATAGTTTAACCAAGTTAGTGTAACTTTCCTGTATGATGATTTTTTTTTCACCTGATGGTAAGTGGTTGCTGTGACCCATAGACATCTACATCTATCTCTATCTATCCTCGCCTGCGAATCAAAATGCAGATGCGTCGTCACCCGTGAGGACTAGGATGGAATGCCTCTTTTCCAGCAAAATGGGTCTCTGGTTCTCTACCTCTACCATACGAAACACAGCAGTGCAGCAGCATTTTACGCTGGTATTCTGTGAGAGTGTGGTCCTTCCCCGGTCGAGCCAACCCATTCGTGCTACAACTATACTTCTAATATAGCTGCAGCATGGCTTTACCACGTATAAAATGAATGAAAGAATGCTACTTGCTTTATTACACCTGTTATCGTTTTACTGTAAACAAAACTTAATATTTAAATATGTTATTTTGTACTCAGAAACTAAAAAGACGTCGACAACAAAACACAAGAGCGGCGTAATAGAGATGAGAGCACTCAGTGCCAAATATAAAGAAAAACCGGACCTAAAGTTACCTGAGAGCAGGAAAAGTACAGACGTACAAACCAAAACAGAAAAGCATTTAGAGGATAAGAAGGAGAAAAAAACAGATTCGAGGCACGAGAAATCAGATAGAACAGAACAGAAGTCCGAAAAGTCACATAAGCATAGAGACAGCGATAGACATAGACCAGATAGAAGATCGTCTGATAAGTCAGACGGAAAGTCGACCGAAAAGACTGAAGCAAAGGCCGAAAAAAGTGAAGCTAGGCTATCAGAACCAGTGAAGGCCGAAAGTAGAACACCAGTCAAATCAGAAAGTAGATCGGAAAAAGTAGAAACTGTTACTTCAGATAAATCGGAGAAAAGTGAAGCTGATAAAGTAGTTGACAACAGATCAGAGAAAGTGGAAAGTCGAACAATCGATAAAGATTGCAAGTCTTCAGATAGGTTAGAGAACAAATCAGTTGAGAAATCAGATAACAAGTTATCTGAAAAGTCGAGTTGCAAGCCAATTGATAAACCCGAGATCAAACCAGACAGATCCGAAGTAAAATTAGAAGGAATGGAGAGAAGACCGTTTGAGAAATCAGAAAGCAAATCCTCTGAAAAGTCCGATAATCGATCGACTGACAAAACTGAGAGCATATCAGATAAATCCGAATGCAGATTATCAGATCAAGCAGAAAATAAATCCCCTGACAAAACTGATAGTAGAACATCAAATAAAGTGGATTACAAGTCTGACAAGACTGAAGTGAAATCATCCGATAAGTCCGACAGCCGGTCGTCCGACAAATCGGATCATCATAGGAAGCACTCTTCGTCCAGGTCACATAAATCGCATAGGGATCATAAAGACCGTTCCCGGAAACACAGAGAACATAGGAAGGAGCACAAAGGTGACGATCGGAAGTGTTCAGATAGGCACAGAGACAGAGAGAGTAGGAGGGAGACAACAGCAGTTGAGGCGAAGCTGTTGAGTGCAAAGTTGCAAGAAATAGTGCATCGGCCCCCGGATTAGTGGTACAAGGTTCTTGTTCTGGTTACTGACATAATTTCGAGTAATAAAGTGCGAAGGTATGTTTCGTGTCAGGAAGTGGCAAAGAATTCTGGACTTTAGTGTGAGTATTAATAAAATTAATTTTAATTGTACATGCAAGGTTTTGATATAAAACCTTTTTTAAAAGAATATATTTATACCAGAATGAAGACTACAAGAGAAATATTTAATTTAGATTGATCACTTAAAATACTAATAAATGCAATTAATTTAACATTAGATTTTTTTAAAGTGTTAAGTAATGACCAAACCCATACAAATGATTGACATTCAAAACTATCAAAACCCATCTCAATTTGAATAAGATAAAGCTTGAAAATATTCTAAATTGCAATAAATAATGTTATTACATACTACTTATGCAAGATCTGTAATTCTTGTGCCGGCGTTCACTTACGCAGAGCCCTTGAAATTCGTACCATAGACTAAATTCCTTGTAAATATATAGTGTAAGGTGTCTCGTAGAGGCTACGCGAAATCGACGGTTGAAAACGCAGTTTTGGAATGTCTAGAGTGGAATAGGTTTTGTTAAATTTAGACTTTGACTAATGTGGTAATTTTTGAAAGGTTGTCTTATGAACAACATTGGAATAATCTATGGTAAAGACATGTTAAAAATTAAAGCACTTTTGCTTGTCTATTAAAATATTTCTAATCAACTTTCCCAGATATACTTTAATGGCTAGAGAAATGTAATAATATAATATATCTGTCTTGATTGTTTGCAATCACGGAGCAAATACAAAGAGGAGGTGTTGTAATCAGATTTTTACTATGTAACAACGCGTGACAATTTGCGGGGTGAGAGGAGTGTTAAGCCCCGCCCACTTAACTATTTTCCATCTACCGATAAATGGTAAAACTACTCGCATCGTTCCATATTGATGTTGCAATATAGTTTAGCTACCCTGACGATAGATGGAGGCCTGTTGACAATATTATTATAAAAACTATAAAAATAATATTTTGGTGATTAAAAATTCTTTAGGACTTAATGCAAAACAAATTTCAGCACCTTCATATGATTATTTTACCAATACTGAGCTCTACATACCTTTTTTTTTAGTTCCCATGACACAAAGTGTTGCCATCTAGTGTCGAATATTTCATTATATTTGAAAGCCGACGCAGAGATTTTTCTATAACTATTTTATTAAATTAGGTATAAAATTACTTACAAATGAAATGTGATACCATCCATAGCGTCAGTGTCTATCTGAGTAGTTTTTACACGTTAAAGAAAACACAACACTTCATCCTTTTCTTCTAAATATTACGAAAATACACCGATTTGCGATTTTCGACACATAAGCGCACAGGACGAATGTAAAGCCACGTCCACTGTGATGACATCAGGACCTAATTAGAATCACGCCGTCACCTTTTTGTATTTGCTCTGTGGTTTGCAATTCACAACAAATTTAAATATAAATCAAATTACCCCCTATATTATATTTATATTTTTTTTAATACTTGAGTGAAGTGGCTTTGGAAGAGAATCCATCCCACGTTGGGTGCACTATACACAGTAAAAGAAGTACAAAAGATTGAGCCTAACTGTGGAAAAGACAAGAAAGAGCCTGACAGTGGACAATGATAATGCTTGTAAAATAATAGTACATAAGGTAATGGACTTTGATACTTAGTGCAAGCAGTACTGAAATTGTAAATTAAATTTTAAACTGCTGTTTTTAACGTGTTGAAATCTGTGCTTTTACTTTAAAACTATTTCAAGCCATTCCTGCAGCAGTGTGACAGTCTAATGGAATAGATAACACTAATGGTCAAATACGCAAATTCTGCTCTATTTTAAGATGCCTTTAAGTCTCATGCTATCTCTATCACTTTAAGTCAAAGTGACTGTGATACCATCACAAGACTTAACAATATTTTAAGATTGAGTAGCTTTTGAGTATTTAGCCACAACTTTACCAAATCTCTAGAGAATATTGTCATTTATCAGATGCTGGGAAATCTTCCTATCGCCATAAGCAATGCTAACAACAACCTCGAGATCAAATGGAGTGATGTATTATGTGACTTAGCATCCACATGGCAATACTATCCATTAATATTTTTTAAATTTAAAATCTATTAAATGGCTGTTTAATTTAATCAAAGTCAACAGACACCCCAGTTCCCTGTAAAATTTTAAAGTTTAACTAAAATAAACTTGTGAGTTAATTTCATATTTGATCTCATATCTAAAACTGCGTTGTGAATGTGATTTGAAAAGAGTTTTAACGAAGACGAAATTATAATAAATAAATTTTAAGAGGATAACAAAAATATTCACGCATGTTTCTAAAGATTGCACTAAGAGTATGAAAAGTTATATTCTGATAAGTTAGTTGAGGTAGACATTAATGTTTTTTTTTAATTTATTTGTATCCTTAGTAAGGTTGCGGTGAATGTGAAATCAATCATAATATTTACATTTAAAATCCAGTTATTATGTTATAAAGTATGGATACTTTATTCGTGCGCGTAAACAGAAGATATAGACGTGCTAATTACTACATTACTAATATTTGCAAACAGTTTAGGGTGCATTCCGATATACACTGTGCCCCCTGTAAGGTGTGACATCAGTATACTATGAAGCAATTCCCTTTTAGTTTGCTATACTGGTTGCTGTTTAAAACAGAACGCAGTCCAGTATACTGTCATTCCCATTTTTCAACACTGTTTTCAAATGAAAATATCATGTACACGTTTTCTGTTCAACAAGAAAAATTATTATTTGAATGTCGTGTCTATTAAAACTTAATCATCATCATCATAATTCACAAGTCCACTGCTGTACATAGGCTTCCCCCAAGGAATGCCACAAAGCACGGTCCTGAGCCATCTGCATCCATCGACTTCCTGCATGTCTTACCAGGTCGTCACTCCATGTAGTGGGGGGACGCTCTACACTTCGTCCGCCGGTACGAGGCTACCACTTGAGAACCTCCTTTTTTATAGGATAAGGGTGACAAACGAGCACACAGTCCACCTGATGATAAGTGGTTGCTGCGGCCCATAGACATCTACATCTATCCTCTATTACAAATCAAAATGCAGATGCGTTGTCACCCGTGAGGACTAAGATGGAATGCCTCATTTCCAGTAAAAAGGGCCTCCGGCCACCTGCACTCACCAAGCGAAACGCAGAGGTAAACCTCTACTTCACGCTAGTATTCGGTGAGGTCGTGGTACCACCCCGGTTCGAGCCGGCCCATCCCTGCGACAGCAAAAGCTGCCGCGTGGCTTTACGTTTTCTGTTCAACAAGAGAAATTATTATTTGAATGTTGTTGCTTTTAAAACTAAATGTCCGAGTTTATTTGAATAACAATATTAACTAATAATAATAACAATCATTCGGAATTCAATCATTTGGAAGCTGTTAAATCTCTAGGCGCTGTTATGTTTTTTTGATCACGTGATCAAAATACTGAGAGCACCTTACCTCGAAAGCTCCAGTGCTCACAGTACAAAAATGACGGCGATTTATGACGTCATATATTTCCCTAGGGTACTGCGGCTGTATACTGGCATTCCATAACGGAACTAATTTTTCCTATATTAAAAAATCTATAACATCTAATACAAAATAAAATATTTAATCTGATATGGTTACATGCTAGTCTTTTATAACTAAAGTTAACAGAATAAGAGTTTTAAAGAAAAATGTGGGCTACACCGCTTTTGTATTAATGACATCTAAGATCAGATTCAAAATTATACTGTTTATACCTCACTTCAGTCTTAGATTCATAGAAATAGTCCAGTGTGAGTTATTCTTCATGTCAACACTGGCTTCACAAACGTGACCTCGCCATTGTTGGAATAGTTGTAAAATATAGAAAATTGATGAATTTTATGAAATTTCAACCACTGTTACACAATATTAACCACTCCACCTTCGAACTAGTAAAATGAGAACATCATCATTGTAGTCGAGATCAATTAAATACGCATTATTAAGGACAACTCAAAAACTACTGGTCTATT
The DNA here is from genome assembly GCA_033319125.1 of Parnassius glacialis. NCBI lineage: Eukaryota > Metazoa > Arthropoda > Insecta > Lepidoptera > Papilionidae > Parnassius > Parnassius glacialis. The sequence goes on along the minus strand of JAVANC010000007.1, from coordinate 5,937,972 downwards.
AATTTATATGGAACTACATGAGTTGCACCAGCCTTGAAATAAAAAAAAATAATCATGAAAATCAGTTCACCTAAAACAAGTTCTGTAAGTAAGACACGTTAAAAGAACGGTCTAATCGGGAACATCCTCCTTTTTTGAAGTCGGTAGAAAAATATACATTGAACAGTTGGCATTTTCTTTACGTTTTAATTACTTCAAGCCAGTTTTCTGGTATATTTTATATCTGTAAAAGAATATTTTTTTTTCTATGGAACCAAAATCTTGGTCACGTGGTAAATATGAATGTCTTCAATAATAAAATCTGAGTTAAGACAGATTAGAAAATTAAAACATCCAGTAAAGATGTTACTAAACATGAAAGACACAAAAGGACAGACAAGCCAGACTACATTATCTTTATGAAGAGAAAACATTCTTCCAAGGTACAGATCTAGTAAGAGAAAAATCAATTCTCACTTTAGTTTCTGGTCTGGTGTTTGTTCACAGAGCTTTGTTGACCTCTCTAATCAATAGATGGGACACTGTGTACTTGTTTCGCTTAATTTCTCTGGCTATACATCCGTCAGGAACTTGAAAAGTTGGCAATTTTTTTTACATACTTGAACTTCAATCATAGATATAGAATCATATGTTACGTTTGCACTTGGCCGTCCCTTTTACTAATAACAGTAATGTATTTTGTATGTCATAATTTGCCAATGAATATTAGCTGTTAAATATCTTCGAGAGGGTGTACTTCAATGTTTTTATGGCTTTTTTTGGCATAAACCTGTTTTGGCTGTCACCGCAAGAATACTTTTGGTTTAGTGATATATATTTTCTGCTTTTTGTAACTAGCACATTTTGCTGCCAACAAACTTATTTTCTTACACGCTTTTTGCCTTTGTTTACAGATATTTCATTGGTAGTTCTTCTCCTATACTAGATGTGCTCATTTTAGATTTGGATTATTGGACTGTTATTGAACAAGACATGTAAGGCTGAGGTAATACTGTTGTAGTTGAGCTAATGTTGAGCTTCTTCGGCCAATCTCTGATGATTTAAATGCATTAAATAGTACATATTTAAAACTAGAATTTTCAATCTAATGCCCAAATACTCAAACGTTACTCAATTGACAGGCCAACTATTGTTGTGTTTATTACAAAACTAGAGAAAATTCCAAGAAAAATTGAGTTTTTATTTTTTTCCTACTTTAAAAAATCGCTGAGTACTAAAGGGCACATTCACGCGCGATGTTATCGCAAGTTAAAATTTGCAAATGGTACAATGACGTCATCACCCGCGTCTCGCCTCGCACTATAAACTTACTATTTCGCTCGCAATTTCGAGCGGGTCACTTATAGCTGTGATTCTTATTTTGACTAAGATTGTCATGTAAGTATTTTGTCGTCCGCGAGTGTTTCAATACGACCAAAAACCACCAAATAAATTGTTTTTTATGGTACCATATTAGCCAAATATCAGAAAGAGTGGATGATCGTTTTATGGAGAGCAGATTCTATTGAACCAAAAACTACTGCATCCTGTTGTGAGAATCATTTTAAAATTTTTATTTAATTTATCAATATATTACACACTAGTTACCTAGTATCGAGATTAGATTTCACATTGGGTATCACACTGTCATCAGTGTGTAAAGGTCCATAAGAGGGCATTTAAAAATATAGGTAACTAACATGGCTTATAAGTAGCGGCACGAAAGTCTAGCGGTGACCGTTATTGCGCATAAGTCGCGCTGATTGGCTCTCCAGTCGCATTCGTGCAATTCAATTCGTGCGCGTCCCCTCCACGTTTCGTTCAACGTTAGACTTACGTGCCGCGACTTGTACCTATCTAAACTTTGTTTATTTTAATATAATAAAAATATTTATAGCATAGGCAAGATTACCAAGCTTGACACCCGCATTTAAAGAATGTGTTTTAAATATATCTAGCTGTGCTTTCAACCTGAATAACTATTTTAAATAAACATGGAACTAAAAATATATAAATATTATTTAATTTTACCCAGAATCATTTTCAGTTCATATTAGCCCTTTGTATGGCTATTTCCAGAAAAACTCATTCAAAGGGCTAATATGAACTTCCAGGGTTGTATTGGTGATTTTAATGATAATAATTCTGTAAACACATAATCGCTACGGTCGCGAATCATATTTTGTTAAATGTACAACCTAACCCTGACCTGCAAATTCCAAAAAAACGAAAGAAAATTTGAATTTCGCGGGCCACCCTGAAGCTTCCACCTTAAGTAAAATGTCAGATTGACCTTTTTCCTAGCCAACTTCCATATTAAATTGTTCAAATTAACCACCTACAACAACTCTTACAAACTTTTTAAATTAGATAGGAAAAATATTACGGAAAAACAAGCATATTCGACCGTTGCGTACGTAGATGAATGGCTGAGATTCCTGGTATATAGTGTATTATCTATGGGCTGAGCTATGGGAGACGCGAGAGATGACGTCGAACCACGAGCGCGCGAAATCTCGGTAATTCGAGAAACCGCTGCTCGTAGTATAATAACTTCGGTATTACTGCATGTTTTGATGTGAAACAAAAACTAGTGTGATGCACTCAAAATAAACTTTTATGTTAGATACATTCTAGTGCCAATTTTTTACCTACTTGCGACGACGTTAAGTCTGGTGCTGTCTCTATCATTAAGTTAAAGTGACTGTAACACCAATTGAGTAACCTTTTAGTATTTGACCATAAGTCTTCACCTTTAACCAACATTAAATTAATTTTAAGCTAAAAGGTAGCCTTGGTTAACTATGACATTAAGCCGTTGAACATCTCAGGCCCTCTGTGACCATGGGTGCTACAAACCGCCGGCAACGTCGGGAGTAAAAACTAATTTAATTAAACACAATAAAATGGGGTATTCCCACTAGTCTTACCAAGTAGTCTTACCAGTAAGACTACTGGGAATTTTCTTCCCAGTAGTCTTACTGGTAAGACTAATGGGAATTTCCTAATGAGAACTTCCCAATAGTCTTACTAGTAAGTCTATTGGGAATATTCGTGGCGTGTTGTATTCCCAGTAGTCTTACCAAATAATCATATTAATTTAGTTTACGACGGGCTGTTTTCCGCAACTCCATGTCTGCGCGTACTTTGCGTGTAAATCATATTTTTTTTTTATAGGATAAGGGTGACAAACGAGCACACAGTCCACCTGATGGTAAGTGGTTGCTGCGGCCCATAGACATCTACATCTATCCTCTATTACAATTCAAAATGTAGATGCGTTGTCAACGTTGAGGACTAAGATGGAATGCCTCATTTCCAGTAAAAAGGGCCTCCGGCCACCTGCACTCACCAAGCGAAACGTAGAGGTAAACCTCTACTTCACGCTGGTTTTCTGTGAGGTCGTGGTACCACCCCGGTTCGAGCCGGCCCATCCGTGCGACAGCAAAAGCTACCACGTGGCTCTACCACTGTTAAAATATATATTATTAATACTACTAGGAATATATTTACCAAGTAGACATACGCAAAAAATTCTCAATCGTCCTACTCTACAAAAAAAATGGAAATAGTTATCAAGTAATTTATTTTAGGAATAGAACTAGGCAAACATAAACCTGCAAGGTTTATGCTTGCCTAATTCTTGTCCAAAGATAAAAACAGTTTGATAAATCTAACAAGTAGAAATAACTGGTAAAACCACTAGGGTAGAAAATACTGAGTAGTCCAGTAGAATATTTTTATCACTACCTAACTACTTTATTTTATTTTTGTCATAAAGAGGCATTTCACATTTACATTCATTGGCCTAATTTGACCGATGTTTGATTTTTTTTATAAATAGTAGGAAAAGTACTAGATAAACATAAACGTAAAAGAGGCAGTTGAATAGTTCTTCAGACCGTATCTTTCTATTCCCTCAGTCTCATAGTTCGATGGAACGGTAATCCGACATGCCCGGGGAGAGATCAGGGGCAGAACCAACAGCCGTACATGCTTTCCGACTCCGGGCTGCTACTGAGATTTTTTTTTAATATACAAACCCAATAACTGATTTTTGGACCGACTCGGGATTCAAACCCGAGGCCAAATATTTAAAATAATTTAGCTTAACCTGGTGAAAAATCTCTTTTCAGAAATCTGTGTATAGATTAGATCCGAAGGGATATATTCTTCACATTTTTTATAGATATTATGGTGTGACATATTACATTTAAAATCTGCAGTGCTATGCTATAAACTATGAACGTAAGATAAAAAAATCCACTAAATATAACAATAATCATTGCATTTAACCATTGAGAATTTTCTTTCGCGTATGTTTACTTGGTAAAAGTATTCTTAGTAGTATTAGTAATATGATTTATACACAAAATACGCGCATAGACGTGAAGTTGTGGAAAACAGCCCGTCGTAAACTAAACTAATATGATTATTTGGTAAGACTACTGGGAATACAACACTCCACGAATATTCCCAATAGACTTACTAGTAAGACTATTGGGAAGTTCTCATTAGGAAATTCCCATTAGTCTTACCAGTAAGACTACTGGGAAGAAAATTCCCAGTAGTCTTACTGGTAAGACTACTTGGTAAGACTACTGGGAATACCCCAATAAAATTCGTTAAAAGCTAGTTTTATTTTATAAGGGTTACATTTGTCTTGGGTTGTAACAGTGAAACACTAAAGAAAAATACTAAACAAAATTTGAAGAAAAAAGTTTTTAGATATTTGCACACCTGTAATAATTAGCACGTAATTTGTTCACCAGTTTCGTGATACGATAAAATATCTATACTTATTCTCTTTTCAATGACATGTTCTCTGTCATGTCATCCACTCATGTGATTTTTATGTTAATGTGCTGTGAGAAAATTATTTATTACAGACTTTTGTAATAGTTCCCATTTTATTATTTTGATTAAAATAAGAAAATCTGTCTACTTAATTTTACCTTTCAAATGGAACATGGTTTTAAAAAATTGATTTTTTTTGTCCTAAGTGGGTTGTTTCATTTTCGTTAGAACATTGGATTGATGAAGATATTTTGTACATAAATAATTGCAGCAGAACCTTATATTACAAGTCGCGGCTCGAAGTCTAACGCTGAACGAAACGAAACGGACGCGCACGAATTGAAATGCACGAATGCGACTGGAGAACCAATCAGCGCGTGCGAACGATACGTACGAGCCAATCAGCGCGACTTATGCGTAATAACGGTCACCGCTAGACTTTCGTGTCGCTACATATAAGATGATTTTAAACGGGCCACATTTGGCTGCAATGTTTTGAAAAATAGCTCGGCAATTGTAGTAATATTTTGCTGCACGCAACAGTATAACAGTCTGTTCGCTAATATAGTGTCGGTACATCTGGAGGCGCACTTATTGTTTAGCTTTTTTATTTTATTATTTTTTACTGTTTGTTAAATATTTTTATTTTCTAAGAATAAAATTGAATATTATTTATGGTTATTGTAATAAAATACGTATATAAATAATTTACCTTTCACTGCGGCGCTTCGTTTTGAAATGCCAAATTCTGTTGTGGGTTTACGCCGTCTTTGATGTCGCGGCTGCGCCGATGACAAGATGCGGCACGTGCCAAGGCGGCACTACACAAAGGCGACCGTATCTAAGCGAACATACTATACATAAACATGATGCTTGTCTCGTAAACTAGCACGTGTTGCAGAAGTTTCTACTATGTTGTATAATGGAAAAAAAGACGGACAAGAACATGGATTTGGTTTTCCTTTAATAAGTAAGATTGGCTCGACCGAGGAAGAAGCACGCTCTCACAGAATTCCAGCGTACAATAGCAGCTTAAAGCTGATATGTTTAGTATTTTGAGTAAAGAGAACCGGAGACCCTTTTTACTGGAAACGAGGTATTCCATTTTAGTCCTCAGCTCTGCATTTTGATTTATAGTTGTGGGTAAATGTAGATGTTTATGGGCCACAGTGTGCACTTACCATCACGTGTACTGCGTGCTCGGGGGCAACCTTATCCTATAAAAAAAAAAACTATTCTTACTGCAAAGTAACAATACTCTACGTAGACACCACTCACCATCAGAGGGAATGTGTGCTCGTTTGTCATTCTTGTTATGATGTAATGATCTTAAAAAGAAAAGTGGGATACTTTAGATAACATTAGATTTTATTAGAGCCTCATTCCAGAAAAAACAACTTTATAAACGTCGTTTATATCGACGTGGTAGAGCCATGCTGCAGCTATATTAATAGTATAGCTGTAGCACGAATCGGTTGGCTCGACCGGGGAAGGACCACGCTCTCACAGAATACCAGCGTAAAATAGCAGGTTAATGTTGCTGTGTTTCGTATGGTGAGTGTAGAGAACCGGAGACCCCTTTTTACTGGAAAAGTGGCATTCCATCTTAGTCCTCAAGGGTGGCAAAGCATTTTGATTCGTAAACGAGGATAAAGGTAGATGTCTATGGGCCACAGCAACCACTTACCATCAGGTGGACTGTGTGCTCGTTTGCCACCCTATCCTATAAAAAAAAATAAGCAATATCAAAAAGTGACTTGACAGAAAGTAATATGACTGTAAATGAAATATCAATAGAGCTGCAAACATACTGAATATCTTTGGCTGCATTGCTGAGCAATACTAAAAATATTGTATTGCCCACATTGCTGGCAATATTGCTGACAACACTATTGCAGGCACATATTGCAGTGAAAATGTGGCCCGTTTTAGAAGTATTCCTATGAAAATTAGATTTGTACTACAATCTCCGTCATTGCTAGAACCTACTTCGAAAGCTAAACGCTAGTTAACGGGCAATACAGTTGAAGCAACTGTATTGCCCGTTAACTAGCGTAGGAAATATGGAAACTATAAAGCATAAAGATAAATCCAATTTCGTTCGTGGGAATTTAGAAAAACCCTTCCTTATTCCTTGTATACATTATAAAGGGAACCTCTGCAAAATTTCATCTTTCTAGGTTCAAGGATTTTGGTTGGGCGTTGATAAGTCATTGAGTGGCAACAGTGATACCAGTGAGCGAGTCAATCGAGACTTGTCTTTTTATTTATATTGATATTGCCAAGTATATTAAGAAGAAAGTTCATTTGACGGCATGTCACTTCTAATGGAAAATATCTCCGTCCAGTCCAAAACGGACATACTCGTAGGTAGGTATTGAGTACAGAATATAAATAGAAGAATAAATGTCGAATTGTGGTAAATGAGCTAACTTTTAAAATTTGACAACCGTAAAAGTGCACCACTGGGCATGGGCCAGTCCTGTTGTAGGGATGATTTGACGTAATTCTCACGCTTTGCAGGCGAATGGAGAATCGCAGTACTAGACATTTCACATATTTGACGCTGTTGCCCGTCGCTGGTCTGGGTATATATTTTATCTTTTTCTTTTTTTTAAAAGTTGCCTCTACACTAGGATTTTCTCCTGTATTGTGGAGGCGGTTTACAATAAATTTCACAAGGACAAACATCCGACCTGGAACAATTATTTGTTGGCCGTACAAATACCACGGAGCCGTCGGTATTGTAGAAATTTATCATTCGAAGTTTGAAGCTGTAAGTTGATTGGCCTTGTTTTTACAATGAAGGTATAGGAATGACTCTTTAATCCACCGGATCTTGACACCAAAATAAAACACCGGCTGCTTGTCTTGTTTCTTTAACCGATTCGTTGACTATTATAGCTGCAGCATGGCTCTACCACGTAAAATTGACAACTGTCATCCAAGAAGTTTTAAAAACAGATTTATAAAATATTTAATTTAACGTTACATTATGCATCGAACGAGACGAAAAATACGAATAAATACCGCTGTTTATGCCTAAATTTGGTCATGTTGGACGTCCTCCAATCGCGTTCGAGCTGTCGCATCACCCGATAGTATGTAGGTGAAAAAACGCTTGCCAGGTGGGGTGTCGGTGTGTGCGGCTGGCAGTCGCCCGACGCGTGGGCGAAGGGTGAGTGCCCCGCCAGCCACGATGCGGGGAGCCCGTCAGGTCCTCTTACCTAAATTCACGGGTCCGTCGTGGATCTAGATAGCTAGATGAACTGCGTGCGTCTTCGTCACGTAGATATGTGAATTGTGCGATATTTAACTCGTGCTAGAGTGTGGAATAGTGTACGCGCGTCGAAGAGATATACGGTCTAGGATTCGAGCCGCGCATTCCTTGTTTGAGAGCTTCTCCCGGTTAATTGTCAGGATATCGTTATAATTGTATCGCCGCGTTAGTGCCTTTTTGTGTTTTGGTTGCCTAGTTAAATTAATTTGCGTGTCAACGAGGCGTATTTTGAATCTCTTGCGACGTGTTATTCTGGTGTCGAATTTATAATTTGTGATAAGTGAATCCGGGACATTGAATGCCGAATTTTGTGCTACTGTCCTTGCCGTGTCGGGTATCACGTGTTCGATTCTGCGATGAGTGTGGATTTGGGCGAATTGAAGTTAGTTAAATGTACAATGAAGCTAAGATACTGAATTAGTGACAGTGAAGAAAGAAGTGGTCCGGCGATGGAGCAGTCGGGAGCGATGCAGCATTTTGGGGCAGCCGGGAAATCGGCCGCTGCTGGTCGCCTACACCTGCCCAGGCCTCACACATTCACACATCACTGTACACTGTTCACCAAACACCATTACACACACTCACGGCCTGCCCAAGCCTTGGAGCGAAGTTAGTTCCTGATACAGGTAAGTACTTTTGGTTTCTAGCTTTCTCCCATATAGTTTATTTTAATTAGAGATTTCCACGTGGCCACTTTGGAGGCCAGACCTGCGTCTGCTCGTTGGATTTCCGCTCAATGGGTCCCGGGGTATTCGATCTTTGTAGGGGCAGCCGTAGGCCGTAACAACCGCCAATACCACAATCGTACACGTAACATCGCCTACGTAGGACTACACATTCATGGAATGTAATCCTAGAGGCACAAGAAGAACCCCCGTACCATCTTTGAGGGGACGAAGAGCGCCACCGGCTGGCTTGGAACCTGCAGGAATTACCATCCTACAAGAGGACCCGCTACTGATGGTGTAGTGCGACGACGCATGCGCGGACTAAAGAATTAAATATAAGTGTTATGCGCGCGTACTATAAGGCTACCAAAGGAGGAACTAATCTTACATCTTATCACCCTAAAATTCTTAAAATGCTGTCTGAATTCCAACAACGACAACCCAACCTAACAAACTTAACTGCCCAAAGACTTTCAGATCAAGTACGTGTCATTCTAAGTCGTAAGATTTTGGACGACAGATTACTTAAATAACTTTGCAGTGAGTACTCAACATCTACTAACAATTCAATTCCTGATTCCCAACAAACACTTCCAGGTGAGACTGATGACTTAAATGTTAATAACAGTAACCATAATATAAATACAGTGGATTTCATTTATTGCGACCTTGGTTGTAGCGACCATATCTATAGCGACGTTAAATCTAAGTCCCTTGAATTTAAAGCATATTTTAGTACAAAATTCAAGTGGCTATAGCGACTTTGGATGTAACGCCGAGTTCGGGTGTAGCGACTGTTTTTAATGAATCATTTGTGACAAATTCATAGAAATCCCATGCAAATATTGCGACCGGAGTCGGCGGCCAAAGACACAAAGATTTCTTTCTTTCACAAACATTTCTTATCTTTTGTTTACATCCATACAGATGGTCAGCAGGTGTGGATACCTTTAGGTTTTGTTTATAGATATCAGCTAAGTAGGTAGAGAAGCGTTTACGTTTCGGAGTTAAAATTATGGTTCAGTTACAAAGTGATATTCTGAGTAGCAACTGTAATGTATTATAAAGGAGAATGGGATTTTTGGGCCTGAAGTTAACTAATTGGTTTATACTTTAAAAAATTGGTCATATTTTTATAAAGTAAAAGACAAAAAAGTAGTTATTTTTACAATCTAGAATTCGAAAAAACAATAAAATAAGAAATAAGTTAGAAAATCGATTGTGGTGTATTCTTTATGGCAATAAATCGATTACCATATAGAATACACCAGTGAATTCTTCTTATTTTGAAATTTGACAGTTCAAACTTCAAACTATTTACTTAAAAGAAAAGGACAGATTTTCGATTCAATTTGTAACGAGCGCAATATAATCGATTCTCGATTAAATTGAGCATTTAATATCTATTTGCGATTATTTTTCTGTGTTAAGGAGATAAAAAATAATTGCATACATATGTACAAAATAATAATAAAACAATACAAAATATCAATATTCCAACAAGTAACAGTTACAACAACAATTAAAGTAATCGATCACAGATCAATATCCCTAATATTCACTTCACTTAGTTGTAGTTGTTTTAAATTTCGTTAAACGTTTCACCATTTCGTTTCATTATTAACCACAGCTTTTTAGGTGATTTTATACTGATCCGGCTTTTATATCTTTAAGTAATTATAGTGAAAAATAGCCTATTACAGTGTAATAACAGTGAAAAATCACCTGTTTTAGTGTAGGTAATAGATAATTTTCACTTTTACTTATTCTACAATAACTCAGCTCCTAGATTGACAAATCTTGCCAGATTTTCAGCTATGAATTGTTTATATATACCGTAAAATGGGGTCAATAGAAACAATTCCAACTTTCAAACCTATAATTTTAATATTATACCTATCGCAATGGGGTTATAGTATTTTTTATTACGGGAGTCTTATGCTGTTTCCCAACCAAATTACTAATAAAACGTGAAATTTTACTTTATCTTTGAGAAAAGCTTAAAAATCTCCTTATTTTCTATTTACCTGGAATACGGGGTGAATGGATACGACAAAGGGGCGAATAGAGAAAAACAATAGGGTTGTCAACCAATACCTTAGGTATCTACTTATTTTGTTATGGAAGTTAAGTACATAAATAGGTACAAACACCATTTTACTAGGGGAACGGGACGGGATAGAACAACAATTACCGAGTGACATAAATAAAAATAAACTTTGAATGAAATTTATTAATAATATATTATTATAGAATAAGGTTTAACTTGATATCAATCTATGAACAAACATAAACAATAATTTATTAACTTTCACAAACATATTATGAAATCCACGATTATAAAACTCTTTCACATGGATATAAGACCTGAGAAACCATAAGCAATCACATGCTTTAGCATGTGAGTGCTCAGTAGCAACGGAAGAATCCAGTCAACAGCTTTCGCAAAGTTAATAAAAATAGACTAATAAAAAAAACTGAACGCATCTTATCATCTAATAACAACATTTAAACATAAATTGGCGTAATAAACACCGTGTAGTGGCGGTCACGAATATCCACTACCCCATATCCTCCCGTGGGTGTCGTAAAAGGCGACAAAGGGAAACAGGCAGGAGATGGGCAGCAGCATCTTCCTGGTAACGGCAAAAATACAATAAAAAACTGCGGTTGCCAACCCGCTCGCCAAGCGTGGCAACTATGGCAATATACCCCCCATGATGAGAGTTACGAAGAGACGGCCCCCAGTCCCCGGCGGCCCCGCTATTCCTGGCTACGGTGGCGACCATGGTAACGGCGGGGCAGGGGGTGCTAAGAATCTCCGGTGGAGGTTCGTTTGCCACCTTAGACGACTCGACCTGGCAACGTACAACGCACACACCCTGAGGACTGACGAGAAGATCGTGGAGCTGGAAGAAGAGATAGACAGGTTGCGCTGGCATATTATAGGATTATCCGAAGTCCGAAGAGAGGGGGAGGACACGGTAATCCTCGAATCCGGCAACTTGCTCTATCACCGGGAGGGCGACCATCTGTCCCAAGGAGGTGTCGGATTTATCGTCCACAAGTCTCTCGTTAACAACGTTGTAAAAATCGGGAGTGTGTCGACGAGGGTTGCGTACCTTATACTCAGAATCACCAAACGGTATTCGCTGAAGGTCATACAGGTTTACGCACCAACCTCGGCACACCCCGATGAGGAGGTGGAGGAAATGTATGAGGACATCTCTAGAGCCATGCATTCCTCCAAAACCCAATATACGGTGTTAATGGGAGACTTCAATGCAAAACTAGGCACAAGAGAGAATGGTGAGCTGAAAGTAGGGAAATTTGGAATAGGGCAACGGAACCCAAGGGGCCAGCAGCTGGCCGACTTCATGGAGAAAGAGGGACTCTTTATGATGAACTCTTTCTTCAAGAAGCGGCCCCACAGGAAGTGGACCTGGTCGAGCCCCGACGGTTCGACAAAAAATGAGATTGACTTCATTATGACGACCAGACGACAACTGTTCAGTGACGTCTCAGTGATCGCGAGGGTGAAAACCGGCAGCGATCACCGAATGGTGAGAGGCACACTGTACCTAAATGTTAAGTTGGAGAGGTCTCGTCTGATGAAGTCAACGCTCCGTCCCCCTCCTGCTCTAATCCAAAGTCCCGAAACCTTTCAGCTCGAGTTACAAAACCGTTTTCAGTGCCTAGAAGACTGCAATGAAGTGGACGATATGAATGACAAGCTCGTGGAAACTGTCCATGCGGTCGGAGCTAAGTTCTGCAAGACCCGCCGCAGAAGAACACAAAAACTCTCCGATCACACTCTTAATCTCATGGCTGTTAGACGGGAGATGAAGCTACATTCTTCAACAGATTTGACAGCATACAGGCAACTGAACAGACAGATCTCCAAATGCATGCGGCGGGACTTACGCAACTTCAATACAGCTCGTATTGAAGAAGCGATCGAGCGGAACCAAGGCTCCAAAGTCTTTGCCAGAGATCTGTCTGCCAGAAAGAGCCAACTGTCAAAGCTGAAGACCGAATGTGGCAGCATCGTTTCCGGGACACCTGAGATTTTGAGTGAGATTGAGAGGTTCTATGGGCAGCTGTACACGTCATCGTTGGAGCCACACGCAAGTGTGAGTAACGATCCAAGAGCGAGTCTTATCCGACACTATTCCGAAGATATCCCGGACGTCAGTCTAAGCGAGATTAGAATGGCTCTCCAGCATCTTAAAAACGGCAAGGCCCCAGGCGAGGATGGAATTACAGCGGAGCTTCTGAAAGCGGGTGGAAGACCGGTACTTGAAGTCCTTCAGAAGCTCTTTAATTCCGTCCTCCATGGTGGCATTACACCGGAGGCGTGGAGCAGAAGTGCGGTGGTTTTGTTCTTCAAGAAAGGTGACAACGCTCTCTTGAAGAACTACAGACCGATTTCCCTTCTGAGCCGGGTCTACGTGCTGTTTTCGAGAGTCATTACGAATCGTCTCGCGTGCAGACTTGACGACTTCCAGCCTCCCGAACAAGCCGGTTTCCGAAAGGGCTTTAGCACCATAGACCACATACATACCCTACGGCAAATTGTACAGAAGTCCGAAGAGTACAATTTACCACTATGTCTGGCGTATGTGGACTATGAGAAAGCCTTTGATTCCGTCGAAATTTGGGCGGTGCTGCAGTCCCTTCAGCGGTGCCAAGTTGACTGTCGGTATATCGAAGTGCTGAAGTGTTTGTACAGTAGAGCTACGATGGCTATCCGAGTACAGAACCAGAGTACGAAACCTATCCAATTGCAGAGAGGTGTAAGACAGGGTGATGTTATATCCCCGAAACTCTTCACCGCTGCATTGGAAGACGTTTTCAAGCTTCTGGACTGGAAAGGATGTGGTATTAACATCAATGGCGAGTACATCACTCACCTTAGATTCGCCGACGATATAGTCCTTATGGCAGAATCGCTGGAGGATCTAAGCACTATGCTCAATGACCTCAATAGTGTCTCCCAACGGATAGGTCTTAAGATGAACATGGACAAAACAAAGATTATGTTTAATGTCCATGTCACACCTATGCCGGTAGTTGTTGGGAGCACTAAGCTCGAAGTTGTTGACGAGTATGTTTACCTGGGACAAATAGTCCGACTAGGTAAGTCCAACTTCGACCGAGAGGTCAATCGACGGATTCAACTCGGCTGGGCAGCGTTCGGGAAGCTACGACACATCTTCTCGTCAGACATACCTCAAAACCTTAAAACGAAATTGTACAACCAGTGCGTGTTGCCAGTGATGACATACGGAACTGAGACGTGGTCCTTCACTGCTGGCCGGATGAGGAAGCTCAAGGTCGCTCAGCGAGCTATGGAGAGGGCTATGCTCGGAGTTTCTCTGCGTGATAAACTCAGAAATGAGGATATTCGCAGTAGAACCAGAGTGACCGACATAGCCCAACGGATTAGTAAGCTGAAGTGGCAGTGGGCCGGCCATATAGCTCGAAGAACCGACAACCGATGGGGAAGAAAGGTTCTCGAGTGGCAGCCTCGTACCGGTAGGCGAAGTGTAGGGCATCCCCCCAAGAGATGGAGTGACGACCTGGTAAGACATGCAGGAAGTCGATGGATGCAGGTGGCTCAGGACCGTGCTTTGTGGCATTCTTTGGGGGAGGCCTATGTTCAGCAGTGGACTTGTGAAGGGCTGTAATGATGATGATGATGAAACATAAATTGCACTCAAAACACAAGATTCGCAACTTTACCTAATCCTTCATTAATTCATAAATAATTTCCTCGTCATTCCTATAGTAATTTAGCTTGTTTGGTTGGTTTCTAATGATGTTCTGCTTATTACCTTTTGCAGCCTTTGATATAATTTGCAATTTGGTGCTTGGCGGGATTAATTTCAAAGCACCAATTGATATGGTGTCTTTTACCAATTTAGAATTAGTTATGGATATATCTGACAATATTTTAACTTTGTCACTTTCTTTCATTTCATTATTCGAAATCGTATTATCAGAACAGTTTTTATTATCATTTTCTACTGTTTCTGTATGGTCAATTACAATATCATCTCCAAACATTACAACCGGCATTGATTCTATGCCTAGGTAATTATCAGTCAAAGTTGGTTCGTTTTTAACTATAGGTGCATTTAATGGCGTTTTTGTTTTTTTTCCTACTCCTTTTCCTTTAAATGTACTTTGTTCATTATTACATTCGTTCTGATCTTTTTTACTATCCTTTACTCGTTTCTCAGTCTTTTTTTGTTTCTTCTTTGGTTCTCTATTTTCAACTTCGGTTTCAACGTAACTTTCTTCAACACTTGCACACTTTCCAGGTTCTACTTCTATTTTTCTCTTTCTTTTCGGTTCAACAACGTTTGTGGTTCCGTAACGCATTTCTTTCAGTATATCTAGAACAGATTCATTTACAGCTTCGATGCGGTGCTTATTATCTTCATGTCCAGGTAGTCTATTTAAGACTTGTATAGGGTCAAATGGATTTATACCAGTTTTTCTAAAACCGGCCAAAATATTTTCTTTGGCGTTAACTTTGAGAGTGTCTATTAATTTGGATAATAATGTCGGAAAACACCCTTTAGGAATTGTGGCTAGTTTGCGACCGTCCGTTTTTTTCCATTGAAATATTATATTTCTCCATGCCATTTTCATCGGCCTGAAGAAAGCCACGTCGAGAGGTTGTGTGATATGAGTTGAATTTGCTGGCAAAAATATAAAATGAATATCTTCCTCATAGCACAATTTTATGAGGTCAATAGAAAGGTGTGATGACAAGTTATCACCAATTAAAATTTTTTTGCCAGACTTCCCTTGAAAGTAAGGTATGATTATGGATTTTACCCAATCCTCAAATATTGGTCCATCGAACCATCCTGATTGCGATCGGTTGTACCGCGTCCCCTTTTTCTTTGGCCCTTTACTAATCCAAGTGTCGTACAAATTCTGCGATTTGTAAACGACATAGGGGGGCAATAAATCTCCTTCAGCAGTACAAGAGAACATAACTGAAACGGCAGATTTTGAATGATTCATGACGCGCTCCGGATACTTAGTGCCTTTTTTCGCTATAATGTTTTTCCGTCCCGGATCATCAGCTAGATTAGTCTCATCGTAGTTTATTACGTTACACATACATACTTCATTTAATGATATCTTTAATTCCTCAAAATATTTTTTTATGATTTCTTCAGAAACCGCAGCTCGATTTCTTTTGATATTTTGAGATATCCTGTGAGAAATAACGTCTCTATGCCTCTTTAAAAAACTAGCAACAAAGTCTGGTCCAGGCATGTTATTTTTGAACCGTTTTTCATTAACGCCCAATCTGTCAAGATATAGTTTTACAAGTAATCGTAAATCATACGCTTCTAGAGGATAACCCCAGTTTGCACAAATATTTATATATTTTATAAATTCCTGCTCTGTATCTTTCGACAAGACAGTTTGACCTCCGTGAGTTTTCATCGTTTTATGGCAATGTCTATATAAAACCGATCGGTGTATTTGATATTTTTTTGCTGTTGTATCCAATGAACTGCCGCCTCCAGAATATTCATCTACAGCCTTTTGTATTATGTTGGTATCGTATTTTTTATATCTCCTACCGCGAGGATCAGGTTTATAAACCCGTGGCATGTTGATTTCAACGTCGTAGATCACCTGTGTAAAAATAAAAACATAATTACAAATATAATATCTATCTATGATAAAGTGTCATCCCTAACAATTATGTTTCTATTAACCCCTTTCTCGTTTCTATTAAACCCTTACTCGTCTTTATTCACCCCTTTCTCGTTTCCATTCACCCCATACTGCGTTTCTATTTACCCCTCAGTCGTTTCTATTCACCTCTGATTCAACAAAAATGTAGACTCATACACTTTTTACTAAACATATCAGCTAAAACTAATTTGTTTGGATAACTTACTTTTGTAAAATAAGCACAGGACACCAAACTACTACACGAATAGATTTTCTTAGCAAAACCACCAATATAATTAATTTTATAGGAAAGTTTCGAGCAGCACAAATCACACTGGTGAGACAGTTACTGTTTGAAGTTATATTTTTCTTAATGGTTATCAACTTCAGGTTAATCAAATGTTGCCAAGTTAAAAAAAGAATGCTGCTCTATGTAAAAAAGATAAAAAAATTACAATCAAAGAAGAATTGTCTATACCATAGCCTTTTTTCGAAATTCCCAATAATTATTCTATTAACCCCGTGAATTCTATTCACCCCGTTTTACGGTACGCTTTCAAATGCTCCAACTTTCATCTTGTTAACACTTGGACCTAAGAACGTATGGAGACGTCTCCTTCTCCAGGTAACAGATGTAAAAAAATAATTACTTTAGTAAATCAAATCGCTAATGAAAATGATATTAGCGAATTAGATCCTCATTTTCCGGATAAAATTACTGAGTACATTGATGATACACAAAAACAAAAGTTAAAAGCATGGGCCAACCGTATTAGACGATATTAAGAAGGGTCTAAACGGTACTTCCAGAATCGCACATTCGAAAGTAACCACAAGTGGGTGTATCGGTCTTGGGAGAACACTACAACTAATAGTTGTACTCATGGCAGCCCAAGCTTATGTGGTCTAGCGAAGTTTCTCATAATGAAGGCGAATGCATTCGTGCATTGATTTATATGTTACACTAGATAAGTAATTGCCGCGCCAAAGCGTTGCCACTTCACATATGGCCACAGCCATATGCCCAGCGAACGTTGGTTCAGTGTTCAATGTGACGCCGTCCGAGTTAAGCCGAACGATTCACGACAAAAAATGGATAAATGCGTAGTGAAAGAATGCGATTCAAGGTCACAAAAACATAATAAATTAAGCGGAATCACTTCACACGTAAGTTTTAATTTATATATTCATATTAACGTTTAAAACACTAAAAATAAAATAAAATATCGAATATTGCAATTTAGCTTCAATGTTGCCACTTTTCCGCCTTTGTGATTTTTTCACATTAATGGGAGACTATATAATTTATGGAATAAGTTAATGTTGTTTTAAAATAAACAAGTAAAATTGTTTGTTTAAAAATAAAAACTATGTTTAAACCTTTATACAAAACAAGTAATTATTCTTATTTTAGTTTATTCATGAATGGTCTATTAATTATATTTTATTCTTTTATTTTATATTAATAAATTTGCATTGCAAACTTTCCAAAACTACGTCGTTGTCTACTAAATTTGGTCTTATGACATTAGCTACAAAAACATTAAAAGAGCTTCAAGGAAATAAATTATTAAAAGAATTTGCAATACACCCGGGTGATCATTTATCTTCAATACAAGTTGATCATTCCCTTTTATTGATTAATGCCATTATTTATAAGTACTTAAAAATAAGATTGTACCACGAAAGTAAATTATACACTCAAACACACAAAAAAGAATCCAAAAGGCAATTATATAACAAACTGATGCTTCATAGCGGAGTTTGAGAGCATGGACTATTATGAATATTTAAGCGGATTAGTATTACAGATTAAAACCATTTATATTATCTTACAAATAGACTTCCGCAGAGTCACGCCTGAATCCATTAACTATCCTCACTATTGTTGCAAAAAAAATATAAAAACTTTTTAAAGTTGTTAAGTAGTATGGAAATTTTATAAACAAGAAAATCAACGAAATTTATTGATAACCAAAGTTTTTGTAGCTAATGTCATGAGACTAAATGTAAGAGACAAAAACTTGCTGATGATTTCACAACTTATGCATATTCAACACAGATCTCGCTTAAGAAACCTTAAATTGTTTTTTTTATTTGCTTTATTTTTTTGTTTGATTTATTAGTACAATAAAAATAATATATAAAAACATCTTTTATTTCATTAGTTATGCTTACTTCTGTTCATCTAATAAGAAAATATACAAATTTAAAATAAAAACAATTTACTGCAAAATTAAAAAAAAACTCCTTTATATTGCTCATTTTGGGTAAAATTTCATAAAGTATGCAACACCAACCCGCCACTGCATGTTTGTGTGTCTATCTTTATCTAATTTTAGGGACGATATTGTTTTCCGCGACTTGTGTAAGTGAGACAGATATATGTTTACTTTAAAATTTTAATGATTTCAAAGCTACGTCGTCGCGTTTGGATAGTGGTTACACTTTTTTCGACGCGCGGCAATGTGGTTTGCTTCTCTAGTTTTGTATAACTCAATGCATTCGTGCAACCGAACGTAAGTTTTCTAATTTGCCTAACATGAGTTCATTTGTGTATCCATATTATGTAATATCGTATGAGTCTAGATTGTATTGCAGAAAAGAAACAAAATGCAGAGATTTCCAATTATTTATTATGCTTTTTATAAATGTATGATAGTACAAAAATTAAAAACATCGACAAACCAGCTTTAATAAGTACAAACATAAAATACGAGAGAATCAATATTCAGTCATAGTGAGCTTAAATTACGTTGAAATATTTTCGATTAAACATGCAATAATATTAACGTCATAAATAATAAAACTGGGCCAATTGCAATATTATTTTCTAATTCGAATATAAATATAATTTTTGTAAATAATCTTGTAGTATACGCAATGAGCCCGGGTTAATGGCACGTAGAGAGACGAAGTGTGAAAAATAAATATGTCGTAAGTCGTAAAACGAAACCTTGTATACATATTTGCATTATACCAGTGAACGCATATAACACATGGAAGCATTTTTCACGCGAATTGAACTGCGGTGGGCGTGGTTTACAAATTGTGTTGCGTAGCTTAGTTCGAATACCGACACTATCATAATACTCATTAATTATAATTTACATTGCGCCTTATAAAACGTCCCTGGTGACGTGTGACGAGCACAATGGTTTCATAGAATAAAAGGTGTAAGCGACTTATATGATGTATGGCTATTAAAATCAAAAGCTATATATATAAGGTCAACATTTGACTGCGTTCCGTCGTTAATAAAATATAATAAACTGTTAGGTAATCAGCGACGGAGTTTCACCATGTTTTGTTTGCGTTCACTGCGTTATACATATAAAAACGAAATGTAGTTTACAAATCAAAATTATACCTTAATACTGTATAACTAAAATTGAAATTTCAATGCCAAGATAGATATTCATAAATAAAATTAATAATTATGACAGTACTTCAATATTTTTTGTATATAATTATATTATTTACCGTAGAAACACTATTATTACAAATATAAATCCACTAATACTATTTGTAAATAATCTTTCAAATTTAAAAATCTTGCGTTTTATATAAAGTTGTCAATTTGGCGCAAATTTTTCCGGTATCCCTAGTCGTGTGTGTAAAGACGATAACTGGAACGTCTAATTAAAATTGCACTTTCCTAAGGCACTTGTTTCAAAATGCAACATTGATCAGTCCTACATCGAATACAATAAATATTTTTAACGATCTAATAGTAAAAAGATTATAAACTTAACTTATATGTTCGTATTGCGGGTAGTCATAACATAAAATTATTTTACTACAATTTCGACGATTCGTGATACATTGGTAATTTTTAAAATTACTTATAATAGGTACTATATTTTAAAAATAATAAAAATATACACCAGTTATTTTTTATTACTTTTAAAAACTTTTCATTTAGTCATGAATACCCGCATAATGAAAGAGGGCAAGTGTCGACTTTACAATTATAATGAGTTAAATAAAAAACACTTTGGTAAACGAAGGCAGTAGCTGACGCTTCACGTTGCGGTCACTGAAAGGTGAGAAAATAAATTAGTATAACTTAAATTAAAATTAAAAAAAACCCCTCAAACAGAAAGAGTTGATGTTCTTCATACGATTGAACAGATTTTCTTGAATCATAGTTAAAGTAAAGCTAGTCGGGGATTTAAAAATTAAAATTTTTATTATTTAAGGAAACTAGTTCTTGCGGATATTTTACAGCATTTAATTAAGTTATTTTTAAATTTCCGACGTTTCGAGTACTTTAAAGCAACCATGGTAACGGGGGTGCTGAGGTGTTCGACGTCCCAATGTCATAGTTAAACCACGGCTACCTTCAGTTTGAAATTATTAATTTTTGGTCCTATCTACGCAGCAAGAACTTATAGTAGCTTAAAACCTTGCAGTGTATGATATGCTTGAGTTGGGATTTAATATTATTAATTATAAAATCCCAAGCAGATAGCACCCAGCCATCTTCCCTATTGAAAATAGAAAGTTTTTTGATTTCAATAACCTAAATTATCCTTGGTAGGTAGGAATCGGTGTTTTTTGCGAGGATAGAGTAGTCAATGAAATCTGATGTAATGCCGAGGGAGATCCTGTCCAGACTGCAGACTTCCCTGAGCGTGGAATCATAATTAAAACGATAAAATCCGTAAAAACTAGTTTCATTCAATGTATAGTGTTAGATTAATATATAATAAGAAATTATTATAGTTTTTAGTCGTTCCTTCATAGATCTGTATAAGCCCACAGCTTGATATGGGTCTCTGCCGTTGCAGGAAAGAATAGTTGTAATCGTCACGCTTGGCGGGAAGTTTAATTTCACACTTGTACACGTGGTAGAGCCATACTGCAGCTGTATGGTTGTAGCACGAATATTCACGAAAATTCGTCACTCGAGAGGCATAGGCTCGATTGTAGAAACTTATGCAACGAGACTCATGCAACCGACTGATGGCGTAAAATCCGTTTAAAATACTCAAACTTAATCACACAGCCAGCACCAGTGCAATATTGCCCAGCGTTGTTTGTGCAACGTTTACAAGAAACATGTTAATC
The DNA here is from genome assembly GCA_033319125.1 of Parnassius glacialis. Lineage (NCBI taxonomy): Eukaryota > Metazoa > Arthropoda > Insecta > Lepidoptera > Papilionidae > Parnassius > Parnassius glacialis. The sequence continues at coordinate 5,916,465 of JAVANC010000007.1, read as the reverse complement.
AATACTTATTCAAAAACAGTAAGAGAAAAGAATTAAAATAGGACCAATTTTTCTATTCACTATGTCTTAGGCCCGTATTAATGACCATTACTCAGCTCAAGTACACGCACTTGAGTACAATCTTGAAGTTATGATCTTATTAATAAACATATCCAATGTGCAGTTTAGGTTTACGACATAAGCTAAGTGCCACACTGATTAATGAACGAAACTCGATTCTTAAGTGTGTGTACTTGAGTGCAAGTCACAGAACAGTATTCATAAGTATAGCGTTTTGATGTACTGTTTTTGTGTTTATTGATTAGAAACGATCTTGAGATGCTGATATCGTAACGAGGGCGTATCAAATGATTGCGCACTTGAGTTCGTAGTCGAGAGTTTTAATTTCTTTTTTTTTATTAGAAGGTCTTTACATTTATTAAATGATAATTTTTTGTCCTTTTTGTATAAAATAAACCTAGCAAGCTAACAGCATAGCAAAGTGGCGAAGCAATCAGCTTTGTAGCGGTTTCTAACGGTTGCCGTTGGAGCAATCAGTTTCAAAATAGGAGGTTCAGATGCCTGGATGATCAGTAATCGATTGCAGAAAACAGAATTTGAAAATTCGAAACCGTTCTCGAGATAATCGTGGGACAGACGGACAGACATCATGAAATCAATAAGTGTCTTCGCAAGCTTCGCCACTTAATAAGGAGTATCGGCTCAAGGTTTTAACAGTGGTAGAGCCACGCGGCAGCTTTTGCTGTAGCACGGATGGGCCGGCTCGAACCGGGGTGGTACCACGACCTCACAGAAAACCAGCGTGAAGTAGAGGTTTACCTCTGCGTTTCGCTTGGTGAGTGCAGGTGGCCGGAGGCCCTTTTTACTGGAAATGAGGCATTCCATCTTAGTCCTCACGGGTGACAACGCATCTGCATTTTGATTCGCAAACGAGGATAGATGTAGATGTCTATGGGCCGCAGCAACCACTTACCATCAGGTGGACTGTGTGCTCGTTTGTCACCCTAATCCTATAAAAAAAAAAAAAGGTAACGACGACAATGTCGTTTAAATAGTTACATTATAATCTTCATATATTTTACACGCTTAGAGCTGGATTTGTTTTTGTTTAAAAATGAGACTACCCTCGCCTGTTTAATGAAAATAAAAACAATTTGGCTGCAGGTGTCCGTCGACTGCAGTAAGAAGAAAGAATAAGATGAACTGTAAGTTTGTTTGATACTTCAATTTTATAAAAAAAAAAAACAAAATCGGTTCCTAATTTGCAAATACATCGTATAACATACACAAAAATACAGTCGTACTGAGAACTCCCTCCTCTTTAAAGTTGGCTAAAATAAAAAAAAAATCGCTCACCACAAATCGATTCACTTTGGACACAACAGTTTTGGTGACATTGGTCTGCTGAACTTTCATATTCTCGAATTTCTCGCGCAAGCTGGAACAATCAAATCATTATCAATCAAGAGCGATTAATATATATATATATATATATATATATATATATATATATATATATATATATATATATATATATATATATCTCTTTTTTTATAGGAGAGGGGGCAAACGAGCATGCGGCTCACCTGATGGTAAGTGACTACCGCCGCCCATGAACAACTGCAACACCAGGGGAATCGCAGATGCGTTGCCGGCCTTTTAAAAAGGAGTAGGCTCTTTTCTTGAAGGTCCCTAAGTCGTATCGGCCCGGAAAAATCGCTGGTGGTAATCGATTCCACAAGGAAGTTGTGCGAGGGAGAAAACTTCTTCTGAATCGCACAGTGGTGGACCGCCAATCATCTAGATGATATGGATGGTATCGCAAGTTCTGTCGCGATGTGCGATGGTGAAATTGAGCGGCTGGAATTAGTCCGAACAATTCCTCAGAGCACTCCCCGTGGTAGATGCGATAAAATACGCAAAGAGATGCAACCTCTCTACGCAGTGCCAGTGAGTCAAGCCGATCGGAAAGAACTCGGTCGTCGACGATTCGAACCGCTCTGCGCTGGATGCGGTCAAGTGGAAGGAGCTGGCACTGGGGGGCCCCTGCCCAGAGATGGGAACAGTATTCCATGTGAGGCCGAACCTGCGCCTTGTAAAGTTGCAAGCGGTGTGCCCGCATGAAATACTGTCCCGCTCTGCTGAGCACGCCAAGCTTTTTAGAGGCCAATTTGGCCTTCTCTTCCAAGTGACCACGAAACTGCACGTCACTCGATATGTCGACACCGAGGATTCCGATACTGGCTGAGGCAACTAGGGGAGTGCCTTGAAACTGAGGAGATACGACAAAGGGAATCTTTTTAGCGGTAAACGGCGCAAACTTGTGTCTTCTGGGGATTGAACTGGACTAGATTTAGTCGCCCCCAGTCTGAGACTATATATATATATATATATAAGCTTTTAGAAAAAAATTTGTTCTAAAAGCTCTTATAATGGATTTCCGCAAAGTAACGCCTGATTCTATTAATCATTATCAATCTTCAAACTCACAGCTGAGCATGGGGTTTCCCACATCAGGGGTTGTCAGGGGACAATAGGGTCATTTGCCAGGAGTGGGTTTTCTAGTAGTCGTTTTCTGCCCAGTGTTACGCCTGGGTAGGTACCACCCTCTCACTCCCTTCAGACTTGTGAACCAGTCTGAAGTAGTGACTCAGTATAATTAACAGGTTGTGAGGCATCCTATCTTAGTAATTAGAGGTGACAACACATCTGTAAGATTCTTTACTTAAACTTGGTTTCAGATGTCCATGGACAGCAGTAACCGTGTTATAATATCAACTTTCATGACGGAGAAATAAAACATTTCAATTTGCACCAGACAGCAAACTCTTGTCTATGCTTTACTCTACCAGAAACGTACAACCTCTGTTTGACAGTAGGACGTCTATAAACAACTAGGTACTTTCTTTTTATCTTTTATTTATAATCCTTTACAACTAAAGCTAGGACTACTTCCTATATCGTGAATGAGTTTTACATACAAAAATTACACACGGACAAACATTCAGACGCGAAACTGCGATCCGCGATTTGCAGGTCATACAAATAATTTTTCCGTGCGGGATTCGAACTCGCGGTCCACAGTAGCTCAGCCAAAGCTTAGTTAGTGCACGACCGAGCCGTCAAAAAACTTTGCCGTTCGTCAGTTAAGCCAATCGTCATCTTTTCCGTGGGTGTTATAAAGAGGTTTCTGTAGAAAACTTCTAAGAAATTTTGTGGCCTTGAAGTTTTGAAAAGGTTTAATGTAAAATATCCAGCCTACTTGGTGCAGCGTAAAAGGTTTTACATCGCACAGTGGCATAGTAATATAATAGTACCCTATATTATTTTGTACCTGGTAGAGCCACGCTGCAGCTATATTAATTGTATAATTTTAGCACGAACGGGTCGGCTCGACCGGTGAAGGACCACGCTCTCACAGAATACCAGCGTAAAATAGCAGATTAATACTGCTGTTTTTCGTATGGTGAGTGTAACGATCCTTTTTACTGGAAAAGAGGAATTCTATCTTATTCCTCATGGGTGACAATGCACCTGCATTTTGATTCGCAAACGACGGTAGATGTAGATATATATGAGCCACAGCAACCACTTACCATCAGTTGGCTGTGTGCTCGTTTGTCACCCCCATGCTGTTAAAAAAATATCATAAGATATCGACGACAGATGGAAATAAAACAGAAGATGCGAACTTGCCAACCCGCCTGCCAAGCGTGACAACTATCAACTATCATCACTATAATGACTAAATATCATGAGGCAATCTATGGGGGAGGTATATTAAAGCAGTGAACTTTGAAAGGCTATTGATGACAATGGTGATGATGATAGTTGTCCATACCCAGACTTACCTTTTCGCAGTCTCTAGCTGCGATTCGCCATCTTCCTCATTGTATTCCCTTTGGATGAGCACGCTAGAAGGTGACCGTTGTGGCTCTGATTCCGACCAGTGCTCGAACCGGTCTCGGAAGCTTTTCGTTCGAGCCAATTGTTGAGCCTTTGGAATTAAATTAATAAAGTCAGGATTAACGAAATTAATCAATAGGTAGGTACATTCTATAACTGTGTAGGGGCCGTGTAAAAATTTCCACTGCCGCATATCATGCCGTGGGTGTCGTTAGACAAAAAAAGGCAGAGGGAAACAAATCAGAACATGGGCAGCAGTGTCTTCCAAATAACGACTAAAAATAAAAATGCGGTTTCCAACCCGACTGCTAAATAACCCCTTAATGGAGCAATCTATGACAGAGGCCTACATGTAGGACTATATGTTCAGCAGTGGACTTTAACAGACTGTGGCGGTAATGGTGACATTATATAATATATTGTTACGATAGTCAGTTGCGTGTTGCATCGCGTTTACCCAAGAATGTTCCCGAAGTTTGGCATTCCAATAGAAATAATAACGATGTAAGGAAAATTAGTCTTTATTGGTGAACCATAAGGATCAAAGTCAAAATTAATGTCAAGTACAAAAGTTTTGGACGTAAAATAGACTATACTTAAACTTATTGATGCAAGCAAGTCACAACCTTATGTATACGTAATTAAAGTTTTTTCTCATTAGTATATGTTGATCACGAAAGTTAGTAGCATTGTTTCATTTATAGAAAATATTATTTGTTTGAATGAACCTGATTGACATACAATTATTTCTATTTGTGTAGAAACTTCATACGCATCAACAAATAATATTTATTGCACTGACGGCATATGCACCATTGCACGTGCGGCGGCGTCGGTGTAGCTAGACAGAATTCTTGTAAACAACACATGCACAGCACACGCCCATTTTGCTTATATAAAACGGACGGAGCACCGCCATTAAAATAGTCTTGGCTCTGACGTGGAACGGTGCGCTTGACGTATTCCGTTACTAGTTTATCCTTGACTCGTTGGATAATTAATTCGTATAAACGAATTAATTATTATTGCTAACTACAAAATTAGTCTCTGTTACTACACTCAATTACCCTTTCTACAGCACTAGTTCTCTGCAATATATATTTAATACTTAACTGAGATACTTGTAAACGAAAACACCATCGTAACCGTACTAAGGTTCGCTGAAATCCAGTGCCTTTTGCTTCATAGTAATTACAATTAAAATTATTATCATCATCATCATTACAGCCTTTCATAAGTCCACTGCTGAACATAGGCCGCCCCCAAGGAATGCCACAAAGCACGGTCCTGAGCCACCTACATCCATCGACATCCTGCATGCCTTACCAGGTAGTCACTCCATCTCGTGGGGGGTCGCCCTACACTTCGCCTACCGGTACGAGGCTGCCACTCGAGAACCTTTCTTCCCCATCGGTTGTCGGTTCTTCGAGCTATATGGCCAGCCCACTGCCACTTCAGCATACTAATCCGTTGGGCTATGTCGGTTACTCTAGTTCTACTGCGGATATCCTCATTTCTAAGTTTATGATGCAGAGAAACTCCGAGCATAGCCCTCTCCATAGCTCGCTGATTGACCTTGAGCTTCCTCATAGTGCTAGCAGTGAAGGACCACGTCTCAGTTCCGTAAGTCATCACTGGCAACACGCACTGGTTGTACAATTTCGTTTTAAGGTTTTGAGGTATGTCTGACAAGAAGATGTGTCGTAGCTTCCCGAACGCTGCCCAGCCGAGTTGAATCCGTCGATTGACCTCTCCGTCGAAGTTGGACTTACCTAGTCAGACTATTTGTCCCAGGTAAACATACTCGTCAACAACTTCGAGCTTAGTGCTCCCAACAACTACCGGCATAGGTGTGACATGGACATTAAACATAATCTTTGTTTTGTCCATGTTCATCTTAAGACCTATCCGTTGGGAGACACTATTGAGGTAATTGAGCATAGTGCTTAGGTCCTCCAGCGATTCTGCCATAAGGACTATATCGTCGGCAAATCGAAGGTGAGTGATGTACTCACCATTGATGTTGATACCGTATCCTTTCCAGTACAGAAGCTTGAAACCGTCTTCCAATGCAGCGGTGAAGAGTTTCGGGGATATGACGTCACCCTGTCTTACACCTCTCTGCAGTTGTATAGGTTTCGTACTCTGGTTCTGTACTCGGATAGCCATCGTAGCTTTACTGTACAAACACTTCAGCACTTCGATATACCGACAGTCAATTTGGCACCGCTGAAGGGACTGCAGCAACGCCCAAATTTCGACGGAATCAAAGGCTTCCTCATAGTCCACATACGCCAGACATAGTGGCAAATTGTACTCTTCGGACTTCTGTACAATTTGCCGAAGGTTATGTATGTGGTCTATGGTGCTAAAGCCCTTTCAGAAACCGGCTTGTTCGGGAGGCTGGAAGTCGTCAAATCTGCGCGCGAGACGATTCGTAATGACTCTCGAAAACAGCACGTAGACGCGGCTCAGAAGGGAAATCGGTCGGTAGTTCTTCAAGAGAGCGTTGTCACCTTTCTTGAAGAACAAGACCACCGCACTTCTGCTCCACGCCTCCGGGGTAATGCCACCATGGAGGACGGAATTAAAGAGCTTCTGAAGGACTTCAAGTACCGGTCTTCCACCCGCTTTCAGAAGCTCCGCTGTAATTCCATCCTCGCCGCGGGCCTTACTGTTTTTAAGGTGCTGGAGAGCTATTCTACTCTCTATTTACATTTAGCTACACTTCTTTTCGGATGCATAAAATCAGAAAGACCGGAATACCTATTTCAAAAATTAAAATGGAGAAGAGCAGAAGATGGTCGTAGCATCAGAACGGTTACCCCGATACTGGCAACCCCATATCATCGAACAGCCGCGTTTCGTGGCAGTTTTAGATACATGGCCACTAAATGTTGGAACAATATACCACCACCTATACGGGAAACTAAATCTGTAAACGGTTTTAAAGCTAAATTAAAAATACACCTTTTAGCATCTCAAAAGTCATTATTTCACGTGTAGTGGCAGGTTATTTCATAGATACGATTTAGCAAAAATATTATAGGGATAGTTAATGTGTATATAATATATAATAAAATATATTATACATGTGTTTTGTGTGTGTGTGTGTATAGGTACATTTGCGTATGTGTATTTTTTAAGTTGTATTTAATATAACACACACACAAACATATGTTTGTATGTGTGTGTATATATATGTATGTAGATATATGTATGTATATGTATATATATGTGTGTACATATGTATATATGTAGATATATGTGTATGTTTAATTTTAATATAATTTACAATACTTTTATGTTTATACTTGGAAATATTTACTTTCAGTGAATGGTAGATTCATTATTTTTCGTTTATGTTGTTACCGATATAGTCGCGGGCGCAATACGGAATCAATATTTATCAGGGCTCCGCTGAAAATCAGCGCTGCTGCAGTATCTGTGGTAGCATATGCTGAGACGGAATCCTTTTGGCATCACATCACTCACTCTTGCTGAGATTTATTTTATTTTTATTTATGTTTTTCAACTACTTTGTATGTTTTTATGTCTCATTATTTCTAAATGTATATTTTGTGTGTGTATTGATGCTAATAAACATATGTCTATGTCTATGTCTATGTCTATGTCTATTCTAATCTCGCTCAGACTGACGTCCGGGATATCTTCGGAATAGTGTCGGATGAGACTCGCTCTTGGATCGTTACTCACACTTGCGTGTGGCTCCAACGATGACGTGTACAGCTGCCCATAGAACCTCTCAATCTCACTCAAAATCTCAGGTGTCCTTTTTTTTTATAGGATAAGGGTGACAAACGAGCACACAGTCCACCTGATGGTAAGTGGTTGCTGCGGCCCATAGACATCTACATCTATCCTCTATTACAAATCAAAATGTAGATGCGTTGTCACCCGTGAGGACTAAGATGGAATGCCTCATTTCCAGTAAAAAGGGCCTCCGGCCACCTGCACTCACCAAGCGAAACGCAGAGGTAAACCTCTACTTCACGCTGGTTTTCTGTGAGGTCGTGGTACCACCCCGGTTCGAGCCGGCCCATCCGTGTGACAGCAAAAGCTGCCGCGTGGCTCTACCACTGTTAAAACCTGTGTCCTGGAAACGATGCTGCCACACTCTGTCTTCAGCTTTGACAGTTGGCTCTTTCTGGCAGACAGATCTCTGGCAAAGACTTTGGAGCCTTGGTTCCGCTCGATTGCTTCTTCAATACGAGCTGTATTGAAGTTGCGTAAGTCCCGCCGCATGCATTTGGAGATCTGTCTGTTCAGATGCCTGTATGCTGTCAAGTCTGTTGAAGAATGTAGCTTCATCTCCCGTCTAACAGCCATGAGATTAAGAGTGTGATCGGAGAGTTTTTGTGTTCTTCTGCGGCGGGTCTTGCAGAACTTAGTTCCGATCGCATGGACAGTTTCCACACAAATTATTATAAATACAACAAATTATATCGTAAATTAATGTTTAAAAAAAGTCCCGCTGGGTTTGTTGCCAGTTCTTCTCAGGACAAAAGTTTCTTTTGGAACCAGTTACAAAAGCATATATGACTTTCTATAAGTATTCTTGTAATCTTTATTGAATAAAAATTATTCTGTTAAATTCTGTGGATTATAATACGAACTTATACCTATTTGTATCATTGCAATGCACATACGTTTATATTTTTATGATTAGTATTGAAGCAGTGTGCTTCCAATTTAAATATAAAATTATTTGTTTACCTGTTTAAGTGCCTCGTCCCTCTGCCTTGCTTCGAGATAAATTCTCCTGCGTTCCTCCTCGCTGTCTTCCTCATACTCGGAACTGGACTCCTCCTCAGAGGTGTCTCCTTGATGATTTGCTTCGCCGGGAGGTGGGGGAGTAAAACGCTTCAAGGGTTTTGGACCTAAAACGAAAAAAGAGCGTTAAGGTCCAGCGTAGTAAGATTGGGCACGCGTGACACTATTCTAATTGGATCCGATACTAAAACTATTAATGCCTCAATACCTCAAGGCAGCGTCTTATGTTTTTAATTTACATTAATTACTTTGCAGAGGCTCTGAACGAATACTGTGTTATGTTCGCGGACGATGATTCGATGATGATTCTTATACCAAGCCAAAGTCAAATAAATCTAACAGAAAAAATTAACAGCATATCATTCAACACAACGTACTGGCTGACTAAACATAACCTGCGGATAAACTTACCAAAAACTAAAATAATGTCTTTTCACCCATAGCAAAAACCAAAATTAGATATAAAAATAGATAATTACGGATTCACTATAGATACAGTTGACGAGCATACACTGCTAGGCCTAATAATAGATACCCATATTACTTGCTTACCACACAGAAAAATTACATAGAAAGTTAAGCAGCTTTATGGACGTATTACGAGAAGTAAAAGAAAAAACAGAACGCGTGAATGGCTCAGCTACGGCATTGTCCTATGGGGATGTAGTACTGATGCCTCAAGTTAATTAACCAAACAAAAAAAAACTAATTCGAATCATAGCTAATATACAAAACACAGAAAGCTGTAACATTTTAAGCCTGCCCTGTATCTATATTTTGGAACTATGCAAATTTTTCAAAAAAAACTAAGCTTCTACACAATACGAGATGACATCATATCTAGGAATCTTAGATGAAGAAACAAACAAGCGCTGCCAACGTCAATACTAAAATCTCATTCTTCCAGCCTATTATTCGCCATGTCGGCGAAAAACCATTCTCAAAACAATTAGAGAATTATATATATTTATTTATAATATATATAATATTTATTTATATATGTATATACGTATATATGTTTGTATATATTTGTATAGTATATGTATATTTATGCAAGTGCACACTTTGACTACTTCTATTTCCTTCAACTATCCTTCAATAGGCCTGCTGGAAGAAATTTCATTATGGAATAAGCAGTGCCTTTGTACATAATTATGTTTTTACCATTTTCCTATCGAATTATGTGTGTACATAAACTGTTAAATAAATAAATAAATAAATAGAGCAACTACTTATAAACAAGTGTTACTATAGTACTTCTGAATTTTTAGAAGATAAAAAAATATATATATGTTAGGTAATAATGAAATGCCATCCTACTCAATAAATTACAATAAAAATTCAAATCAAATTTAAAATGATTCAAATAATTTAATAAAAATTCAACCGTGCTATTATACTAATTATAATAATACCTTAAATGTCAAAATCAATTCATTAATAAATAATAACAATTATAATAACCGTATTTCAAATTTAATGTGTGTATGTTAAAATAACATAATAAATGTTAATATTAAATAATTATTTAACAAAAATAATAATAATAAGAAAACAAAATAAATGTTTCTCCTTCATAATATTGTTGTGCCCATCAGGGTCCATAAAGATAACATAAAACCATGTAACACCTTTTGTAATCTATGTAATCTATGGAATGCAAAAAGTTATTGAATATTGAGTAATCACAATGCACTACCTCGTACATGCGTGCCTATTCACAATGTGGTAGGTTTGTATAGGTGTAACTATTCAGTACGTTAGAGTACGTGTGTCTATCCATAATGTACTAGATTCGGGCATGCATGCCTATTTACAATGTGGTAGGTTTGTATAGGTGGAACTATTCATAATGTAGTAGGTTAGAGTACGTGTGCCTATTCATAATGGACTAGACTCGGGCATGCGTGCCTATTTACAATGTGGTAGGTTTGTTCAGGTGGAATTATTCATAATGTAGTACGTTAGAGTAAGTGTGCCTATCCATAATGTACTAGATTCGGGCATGCATGCCTATTTACAATATGGTAGGTTTGTATAGGTGGAACTATTCATAATGTAGTAGGTTTGTTCAGGTGGAATTATTCGTAATGTAGTACGTTAGAGTAAGTGTGCCTATTCATAATGTATTAGACTCGGGGATGCGTGCCTATTCACAATGTGGTAGGTTTGTATAGGTGGGACTATTGATAATGTAGTACGTATGCCTATTCATAGTGTACTAGACTCGGGCATGCGTGCCTATTTACAATGTGGTAGGTTTCTACAGGTGGAATTATTCATAATGTAGTACGTTAGAGTAAGTGTGCCTTCATAATGTATTAGACGGACTCGGACGGGCGTGCCTATTCACAATGTGACAGGTTTGGCCTGGTGAAATTATTTATAATGTACTAATTTAGAGTAGGTGTACCTATTCACAATGTGGTAGGTTTGCCTTGGGGAAATTATTTATAATCTACTAATTTAGAGTAGGTGTACCTATCCGCAATATTGGTAGGTTGGGCCTGGTGAAACTATTTATAATGTACTAAGTTAGAATAGGTGTACCTATTCAAATTTTGGCAGGTTTCATCATCTTCATTACAGCCCTTCACAAGTCCACTATAGACCTCGCCCAAGGAATGCCACAAAGCACGGTCCTGAGCCACCTGCATCCATCGATTTCCTGCATATCTTACCAGGTCGTCACTTCATCTGGTGGGGGGACGCCCTACACTTCGCCTGCCGGCTGAGGCTGCCAAGCGAGAACCTTTTTCTCCATCGGTTGTCGGTTCTTCGAGCTATATGGCCGGCCCATTGCCACTTCAGCTTACTAATCCGTTGGGCTATGTCGGTCACTCTGGTTCTACTGCGGATATCCTAATTTCTAAGTTTATCACGCAGAGAAACTCCGAGCATAGCCCTCTCCATAGCTCGCTGAGCGACCTTGAGCTTCCTCATCCGGCCAGCAGTGAAGGACCACGTCTCAGTTCCATATGTCATCACTGGCAACACGCACTAGTTGTACAGTCTCGTTTTCAAGTTTTGAGGTATACCTGACGAGAAGATGTGCCGTAATTTCCCGAACGCTGCTCAACCGAGTTGAATCCGTCGATTGACCTCTCGGTCGAAGTTGGACTTACATAGTCGGACTACTTGTCTCAGGTAAACATACTCGTCAACAACTTCGAGCTTAGTGCTCCCAACAACTACCGGCATAGGTGTGACATGGACATTAAACATGATCTTTGGTTTGTCCATGTTCATCTTAAGACCTATGCGTTGGGAAACACTATTGAGGTCATTGAGCATAGTGCTTAGGTCCTCCAGCGATTCTACCATAAGGACTATATCGTCGGAAAATCAAAAGTAAGTAATATCCTCGCCATTGATGTTGATACCGTATCCTTTTCAGTCCAGAAGCTTGAAAACGTCTTCCAATGCAGAGGTGAAGAGTTTCGGGGATATAACGTCACCCTGTCTTACACGTCTCTGCAATTGGATAAGTTTAGTACTCTGGTTCTGTACTCGGATAGCCATCGCATCGCACACTTCGATAAACCGACAGTCAACCTGGCACCACTGAAGGGACTGCAGCACCACCCAAATTTCGACGGAATCAAAGGCTTTCTCATAGTCCATATACACCAGACATAGTGGCAAATTGTACTCCTCGGACTTCTGTACAATTTTCCGAAGAGTATGTATGTGGCCTATGGTGCTAAAGCCTTTTCGGAAACCGGCTTCTTCAGGAGGCTGGAAGTCGTCAAGTCTGCGCGCGAGACGATTCGTAATGACTCTTGAAAACAGCACGTACACGCAGCTCAGAAGGGAAGTCGGCCTGTAGTTCTTCAAGAGAGCGTTGTCACCTTTCTTGAAGAACAAGACCACCGCACATCTGCTCCATGCCTCCGATGTAATGCCACCATGGAGGACGGAACTAAAGAGCTTTTGAAGGACTTTAAGTACCGGTTTTCCACCCGCTTTCAGAAGCTCCGCTGTAATTCCATCCTCGCCTGGGGCCTTGTCGTTTTTAAGGTGCTGGAGAGCCATTCTAATCTCGCTCAGACTGACGTCCGGGATATCATCGGAATAATGTGGCAGGTTTGGCCTGGTGAAATTATTTATAATGTACCAATTTAGAGTAGGTGTACCTATTCACAATATTGGTAGGTTTGGCCTGGTGAAACTATTTATAATGTACTGAGTTGAGTAGGTGTACCTATTCAGAATCTGGTAGGTTTGGCCTGATGAAATTATTTATAATGTACTAATTTTGAGTAGGTGTACCAATCCGCAATATTGGTAGGTTTGGCCTGGTGAAACTATTTATAATGTACTAATTTAGAGTAGGTGTACCTATTCACAATATTGGTACGTTTGGCCTGGTGAAACTATTTATAATGTACTAATTTAGAGTAGGTGTACCTATTCACAATATTGGAAGGTTTGGCCTGGTGAAACTATTTATAATATACTAATTTAGAATAGGTGTACCTTATCACAATATTGGTACGTTTGGCCTGGTGAAACTATTTATAATGTACTAATTTAGAGTAGGTGTACCTATTCACAATATTGGAAGGTTTGGCCTGGTGAAACTATTTATAATATACTAATTTAGAATAGGTGTACCTTATCACAATATTGGTACGTTTGGCCTGGTGAAACTATTTATAATGTACTAATTTAGAGTAGGTGTACCTATTCACAATATTGGAAGGTTTGGCCTGGTGAAACTATTTATAATATACTAATTTAGAATAGGTGTACCTTATCACAATATTGGTACGTTTGGCCTGGTGAAACTATTTATAATGTACTAATTTAGAGTAGGTGTACCTATTCACAATATTGGAAGGTTTGGCCTGGTGAAACTATTTATAATATACTAATTTAGAATAGGTGTACCTTATCACAATATTGGTACGTTTGGCCTGGTGAAACTATTTATAATGTACTAATTTAGAGTAGGTGTACCTATTCACAATATTGGAAGGTTTGGCCTGGTGAAACTATTTATAATATACTAATTTAGAATAGGTGTACCTTATCACAATATTGGTACGTTTGGCCTGGTGAAACTATTTATAATGTACTAATTTAGAGTAGGTGTACCTATTCACAATATTGGAAGGTTTGGCCTGGTGAAACTATTTATAATATACTAATTTAGAATAGGTGTACCTTATCACAATATTGGTACGTTTGGCCTGGTGAAACTATTTATAATGTACTAATTTAGAGTAGGTGTACCTATTCACAATGTGGTATGTTTGGCCTAGTGAAACAGTAACAGAAACAGAAACTTTTTTATTCAATATAGATTATAAATAATACTTATTTAATGTCACTCTTTTGTTTAATTACCACTGGTTCGAAAAAAAATCCTCTGTCCAGGGACTGAACCAGCAAGAAACCAAGCGGGACTTTTTTTTTAAATAACACCTTACTATCATGTATGTTACACAATTAACCACACAAAACAAATTAGAAATAGCTTGGTAGCGATCACCTCATTCCCACGGGTTATTATTATTCATAAATTCCTTAATATTATAATAACCCTTTTTATACACACTTTGTTTAATAAAGTTTTAGAACTTTGAGCAGGTCAAATTTTGTATATTTTCTGATATTTTGTTGTAAAAGCGTATACATCGCCCCAAGAATGAATTAGTGACTCGATGGAGTCGAGTAACTGGTACTACTATAATAGCTTGTGTCTGTTCCTAGTATTTACAGAATGAATATCACTTATGTTTGTAAAACTACTTTTATTTTTGTGTACGTACATTACATTTTCATAAATGTATTGAGAGGCCAAAGTTAATATATTAATTTCCTTAAATTTTTGTTGCAGCGACTCTTTAGGCTTTAAATCCTAAATTGCACTATAGAATAGAATAGAATAGAATAGAATAATTTTTTATTCAATATTGATTATTACATAATTCTTATTGAAAGTCATTTTTTATTTACCACTGGTTCGGAAAATACCTCTGTCCTGGGAAGAACCAGCAAGAAACCCAGCGGGACTTTTTTTTTCAAACATATTTCACTTAACAATAATTTCATTTATACAATTTTTAAATGATTTTTAATAGAACCAGCATGGTGGCGATCACCTTATTCCCAGGGGTTATTTTCATTCATGTATTCCTTGATATTATAATAACCCTTTTTGTACAGTTTTTCTTTATTAAAACTTTTAAACTTGTTTATTGATAAACTTTGAATATGTTCTGGGATTTTGTTGTAAAAGCGTATACATTGCCCCATAAATGAATTACTGATTCTGTGGAGTCTAGTAACTGGTATTACAAGCTTATGTTTGTTCCTAGTGTTTAAAGAATGCACATCCTTATTCTTATTAAAGCTATTTATGTTTTTATGTACATACATTAGATTTTCATAAATATATTGCGATGCCAAAGTTAATATGTTTATTTCTTTAAATTTTTGTCTGAGGGACTCTTTACAATTTCGGTTATAAATCGCCCGAACGGCTCTCTTTTGCAAAACAAATATAGCTTCAATATCAGTCGCATTACCCCATAGCAAAATTCCATAAGACATTACGCTATGAAAGTAACTAAAATACACTAATCTAGCTGTCTCAACATCATAGATATATGGGGGCCCCATTGAAGTTTCGCGTCAATAGTAATACCGAGAAAAACAGTGGTATCCACAAGACTCAACTCCTCCCCATTTAATAGCACATTGGTATTCGAATGTTTTACATTAGGTATTGTAAATTTAATACACTTTGTCTTATTGCCGTTCAAGAGCATATTGTTGGCATTAAACCAATGTACTAATTTCGATAGAGCATTATTTACATCGTCATAATTAATTAACTGCCGTTTGAGTTTGAAAATTAAAGAGGTATCGTCAGCAAATAATACTATATCGTGATTGTCCCCTACAAGATAAGGTAAGTCATTAATATAGATTAAAAACAGGAATGGGCCAAGAATCGAGCCCTGAGGAACGCCCATTGATACTACCGATCCGGAGGAACCTTTACCATTTATCACGACTTTTTGAGTTCTGTTACTTAAATATGAAGTAATAAGTCTAAGCGCCAAATTTTTTACACCGTAATGTTGTAGTTTCCTGATTAATGTTTCATGATGAACACAATCGAAAGCCTTGGAAAGATCACAGAAAACACCTAAGGCATCCTGTGAATTCTCCCAGGCATTAAAAATATATTTCATAAGCTCAACGCCAGCATCAGACGTCGAGCGACCCCTTGTAAATCCAAATTGGTTTTTATGAAGTAATTTATTTGTATTAAAAAAAATTAACAATTGATCCAAAATAATTTTTTCAAAAATTTTACTAAGAGTTGGTAGTACAGAAATAGGTCTAAAATTAGCGGGGTCCAATGTACTACCAGATTTAAATAAAGGTATTACTTTACTATACTTCATTAAATCAGGAAACACACCAGAATCGATACAAGTATTAAAAATAATAGCAAGATGAGGTGCAATTAAATCTATTATGGACGCAATAACTGTCACGGAAATCCCCCACAAATCTGCGGTTTTCTTTACATCAATGTTTTTGAAGTATTTTACAATATCTTGCGGTAATACTTTTTCAAATCTAAATTCTTTTAAACAGATATTAACATTCTGTTTGAGTAATGACTCGGCGACAGTTGGAGAAGAATTCAAAGACTCTGTTGTCAAAATAGGACTATCAGTGAAATATTTCTCAAACACCGCTGCGACTTCTTGATTTGATTTAGTCAATTCATTGTTAATTTTTAATTGATAGTTTGAGTTACGAGGTTTTTCATTACCGGTTTCGCTGTTAATTATACTCCACGTCATTTTAATTTTATTCTTAGCCGTCTTAATTTTGTTGCTAATATGTAACGATTTGGCTGTGGAGCAAAGTGTACTCATGGCCCTCTTCAGTAAAACATATATAATTTCAGTGTCAGCTGCGTGTCCCCCTAGCAAAATATCATACGACATTATGCTATGGAAATAGCTAAAGTAAACTAGTCTAGCTGTTTCAACACTAGTGATTTGTAATCTTTTTTACATCATAATCTGCAGAACTAAGTCTGCTTGCTAGTTTTGATGTATGGGGGCTCCATTGAAGCTTCGCGTCTAATGTGATTCCAAGAAAAATGGTGGTATCTACAAGACTCAGTTTCTCCCCATTTAAAATTACATTATTATTTAATTGTTTGACATTTGGAGTCATGAATTTAATACATTTCGTTTTAGTGCAATTTAAATGCAAATTATTAACATTGAACCAATTTACTAATTTAGATATAGCATTATTTACGTCGTCATATTTTAGTAATTGTCGACTTAATTTGAAAATTAAAGAAGTGTCTACTGCAAATAATACTATATCATGGTAATCCCCTACTATGTAAGGTAAGTCATTAATGTATACAAGAAACAGAAAGGGGCCGAGAATTTAGCCTTGAGGCACGCCCATTTGTACCATCGACCCGGAAGAGCTCATACTGTTAATGACTTTTTGCGTTCTCTTACTTAAATGTGAAATAATTAATTTAAGAGCATCACTTCTTACACCGTAGTGTTTAGTTTCCTGATTAATGTTTCATGGTGAACACAATAGAAGGCCTTGGATAGGTCACAGAATATACCCAAAGCATCCTGTGAATTCTCCCACGCATTAACAAACTATTTATAATGTACTAATTTAGAGTAGGTGTACGTATTCACAATATTGGTAGGTTTGACCTACTGCAACTATTCATAATGAACTAATTTAGAGTAGGCGCATCTATTCACAATATTGGTAGGTTTGGGCAGGTGGGATTACTCATAATGGTACGTACTTAACACTTGTGCTTATTCACAATGTACTAGGTTCGAGAATGCGTACCTAATCCCATCGTGGGAGATTTGGAAACGTGGGACTAACTATAATGTAATACATTTGGGCACGTTTGCCTATTCACAATGTCTGTGTCCGTGTCCGAGGCGAGTGTGTGTGCGAGCGGCTCACCCTGCGCGTCGTCGGGCTGGTGGCGGCGCTCCTCCAGCTGGCGGAACACGGAGATCATGCGCGAAGCGGTGTGCCGGTCGGCCGCCAGCGCCGTGTCGCCGGAGCCCGCCGCACTGCGCACCACGCTGGGCTCGTGGTACACTTCCGGCGATGGGGATTTGCCACGCTAAACGAAAAAATCCAACATCAACTTCGTGTTTTTAACACAACATTATTATTAGTGGCAAATTAACTAGCCTTAAAATAAGATAAGAATTCACAGCTGCACATGTACCTTTCCCATTATAAAAATAATTTATTTTAGTCGCCACCCTTGGCACGATCGACGATTTTTACCTATCAATCAAAATACAATTTGTAAATGGTTAAAAAAGTAAAAATTTAAATTAATACACAAACATGACGGTTACCTTTATTTGAATCAGACGCGATGTTATAACATTATCAACCGTATGCTGTGATAATAGTGACTTCATTGTTTCATCGCCATCTAGCGTCATACACGAGATTAACGATTTATAAACTTTTTGTCATTTTATGTGATATGTTTTTTGCTTAAGGGGCTACTCCATGCGAACGACCTTGAGCATTTGGTCCACCGCGTCGACTCGCTACAATATTATATCGCGTAAGAAATATGTAAGACGCCACGTACTGTACGAACGTAGTATTATTTTTTCAACATCAATAAACTATTTTATGGAAATACACACAGCGTACAACGATAAATGTATTTTAATTTTTTTATTCGGTATATTAGTTGCATTATATTAAAATTATGTATTCTCATATATTATCTAATTATGAAATTTTATAATTAATTGTATATTAAAAATGAAGCATTGAAAATTGTGAGTTTAAAAAATACCTACTCACTATAAGTAAATAGATAGATAGCTCGCCTTTTGTACAAATATTTAGTACAATAAAGAAGAAATAAATGAATAAATAGGATGTTCCGCAGATGTGTTTTTGATTATTGTTCATTTTTACGTGTCACGTATTGAAAAGTAACATACCTACCTACTAATTTTTGAACTGAGCACCTTTTAACTTAGCCTGCTTATTACTTATGCTGGATGACATTATCCTCACCTCAATGATTGATGAGGATGAAAAAAAAACATGTTTGTTTTTATTTTTATTCAATTTTATTTCTACATACGTAATTATATTTATTTATACATAAGAGTAACTTTAATAAAGGTAATACAAAAACCAACAAGAAGTATAAGGGTTCAATGTTTCAATTTCAATTAAAAAAAAAAAAAACGTTACCTCCACACTAGGATTTTCTCCTGTGTCGTGAAGGCAGTTTACAAACATAAATTGCACAAGGACAAACATCCAGACCCGGAACAATTATTTGTAGGTCATACAAATACTTGTCCGTGCGGCATTCGAACCCGCGGCCCCCAGCGCTACAACTGATTGCGAAGCCACTGCGCCACGGAGCCGTCGCCGGGTTATAGCTAAAGTGACCATGCGTCACGTTTTGAACGGGACTGTCCGTTTTCATGGTCACCTATCCCATTGTCCCCAATCAAAGCTCCGGGAAACAAAATTGTGCCGCAACTCGTTGGATGGAAGTATTCAAAGTCAACAATTTTCAACATAATTTTTTTTAATCGAATATTTTATGTCTACCCGGTACAAATGCTCCAGTAGAAAGAGTATTTTTCTATTTTGAATAAATTGTGGACGTCTGAAAAAAACACTTTACGGTTCCAGTTCTAAAGGCGATGTTAACAATAAAAAAAACTTGAGCAGAATTTTATTCTTATTTAAAATCATCACCAATTTTATTAAAGCAAATTTAATCCACTGACAAATGTAATTAATAATTAAAAAAAATATGTTGCATTTAATAATTACCGTCTATACCGAATATAATTTTATAGTGAACACTAATTGTATAAAGTTATAGTTTTTATAGTATAAATAAACCCATGTCCTGTTTTGAGTTAAAAATAAATGGTCAGTTTAGTTTTTTTAGTTAAATTTAGTTTTAAAAAAATTTAGTTTATAGGGGTTTTTGGGTTGTAATTAAATGATGCTGATAACTTGAACCTTTTACAGTTTTTGGACTTCAGAAATGTGTTTTGTATTAACCACGATAAAAATAAATTTCTCTAAAAATTGCGTACAACGAAACGCAAATATGTCAATTTGGTCTAGTATTATGACGTAGACGTCCGGTACTTGATTTTAATTATGTTTTCATTTTAGGAGGCTTGTCAGAGTTAAGCTTGAACCTTATACACTGTTTTTAGATTTCCGAAATGTGTTTTGAACTAATTACGATAAAGATAAATTTCAATAATTAAAATAGCATGTAGCGAAACGGGTCACTCATAAAAAAAGTTAATTACTTTGACCCAGACAATCCATTTGTGGCTGAAGATGGGACTCATACACAACGAATTAAATCACAGTGGAGGCAGAAAACATAAATATAATATCAATCATAATTTAAATTAAATTAAATTAAAACAAAATTATAACATTTCACAATACATTGCTTCATTTACCATTATCATAGCAGAGTTTAGGGAAACCTGACCTTATAGATAAGATAGCTCGAATCTGTACTAAAACCAAATTAGAACGCCCAGACTCCACGTGCCCTACATCTAGTGTTTTTGTAAAGCCGTAGGCGCGGAGGGAGAGCAGCCCCCGCCCGCCGTAACAAATCGCAGGCCCTTGTGTGAGCCGTAGCTGAGCACAGGTGCCTGTTATTTGCTATGCAAGGGCGAAGGGGCTGCACTTGCCGCAGAGCGAAACCGTTGCACAACTAACTTTAAGTCAATATTCCTGTGTAAAAAAGTGAGGTTATGATTTTACAAAAAATAATTATTACTCATAAACTTTACATTTCCGCAAGAGATTTTTGTGTCTTTTTAACAATATGAAACAAGCGTAAATATCGCCCAATTCGTTTCTTGGTTCGTTTGTGAGTCCGTCCGTTGGTTCCTTTATGAGCCGGTTTATTCATATGTTTGCTAGTTTGTCATATTGATTTATTAATTGAACGATTTTATCCAGATAATAATCTTTCTAGGTATTCGTGACAGTTAAAAGTACCAATAAATTATCATCACTCATCATAACCAAACTACTAATTCCACACGAACTTAGTCACAGGCACAGATATTATTAAAATAAAGTGTCAGGATGAAGATTTTTCAGATTCTAATTATTACAAATAAACATTTAGTGAAAAGATTACAGCACAATAAAATACTAACCACCCATTACACAGGTAATGGACAGGCAAGTTAACATAGACAAACTTTTTTTATAGAAAAAGGGTGACAAACGAGCACACAGTCCACTTGTTGATAAGTGGTTTCTGCGGCCCATAGACGTCTACATCTATCTTCGTTTGCGAATTAAAATGCAGATGCGTTGTCAGCCGTGAGGATTAAGATGGAATGCCTCTTTTCCATTAAAATGGGTCTTCGGTTCTCTACACTCACCATACGAAACACAGCAGCGTTAAGCTGCTATTTTACGCTGGTATTCTGTGAGAGCGTGGTCTTTCCCCGGTCGAGCCGACCCATTCGTGCTACAACTATACTACTAATATAGCTGCAGCATGGCTCTACTACGTACATAAACTCAATTAATATTCGACTGTCACTGTCGCTACTTCTCAACACCTACCCTCAATCAAATATTAAAAAATATCATTATTAAAACAAAATAATTATTAAAACAATTTTCCTCTTAATAACATAAATAACAAGATCTCAAATTTTGCTACATTTTTTGCAACGTATATACCATATAATATACTATATACCCGTGTAATGGCGATGTAAGAATATCCACTACCCCATAACATCCCGTGGGTGTCGTAAGAGGCGACAGGGGGAAATTAGAACAGAAGATGGGCAGCATCGCCTTCCTAATAACCACTAAAAATTAAAATGGCGGTTGCCAACCAGCGTGCCAACCGTGGCAATTATGGCAAATATCCCTCTATGAAATAATTCATAGGGGAGGCCTATGGATATAAATATGGTAAATTTATGAAAATGTAATGTACGTACATAAAAACATAAATAGCTTTAATATGAATAAGGGATGTGCATACTTTAAACACTAGGAACAAACATAAGCTTGTAATACCAGTTATTAAACTCCACAGAATCAGTAATTCATTTATGGGGCAATGTATATGCTTTAACAACAAAATCGCAGAACATGTTCAAAGTTTGTCAATAAACAAGTTTAAAAGTGTTATTAATGAGAAACTGTACAAAAAGGGTTATTATAATATCAAGGACTACATGAATGAAAATAACCCCTGGGAATAAGGTGATGGCCACCAATCTGGTTCTATTAAAAATCATTTAAAAATTGTATAATAAAATTATTGTTAAGTGAAATATGTTTGAAAAAAAAAGTCCCGCTGGGTTTCTTGCTGGTTCTTCCCAGGACAGAGGTATTTTCCGAACCAGTGGTAAATAAAAAATTACTTTCAATAAGAATTATGTAATAATCAATATTGAATAAAAAATTATTCTATTCTATTCTATGTGCATCAGTGGACTTTAATAGGCTGTAACTTTACGGTAACGGTATATTATACAAGTTAATCTATACTATTCATTCACCTGCGTCTGCCTGGGTGGAGTCATCCTGAACTCTTTACGGTTGGTTTCCGGTTTGTAAGTCTCGAAGAACCGGAAGCGGTCAGAAATGTCGGCGGTCTCGATTTTCACGTCTTCTACTTTATCCGCCGCCCGGACCACGTCTTTTGGTACGAATGGCTAGAAAAAAAAACACAATTTTGTTTTTATAAGTGCGATTGTGTAGGGATAGTATATTTTTTTTTTTTATAGAATAAGAGTGACAAACGAGCACACAGTAATGAGGGCCCACGACTTTTTCTGCCACCAGGGCGGCGCCACTAGAAACTGAGGTATAAAATTTGACAGACTTCAGAGCGGGGAAGTTAATTTGTTCGGAAAATGTAAAGGTTACTGTTTCTTTTTGTACTAATAGCTATATTTTATATTAATAAGGTTAAAAATAAATTAACCAAACCACAAATATTCATAAAAGTAGAAACATTTAAAAAAAAGTTAAAAATGCGCAAAAAGATAGAGAGCAAACCATTGACGCATTGTTTTGTGTATTAATAAAATACTCTATAAACTAATTAACTTTTATTAAAAGCCAATTTATCAATTAAATGACATTGTGTAACTAAAAACTTTACCTCAGTGTCAACTAGCGACATCTGGTGAGCAGAAAATTATTAGCCCTCATTGGATGCTGTGCCTCATAGACATCCACATCTACCGTCGATTAAAAAAAGATGCGTTGTCATCTCTGAGGACTAATATGTAGATCCTCGTTTCTAATAAAAATAAATCTCTTCACTCATTACAACAACAAACAATATGTTATGTATAAGGACCATGCCCTCACAGAAGTTCCTTCCCCGGTCGAGCCGATCCTTTTGTGCTTCAACCATAATATAGCTGCAGCATGGCTCTACCACGTATAAGGTAATCACAAATTGTTGGATTCGAATATCCAGTTCAATATTTGTTTAAAAGGATAAAAGGGGAACAAGCACATTGTGATTAATATGTTAAATAAATATTATACGAAAATAATATTTATGTAAGATATTAATACGGAATATTATATCTTAATGCTTGAAGACAATATAATCCAATTATTTCGTTCTTAGAAGGACATCTCGTGCGCCTGTGCGTGTGTGTCTGTTTGTGTGTACATACATACGTTCGTAGGTGCGGACTGAATCTAGCGATTTAAGCTTTATGGTGACGGCGTAAAAGAACCCATCTCCTTATTTCATCTTGTGGGTGTCGTAAGAGGCGACATTGAAAAAGCAGGACTAACCAAATGCTATAATATGTATGGTATACTATCTCGTATATGCTATATATAAATGATTAAGGCTAAGCCGTGTAGTGGCGGTCAAGAATATCCACTACCCCATATCCTCCCGTGGGTGTCGTAAAAGGCGACAAAGGGAAACAGGCAGGAGATGGGCAGCAGCATCTTCTTGGTAACGGCATAAATACAATAAAAAAACTGCGGTTGCCAACCCGCTCGCCAAGCGTGGCAACTATGGCAATATACCCCCCCATGAGCAATGACAATAATAAACGGCCCCCAGTCCCCGGCGGCCCCGCTATTCCTGGCTACGGTGGCGACCATGGTAACGGCGGGGCAGGGGGTGCTAAGAATCTCCGGTGGAGGTTCGGTTGCCACCTTAGACGACTCGACCTGGCAACGTACAACGCACGCACCCTGAGGACTGACGAGAAGATCGTGGAGCTGGAAGAAGAGATAGACAAGTTGCGCTGGCATATAATAGGATTATCCGAAGTCCGAAGAGAGGGGGAGGACACGGTAATCCTCGAATCCGGCAACTTGCTCTATCACCGGGAGGGCGACCATCTGTCTCAAGGAGGTGTCGGATTTATCATCCACAAGTCTCTCGTTAACAACGTTGTAAAGATCGGGAGTGTGTCGACGAGGGTTGCGTACCTTATACTCAGAATCACCAAACGGTATTCGCTGAAGGTCATACAGGTTTACGCACCAACCTCGGCACACCCCGATGAGGAGGTGGAGGAAATGTATGAGGATATCTCTAGAGCCATGCATTCCTCCAAAACCCAATATACGGTGTTAATGGGAGACTTCAATGCAAAACTAGGCACAAGAGAGAACGGTGAGCTGAAAGTAGGGAAATTTGGAATAGGGCAACGGAACCCAAGGGGCCAGCAGCTGGCCGACTTCATGGAGAAAGAGGGACTCTTTATGATGAACTCTTTCTTCAAGAAGCGACCCCACAGGAAGTGGACCTGGTCGAGCCCCGATGGTTCGACAAAAAATGAGATTGACTTCATTATGACGACCAGACGACAACTGTTCAGTGATGTCTCAGTGATCGCGAGGGTGAAAACCGGCAGCGATCACCGAATGGTTAGAGGCACACTGAACCTAAATGTTAAGTTGGAGAGGTCTCGTCTGATGAAGTCAACGCTCCGTCCCCCTCGTGCTCTAATCCAAAGTCCCGAAACCTTTCAGCTCGAGTTACAAAACCGTTTTCAGTGCCTAGAAGACTGCAATGAAGTGGACGATATGAATGACAAGCTCGTGGAAACTGTCCATGCGGTCGGAGCTAAGTTCTGCAAGACCCACCGCAGAAGAACACAAAAACTCTCCGATCACACTCTTAATCTCATGGCTGTTAGACGGGAGATGAGGCTACATTCTTCAACAGATTTGACAGCATACAGGCAACTGAACAGACAGATCTCCAAATGCATGCGGCGAGACTTACGCAACTTCAATACAGCTCGTGTTGAAGAAGCGATCGAGCGGAACCAAGGCTCCAAAGTCTTTGCCAGAGATCTGTCTGCCAGAAAGAGCCAACTGTCAAAGCTGAAGACCGAGTGTGGCAGCATCGTTTCCGGGGCACCTGAGATTTTGAGTGAGATTGAGAGGTTCTATGGGCAGCTGTACACGTCATCGTTGGAGCCACACGCAAGTGTGAGTAACGATCCAAGAGCGAGTCTTATTCGACACTATTCCGAAGATATCCCGGACATCAGTCTGAGCGAGATTAGAATGGCTCTCCAGCACCTTAAAAACGGCAAGGCCCCAGGCGAGGATGGAATTACAGCGGAGCTTCTGAAAGCGGGTGGAAGACCGGTACTTGAAGTCCTTCAGAAGCTCTTTAATTCCGTCCTCCATGGTGGCATTACACCGGAGGCGTGGAGCAGAAGTGCGGTGGTCTTGTTCTTCAAGAAAGGTGACAACGCTCTCTTGAAGAACTACAGACCGATTTCCCTTCTGAGCTGCGTCTACGTGCTGTTTTCGAGAGTCATTACGAATCGTCTCGCGCGTAGACTTGACGACTTCCAGCCTCCCGAACAAGCCGGTTTCCGAAAGGGCTTTAGCACCATAGACCACATACATACCCTAAGGCAAATTGTACAGAAGTCCGAAGAGTACAATTTGCCACTATGTCTGGCGTATGTGGACTATGAGAAAGCCTTTGATTCCGTCGAAATTTGGGCGGTGCTGCAGTCCCTTCAGCGGTGCCAAGTTGACTGTCGGTATATCGAAGTGCTGAAGTGTTTGTACAGTAGAGCTACGATGGCTATCCGAGTACAGAACCAGAGTACGAAACCTATCCAATTGCAGAGAGGTGTAAGACAGGGTGACGTTATATCCCCGAAACTCTTCACCGCTGCATTGGAAGACGTTTTCAAGCTTCTGGACTGGAAAGGATACGGAATTAACATCAATGGCGAGTACATCACTCACCTTCGATTTGCCGACGATATAGTCCTCATGACAGAATCGCTGGAGGAGCTAAGCACTATGCTCAATGACCTCAATAGTGTCTCCCAACGGATAGGTCTTAAAATGAACATGGACAAAACAAAGATTATGTTTAATGTCCATGTCACACCTATGCCGGTAGTTGTCGGGAGCACTAAGCTCGAAGTTGTTGACGAGTATGTTTACCTGGGACAAATGGTCCGACTAGGTAAGTCCAACTTCGACCGAGAGGTCAATCGACGGATTCAACTCGGCTGGGCAGCGTTTGGGAAGCTACGACACATCTTCTCGTCAGAAATACCTCAAAACCTTAAAACAAAATTGTACAACCAGTGCGTGTTGCCAGTGATGACTTACGGAACTGAGACGTGGTCCTTCACTGCTGGCCGTATGAGGAAGCTCAAGGTCGCTCAGCGAGCTATGGAGAGGGCTATGCTCGGAGTTTCTCTGCGTGATAAACTTAGGAGGGAGGATATCCGCAGTAGAACCAGAGTAACCGACGTAGCCCAACGGATTAGTAAGCTGAAGTGGCAGTGGGCCGGCCATATAGCTCGAAGAGCCGACAACCGATGGGGAAGAAAGGTTCTCGAGTGGCAGCCTCGTACCGGTAGGCGAAGTGTAGGGCGTCCCCCCACGAGATGGAGTGACGACCTGGTAAGACATGCAGGAAGTCGATGGATGCAGGTGGCTCAGGACCGTGCTTTGTGGCATTCTTTGGGGGAGGCCTATGTTCAGCAGTGGACTTGTGAAGGGCTGTAATGATGATGATGACAAGAGAAGCGCGCGCGCAAATATTTGGCACAGGCCTTACCTTGGATAAGTCCTGCGGGACACTGCCAAGTGCCAAGCGATGTGTGAATCGATAATTTTTTTCACTTCAAATCACTTGAATTATCGATAATTTTTTTTTTAAATAAATGTAATGAAATATACTATCGGGTCGAATCGATACCAAAATGAATTACCTATAAATTGATATTTATAATAGAAAAAAGGAGTATTAGTATTTGTTTAAAATGGAATTTGACTTGTAAAAAAACTGCAAATCGAATGTAGTTCAGTAATTTTTTCTATCGAGCAAATTGTATTGTGTTGTTTTTTATATCGTAAGGAGAAAGAATGTATCTAATATATTATTTGTTTCAGATTCTAAATGTAATAATTTGGCTATCAAAAACCAATTTTAACACTTTCACTGTCCGGTTTTCAGACACAATAGTAAGACAATAGCAATGACCTATATGTAGTGCACGGGACACCGAAAGGGTTAAAACGGACAAAAACAGGAACACCCAGCCTTAAAGTTTTACTCCGTCGCCTCTTACGACACCCTCAGGATGATTTGGCGATGGTTTCATTTGTACCATGCCCTCACAGAAGTTCCTTCCCCGGTCGAGCCGATCCTTTTGTGCTTCAACCATAATATAGCTGCAGCATGGCTCTACCACGTATAAGGTAATCACAAATTGTTGGATTCGAATATCCAGTTCAATATTTGTTTAAAAGGATAAAAGGGGAACAAGCACATTGTGATTAATATGTTAAATAAATATTATACGAAAATAATATTTATGTAAGATATTAATACGGAATATTATATCTTAATGCTTGAAGACAATATAATCCAATTATTTCGTTCTTAGAAGGACATCTCGTGCGCCTGTGCGTGTGTGTCTGTTTGTGTGTACATACATACGTTCGTAGGTGCGGACTGAATCTAGCGATTTAAGCTTTATGGTGACGGCGTAAAAGAACCCATCTCCTTATTTCATCTTGTGGGTGTCGTAAGAGGCGACATTGAAAAAGCAGGACTAACCAAATGCTATAATATGTATGGTATACTATCTCGTATATGCTATATATAAATGATTAAGGCTAAGCCGTGTAGTGGCGGTCAAGAATATCCACTACCCCATATCCTCCCGTGGGTGTCGTAAAAGGCGACAAAGGGAAACAGGCAGGAGATGGGCAGCAGCATCTTCTTGGTAACGGCATAAATACAATAAAAAAACTGCGGTTGCCAACCCGCTCGCCAAGCGTGGCAACTATGGCAATATACCCCCCCATGAGCAATGACAATAATAAACGGCCCCCAGTCCCCGGCGGCCCCGCTATTCCTGGCTACGGTGGCGACCATGGTAACGGCGGGGCAGGGGGTGCTAAGAATCTCCGGTGGAGGTTCGGTTGCCACCTTAGACGACTCGACCTGGCAACGTACAACGCACGCACCCTGAGGACTGACGAGAAGATCGTGGAGCTGGAAGAAGAGATAGACAAGTTGCGCTGGCATATAATAGGATTATCCGAAGTCCGAAGAGAGGGGGAGGACACGGTAATCCTCGAATCCGGCAACTTGCTCTATCACCGGGAGGGCGACCATCTGTCTCAAGGAGGTGTCGGATTTATCATCCACAAGTCTCTCGTTAACAACGTTGTAAAGATCGGGAGTGTGTCGACGAGGGTTGCGTACCTTATACTCAGAATCACCAAACGGTATTCGCTGAAGGTCATACAGGTTTACGCACCAACCTCGGCACACCCCGATGAGGAGGTGGAGGAAATGTATGAGGATATCTCTAGAGCCATGCATTCCTCCAAAACCCAATATACGGTGTTAATGGGAGACTTCAATGCAAAACTAGGCACAAGAGAGAACGGTGAGCTGAAAGTAGGGAAATTTGGAATAGGGCAACGGAACCCAAGGGGCCAGCAGCTGGCCGACTTCATGGAGAAAGAGGGACTCTTTATGATGAACTCTTTCTTCAAGAAGCGACCCCACAGGAAGTGGACCTGGTCGAGCCCCGATGGTTCGACAAAAAATGAGATTGACTTCATTATGACGACCAGACGACAACTGTTCAGTGATGTCTCAGTGATCGCGAGGGTGAAAACCGGCAGCGATCACCGAATGGTTAGAGGCACACTGAACCTAAATGTTAAGTTGGAGAGGTCTCGTCTGATGAAGTCAACGCTCCGTCCCCCTCGTGCTCTAATCCAAAGTCCCGAAACCTTTCAGCTCGAGTTACAAAACCGTTTTCAGTGCCTAGAAGACTGCAATGAAGTGGACGATATGAATGACAAGCTCGTGGAAACTGTCCATGCGGTCGGAGCTAAGTTCTGCAAGACCCACCGCAGAAGAACACAAAAACTCTCCGATCACACTCTTAATCTCATGGCTGTTAGACGGGAGATGAGGCTACATTCTTCAACAGATTTGACAGCATACAGGCAACTGAACAGACAGATCTCCAAATGCATGCGGCGAGACTTACGCAACTTCAATACAGCTCGTGTTGAAGAAGCGATCGAGCGGAACCAAGGCTCCAAAGTCTTTGCCAGAGATCTGTCTGCCAGAAAGAGCCAACTGTCAAAGCTGAAGACCGAGTGTGGCAGCATCGTTTCCGGGGCACCTGAGATTTTGAGTGAGATTGAGAGGTTCTATGGGCAGCTGTACACGTCATCGTTGGAGCCACACGCAAGTGTGAGTAACGATCCAAGAGCGAGTCTTATTCGACACTATTCCGAAGATATCCCGGACATCAGTCTGAGCGAGATTAGAATGGCTCTCCAGCACCTTAAAAACGGCAAGGCCCCAGGCGAGGATGGAATTACAGCGGAGCTTCTGAAAGCGGGTGGAAGACCGGTACTTGAAGTCCTTCAGAAGCTCTTTAATTCCGTCCTCCATGGTGGCATTACACCGGAGGCGTGGAGCAGAAGTGCGGTGGTCTTGTTCTTCAAGAAAGGTGACAACGCTCTCTTGAAGAACTACAGACCGATTTCCCTTCTGAGCTGCGTCTACGTGCTGTTTTCGAGAGTCATTACGAATCGTCTCGCGCGTAGACTTGACGACTTCCAGCCTCCCGAACAAGCCGGTTTCCGAAAGGGCTTTAGCACCATAGACCACATACATACCCTAAGGCAAATTGTACAGAAGTCCGAAGAGTACAATTTGCCACTATGTCTGGCGTATGTGGACTATGAGAAAGCCTTTGATTCCGTCGAAATTTGGGCGGTGCTGCAGTCCCTTCAGCGGTGCCAAGTTGACTGTCGGTATATCGAAGTGCTGAAGTGTTTGTACAGTAGAGCTACGATGGCTATCCGAGTACAGAACCAGAGTACGAAACCTATCCAATTGCAGAGAGGTGTAAGACAGGGTGACGTTATATCCCCGAAACTCTTCACCGCTGCATTGGAAGACGTTTTCAAGCTTCTGGACTGGAAAGGATACGGAATTAACATCAATGGCGAGTACATCACTCACCTTCGATTTGCCGACGATATAGTCCTCATGACAGAATCGCTGGAGGAGCTAAGCACTATGCTCAATGACCTCAATAGTGTCTCCCAACGGATAGGTCTTAAAATGAACATGGACAAAACAAAGATTATGTTTAATGTCCATGTCACACCTATGCCGGTAGTTGTCGGGAGCACTAAGCTCGAAGTTGTTGACGAGTATGTTTACCTGGGACAAATGGTCCGACTAGGTAAGTCCAACTTCGACCGAGAGGTCAATCGACGGATTCAACTCGGCTGGGCAGCGTTTGGGAAGCTACGACACATCTTCTCGTCAGAAATACCTCAAAACCTTAAAACAAAATTGTACAACCAGTGCGTGTTGCCAGTGATGACTTACGGAACTGAGACGTGGTCCTTCACTGCTGGCCGTATGAGGAAGCTCAAGGTCGCTCAGCGAGCTATGGAGAGGGCTATGCTCGGAGTTTCTCTGCGTGATAAACTTAGGAATAAGGATATCCGCAGTAGAACCAGAGTAACCGACATAGCCCAACGGATTAGTAAGCTGAAGTGGCAGTGGGCCGGCCATATAGCTCGAAGAACCGACAACCGATGGGGAAGAAAGGTTCTCGAGTGGCAGCCTCGTACCGGTAGGCGAAGTGTAGGGCGTCCCCCCACAAGATGGAGTGACGACCTGGTAAGACATGCAGGAAGTCGATGGATGCAGGTGACTCGGGACCGTGCTTTGTGGCATTCCTTGGGGGAGGCCTATGTTCAGCAGTGGACTTGTGAAGGGCTGTAATGAATGAATGAAGGCTAAGCAGAGGCCCATGTAAAGAGCGGACGCTTACATTTTGATAAATATGAAAGAGAAGTATACTTACGATCTCTTTCCTCTTCGGAGCTTCCTGCACTGGTGGGGAGGTCGGGACGCTCTTTGCGTTAGCGTCCAGCTCTAGGAAGATAGAGCGCGACTTCTTTGCAATACCTGCGGGAAACGGATAAAATTAATGTTACGAGCATAAGGGGCTCGAGAGGGCACCCATCCCCTGGAAAATGTAGTAAAAGTTATTATTTTACAAATGAAACCATCGCCAAATCATCCTGAGGGTGTCGTAAGAGGCGACGGAGTAAAACTTTAAGGCTGGGTGTTCCTGTTTTTGTCCGTTTTAACCCTTTCGGTGTCCCGTGCACTACATATAGGTCATTGCTATTGTCTTACTATTGTGTCTGAAAACCGGACAGTGAAAGTGTTAAAATTGGTTTTTGATAGCCAAATTATTACATTTAGAATCTGAAACAAATAATATATTAGATACATTCTTTCTCCTTACGATATAAAAAACAACACAATACAATTTGCTCGATAGAAAAAATTACTGAACTACATTCGATTTGCAGTTTTTTTACAAGTCAAATTCCATTTTAAACAAATACTAATACTCCTTTTTTCTATTATAAATATCAATTTATAGGTAATTCATTTTGGTATCGATTCGACCCGATAGTATATTTCATTACATTTATTTAAAAAAAAAATTATCGATAATTCAAGTGATTTGAAGTGAAAAAAATTATCGATTCACACATCGCTTGGCACTTGGCAGTGTCCCGCAGGACTTATCCAAGGTAAGGCCTGTGCCAAATATTTGCGCGCGCGCTTCTCTTGTCATCATCATCATTACAGCCCTTCACAAGTCCACTGCTGAACATAGGCCTCCCCCAAAGAATGCCACAAAGCACGGTCCTGAGCCACCTGCATCCATCGACTTCCTGCATGTCTTACCAGGTCGTCACTCCATCTCGTGGGGGGACGCCCTACACTTCGCCTACCGGTACGAGGCTGCCACTCGAGAACCTTTCTTCCCCATCGGTTGTCGGCTCTTCGAGCTATATGGCCGGCCCACTGCCACTTCAGCTTACTAATCCGTTGGGCTACGTCGGTTACTCTGGTTCTACTGCGGATATCCTCCCTCCTAAGTTTATCACGCAGAGAAACTCCGAGCATAGCCCTCTCCATATCTCGCTGAGCGACCTTGAGCTTCCTCATACGGCCAGCAGTGAAGGACCACGTCTCAGTTCCGTAAGTCATCACTAGCAACACGCACTGGTTGTACAATTTCGTTTTAAGGTTTTGAGGTATGTCTGACGAGAAGGTGTGTCGTAGTTTCCCGAACGCTGCCTCTCGCTGCTGCTAACTCTCGGTCGAAGTTGGACTTACCTAGTCGGACTATTTGTCCCAGGTAAACATACTTGTCAACAACTTCGAGCTTAGTGCTCCCAACAACTACCGGCATAGGTGTGACATGGACATTAAACATAATCTTTGTTATGGCCATGTTCATCTTAAGACCTATCCGTTGGGAGACACTATTGAGGTCATTGAGCATAGTGCTTAGGCTTCTCTTCTGCTAGGTAAATAATATTTAGAGATTAAAATAAATCTATACTAATATAATAAAGCGGAAGAGTTTTTTTGTTTGTTTAAACGCGCTAATCTCTGGAACTATCAGTCCGATTTGAAAAATTATTTTTGTATATTATAGCCAGATTCATGTGGAATAGTATAGGCTATCTAGCATTAAGCTATATCACTCAGCTAGTCTGAAATATGGATATTTGTTAAGCAAGTCAGAAGAAAAAGCACTCCCGAAATGATTCCGCGTACGCTGGTGTTATCGTTAGGGATACGTAAATACAATGTTCTAGAAAAATATAGATCTTTACTCCGTCTAAAAAAAAGTCCGCGATACCATATGTCTATTTGTTATACATAAGCCATAATTAGGTATTTAATGAAAAAAAAATATTGAAAATTTAAAAGTGATTTATGAGCGTTATTATTAGGCATGGCCTATTTATCCTTATGAACGAAAGTTACTTCGTCATCAAGACAATTTTATGAAGATAAACTTTGTTCTTTATACCATGTTATTCGGACGCATAGTTTAAGAGATAATGTAAAATTTGCGCGCGAACGACACATAAACCTTAGCCGCCCTGTGAGAACATGACATGGGGGGGGGAGGACGCTCAACCGGGAGGGGGAGGGAAAGTGGATAAAACTTACCTTCACTCTACATCATACATAATATGCCGACAGATAAAAATACTCCATTCATTATGCCAATTTTTCCATCCACTGCTATCAATTAAAATATTTAATTGCAATTATAAAATACTTGAACTAGGTCATGTCGCGCACCACCGACACGTGATGACGCGGGTAAAACCGTGGTGCACAGCTAGTTGTAAATAATTATAGTTTTATGGAACTTATATAGACTATAGTGAAGCTTTTGTTTGTGTGTTTATTTCTCATTGTGTAAATATTTGTTTATAATTTTAAAACAATATTTTTGTGATTTTTTTTGTAAAAATCACGATCATATTCGCGGCCCGACTCGGTCTTTGCGACGACCTAATGGTACCTCATGGGCTTGGAACACCCAGCTTTAACATGAGATATTATGCAATAGCATCTTCCTGATAACAACTCTTAAAATTAAAAATCTGCCGTTGCTAACCCGATTACCAAGCGTGGCAACTATGGGAAATATCTCCCATATGAGGCAATCTATGGGGGAGGACTATGTCCTGCAATGGCCTTTAATAAGCTGTAACGGTCACATTCTATAATATACTGTTATGATAGTTAGTTGCGTGTTGCATCGCGTTTACGCTAGAATGTTCCCGAAGCTTGGCATTCAAATACAAGTAACAACGATGTATGGGAAATTAGTCTTTATAACCGAATGATAAGGGTCAATGTCAGCTATCAAGTACAAAAGTTGTGTAAAATAACTCCCCCAATGAGGCAATCTATTGGGTGGATAAAGCATCTATGGGAATGGCCTATGTTCATTGGACTTTTGATATGCTGTAATGAAAGATTATTAATGAATAATAAAACAGTTTTAGCCATTCGAAAGAAAAAACGTGGTGCGGGCGGCAGAAAAAGTGGAAGACGTAAAGATCGAGACCACTTTCGGTTTTTCATTTACCATCCTAAACAATGTATGTTAAATAAATTTTCTTCTATTCTAGAAATAGGTCCAAACCTTCGTTGAACAGCGATTTGTCTTCGATCTCCCTGTTCTTGGGCGGTTGGTTCTCATCGTTGAACACCTCCCCGTTCTCGAATCGTTGTTTGATGGCGCGAGCCTTTTCCGCGTCCAGTTCCAAGTCCCTGGCGATCTTCTCCGCAGACGTCTTACCTGACGAATGGGGTAATTTTGTGAAATATAAGCCATAATATAGCTGTAGCGTGTTACTGCACGTACGTGCATTGTGTTAAGTTTTAGATAAGTTTTTCATGTTGTGGCTCATAGACGCCTGCATCTACTCTCGATTAAAAATCAAAATGCAATTTTATATAGCACTTTTTAACGTCTAAGACTTCATCATTGTCTTTAAGATACCCACATTGTTACCGAATGGGAAGACATTATTCAATCTAAAGGAGTTGAATAATGGTGTACTCATAATGAACGATAAACCGTTTAGTTCGAATGCGTGATAAATTTAACCACAGGCCTTATTATACTCCTTTTGTGTAGTTTTTTGTTTTATTATGAATTTTATATGACTTTTGAAATGTTATAAATGCAAATAAATCGTACGCTTTTATTATTAAACTAATGTCGTAGTCAGAAAAAGGCCTGCTTTCAGGTGTCCAAACAGTGCAAAGACAGTGTGTCGAAGAATTGAGGCTTTGACAGTAGAAGCTATTAAATTGTGCCAATTATTGATCCTGCGCCTAAGCTCTCTCGGACCGTGTCGGATTGCGATTTGATGATTGTGAGGGAATAGAGAGTACACCTGTGCTTGCGCATAGATTCGGATACTAGGTATAATTCTGTACTGTACTCATGGGCTAGTCTCCGTTAAGACTGGCCGCTGTAACAGAAATTTGGTTGGGAGGACACTCCACCCAACAATAAATCCAATTTTCAACTCAACCTAACACTCAACTCAACTCGACACTCAACCGACGCACTGATGATAATCACAAGTAGTGAGTTTGGTTGTCAGTGTATTCATAATTAGGCTAATGACTTTAAGTACTGTTAGGCGCGGCAATTTATATATTACTTTAGAATTTTAAGTCTTAATTGCTGCATTCACGTGATTATTGGTCACAAATATTAAATATATTATGTATAAATTTATTATTTGAGTTCGTTAAAGCAGTAGGCCTTATTATCCTACCATAGTAAAATAAGGACTACTAGCAAGGTTTTTAGAAATGTTTAATTTTGTTTTTTCCTTTATGGCAAATGTTACAATTACTCGTTCGTATTTTATAGAAAATGTCCCAAACAAATGATTTTTATTAAAATCTGTAGACCAAATTAGATAGTTCTGATTTTATTTTCGATTTTCCCTTAGCTGGGCCTTATTACCCGCAGGTACCTTACTATGAAATTTAAAACCAACGCCCAGCCGTTAAACTACTACTGCATACGATTCTAAATAGAAAGTCAAGTTTAATGAACCCTTTTTTCATAGAAAAAACGAGAACTGTACACAGTTTTAACAGTGGTAGAGCCACGCGGCAGCTTTTGCTGTCACACAGATGGGCCGACTCGAACCGGGGTGGTACCACGACCTCACAGAAAACCAGCGTGAAGTAGAGATTTACCTCTGCGTTTCGCTTGGTGAGTGCAGGTGGCCGGAGGCCCTTTTTACTGGAAATGAGGCATTCCATCTTAGTCCTCACGGGTGACAACGCATCTACATTTTGACTTCTAATTGAGGATAGATGTAGATGTCTATGGGCCGCAGCAACCACTAACCATCAGGTGGACTGTGTGCTCGTTTGTCACCCCTATCCTATAAAAAAAAAACAGTCCACCTGACCGTACGTGAAAGCTGTGGCTGGCCCATAGACATCTACATCTGTCCTTGATCAAGAATCAAAATGCAGATACGTTATAACGTATAAGGACTAAGATGGAATGCCTTGTTTCAAGTAAAAAGGGTCTCCAGTTCTTTACACTCACCATACGAAACACAGCAGCATACGCGTTTATGTGAGAGGGTGATTCTTCCCTGGTCAAGCCGACCTATTCCCGCTACAACCATAATACATAAACATATACATAACATACTCACAGAATACCAGCGTAAAATAGCCGCTTACACTGCTGTGTTTCGTATGGTGAGTGTAGAGATCCGGAGACCATTTTTACTGGAAACGAGGCATTCCATCTTAGTCCTAACGGGTGACAACGCATCTGCATTTTTATTCGTCATCGAGGATAGATGTCTATGGGCCATAGCAACCACTTACCATCAGGTGGACTGTGTGCTCGTTCGTTACACTTATCCCATAAAAAAAATCTATTCTATTCTACGGTCTTTCTTATTTTAATGAATTCAATACTCACATTGCTCACTCTGCATCACGGACTGCTCGTACATCTCCTTGATCTTAGCTTGCTTGCCCTGAAATGACGTTAATCTTAAATTGAACATTTAAAACATAAGTTAATCCTGATAAATAACAGTGAAATCAACTTAGCAGTATCCAAATTAATGTATTTTACAATAATCGGATAGTTCACAGAACACAATTACTCTGGAATAGTTGACACTTGGTTGACATTTATGTAATAAATATACTTTTTCCTACATAATACGAGTATGTAATTCTGTGATGTAATCACTCTAAGCCACAGAACACAATTACTCTTTACTCTAAGCTGTTTACTAACTTTTAACGAACTGTTAAAACAAAACCTTTTTACAGAAATTATTTTAGAATACAAGTAAATGACGTCACAGTTTCTTGCAGTCAAGTAAACAAGAGCATACATTTTATTTGTATATTACATGCCTTAAGCGAAAGCGCAAGGTATGTTCTACTATCGCCTAAATTTTTTTTAAATAACTACTTACATAAACTGGAAAATATATCAATTCTGAAGACACTACATAGAAGTAGCGAATTTAAAATGTATGATAAAGTCATATTTAAAGAGTATTTATTAATATACGAAACAATGCTTTAGTGGTATGCTCTTTAAATTTTTGCACAATTTTAACTTAAAAAAAAAACTACTTTTAGGAATATACGTAGTTTGACTTATTCATTTATAGCCTTATGAATATAACTAATATTACAAAAAGAAACATCAACCCTTACATTTACCTAATAAATTAACTTTCCCGCTATAAAATCTGTCAAATATTTCACCTCATTTCAAAATGGCGCCGTCGCGCGCAAATTGGTGGAAGAAAAAGTCGTGGAGTAATTGACATGTGTCGGTACCGAGTATAGTGCCACCAACTTATCTGTGTACTGACAGCTTGGCGCTTCTGCGCTGAAGTGTTGCCAGTTCGGGAATATTCCCATCTAAGGGTCTTATATTCCTACATAGAGTCCACATACTAGGGTAATAAATTAGTCACGGAATAAAAAGACTAGAACACAGATTTAACAGATGTATGTCCAAGAACAAGAAGAAACAAACATATCTTACTTGAACAATTTAAACTGTAATTAAATAATATTCCTTTATGCCTTTTTTACCGGGCGTTGTAATTTGCTTTCCTATGGTTTATGCGTTTTCCGGTTCTTTAACTATTTTGGAAATGAATCCTTGACTAATATCTGAAAAAGAAATGAATTGTATTAACCAATCCATTTATCGAAAATACGAAAGGAAGGAACAAAACATAACAATACTGACCTGTAGCAGCTGAAACTCTTTTATATAGACCTGATTGAAAGGCATTATCGGTGCTTGCCCTCGAGCTTCTTGCTCACAAAAGTACTTTTAAAATAATATTTCGGGCATCACTTTTAATGGTTTTCGGCATTTTTTATTTTTCTATAAACTCTCAAAACAATGACGTATAGAGTGACATTTGGTTAAATGGCAGCTGTAGTTCACAATTTTGCCGCAGCTGTCAGTTCACAGATAAGTTGGTGGGACTATACCTGCACAGACTCTAAGCGCTTAAGAAAATACGGATATATACTCCGTACCGATCTGTAACCTGCTCTTTTATACAAGCGTCCAAACACGTTTTTTCTACCGAATTTAAAAAGGAGACTGTCCTCAATTCGACTGTATGTTTTTTTTATGTGTGTTACCTCATAACTTTTTCCTGGGAGAACCGATTTCAATTATTCTTTTTTTATTTGAAAGCTGGTGCTTCACATGTGGTTCCATAAAATTTGATCAAGGTCTGACCAATAGTTTTTGAATTATTCTTAATAATTTATATTGAAGTCGGCTGTACAAAATTTTTAATTTTAAATTATTGTCGAGCGCCTCATAGATAAAACTTCGTTTTATATTTGAACGTAATTATTTCTTAAATCCCTTTGCGTGTCCCAGCTTAATTAATTTTTTTTTGCACTAGGTTGAATATTTTTCATTAGATATTGATAATCGAATGAGTACACCGATATGGAGATTTTTCAAACCAATAGACAATTGATGGTACAAGTGGATATGGATGATGTGTCTGTAATACATATAAAATTCCATTTCATTTTATTAATATTTCATTATTTTGTTATTTGTCGCTGGTATTCAGTACGAGTAATGTTATATTGGATGATGATGTGGCTCAGTGCCTTAGCAAAGACTTACAGCGCTAAGGGCTGCGGGTTCGAACTTTGAATCTCGTATACAAATAATTGTTCCGGTTCTGGATGTTTGTCTTTGTGAAATTTATGTATGTAAATTGTAAACTGCCCCCACGATACAGGAGGAAACCCTAGTGTGGACAATTCTAAATTTTCATAGTTGTGTTGTCTAGTATTGTCGCATTTTTATTGTTTGTTGTTGTTCTGTGTACTTTTGAATACACAAGTAATAAAATTTAAAATTTTGTATAACTGACTTCAATATAAATAAAATGAGGACATCATTAATGTAGTCGAAGTAAATAAAATACGCATTATTTAAGGATAATTCAAAAACTAACGGTTAGATCTTGAGCAAATTTATATGGGATCACATGTGAAGCACCAGCTTTGAAATAAAAAAAGAATCATCGAAATCGGTTCCCCTAGAAAGTTAGTAATGTCACGTGCCCCCTCCCGCCCCGCCCCCGCGCTCACCATGAAGAGGCGGCTGCGTATGTTCTGTATCTCCTGCTTGCGGTCGCGGTGGCGCTCGGCGGCGGCGCGCGGGCCGGCCTCGAAGCGGCCCACGATCTCGCTCATGTTGCACAGCGGCACGGCCTGCTCGCGCGCCCCCGCCTGCGCGTATGACTTGCGCAGCACCGCGTCCGAGTCTGCCCGGGAACGCGAACACGCTCGTCAGAACATCCATTTCGTATCAATGTCACATTTTTTTTTAATTTAACCTTTATTGTTAACACCTGAATAAATTAGGTAACAAAAATTAAACAAACCGGGCAAACTTAATGCCTTTAGGCATTCTCTGCCAGTCAACTAGTGGAATGATGAGACTTTGTGGCAGGTGTAATTATATACATACTACATACTATGACATGCATATAATATACAAAATCTAATACAATAAATCATATATGATATATTGTATTACACATATCATTTAAATACCATGTAATATATACGTTACATATTATAATAATACAATAAAT
Source organism: Parnassius glacialis (assembly GCA_033319125.1). NCBI lineage: Eukaryota > Metazoa > Arthropoda > Insecta > Lepidoptera > Papilionidae > Parnassius > Parnassius glacialis. Next base: position 5,876,595 of record JAVANC010000007.1, on the reverse strand, counting down.
ATATTAAAATTGTAAATAATAAACAATTTAACTATGTATATCAGAATAACTTATCATCATTCTTAACATCTAACATTGCTTTGTTTCAAAAATAAGTTATATATCAACTTTTTAAAATAGCTCTTATTTAGCTGTTATCGAGATAGGGGCAGGGACAGAAAGCAAGGAAATGCGAGGAAGTGAGAGGAGGGGAGAGGGAGGGGGAAAGTGTGTGAGAGAGAGAGAGAGAGAGAGAGAGAGAGAGACAGATTTAAACATCAAAACCCGCGGTGCAGCAATCTGCAGTGCAACTGTGTAATTCTGGTGCGAATCGTTTAACAGTGGATTTTTTTTTTATAGAATTAGGGTGACAAATGAGCACACAGTCCACCTGATGGTAAGTGATTACTTTGGCCCATAGACATCTATATCTATCCTCGATTACGTATTAAAATGTAAATGGGTTGTCACCCCTGAGGACTAAGATGGAATGCTTCGTGTCCAGTAAAAAGGGTCTCCGGTTCTCTACACTCACCATACGAAAACACGGCAGCATTAAGCTGCTACTTTACGCTGGTATTGTGTGAGAGCGTGATCTTTCCTCGGTCGAGCCGACCCATTCGTGCTACAACTACACCATCAATATAGCTACAGCATGGCTCTACCACGTATAAAAAAACTCCACACCAGTGTTATCTCTTCAAAATAATTTATAATATTTCATTCATTTATAACGTTCAAAAGTGTAACTAAACAAACGCCTTCCCTATAGATTACCCTATTAATTTCAATCTGTCGCCTCTTAAGATACCTACGGGATAATATGGGGTAGTGATTTATTTTAAACCGCAACCCAAAACGACGGCTCCGTGGCGCAGTGGCTTAGCAATCAGTTGTTGCGCTGGGGGCCGCGGGTACGAATCCCGCACGGAACAAGTATTTGTATGGCCTACAAATAATTGTACCGGGTCTGGATGTTTGTCCTTGTGTAATTTATGTTTGTAAACTGTCTCCACGACACAGGAGAAAATCCTAGTGTGGGGGTAACGTTTTAAAAAAAATATAAATTTGATATGAATAATATGTATTTTATACAAACCATCCTCATCATCCTCGGGTTCACTGGAACTTGGCTCCACTTGAACTCCGTTTAAGTACTCGTCCGAAACGCCGATATCCATGCCCTTCGCTTTGAATCTGAAATAAAATAATATGAGTTTAAAAAACTTATTTTATTTCTTGTGATCCCGATCAGGATACTAGGATAAAGTTATTAAATTATTGTATTGTCATTGGTTCTTGATACGAGTGCAAATTTTCAAGTCAATCGGCCGTCTACAAATTTGTGAAAATTACATTAAAAGATTCCGTTACATATATAGCAAAGACATTTAAGTAGTAGTTAGTATACCTTTATATTTAAATCTCTTTGATATATAGTCACATATAAATACACGCGAAGATAATTAAACCTTGATAAAAAAGGTGTAGTTATGAAAAATAACCGGCTAAGTTCGAGTCGGACTAACGAATGAAAGGTTTCGTACCATCGTAATACACGTTTCTAGTAAGAGAACCCCTTTTAATTTTTAATTTATTTTAATTCTTATTATTTGTTGTTATAACGGCAACCGAAATACACATTCTGTGAAAATTTCAACTGTCTACCTATTATGGATCATGAGATACAGAACGCTGACAGACGAACGAACGGACGGACAGCAGAGGCTTAAAAATAGGGTCCCGTTGGTTACCCTTCGCATACGGAAACGTAAAAATGAGCGAAACAATCCACAAGAATGGCTTATAGTTATTTCCCTTTTTCATGTTCCGTGTCAATATTAAGAAAACGGAAATCTTAAAACACTTCCATGGCTATCGGAGATGGAGATGGAAGTGTCGGATGGATGTCTAGAGGAGACAGTATGAGTTGATGAGAAAGAAGATGTGAGGTAAACTTAGACCTCAGAGATGACAACGAACCTTTAGCCTTCTACGTTTGAAGTTGGCTGCAGGTTTCCATAGGCTGTTGTAGTCACTTATTATCTAGGTGGACTGTAAAATCGTTTGTCAATAAGTTTTATAAAAAGAAAAAAAGATGTATGTCGGAGATCTGTCACAATCGTCAGGCCATTTTCCGTTAAATTAATTGCCGCTATATTTCTTTTAATCTTTAAAGATTTAATTCGTATTTGAAATAATTATATCCGGGACACTATGCCAAATGCAAATTAATTGAAGTACCTACGAGATTCACGAATACAGATTATGATGTACTTTTTATATAGTTTTAAACAAAGCCGAAAAACTTTTTAAAGTTGCCGATTTGCAACCAAAAGTATATTATACATTATATTAAAAAAATAACATGATTAAGAAATAACTACAGACTTTTCCAAAATTATTAGGACAATTCTAACACAATTAATTATTGCTAGAATAATTTCAATAATTGAAATATAACGAGCAATAAATCTCAAATATTTAGCTATTAGTACGGGGGAATACCACTCCAACGAAACAACATAACTGTTTATGTTTAAAGATAGTACACAATAATAATTGAATGGTGGATTCGAATCTAGGATGTTCAAATTTTTCAGCATGTAACCTAAACCACACGAATACTAAGTACATTTTGTCGCCAATTATATGGATATCTATATCCTGTTATAATTCTAAAATACTATTGAAATATCTACAAACTAAAACTCTTAACTAAAAATTCATAATTATTTTAAAATATGTTAAACAAACCTTTTAATTTTCCAATAAAATTCACAAAATACTTTAAAATTAATTAACTATAAAAGACTGAAGACGACTCTTGACAATCTATTTTTCCGCTAAATTCTCCACTTGCAAACTGTATTCGAGTGATGAAAACCCTTCACAAACATACAAAATGTTTTTCACAAATTATAAGACTATTTAACTAACTGCAAATAAGGTGTAAAACTGAACAGAATGCGGTTTAAACACAGCACGTATAAAATTGCCTTTGTTATGGCATAATATGTAAACAAAAGCTATTTTAATCTAAAAGTTCAAGATTTGTAGAACGTATAGAGGTAATACACGCTTTTAGAAATTTAACAAATCGAACAGTATTAAGTAAAAAAACGCGAAGCATGTAAGACGATTGGTTTTTTAGTGATGAATGTGGTTCGTGGTACAGATGTTCTTGTAGGGTACAAAAATAGATCCGTTGCCTGAACGATGACGCAAAAGCTTATGGACATTATTAGACTTGAGTGTATTTGATACTTTAAACATTATTGCCCATAGATTTTGTGATGTCGATTTTTTAACTTTTTAATTTACATTTTTGTATAAAGTTTACTTCCCTTTTTATGCAATTTTAAGCTATTAATTCGTCAATTATGCATAACATTTTTAAAAGTTTCTATAATTAATTGCGCTTATTTGAGAAATTTTTGTTACATACTAGCTGATCCCCGCGACTTCGCCCGCGTGTAGTTATTAGTTATTTTTCGCGGAACCCTAAAATAAATGCAGCCCATGTTACTCCTTATAACATCAGCTATATGCCAGTGTGTATAAATATTGACAAATATTGACATTAATATTTATACGATACCAACGTCACTCAATTGTTTTGCCTTCCCGGAACCCCTCCACTAACACTTAAACTTTATGTTATGGTATTAAAGTTCAAATTGACTTTGAAGAATTATTACGAAACTTTTGTATGGGAATATAGAAAAGTGTTGTTTTTAGAGTTTTTCAAGCAATTTTTTAAAATTTTCTCTGCGTAAGAACCATCTCCGTACTTCAAGGAATATTATAAAAAAGAATTAGCGAAATCGGTTCAGCTGCTATCGAGATTTGCGCTTAGCAACACATTCAGCGATTCATTTTTATATTATAGAAGTATTTGTAAAGAAAAAAAACAGGTAAAGGAATTCTTAAGAGATAACCTACGTCCAGTTCATATGCACAGGTTGTACTTTGCACTATTGTTTACTCTCATTATAAGTCAGTGCTGAACCCATTAAATTCAAGGTTATTTTTCAAAGAGTTCCCAAATAACTAATTTTATTACACATTAATATTATATATTATTAATGATATACCGTTAATCCAGTTTTTGAAAATACGAGTGAATACGGCTTCTACTTTTATTTGAAATTATCCCAAATGGAATGTGATTTATAGGCAACGTTTTTGCCTACCGATCGACCCTTACGAATGTGTGCGTGCGCAGTAAAATCACTTAAAATAACGCATTTTGAATTTAAAAGATAAAAAAGACAGAATTATTGTTTTTTTTTTAATTAAATTTTTTTCACCATTTGCCTATATTACCTTCTCTGCAAATTTAGCCGGTTATTGCAACATAACCCTGTATATTAAAATAAATGTCTAATGAATGTCATAGCCTAGTAAACAACAAATAGATTAGAGCACAAAGCTTTGTACTCGTATGTCTATAAGATTATAGTAAGTGCTAAAATGAGTACCTCAGTACGTTTTATATTCACTGGATAAAATGTGTACTCTGCAGCAACGTATGTTTTTTGTTATTGTTATAATTTATTTGAGAAATAAACAATTATAAACCGATCTTGCCAAAGTTACTACGGCTGGATGACAGTTGCAGTTTCCTTCTGTCGCCTCCTAGGTCAAATACGAGACGATATGGGGCATTGGAAATTCTTACACCGCCATGTAACAAAATTAAAAAGAAAGTTATAGGAGAAGTTAAACGTTTAGAACATTTTAATGATACTTACAGTTATAATAATAAAAATAATTTTCCAAAGTATCAAGATTGTCGCTATCTTATTACACAATTTCGAAGGATTCATTGCGCAGTCAATTTTGAGCTATAATATAAACAGGTTATGTTTCAAATAGGTTTATATTTCTTTAAGAAATTAGTGTCTTTAAAAAGAAACGGAAATATGCCGTCAAAAAAATGCCATTTTCATTTTTTTTAAAGAAAAGAACAAATATCTCGTGCTTATTAAGAATGCAATAAGATCATTGCAAGCAAATGTTGCGTATAGTTTCAAATGGATTCTTCCGAAGGAGTTGTTAAAATTAGCGTTGGAATTTAAAAAAGTAATGGTTTGTATTTTGTACAAGAAATAAACAAAATAGCGAGGTTTTTCAGAATTATTTTGCGTGCTAGAGCCATGCTGCAGCTATATTAGTTGTATAGCTGTAGCAAGAATGGGTCTGCTCGACCGGGGTGGGGACCACGCTCTCGCAGAATATCAGCGTAAAATAGCAGCTGAATGCTGCTGTGTTTCGTATGGTGAGTGTAGAAAACTGGAGACCCTTCTTACTGGAAAAGAGGCATTGCATCTTAGTCCTCACGGGTGACAACGCATCTGAATTTTGCTTCTTTATTGAGGATAGATGTAGATGTCTATGGGTCACAGCAACCACTTACCATCAGGTGGACTGTGTGCTCGTTTGTCATCCTATAAAAAAAGAATTCAAGATACTGTAAGCTAGTTCTCTGTAGATCGCACCAAAAATTTATATTCAAAACCTGAAGGTAACCGGGTTAACTAATACATGGGGACGTCAAACACCTCAGGTCCCACACCCCGACCAAAACATACTGTGTAAAGCACCCGACATGGGATTTAAAAAGATAAAAATTAAACGCGGCGAAATCCGTAAAATAAATTTTATTCAATATCGAGTATTCGTGTTAAGTAACCATTAAATCACATTGTGTCGTAGAGTGAAGTAACAGAAACAGAAACTTTTTTATTTCATATAGATTATAAATAATACTTATTGAAAGTCACTCTTTTGTTTAATTACCACTGGTTCGAAAAAAAGCCTCTGTCCTGGGAAGAACCAGCAAGAAACCCAGCGGGACTTTTTTTTAAATAACAGCTTACAATCATGTATATTACACAATTAACCACACAAAACAAATTAGAAATAGCTTGGTAGCGATCACCTCATTCCCACGGGTTATTATTATTCATAAATTCCTTAATATTACATATAATAACCCTTTTTATACACACTTTGTTTAATAAAGTTTTTGAACTTTGAGCAAGTCAAATTTTGTGTATTTTGTGGGATTTCGTTGTAAAAGCGTATACACCGCCCCAAGAATGAATTACTGACTCGGTGGAATCGAGTAACTGGTACTACTAGCTTGTGTCTGTTATTAGTATTTACAGAATGAATATATCTTATTTTTGTATAACTAGTTTTACTTTTGTGTACGGACATTACATTTTCATAAATTTATTGAGAGGTCATATTTAATATATTAATTTCCTTAAATTTTTGTCGGAGCAACTCTTTAGGTTTTAAATCATAGATTGCTCTTATGGCCCTCTTCTGTAAAACAAATATAATTTCAGTGTCAGTCGCGTGTCCCCATAGCAAAAACCATACGACATTATCCTATGGAAATAACTAAAGTAAACAAGTCTAGCTGTTTCCACAATGGTAAGATTTCTAATATTTTTACAGCATGTGCTGCAGAACTAAGTCTGCTTTCTAAATTTGAAATATGGAGTCTCCATTGAAGCTTCGCGTCTAGTGTGATTCCAAGAAAAATGGTGGTATCTACAAGACTCAGTTTCTTCCCATTTAAAATTAAATTAGAATTTAATTGTTTGACATTTGGAGTCATGAATTTCATACATTTCGTTTTAGTGCCATTTAAATGCAAGTTACTAACATTAAACTAATTTAGATATAGCATTATTTACTTCTATCTCTTCTTCTTCTTCTTTTCTTCGTTTTAATTTGAAAATTAATGCAGTGTCATCAGCAAATAATACTATATTATGGTTATCCTCTACTATGTAAGGTAAGCCATTAATATATACAACAAACAGAAAGGGGCCGAGAATTGAGCCTTGAGGCACACCCATTTGTACTATCGAACCAGAAGAGCTCATACTATTAATGACAACTTTTTGCGTTCTGGTTCTGTTACTTAAATATGAAACAATTAATTTAAGAGCATTACTTCTTACGCCGTAGTGATGTAGTTTCCTGATTATTGGTGAACACAGTCGAAGGCTTTGGATAGGTTTTTTTTATTTATAGGATAAGGGTGATAAACGAGCACACAGTCCATCTGATGGTAAGTGGTTGCTGCGGCCCATAGACATCTACATCTATCCTCTATTCCAAATCAAAATGTAGATGCGTTGTCACCCGTGAGGACTAAGATGGAATGCCTCATTTCCAGTAAAAAGGGCCTCCGGCCACCTGCACTCACCAAGTGAAACGCAGAGGTAAACCTCTACTTCACGCTGGTATTCTGTGAGGTCGTGATACCATCCCGGTTCGAGCCGGCCCATCCATGCGACATCAAAAGCTGCCGCGTGGCTCTACCACTTCACTACAGGTCACAGAATATATCTACCCAAAACATCTTGTGAATTCTCCCATGCGTTGAAAATATTTTTAATCAGCTCAACACCAGCATCAGTTGTCGAGCGACCCCTTGTGAAACCGAATTGATTTTTATGAAGTAAATTATTTTTTATATTATAATTTTTTTTTTACATTTGATTAAGAATAATTTTTTCAAAAATTTTATTAAGTGTTGGCAGTACAGAAATTGGTCTAAAATTGGCAGAGTCTAATGTACTACCAGATTTAAATAAAGATATTACTTTAATATGCTTAATTAAATCAGGAAACATACCACATTCGATACAAGTATTAAAAATAATAGCTAGTTGAGGCGCGATTATTTCGATTATAGACGCAATAACTTTAACGGAAATTTCCCACAGATATGTAGTTTTCTTAATATCAATAGTTTTGGACTTTTGATGATATTTTATGAAATGTAAAATTCTTTGTACACGCGTTTACATTTTGGTTAAGTAATGATTCGGCAACGGCAGGAGAATAATTCACTGTCTTAGTGGTTAAAATTTGAATATCAGTAAAATATTTCTCAAAAACCGTTGCAACATCCTGATCTGATTCAATTAATTTGTTGTTAAAACTTAACCGGTAGTTGGAATTGCGAAAGTTGACCTTACCACTTTCATTATTAATTATACTCTACGTCATTTTAATTTTATTAGAAGCCGTCTTAATTTTGTTGCTCAAATGCAAAGACTTGGCAGTGGAGCACACTCCTTTAAATATTTTTGAATATTTTTTTACATATTCCCTAAACTCGGCGCTAGGGTTATATGAATTTTACCATGAAAGTCTGGTCTTTGTCTGGTCTTATGGACTTCTACTGTCGCCCATTCATTGAATGCCTTCCGACTGTTCAAGAAGAACGTTTTAGATGTAAAATATTATCAATTTCATTGCAAATAAGCTTAAACAATGTTCCATACAAAAAAATTGGATTATTTTGATATGAAAATGATGGAAGTTTCTTCACTATGTTACTTCTAAATTTCTCTAAGAGACGTGCATTTACTGTAACAAACACAATTTTTTTCATCTACTTGCATTTTGTGAACATAAGGTAACGAAACTAACTGTCCACAGTAATCAGAACTCAATTTTTGAATTATAGATTTATGCAACGGCTTAACATTTGTAAAAATTTTATCTATACTGTGCACTACGTTCAGTAATACGCGTTGTCCCTAAAAATAAATTAAAAAGACCATTTGATTTAAACAATGATCTAAATTTAATATAGGTAAAGAAAGGAAGCTTCTAGGAGATTGATATTAAAGTCTCCACATATTACAACAGATTTATTCTGTTCGTTAAGCTTAACAAAAACTTACTCCATAATTTTTTCAAAAGTATCGTACATAAGAACATGGGGGTCTGTAGACGCTCACAATAATGAGGTGCTCAAACTCAACCCATGCCATTTCTACAGTTCGCTCGACAGAGAAATTCATCCATCCATTACATCCTATAAAATTCTACTGTTGAACCTATTTTGCCTCATAATGAAGATTTTGCTACAGTTGTCACACTTGGCAGGCGAGTTGGCACTGCAGTTTCTTTTAATATTGTGAGATGTTGTCAGAAAGGTGCTGCTGCCCGTTTCCTCTTTCAGTTTCCCTCTGTCGCCTCTTACGTTACCCACGGGACTATATGGGGTAGAGGATATTCTTACACCACCACTACACGGTTTGTTTAGCGAGGGTGCAGTAACATGCGACTATGGGAAATGCTACAAAAAATAGAAGCTAGGAAGCCCTAAAGATGGCGGTGTAACCATCTCATTGACATCAGACGTAAATACTTAGATCGGTGACGGACAGCAGAGTAAGAGGGGCTCGCGTTTAGTACTAAATTGTCGTCATCGATTTATCGATATTAGTATGACATCGATAAATCGATGACGACAATTTCGATTGTCGATTACCAGTCCACCCGCTAAGTGAGACGATTAATTCAAATACTCCCTACAACGAGAGAGGCTCATGTCCAGCATTGGACTTTTATGGGCTAATAAAGGAGAAGAAGAAGAAAAAAAATTGGTAAATCCAATTTGGCATGCCTTAAGCGCATTAAAAAAATTACGTATAAAATGATTATACGGATTTTTTTAAAGTAGTTTAAATACATTTCGAGAGCACTTTCGGCTTTAACACTCTCGAAAATCATGAAAATGACACCCATGATGAAAAAAATTGATATCTATTGCAGCCGCCATCTTGGATTTACATTTCGACAGCAATATTGGCTTCAACTCTCTCGAAAACCATGGAAATGACACCCATGATGAAAAAATTGATACCTATTGCAGCCGCCATCTTGGATTTACATTTCGACAGCACTATCGGCTTCAACACCTTCGAAAACCATGAAAATGACACCCATGATGAAAAAATTGATATCTATTGCAGCCGCCATCTTGGATTTACATTTCGACAGCACTATCGGCATTAACACCCTCGAAAACCATGAAAATGTCACCCATGACAAAAAAATTGATACTACTTACTTTTAGTACGTACTACTATAATTTATTCTGTGCTTTTAAAATATTGTAATAAAAAAAATCTCTCATTATTATTATAATCAAGCATTTAAGAAATTTAGTTATTCAAATATCGTGTATTTATTTGTACAGCGATCTTTTTGAGCAGCTGTAAACAACCGAAAGAATGTCCACTCAAGACGTCGACTGACGCCGAACTGAGTGAGCGAGTAAAGTACTCTGTGGATGTAGCTCGGAGTGCGGCTGCCGCCTATTTAGAAAAATAATTTACATACAAGGCTACCAAATCAACGAAAATTTCGCAATTTTGGAGCCGAAAAAAATTAATTATAGCTAAACAAAACAAAATTACACTGCCATTTACATTCGGTGGCTTCCCACATGATAGATGAAGAGATTAAAAAATAGATTGAGTTAAACAATTGATATTTTCAAAAGTTAGAGTGTTTACAAGCCTTGCGGACTTGATAAATCCACACCATAAGCCACTATAACCCCTTTTTTATTTAAAAATAGCAATTAATCGATTTAAAAAAATATTAATAAGTTCAACAATCATTTATCTTTCTAACAATGTGCTTTTTATATCATTTATATGTATAATATGATTGCTAGATACGATTTCATTCGATAAAACGTTGGAATTTTAATTTTTAGGCGATAGTAGAACATACCTTGCGCTTTCGCTTAAGGCATACAATACAAGAAAATAATTTAAAATTAAAAAAATTTGTACAACCGATTTCAATATAAATGATTAAGAATAACCCAAAAACTATTGGTCAGATTTTGACCAAATTTATATGGGACCACATGAGAAGCCCAAAAAAAAAAGTTATGAGGAACACTACATATTGAATTTTTTTTATATTCCACTAAGCCAGCGCTTATCTACGATCCCACCTGATGGGAAGTGGTGATGTAGCCTAAGATGGTGAAGCGCACTGACTTAACAAAAGCCTATTCACTCTTGCCTTGAAGACACCCACACTGTAATCGGATGGAAAGACAGATACTGGCAACTTATTCCACTCCTTTGCTGTACGCATGATGAACGTCGTGGCGAACTGTTTGGTTCGAATGCGTGGTAAGTCAACAACGAAAGGGTGGAGACTAACCAATCGTCTGGTTCTCCGATGGTGGAAGGGAGAGGGGGGAATTAAATTATGCAATTCCTGCGCACACTCTCCGAAATGCATTCTGTAGAAAACCGAAAGGCTGGCTACTTTACGTCTGTGTTCGAGGCTGGTAAGATTGGTTTTAACCAAATTCGGGTCACCAATAAGCCTCTTAGCACGCCTTTCCATTGAGTCCAAAGCTGCTAGGTGGCATTTTGCAGCACCAGCCCATATATGGCAGCAATACTCCATGCACGACCGGACTTGCGCTTTATATAAAGTAAGCAGCTGTCCCGACGTGAAGTATCGCCGCACATTTGCAAGGACTCCCAGCTTCCTTGCAGATGCTTTGGCCTCGGACTCAATGAACCACCCGAAGTTCAAATTTGAGGATATTTCAAACACTAACAACTGAAGGCGGTCGGTATATTTCAGTGATACATTTCGGAAAGAAGGAGTCAAGGTAACAGTGGTAGAGACACGCGGCAACTTTTGCTGTCGCACGGATGGGCCGGCTCGAACCGGGGTGGTACCACGACCTCACAGAAAACCAGCGTGAAGTAGAGGTTTACCTCTGCGTTTCGCTTTGTGAGTGCAGGTGGCCGGAGGCCCTTTTTACTGGAAATGAGGCATTCCATCTGAGTCCTCATGGATGACACGCATCTACATTTTGATTTCTAATAGAGGATAGATGTAGATGTCTATGGGCCGCAGCAACCACTTACCATCAGGTGGACTGTGTGCTCGTTTGTCACCTTATCCTATAAAAAAAAAGGTGAGCGGGCTCCTTTTTGCAGTGAAGTGACACGCTTGTGTTTTGGAGGCGTTGAACTTCACAAGATTGGCATCGCCCCATTCGGAGACTGCCTGTAGTGTGAGATTCACACGCTCTACCATAGCTTCTCTTTTGGACTGAATTTGATCCCAACTGGCCCGAGGACTTGGTTGGTATCTCTAAACTGTGCTATCGTCTAAATACCCATAGATACCGGGCATAAGCAGTTAATATGCAGCAGGAAGAGAGTTGCGGAGAGAACGGACCCCTGAGGAACACCAGTGTTAGTCGCCATAAAATCGGATGAGCAGCCATCAACGACGACCCGGAGAGACCGTTCACTCAGAAAGTCCTTTACCCATTCAATCAGAACAGGGGATAAGCCGTAAGCTGAAAGCTTACCCAAAAGGCTAGTGTGCCAAACTCTGTCAAAGGCCTTCGAGACATCAAGGGAAACAGCAAGTGCTTCCCCACTGTTCTCGAGTGCCTCGCTCCATACGTGTTTGGCATACGCTAGAAGGTCCCCAGCTGACCGACTTAGGCGAAACCCATATTGCCGGCCACTAAGGAGGTCATTCTGTTCTAGGTATGCCATTAAGCGGGCATTCAATAAATAAAACTATTTTTACGGATTTTGTCGCGTTTAATTTACTTTTTTTTAATACCCGACGTTTCGGGCGGTTTACATTTACAGCATCCATGATCACGGGAGCGAATGAGATGTTTGACATCCCGATGTCATAGTTAACCCGGCTTCCTTCAAGTACAGGTACAGTACAGGGAATTAAAAATAAGTAAATTAAACGCGATAAAATTCGTAAAAATAGTTAAAATTAGTTTTATTTAAGACTATTAAAATAAAAAGAAATATTTTAGAGCGCAGCACGAAGCGATATGTCTGTTTGACAGTCCTATTTTTATCGTGCACACACAGTTGTGTTTACATGCGATCGCGTTTGTTCGTTGCGATTGCTGTACTTAATTGTTTTTGTTTTTTAACCCTTATGGATTCGTCATGTCTGTCTGTCTGTCCGTCCGTATGTCACAGCCACTTTTATCCGAAACTATAAGAACTATGCTATTGAAATTAGGTAAGTAGATGTATTCTGTGAACCGCATTAAGATTTTCACACAAAAATAGAAAAAAAAAACAATAAATTTTGGGGGTTCCCCATACTTAGAACTGAAGCTCAAAAACTTTTTCCACCAATTCCATACATGTGGGGTATCTATGGATAGGTCTTCAAAAATGATATTGAGGTATCATATATAATTTTTTTCTAAACTGAATAGTTTGCGCGAGAGACACTTCCAAAGTGGTAAAATGTGTGTGTCCCCCCCCCCCCCCGTAACTTCTAAAATAAGAGTATGATAAAACTAAAAAAAATATATGATGTACATTACCATGTAAACTTCCACCGAAAATTGGTTTGAACGAGATCTAGTAAGTAGTTTTTTTTAAACGTCATAAATCGTAAATTATGTTACTTGCTGCTACGGAACCCTTCGTGGGCGAGTCCGACTCGCACTTGGTCGCTTTTAATTAATAGCTTGAAGCGTATTTGACATGTGAAAGATTTTTATGTTATCCGGACAGCCACTTTCATGTTTATTTTATTTGAATATATTGAATTACTGTTTTGGCGGTTTCAGAATATTCTCTACTCCATCTATCGTCTCGTGGGTGTCGTAAGAGGCGATAAGGGGAAACAACTAGGAAACGCTGCAGTCTTCTTAATAGCAACTAAAAAATGTAAAACTGCGGTTGCCGACACGTTTGCCAAGCGTGGCAACTATGGCGACTATACCCCCTACCACTATGAGGCAATATATGAGGGAGGCCTATGTTCCACTTTGACAGCCGTAACGGTAACAGTTGTCTATGAGGTAGGCCTATGTTCAGCAATCAGCATTGGGTTTTGTAAGGATGTATGATGATGATGATACGGTTGATTGTAGGTACTGATAGGTACAACTTTTTCTCGTGTCAACCTCACTTGTATGACCAACTGTTTACTATTTATCATACCATTTTGTGGCCGATGAAGCAAAAGGGGAGATCTCCCGACGAGCAGGGTGTTCTGCCCGGGGTGCGGCGAACGCTCCGAGTGGTAGTTTGGAGCTAGATTCTGTGATGTTAATGCTGTTAGCTTATGCTGGCTCTTACAGCTTCATTGGACTAAGGGCTCGCGGCCTGTGAGGCCGAGAGCTATAAAAGGGAGGGGGGGGGGGGGGGATTATTTATTCGCGCCCGCAACGTTGCACTAAAATCGATAATATTGGGGGAGGGGGGGGGGGGTAGATAATATTGTGTTCAGTTCTGTGATCACATTAACATAACATGGATGAGTTATCTAACGGCCGTCCTAACAGGGGGTGACGAACCCCGGCTCTGATGGCTTAGTTCAGAGCTATTCTATATATTATACAATTTTTACTTCGGAACTTTTATACCGCAATTTAGGCTTCGATGTGATTCGCTTGTGGCGCGACCACAGCGCCGCCACATATGTAACTTCTTAGTTCTCGCAAATTATTCGAACTCCTTTTCATTTTCGATTCGACCTTTTATGATCCTACTTGAGTTTAACAGCTTACTTCCGAACCTATACGAAGCGTTCTTGGCACCGTTAAGTTTATTAAATCACAATAAATTTCTTAATACCAATGATCAGCTTAATTTTTAAATTATACCTATGAACAAGTGGTAAAATTAAAAATGTTGTACAACCGACTTTAAATATAAATTAAATCAATTCATAAACATAAACAATAAAATGAGAAGATCATCAATGTAGTTGTAGTCAATTAAATACGCATTATTAAGGATAACTCAAAAACTACTGGTCAGATCTTGATCAAATATCTTGATATATGGGACCACATGAGAAGCACCAGCTATCAAATAAACAAGAATCATCAAAATCGATGATTCTTTTTTTATTTGAAAGCTGGTATTTCACATGTGGTCCCATATAAATTTGAAAAGGTCAGACCAATAGTTTTTGAGTTATTCTTAATAATTTATATTGAAGTCGGCTGTACAAAATATTTAATTTTAAACCATTTCATTAATGGGTGTGCTATTCGTTTGGTAGCGTTTAAGAGAATCCATTACTCATTTAGTTCCGAGACAGTCGTAAGAGCTACGGAGGGGCACACTGAAATGATCGGGAATAGAATATTTCGGATTGTGTTACAATAAAACCTTTTTTAGAATTTGAATACTGGCCTCTTAGAATCTTAATGACATTCAAACAATTAAAAAAATGTTTAAAAACAAAAGCTATGTTGGTTTAAAGTCGTCGTTAACAGATATGGAGCTCACGCGTGAACATTTCCGTGCCATAATTTATCATAATTTTCGTCGCGGCTTATCTCAAGATAAATGTCTCAGCGAACTTGTTTCGATTTATGATGTTGAAGCACCGAGTCAAACGACAATATACCGCTGGTATGCCGAGTTACGACGCGGTCGTGTGTCGCTCAGCACTGTTTCTTCTGCAGGTCGACCAAGAACAGCGGTCACGCCTGAAAACATCGCAGCTGTGCGGACTATTATATTAGATGACTGTCATGTGACATACGAGCAGATTCGGACAGTTATCAGTATCGGAATGACTGCAACTCAGTCGATATTACATAATGAGCTGTGTGTAAGAAAGCTAGTTTCCCGCCGGGTTCCCCACAATTTGTCCGAAGAGCAGAAGGCGGCTCGTGTAGATTGGTGCCGGAATACTCTGCAACGCTTCAGCGGAGGGAAGTCAAATGACGTTTATAATATCGTCTCAGGTGACGAATCATGGATTTATTCATATGAACCTGAAAGAAAACATCAGTCAACAGTTTGGGTCTTCGAAGACGAGGTCAAACCCACGAAAGTGGTTCGCTCCCGCAGCGTGTCAAAGAAAATGGTCGCTACGTTTGTCTCGAAAAAGGGGCATGTTGCTACAATTTCTTTACAGGAACGCAGAACGGTTACCGCTGAGTGGTATATCACGGTTTTTTTGCCAGAAATGATAGCCGAACTCCGAAAAAATAACCTGAAACGTCGCATCATCTTACATCACGATAATGCGAGCTCCCATACGGCTCGGAAGACAAATGATTTTTTGAAGCAGGAAAACGTTGAGCTGATGAGCCATCCTCCGTACAGTCCTGACCTGAGCCCAAACGATTCCTATACATTCCCTAGAATAAAAGATTTGAAGACCCCGAAGCAGCTGTGGAAGCGTTCAAATCAGCCATTTTGTCAACATCAACTTCAGACTGGAATTACTGTTTTAATCATTGGTTTGCACGAATGGAAAATTGCATTAAGTTGAACGGAGAATACTTCGAAAAACAATAAAATACAATTTAGCTATACCGTGCATGTGGTTTTTCTTATTCCCGATCATTTCAGTGTGCCCCACGTATAATTTATAACAGCCCATGAAAAGTCCACTGCTAAACTTAGGTTTCCCCTGTAGATTTATTCTGAATCGCCGGTCTATGGTACTACCACACAAAGAAGCATAGTTTAAAGACTATTAAGAAACACTTGTGAAACGCCTTTGATGTAGGTATTTACTATTTACGCCGTCGCGTCGTCGCCGCAAATATACTGTCAAGAAATTGGAAATAAAATATTTTTGGATATTCTAATACTCATAACGATTTATTATCATTATGTACATACTTATAAGTTAGTAACATTTATTGGACAAGGTCACTTTTTATTCATCATCCTCATCATCATTACAGCCTTTCATAAGTCCACTGCTGAACATAGACCTCCCCCAAGGAATGCCACAAAGCACGTTCCTGAGCCACTGCATGTCTTACCAGGTCGTCACTCCATCCCGTTGGGGGGTTGCCCTACACTTCGCCTACCGATACGAGGCTGCCACTCGAGAACATTTCTTCCCGGTTTGTCGGTTCTTCGAGCTATATGGCCAGCCCACTGCCACTTCAGCTTACTAATCCGTTGGGCTATGTCGGTTACTCTGATTCTACTGCGGATATCCTCATTTCTAAGTTTATCACGCAGAGAAACCCCGAGCATAGCCAGAGGGCTATGTTCAGCGAGCTATGGAGAGCCATAGCTCGCTGAGCGACCTTGAGCTTCCTCATACGGCCAGCAGTGAAGGACCACGTCTCAGATCCTTAAGTAATCACTGGCAACACGCACTGGTTGTACAATTTCGTTTTCAGGTTTTGAGGTAGGTATGTCTAACGAGAAGATGTGTCGTAGTTTCCCGAACGCTGCCCAGCCGAGTTGAATCCGTCGATTGATCTCTCGGTTGAAGTTGGACTTACCTAGTCGGACTATTTGTCCCAGGTAAACATACTCGTCAAGAATTAAGCATGGCCGTCATTTGAATTCAACTTTACTTAGTAACTAATTTAACTATTACAACAATTCCGCATTATATTTAATATATTTTTCAAAAACGGCACTATAATTTGTTAAATAAGCACTATAAAACACACTCGAGTCAACCAGAGTATTGTACAGCAGATTTAGTGGAGTGTGCTGGGACAAGGTCGCGTCGCCCCGCAAGACCCCCAACACTGCTCTGCACAAGTACATTCGTTTCCCAACTGTTACACACTCTTTCAGCTACGATAGAAGTGTTGTTTAGCGTATGGAAAGATAGTTTTGGCGGGAACTTGACCGGCGGCGGATTTTTGCTCTATTATTGTTTAAATAATGGTTTGAAGTGGATTATATGAAAGTGTTGTTGTAAACTATTGGTAGAAACGGTGTGTTTTAACGAGTGCTTCGATATTGTCTGAATATCAAGATAAGGTGTCCGTTTGCTTAGGCGCCTTGAGATACTGCGCAATGTGACGCATCAACATATTGTGAATCAGTGTACTATAAATGATTTATTATCACTTGTTACGGCTTAAAGGACAAGTATCCAATTCAAAAATGTGTTGGTAGCGTGTGGTGTATGGAAGATGTACTGACTTGGCGAGCTTGGAGAGCAGTGCGCTGGACTTCTCTCTGGGCGCTCGCGGCTGCGGCTCCGGGTCGCAGAGCGCGGGCTGGTGCGCGCCGCGCTCGAACACCTCGAAGCGCGACTTCACGTCCAGCTGCGCCAGCTCCTCCAGGCCCAGATCCGGCTTGTCAGACGCTATGTACACAATAAAAAAACATGTGTGCAGTTGCAAACTTTCACAAAATATAATTGCTACGCGATCATACGCAAGCGCATAAAAATATACCTACGCTGCGCGGTCACCTACGAGATACTAATTCCCTAAGGTAGTCACGCGCGCGCTAGAGCTGACGCGCGCCTTAGGTTAACAAAAAATATTTTTCTCTTATAAGTGTTTAGGCACTTTTGATATTTGATTTTTGAGTTTTTAATCAAGTATGGCCTCTCAAAAAGCCATAAGGTACTGCATAGCATACGAGTGCTTAAATAATAATAGGAATGTTGACTTTTCATTCGTTACTGTTCCTAAGGACACCGAAAGGTAAGATATCTATTATTATTTATAGATAGATCTAGATAATTAGGTACCTAGTTACTGACGCCATAGTTACAGGTTTATTATTTTAGTGATCCGACCATAGCTTCGCAGTTTTCGATTTTTTCGCGTATAATGCCAATGACCTCAAAAAATCAGTGTAAGTAGCCCTCCCAGTACCAGTGACTGTCTAACAATGCAAGATCAGCATATACTGGTTATTAATTTGACGCTTGGTCGATAAAAGAATGAGTTTGAAAATAGCGGCACTTCTAATTGCCATACATTCATTAATAATGCCGTCATGTGTCACATGTTTTTAAATAGCAAAAAATGTGAAACAGACAAGTGACGGCTCTTTGGCGCAGTGAGTTTGCAATGAAATGCAGCGCTAAGGGCCACGGGTTCGAATCCCGCACGGAACAAATATGTGTATGGTCTACAAATAATTGTTCCGGGTGTGGATGTTTGTCCTTGTGAAATCTATGTATGTAAACTGCACCCGCGATACAGGAGAAAATCTTAGTGTGGAGGTAACATTTTTTAAAAAAGAGAGGAAGAGAGACAAGGTAATGAAATAAAAAAAATTGTACAAGCAACTTGAAAATTAATACGCATTATGAAGGATAACTCCAAAACTACTCGTCAGATATTGATCAAATTTATATGGGATATTTAAATTATATATCCCATATTTAATAATTATATAGAAAAAGAATCGTCAAAAACGGTTCACCAAGGAAAAAGTACTGAGGTAACTCACATAAAAAATACAGTCGAATTGAGTACCCCATTCTTTTTTTGAAGTCGGTAATAAATGGTAAGTAGGTAAATTATCTGAGTTTCAAAGACGTTCACGTGGTTATAATCTTAATTTTTCTTGATGTTGCATATTAACCTTCTTCACATTGAACAATAATGTTCCCTCGGTGTATTCTACTACCAAGTAAGATCAAAGGATTCAATTTGATTTCTCACAATACCTAACCGTATACTAGGTGCGGCCATAACAAGGCGCGTAACGGGCTAAGTGATACAGACTCTCGCACGCGGACGTAAAGTGCATTTTGATTTAATATGCGCGCCGCATAAATTTTTTTTCGACGATATAATCGGTAGGCTGATTTGACGAAGGTCGTGCCCGAGGCGTGCAAAGTTTTATGAACATTAGCGACGTCGTAACTAGGTATAAACTCGCAAGATTGCAATCAGAGAGTAATCCTTCTGTTCTTGTACTATTATTTATTGTGATTTTAGTGTCACTTTTTCGTTTTATCGAGTTTCAAATCACAACGATGTTAAAAAATGTTCACTTCAAAAATTGAACTAACAGTCCACCTAATGGTTGCTGCAACTAACCTACAACTTCAAACAAAAATAGCAACAGACGCGATGTCACCTCTGAAGACTAAGATAAGGACATCCACGAATTTTTCTGCTACTAGGGCGCCGCTACTTAAGGGGCTACTCCATGCGAACGACCTTGAGCATTTGGTCCGCCGCGCCGACTCGCTACAATATATTGCGTAAGAAATATATAAGACGCCACCTACTGTACGAACGTAGTATTATTTTTTCAACATCAATAAACTATTTTATGGAAATACACACAGCGTACAACGATAAATGTATTTTAATTTTTTTATTCGGTATATTAGTTGCATTAGATTAGAATTATGTATTCTCATATATTATCTAATTATGAAATTTTATAATTAATTATATATTAAAAATG
The DNA here is from genome assembly GCA_033319125.1 of Parnassius glacialis. NCBI lineage: Eukaryota > Metazoa > Arthropoda > Insecta > Lepidoptera > Papilionidae > Parnassius > Parnassius glacialis. The sequence goes on along the minus strand of JAVANC010000007.1, from coordinate 5,856,625 downwards.
AAGCATTGAAAATTGTGCGATTAAAAGATACCTACTCACTATAGGTAAATAGATAGATAACTCGCCTTTTGTACAAATATTTGGCGCAATAAAGAATAAATAAATAAATAGGATGTTTCGCAGATGTGTTTTTGAGACTGTATACTATACTGATAATATTGAATTAGCCTTTTATAGTGTAAATTATAATATTTGTCGAAATGTTAATTATGGATTCGAACCTTACATGCTAATGGTGCTTCATTTTTTTATTTGCATTTACTTCAAAGAAAATACACGCAAAAAGCTTCATCGCGCAGTAAAAAACACAACAAATATATGTATAACTAATACGAAAAATTATACCCAAAACAAACAAATAATACTACCTATAACTAACCTAATAAGTAATAATAATATTATCGATTGATAAGATGAGGTCAGCGAGCATGTGCGCTGGCTGACGTCGTGACAAACGACACGGATTTCACCTTCAAGAGCTTAGTGCTCACTGACTCCAGCAAGCCCGTGGGCAGTGAATACGCCCAGTTTTTAAAATAATTTCTTAATAAAATCAAATTTTTGTCTTTTGAAAAAAAATTATGATAGAAATGTTCATTAATAAATTGCCTATCCATTGGTGTAAATCGCAAAATAAAATAATACTTACTTTACGAGGAGATGCATGTTATCAATAATTATATCACATTTATGTGGTTTCGTTGTAAGGAGATTATTTTAATATTTTTTCCTTTAAAAAAAATTGGATATGACGCTTATGGAATCAAGATTATGTAGAAATATAATGTGTTTTTGATTAGTTGATATATCTTTTAAATAAAAAGTAGATAGCTCCTAAAAACCGCACAAATAACGACTAGCGCGACATTTTGCTCAACCTGCACCTTAAACATGATGTGTAATATTTGACAGATTTTATAGCAGGGAAGTTAGCACTTTCACTGTCCGGTTTCCAGATACAATAGTAAGACAATAGCAATGACCTATATGTAGTGCACGGGACAGCGAAAGGGTTAATTTATCGAAAAGTGTAAACTTAGTGTTTATTTCTGTACTATTAGTTATATTTTATATTAATTAGGTTAAAAATAAATAAACCGCAAGATACTCGTAAAAGTAGAAGAATTTAAAAAAGAGAGTTAAAAATGTACAAAAAATTAAATACCAATCCAGAGAAGCATTGTTTTGTGTATTAATATAATTAGAAACTGATATACTTTTATTTTAAATTAACTTCTCAATTAAATGACATTATGCAACAAGAAACTTCACCTCAGTATCAACCAGCGACATCTGGTGAGCGAAATATTATTAGCCCTCATTATACTAGCTCTCTATACTTTAACCAGAACACGGCTGTGCAAACAAATTTGGTAGCAAAATAGGTAAGGTTTTATCTATCCAGGTAGGTATTCTATATGCCCAAGAATGAACCGTTCACGTCTTGGTAAAAAAGGCAGTCAGTTATCTTCTTACACTAAGGTGTACCTATTATCTAGAGAAATTATTTCATTTAAAATCATTAAAAATAGTAATTAATAACATTATTGGCGTTGTAAACACTAGAAATTGAGCTCGGATTGTTCACTTATTGGAAAAGTTAAAGTTAACATCGTAAAATAAAAATAAATTCGATTCCTCAAAAGTCGGTGCTATGACATAATGTAATAAAGTCCAGACATCATAAGCTATTATGTTTTTTTTTATAGGATAAGGGTGACAAACGAGCACACAGTCCACCTGATGGTAAGTGGTTGCTGCGGCCCATAGACATCTACATCTATCCTCGTTTGCGAATAAAATGCAGATGCGTTGTCACCCGTGAGGACTAAGATGGAACGCCTCATTTCCAGTAAAAAAGGCCTCCGGCCACCTGCACTCACCAAGCGAAACGCAGAGGTAAACCTCTACTTCACGCTGGTATTCTGTGAGGTCGTGGTACCAGCCCGGTTCGAGCTGGCCCATCCGTGCGACAGCAAAAGCTGCCGCGTGGCTCTACCACTGTTAGATGTAAATTATTTCATTGTTTCTAATACATTGAAGTTAACTTATACTTTTTAACCGGCTTCAAAAAAAGGAGGAGGTACTCAATTCGACTGTATTATTTTGTGTGTTACCTCAGATCTTTTTGGAACAAAGTTCCTTATCGCACGGTAGGAATTTGACGGATAGGGGCTACGCGAGAAGGAATAATGTCCATCACCATCGCACTTTTTCTTATCTTGCCATGAAAGAAATATTATTTTAAATAACGCTTCATTTTCAATCAATAATATAATACATTTATCAATAATAATATAAAGATTATTGAAGATATGGAAGAGGAAGCGAGAGAGGTCTGTCAGGATCGTGCCAAATGGAAGTCCATAGTCTCTGCCTACCCCTCTGGGTGACAGGCGTGAGTGTTTATGTTATGTAATATACTACGATAGGAAATTCGTTCCAACAGAGTGTTCCATGACACTCACCCATTTTTTTTCTAGGTGAACCGATTTTGATGATTCTTATTTTATTTGAAAGCTAGTACTATTTGAAACTACATTGATGATGTTCTCATTTTATATATATTGAAGTCGGTTGTACAAAATTTGTTATTATACCAATCGTTATTGCGACTAGTTTTTTGCTTTTTTAACAAGCCCTTAAGCCAATGTCATTAAAAACTTCATGCCCCTATTTTTCCACCCTTATGGGTAGAATTATTGAAATTATAGTTCTTTTGGGGCGTTTGGGAGAAATTGTGAGTGAATTTTTTAAGATGCGCGCGCACACCGACATCTAAAAAAGGACACCATGAAGTTGTTACGATGCGCACGCACATTGACACCTCAAAGCGACAACTTCATTGAGTAACTGTCTCTCAAGTTTTCGTGGGAACTGATAACCATATTTAAGGTAGTTATTTTTGTTTTGTTACGCTAAAGAAGTATAACTTCCTACGTGCGTACATAAGTATACACACGTATTTTTCTTTAAAGAGGTATATATGGGGCCATCGCTAACTTTAACATATTTAATAAAAAGAAAACAATTAAAATCGGTTTACAATAATTGACGAACATATCGCTAGAACATAGAATCAAACTAAGGAGCTCTTCCTTTTTCGACTTAACATGTCAAATAATAATAAAAAAAACTTTAATTTTTTAAACATTTAGGAATACATAAATTTTGTTTTAATCTCCCTAAAAAAATAACCTGGCAGAAAAGTTGGTAACAATTTAGTTTAATATATTATAATTTATAATATATTATATTAATAATAGCATTATGTAATTGGCCTAAAGGTCTAAATACCAGGCCACAAACTACAAAAAAAAGCATTATGTAAAATTACCTCTAACGACATCTGGCGGCAACTCGACCGGATTGCTTTCACAGATGATCATTTGGTGTTTCTTAGGAGCGGCTAGAACAAAACATATTTGTTTAGTGATCACTGTTTAGTGTAATAATATATCTAATAAAGCAGATTTATCTTTAACAACTTTTTGATAAACGATGAGTAAAGCCTTAGAAACCCAACGTCGCCTTTTAGTCTAACATAACCCTTATACAGTACGGAGACGAAGGCCACAAGCTTCCCTCTCTCTTCATAACAAGTACATCATCATATTATAATTTTAATTTGTGGTTTTTAGTGACATCTCCAAACTTTAATTTATTTTTTTATGAAAGGATTCTTTTTTTTAATACCAAGTAAGCTTTAAATGCTTGTTAGAAGTGGTTCCTGACGGTAGACGTATATCGGATTCGAACCCTATACTTTCAGAGTTTATAGCCTGCACTCTTAACTCTTAAATTAAACTGCTATCACCTTAATATATATGTCACAGCAAACTAGCTAAATTAGCCTTTTAGTTAACAGCCTAGCCTTTTTACAAAAAGTCGCCGTACAACTAAACCGTCTCGTTGAGTGAAATTAATAAGGAGACGATGCCACGTAATGTCGCTAGTCTGTGCCTAGTTATGCGCTATGTGCCATAATATATTATAAATGTGAGACTTAGGGTGGTTCATGAGCTATCCCAGCCGCACCATAACCTACTGTCGCAGATATTACAAGATAGGTGCAATGTTGTATTAGACGCATCGGCCGAATATTATTCAGGTCGCTAGTTGAACGGCGCCGTGTAGTAAAAAGGCTAGACTGTTAGCTGAATGGCTAATTAAGCTGGTTGTCTGTGACATTTACATTTTAAATTATACGTTTATTATTCAAAAATATACAAATTAGGAACGATATTTCCAATCGCAAAATAAAAGATATCAATGAAATAAATTATAATCTGACTGAATATAAAAAGCATACAATTGAACTATTTTATTCAAACAACTATAATGTTTAATTTGTTTATGTGTATTCTATGGATAAGATTTAATTGACCCTTACACGATTATTTGCTAGAAAAATCTATGACGTCATTCACTTGTATTCCCACAAGCAATTTCTACAGAAAGGTTTTGTTTTACACCTTCTAAAGTGTCTCAATTGACATCAACGACCTTACTGTATTGACAGCGTTACGATACAAAGGTAAAATGTAATTTAAATTCCTTCTCAGTGTCAAACTTTTCCGAATTATGGTGGTCACTTCAGCATCAACATCGTCATCATTGAGCCCAGAACAAGTCTATTGCGGAACATAGGGCTTCGGGCATATTGCCACAAACGAAGTCCCGAGCTACCCGCATCGAATTTCTTCCCGCATGTGTTAACAGGACCTAAGTACTGTTAGGGGCCGCCCTATATTTCTATTGATGCATACTCATTGTTCCAACCCTTTGTTTTCTGGTTTAAGATTTTTTTTTCTCATAAGAATAAAACATTAATTTGTCTGAGAAATGAGAAACACAAGATTGACTTAAAATGTTTGTTGTGTTTTCTACATAAGCTACAAAGCAAAACACTGTGTCCAAATAAGGGCATCCACGACTTTTTCTGCCACCAGGGCGGCGCCACTTCACATTGAGGTAAAATATTTGACAGGTTTCTCTCTTTCAGAAAATGTAATCTTTAAGGTTTCTTTCTGTATTATTAGTTATATTTTATATTTATATTCATTATATATTTTTCAAATGTAATTAACCTTAGAAATGAATAAATCAAACTATAAATATATAGTAGTTATAAAGTGCAAAAAATTAAAAGCTCAAACCACTGACGCATTGTGTTGTGTATTAATAGATAGATAATGTCTCGTTTCCAGTAAAAAGGTTCTCCGGTTCCTACACTCACCATACGAAACACAGCAGCATTAAGCTGCTATTTCACGCTGGTATTCCATGAGAGTGTGGTCGTTCCCCGGTCGAGCCGACCCATTCTTGCTGCAACCATAATATAGCTGTAGCGCTGGCTTTACCACGTAGCAAAGCACGCAACTAAAGATAACGGCCACAAGAGGTCACTATAGTAAAATAAAAGTTAAAATGTATTGGATTTCTCACCATCCGTCTCATCATCATCGTCCACTGGTTTCGGCTCGAAGAGATGCTTGAAATGTGGCTTACAGTATAGAGTTGTGTGGTCACTTTGATACGTCTCCACTCTGTAACAAAAAGTACATTACTTCTTCTTTCTGCTTCTAATAAGCATTTTAGGTTGTATTGCTTGGTGTCATTTCAAATCGAACCCTGTTTACTACTTAACCGACGGAGGAGGTACTCAATTCAACTGTGTTTTTTAATGAGTAAAGTTACCTCATAACTTTTTTCTAGGTGAACCGATTTTGATGATTATTTTTTATTTGAAAGCTGGTGCTTCTCATGTGGTCCCAAATATTTTTGATCAAGCTCTGACCAATAGTTTTTGAGCTATTCTTAATAGTATATATTGAAGTCGGTTGTACAAAATTTTAACTTTTTTACCCCTTGTTATCATACCATTTTCTATCTTATGAAATATGTAACTTCTTAGTATGTTCGAAACCATAATAACAGTCCTAGTGTCAAGAACACTGTAATACAGGGTATGCTAAATATAGGTAAAGGTTCCGCTATCTCACAATGGCCAAACATTAAGTAAGTGTATAGTTTAATAAATACAATGTCTTTGAGCCATTTTGGTTGGAAATAAACGATTATTGTATTTATTTATTGTGTTATCATCAGCATCATCATTACATCCCCTCACAAGTCATTGAACATAGTCTTCGCCAAGAAATAACACAAATCACGGTCCAGAGCCGCCTGCATCCATCGATTTCCTGCATGTCTTAATAGATCTTCACACCATCTCGCGGGGTGACTGTCTTTACGCTTTATTTACCGGTACGAGGCTACCCATCGAGGACCTGTCTTCCCCATCAGTTGTCAGGTTCTTCGAGTTAATTGGTTAGTGTTATCATATTATTTAGTTTAACCGTATAGTGATTGCCCATATCGTCCCAAAATAAAAGAACTACCGTCAATCGCCTGCCAAGCATGGCAACTATGGCAAAATCCCCCTATAAGGCAATCTATACAGGAGACTAATGTTCCGTAGTGGACTTTTATATGCTGTAATGGATTGATGAATGATTATATTATTTTATTATAATAGTATAAAAAATCAAACAGCCACAAGAATACTTAATAGTCTCTAAAATTCTTTTTAGTACCCTTTGGGTACGGAACCCTAAAAAGAATTGTCGTGTAGTGGCGGTCAAGAATATCCACTACCCCATATATTCCCGTGGGTGTCGTAAAAGGCGACAAAGGGAAACAGGCAGGAGATGGGCAGCAGCATCTTCCTGATAGTAGCCAAAATTACAATAAAAAAACTGCGGTTGCCAACCCACTCGCCAAGCGTGGCAACTATGGCAAATACCCCCTATGAAGAGAGTAACAAAGACACGGCCCCCTGTCTCCGGTAGCCCCGCTATTCCTGGCTACGGTGGCGACCATGGTAACGGCGGGGCAGGGGGTGCTAAGAATCTCCGGTGGAGGTTCGGTTGCCACCTAAGACGAATCGATCTGGCAACGTACAACGCACGCACCCTAAGGACTGACGAGAAGATCGTGGAGCTGGAAAAAGAGATAGACAAGTTACGCTGGCATATTATAGGATTATCCGAGGTCCGAAGAGAGGGGGCGTACACGGTAATCCTCGAATCAGGCAACTTGCTCTATCACCGGGAGGGCGACATTCTGTCCCAAGGAGGTGTCGGATTTATCGTCCACAAGTCTCTCGTTAACAACGTAGTAAAGATAGAGTGTGTTGACCAGGGTTGCGAACCTTATACTCAGAATCACCAAACGGTATTCGCTGAAGTTCATACAGGTTTACGCACCAACCTCGGCACACCCTGATGAGGAGGTGGAGGAAATGTATGAAGATATCTCTAAAGCCATGCATTCCTCCAAAACCCAATATACGGTGTTAATGGGAGACCTCAATGCAAAACTAGGCACAAGAGAGAACGGTGAGCTGAAAGAGAGGAAATTTGGAATAGGGCAACGGAACCCAAGAGGCCAGCAGCTGGCCGACTTCATGGAGAAAGAGGGACTCTTTATGATGAACTCTTTCTTCCAGAGGCGGCCCCACAGGAAGTGGACCTGGTCGCGCCCCGACGGTTCGACAAAAAATGAGATTGACTTCATTATGACGGACCAAACGACAACTGTTCAGTGATGTCTCCGTGATCGCGATGGTGAAAACTGGTAGCGATCACCGAATGGTTAGAGGCATACTGAACCTAAACGTTAAATTGGAGAGGTCTCGTCTAATGAAGTCAACGCTCCGTCCCCTCGTGCTCTGTTCCAAAGTCCTGAAACCTTTCAGCTCGAGTTACAAAACCGTTTTCAGTGCCTAGAAGACTGCAATGAAGTGGACGATATGAATGACAAGCTCGTGGAAACTGTCCATGCGGTCGGGGCTAAGTTCTGCAAGACCCGCCGCAGAAGAACACAAAAACTCTCCGATCACACTCTTAATCTCATGGCTGTTAGACGGGAGGTGAAGCTACATTCTTCAACAGATTTGACAGCATACAGGCAACTGAACAGACAGATCTCCAAATGCATGCGGCGGGACTTACGCAACTTCAATACAGCTTGTATTGAAGAAGCGATCGAGAGGAACCAAGGCTCCAAAGTCTTTGCCAGAGATCTGTCTGCCAGAAAGAGCCAACTGTCAAAGCTGAGGACCGAGTGTGACAGCATCGTTTCCAGGGCACCTGAGATTTTGAATGAGATTGAGAGGTTCTATGGACAGCTGTACACGTAATCGTTGGAGCCACACGCAAGTGTGAGTAACGATCCAAGAGCGAGTCTTATCCGACACTATTCCAAAGATATCCCGGACGTCAGTCTGAGCAAGATTAGAAGGGCTCTCCAGCACCTTGAAAACGGCAAGGCCCCAGGCGAGGATGGAATCACATCGGAGCTTCTGAAAGCTGGTGGAAAACCGGTACTTGAAGTCCTTCAGAAGCTCTTTAATTCCGTCCTCCATGGTGGCGTTACACCGGAGGCGTGGATCAGAAGTGCGGTGGTCTTGTTCTTCAAGAAAGGTGACAACGCTCTCTTGAAGAACTACAGACCGATTTCCCGTCTGAGCCGCGTCTACGTGCTGTTTTCGAGAGTCGAACCCGAACAAGCCGGTTTCTGAAAGGGCTTTAGCACCATAGACCACATACATACCCTTCGGCAAGTTGTACAAAAGTCCGAGGAGTACAATTTGCCACTATGTATGGCGTATGTGGACTATGAGAAAGCCTTTGATTCCCTCGAAATTTAGGCGGTGCTGCAGTCCCTTCAGCGGTACCAAGTTGACTGTCGGTATATGAGCTGAAGTGCTTGTACAGTAGGGCTACGATGGCTATCCGAGTACAGAACCAGAGTACGAATCCTATCCAATTGCAGAGAGGTGTAAGACAGGGTGACGTTATATCCTCGAAAATCTTCACCGCTGCATTGGAAGACGTTTTCAAGTTTCTGGACTCGAAAGGATACGGTATTAACATCAATGGCGAGTACATCACTCACCTTCGATTTGCCGACGATATAGTCCTTATGGCAGAATCGCTGGAGGATCTAAGCACTATGGTCAATGACCTCAATAGTGTCTCCCAACGGATAGGTCTTAAGATGAACATGGCCATAACAAAGGTTATGTTTAATGTCCATGTCACACCTATGCCAGTAGTTGTTGGGAGCACTAAGCTCGAAGTTGTTGACAAGTATGTTTACCTGGGACAAATAGTCCGACTAGGTAAGTCCAACTTCGACCGAGAGTCAGCAGCAGCGAGAGGCAGCGTTCGGGAAACTACGACACATCTTCTCGTCAGACATACCACAAAACCTTAAAACGAAATTGTACAACCAGTGCGTGTTGCCAGTGATGACTTACGGATCTGAGACGTGGTCCTTCACTGCTGGCCGTATGAGGAAGCTCAAGGTCGCTCAGCGAGCTATGGAGAGGGCTATGCTCTGAGTTTCTCTGCGTGATAAACTTAGAAATGAGGATATCTACAGTAGAACCACAGTGACCGACATAGCCCAACGGATTAGTAAGCTGAAGTGGCAATGGGCTGGCCATATAGCTCGAAGAACCGACAACCGATGGGGAAAAAAGGTTCTCGAGTGGCGGCCTCGTACCGGCGGACGAAGTGTAGGGCGTTCCCCCACTAGATGGAGTGAGGACATGGTAAGATATGCAGGAACTCGATGGATGCAGGTGGCTCAGGACCGTGCTTTGTGCATTCCTTGGGGGAGGCCTATGTTCAGCAGTGGACTTATGAAAGGCTGTAATGATGATGATGATGATGACCCAAAGGGTAACCAACGGGACCCTATTACTAAGCCTCCACTGTCCGTCCTCGTCTGTCAGTGAGCTGTATCTCATGACCCGTAATAGGTAGACAGTTGAAATTTTCACAGAATATGTATTTCTGTTGCTGCTATACAAAAAATAATAATAAACCTAGCAAGCTAACAGTATAGCTACGTAGCGAAGCAATCAGCTTTGTAGCGGTTTCTAACGGAAAAAAAAATTCAAAATAGGAGGTTCAGATGCCTGGGTGATCAGTATTTGATTGCTGAAAACAGAATTTGAAAATTCGAAACCGTTCTCGAGATAATCGTGGGACAGACGGACAGACGGACGGACAGACGGACGGACAGACGGACAGACATCGTGAAATCAATAAGTGACTTCGCAAGCTTCGCCACTTAATAATAATAATAAATTCAAAATTAAAAGGGGCTCCTCTACTAGAAACGTGTCTTACGATGGTACGGAACCCTTCATGCGCGAAGTCCGACTCGCACTTGGCCAGCTTTTTTCTTCTGTGTTATTCATTGAAAAATAGCACAAACGAAACTTACGTGAGTTGTTTATTGCACTGCACACACCGGAAGCACTCTTTGTGCCAAACTCTGCGTTCCGCCTTCACTCTCTCCATAGCGTAAACTGGCCGGGAGCATTTCTCACACTGCGGGTTCGATTCCCCGTTCGCTGCCTTCAGTTTCTTGTGCAGCTTCTCAGAGCTCTTCGACTGTTGGGAAAGTAAGAATATGAAATACAATGTGATGCTGGTATTGAAGTAGCACGCTTCCATTTAACAAATCAATATTTACGGATTTTATCGCGTTTAATGTTTTTATTTTAATTCCCGACGTTACGATTGCTTTGCAGCACCCATGGTCATAGTGGAACTGAGGTGATTGACGTCCCGATATCAAAGTTAGCCCGGAGAACCTTCAGCTTTTAATTATTAATTTTGTCCGATCTACGCAGTAAGATTTTATACTGTATCTTGAAGTTTTGCAGTGGTATGCTTGGGTTTAGTTTTAATTTTATATAACCCAGCCTCCTTCTCTATTGAAAATGTCAGAAATCGTTATGTAACATGCTTCCTTTGCCATTAATAGTAACATCATTATTTGTAATTTAAAGTTAAAATTTACAGCCTATATACGTCCCACTGCTGGGCACCTCCTCTCATTTCTGAGAGGGTCTTTTTTGGTCATTTAGCCGGTCTCAAAAGCAAAATCTTCTGTTTAGTTTGCACTTGCCTATGGACTCTCGGATATGAATTCTTGTTGATAACAAAATAATTCAATTCCCCAATAATTCCATGAATGTTACTCTATCATTTTAATTTCTATCCACAACCAATACACTAGATCACTACCACGATCATACCACTGGAATAACGTGGCAGTGGTCAAAGATTCTGCTTACTACGTGACGTATGTACGTTCGTACCCCAATCGCAGCCAAAATTAATTCAAATACAAAATTTTAATAGTAGATTCACAATGCGGCTGGATTATGACTGCAGTACGTATGCGTCGTATAACGAGCGCCATAGTAGCTCAGGGAATAATCGGTCGCTGTAAATTTAAATGTACGTGAGAAAGCTGGGTTCGATCTCCACCGGAACCGATGAGATTGTTAATTGCAATTATAAGTGCTGATTTGTCACGGTTCTATCACGAGATGAAAAGTTGTGAAAGAAGTGATAGTAGCCTATATACCCATCGTCCCCCACGTCAAATATACTATACAAACTCAAAATGTCCCAATGAGGGCTAATAATTTTCTGTTCACCAGATGTCGCTAGTTGATACTGAGGTAAAGTTATTGTAATGTAATTTAATTGAGAAGTTGGTTTTTAATAAAAGTTTATCAGTTTCTAGAGTATTATATTAATACACAAAACAATGCGTCAGTGGTTTGCTCTTTAATTTATTTGCGCATTTTTAACTTTTTTTTAATGTTTCCACTTTTATGAATATATGAGGTTTGATTTATTTATTTTTAATCTTATTAATATAAAATATAGCTAATAGTGCTGAAAGAAACAGTAACCTTTACATTTTCCGAACAATTTAACTTCCCCGCTATGAAATCTGTCAAATATTATACCTCACTTTTAGTGGCGCCGCCCTGGTGGCAGAAAGTCGTGGATGCCCTCATTGACGAATTTTACGACATAATATAATATAAAAGTTCCAATCAAACAATTAACCGCCGTTTCTTATTACTTTATAGTGTTATCTACTTATTAGGCATGATGCTGCTGCCAAACCATCTTACGTCACCCACGGGATGATATTTTCGCGCGTGTTTCAGGTGACATAAGTATGTATTTTTCACGAAATTTTTGTAATTGCAACTATAAATTTCATTGGTACCTACCCGCGGGGTTCAAACCGCGATGTTATGTTCGCTGTAAAGTGTAGATTTATCAATTTTCAATTCATTTATCTCTTGCACAAACGTTGGTAATAAAAATTATCATAAGAGGATCATTGTGGAGCCCGTTGGGGCACGAAATAGTTGAGTAGAAGTGAGGAAACGTTTGCTAAACGAAGGGTTACATTCATTCTAATGTTACCAGTATGAATATTGAATTGAGAATGGACGGTAAAGGTGGTTATAATATACACTCACCACAGATATCGAACCTTCTTCCTTATGCCTCTTGGATTTAGACTTCTTCTTGACTTGCCGCGTCTCGGACACGTGCACCTCCTGGTAGCTGTGCACGCGCGACTCCTGTATAAGAGTCTGTGACGCCTCCATGCTGGCAGTCACTGTCGCCATGATACGCTGCTAACTGTAAAAAAAAGATTGAGTGCGTTGGTAAACTGCAATAAACACAGGTTTTCGTTAAGCAGGTGTAGAGCACGGAACCACTAGCAGAAGGGCTACGCTCTCACAGAAAACCAGCGTAAAATAGCAGTTTAACACTGCTTTATTTCGTATGGTGAGTGTAGAGAACCGAAGACCCCTTTTACTAGAAAAGAAGCATTCCATCTTAGTCCTCACGGCTGACAAAGCATCTATATTTTGTTTCGCAAACTAGGATAGATGTAGATGTCTATGGGCCACCACTTACCATCATGTGTACTTTGTGCTCGCTTGTTCCCCTTACCATTTAAAAAAATTGGAGGAAGCACCAACGTGCGAAACAACTTCTTATGACCTTGAAATATTAAATATTCCTCAGATATGTATAATTCTTTACGATGTCTTTTAATAGAAGTCCTGAGCCTAAATCATCTGCTTTATTTTTGTTTGTGTTTAAACAGCACTATATTATATCTTGACGTGACGTAGGCACGTTTCAACTTTTTTTTTATGACCGGGCGATGTGTTGGCCAAATAAAATAAACCAGAATGTCATTGCATGTTCGTAAATATTAATATTAACGATATAAGCGCAAGTGAGCAAATCTAAATACTATCGCCTTTAATATGCTTGTAAAGTTGAAAAGGATCGGTTTTAGAGGAGCTCAGCTAGACTCGATGAAATTTCTTAAGGAACAGAATACAAAGTAACAAAATGATCGATCACAATAGTAATGACCTTGAAATAACCTTTGGTGTACCCCAAGGCAGTGATCCGGGCCCAACCTTATTTCTAATTCATATTAATGACCTCTGTAATTTTAAATGTGACTATTTTATGTCTTTCTCATCTTTGGAAGAAGTCTATAATACAGCAGACCTTGGTTTGAAGAAAATTGCGAGTTCGCGCCTAATAAACTTGATTAAGACAAATTATCTATGCTTTTCCACAAACAAACGGACATAACCTACAACATACATAAAATATAAAGTAAAGTAAAGTAAAATATACTTTATTGTACACCAAGGAACATATTGAAGTATTTATATATTTAAAGGGACATTGGTACAACAGGCGGCCTTATCGCTAAAACAGCGATCTCTTCCAGGCAACCTTAGGGCAGAGGATACTATTTTTAAAAGATAGCGGAAGGGGTGTATAGAATATGGTATAGAAAGATAAAGAAAGAAGAAAGAAAGAGTGAATGACGACAGGTAGTAACTTAAGGGGAAAGGTAATAAAGTTTTAATTTATTTTTAAATATACGAAGAGATTTAGATTCTTTAATATGTAAGGGGAGAGAATTCCATAGTCGTATAGCGGTAACCGTAAAAGAATTAGAATAGAAGGAAGAGGAATATCTAGGAGTACTTAGAAGGAGATTATTTTGAGATCGTAGAGGTAGAGAGTGTAAACTACTTAAATATATAAATCGGTCTTTCAAATAAGGAGTGGTCGGATTGAACAGAATGCAATAAAGAAAATGAAGAATGTGAGTATTCCTGCGAAGGCGAATCGGTAACCACTTGAGCTTATGGCGGAATTCGGATATGTGGTCATACTTTCGTAACCCAAATATAAACCTTATGCAATAATTTTGAAACCGCTCAAGTTTATTAAGTTGCTCGACTGTTACGAGCAGGTCAAGATAACAAGTGTCCGCGTAGTCAAGGATCGGTAAAAGAAGAGACTGAGCCAGCGCAACTTTAGTAGGAATGGGGAAAAGAACATTGCGTAATCTTCGAAGTGAACCAACTGCGGCAAACATTCTTCTACTTATTTCACTCACTTGCGGTGAACATAAAATATAGAACTGTGATTTGCGTAACAACTGCACGTATGTTACTATAGAAAAATTAGCTAATACAAGATTTTGGGGATATCATATAGGGTTGCAACTAATAACAGATTACAAAAACTTATTTGCATCTTTTCGATAGTTGAAAAATCCTAAGAGTTCGTCTACTCCTAAAATCTAAAGCCGATCGATTATAAATGTATATATTGTATTTCAGTTTGGGGTGGTACTGCGGAAAAGAAATGCTTAGAACTGAAACGTAGCCAATGATCATTGATCAAGCTCATAGTAAATCATATTATAGATTCCTTTTTTTTATAGGATAAGGGTGACAAACGAGCACACAGTCCACCTGATGGTAAGTGGTTGCTGCGGCCCATAGACATCTACAACTATCCTTGTTTGCGAATCAAAATGCAGATGCGTTGTCACCCGTGACGATTAAGATGGAATGCCTCATTTCCAGTAAAAAGGGCCTTCGGCCACCTGCACTCACCAAGCGAAACGCAGGGGTAAACCTCTACTTCACGCTGGTATTCTGTGAGGTCGTGGTACCACCTCGGTTCGAGCCGGCCCATCCGTGCGACAGCAAAAGCTGCCGCGTGGTTCTACCACTGTTATTCCTTGATGGCTTATTAATACACAACACGCACACACGCACGAACACGCGCGCTTGCACACACACATCTTAGTTTCATATTCTAAATTTAAATTGTCGTTGAACATGAAACAAACATTTCAGGAAATATTATGTCGTATGATGGTTGTCTATGTGGTAGAACCACGCTTCAGCGTAATATACCTGCAGCCCGAATGGGGTCCGGGGGAGGACGCTTGTATAAAATACCTGTGTGTAGTAGGTAAATAAGCTTCGTATGGTGAGTGGCAAGAACTTAACATCCTTTACTGGTACCGAGGCATTCCAACTTAGACCTCAGGTCTGACAATGCTTTCAGTGTTTGGTAACCGGATAGGTGCAGGTGTCTATCGGTTACAATATATACCATTACGTGAATTGTGTGCTGGTTTGTTACTCTTACCTCATAACTAAGCTAACAAAAATTGTTTACCCATGAATACATTTATAGACACTCCATTATGAGAGCGAAAATCCTTAATCTATTTACAAAGTTGTTTTCGTCAAACGCTCTACAGTTGCCCAATTACTACATTGGTGACTTGCTGTTTTATTTAAGCAACCTAAAATATAATCAGTACGAAATATATGACTCGTTAAAAGTTCTGAGTTGTTTTTACCACGTTTTTATCAACTCGTTTCCATCTGTTTGGCTCGAATCTAATAATTCATCTTCAATTTTAATAAAAAAAAGTTGTCGTGGGAGCAGTTTACATAAATAAATTTCTCAAGGGCAAATATCCAGACCCGAAACGATTATTTGTAGGCCGTACAAATACTTGTTCCGTGTGGGATTCGAACCCACGGCCCTTAGCGCTGCAACTCATTGCTAAGCCACGGAGCCACGGAGCCGTCAGTTGATTTTACACTAACTTCCCGATGAGCTAGAGAATTTAAAATTTGAACATAGCTTAACGAAACAAACCAAAAGTAGAAGTTTTATATTTTTTGGTCCGTTTTAAAAACAAAATTTTTACCGATTGACTTGTTTAATTTTACAATCCCGTAAACAAATTTTAAAGAGATTTGAGTTACGTGCGATTAAAGTTGTTAAATGTAAATCGTTAACAACGGTCGCGTTCGTACGACATTTACGATTACGTTCATTTACGATTAGTTCGTCGGACCGACGTAACGAGCGAGAGCCGCGATTATACAAATAACGACCGTAGTATTTTGAAATTAGGGCTTCCATTAATGAGTCCACAAATCAGGACAATTTCTTAAGAATCACGGAGGATTAGTTTTATTATAATATGTCCCACAGCAATAATTGTATGAAGTCGTGGTATGAAATAGTAGTCATTATTAAGAATTATTTCTATACTACCTTTTTTTTATAGGATATGGGTGACAAACGAGCACACAGTCCACCTGATGGTAAGTGGTTGCGTGGCTCTACCACTGTTAAATATATATAGCTGTTTCTCGCGACTTTATTCGCGTGGAATTTTTATTACGATTGGATTTCATGGGTTTTAAATTTTTTGCACGAAACCCTAATTCTTTTTCTAAAATAAAAGTAGCCCAAGTTCCTCCTTATAACGTTAGCTCTCTCCCAATGAAAGTGCCGTCAAAATCGGTCCAGGCATTTCGGAGATTATCCGGAACAAACATATTTTTTTCATTAAACATAGTTTTTTTTGTTATTAATACCGTATATAACAAACAGACACTTATTAACTTAATTTGAGCCGTGGTAGCTCAAGATAGTTAGCGTTCGCTGTAAGTTTCACAGTACGCGAGCAACCCGAGTTTGATCCCCGTCGGCACCAGTGAAATTGTTAATTGCAATTTTATTTGGGCGCATTGGGGCAACGCAACGGACATTTCCTTGCCCTAAAACCCTCTTAGAAAAGAAAGGAGGCTTGTGCCCAGCAGTGGGACGTATATAGGCTGTAACTTTTATAGATAACTTAAAAACTGTGGTACCTTAAAGGGTTGGATGCACGGGCTTTTGCCACATTCGGAGCACAAATATAACGACGAGTTTTTTTTTAACCCAAACAATTTTAGAATACGCTATTGAAACTGGAGCTACCAACTGTTGGCACGAGACTTGCACTTCTATTGTTTCTTGTTAAAACATTTAAAGTGTCCTCATTCTAATTACAAGGTCTCGTAAGAGCCCGTATCGGTATTTTTTTAATGAAACGGTACGAACCATAAATCGAGCCCCTTCGGTAGCACTAAAAATTTTAATAGTTATTTCAAATACTGATTTACATAATTACTTTGTAATCTTATTACGACCGGAGTTTTAATAACAATTAAAACTTTGAAGAAAGGTTAGCGAGACGGGACAAAGTACACGAATAAACTTTTGTAAATGTACAGAGGTCTTATTTTTGATTTATTATTCTAGTTTCTAGTCTACTGTATTCTAGTCTGGCAGCATGATGCAACAGAAAAGAAACAGTCAAATAGCGACAACGAGTTTGTACTAACAAAAAATCTAACAAAATACAGAAACAAAAGCAACACCTAACCCTCAGAGCGCATTCCAAGCAGAAATATACTTAAATTTATAAAACTGTGGGTTTAAATAACCGTCTAAGCGTATTTGCATTAACCGAACTTCCAATGTTATGAATAATTAATTAACGACAGCCACTTCACACGTTATACTGCTATGACAGAGATACTTCTTATCGCCTACAGCCGCTAGCCAGTAAAGATCAGTGTTAAAATTTTCATTTAGTCTTGTTATAAATTACCTTACTATAGATATTTTTTTATATAATACTACTTTAATTTACTACCAGCCCCGTACCTATTTTTTTAAAGGATAAGGGTGAAGAATGAGCAGAAAGTCCACCTGATAATAAGTGGTTGCTGTGGCACATAGACATCTACATCTATCCTCGATTACGAATCAAAATGCAGATGCGTTGTCGCTGCGAGGACTAAGATGCTTTGTTTCCAGTAAAAAGGGTCTCCGGTTCTCTACATTCACCATAGGAAACACACGAGCGTTAACTTGCTATTTTACGCTGGTATTTTGTGAGGGCGTGGTCCTTCCCCGGTCGAGCCAACCCATTCGTGCTACAACTATACCAGTAATATAGCTGCAGCATGACTAATACGTATAACATTTACTATACTATTTCTGCCGCCTGCCCAATAGTATAGTAAATGTTATACGTATTAGAGTAAAAGAGTAAAAGTAATACTATACAGAGCTAATGTGATTACAGGCATTTTAACAGTGGTAGAGCCACGCGGCAGCTTTTGCAGTCGCACGGATGGGCCGGCTCGAACCGGGGTGGTACCACGATCTCACAGAAAACCAGCGTGAAGTAGAGGTTTACCTCTGCGTTTCTCTTGGTGAGTGCAGGTGGCCGGAGGCCCTTTTTACTGGAAATGAGGCATTCCATCTTGGTCCTCACGGGTGGCGGCGCATCTACATTTTGATTTGTAATAGAGGATAGATGTACATGTCTATGGGCCGCAGCAACCACTTACCATCAGGTGGACTGTGTGCTCGTTTGTCACCCTTATCATATAAAAAAAAGGCAGTGAGGCCATTATAGTCCTGACGTGTAGCCTTCTTTGCTTGGAGTTGGTTGCAAGTGTCCATAGGCTGCAGTAGCCACCGACCATCATGTATACTGTATGTTCATCTATCACTTCAATTATATATTTTAAAAAAATACAGATTATTAGTATTCGGGCCATACCAAAAAAAAAAAAACAAAAAACAAATCGTATCGACTGCATGTTGGTATTTTTACAATACGTGGATATTACTCTGCAGGGAAAATCAAAATCTAGTATTAACATATTTTGTTTTTGGGCTTGGTCCTAACGCACATATAATGCAAGTGCCTTCATGTTAGGAAGTACATTTATAGCAATATAATATTAAATGAAACTAATTTTTACAGATTTTATCGCGTTTGATTTAACTTTTTAATTCCCGACGTTTCGGATGCTTTATAGCACCCGTGGTCACGGAGGGGGGGGGGGGGGGGGGGCTGAGGTATTTGACGTCCAGATGTCATAGTTAGCCCGGCTACCTTCAGTTTTTGAATATTAACGTCGGGAATTAAAAAGTTAAATTAAACGCGATGAAATCCGTAAAAAATTGTTTCATTTAATGTGTAGTCTTCGCGTAAATATAAGAAATATAATATTGTTAATATTGCCCTACAAAGTTGATAGCTTCTTTTAAAACTTCGATTGAAAAATAATTGTCAACGTGCTCGACCACCGCTCCGTGTTACAGATGTGCGGAGCTTGGTAGTCAGTCCACTTAAACAGTTTGCGGGAAGGTCATATTGTGTGATAATGTTTTATAATATTTAATTGTACAACGTTGTTTGTTGTTTCCTTTTTTTTTAACTACTGGATTTCTTCCTTGTTTTCCCAGTGCAAAGTTTTCTCCGAACCATTTCTGATTTATAAATGACTAACGAAGCGCCTCGGCTTCGTTCGGGCAATTTCGGGATCTCCACAACAGCACTACCCTAACGGGTACAAATATGAATCTAAGCCATCTAGGAACCCTCAAACACACAAAACTTTCATCAAAATCGGTTGCTTTGTTTAAAAGATCTAAAACGTACAGACGGCGTGAAGCGACTTTGTTTTATACTATGAAAGTTTATAAACTATATTGCATAAAATATATTCTTCTTTATTCCATATCTATAATTTGTCTATTAGAATAATTTAGACATGAAGTGAAAAAAAAATTCAAGACTTGTCCTTAAAAATAAATTAATATGGAGTCCCTACCTTAGGTATATTTATACAGATATCGGTGGCTACCGCACCGGCCGCTTACAACAAGAGCACGGCGACTCCGAAAAGTCAATCCTCTAAATATACCGCGTCCCAATTAACTGCTGCCACGGAACGTGACACCATTTTTCTGCCATCAGATTGGATACGCGTTCGCGATTGCATTTTGTCGCCGTGCTTGAGATTTTTATTCTTTTCGCCGTTCTTTTTTTCCGTGTGAATCTTAAACAGCAGTAGTTTATTAGTGATTTCTATGACTTTTTTTTTTTATAGGATAAGGGTGACAAACGAGCACACAGTCCACCTGATGGTAAGTGGTTGCTACGGCCCATAGATATCTACATCTATCCTCTATTACAATTCAAAATGTAGATGCGCTGTCACCCGTGAGGACTAAGATGGAATGCCTGATTTCCAGTAAAAAGGGCCTGTACTGTACCGAATAAAAATTTTTCGAGTATATGTTTGTATGATGTATGTATAACTATTACTGTGGCATGCGGTGTAGCCTAAACCAATTAAGAAGAATGAAAATTGAAATGAAAATTTTAGTTGGGGAAGTGACAAAGGGTATATATTATTTTTTTCTCTTTTCAGTAAGTTTTTACGCAGTCGGTTGTTTTTCAGTGATGTTGGACTTGTTATATTACAGTATGTGGCTGACGATCGCATGACCTAGGATCGATGGTACTGAGTTCGAATCGTAGCTGTGGTCAATATTTATGCGAGAACAAATGGTTCGTTTTGAGGGTTCTGTACCCAAAGGGTAACCAACGCGACCATATTACTAAGCCTCCGCTGTGCGTCCGTCCCTCCGTCTGTCTATCAGCGGACTGTATCTCACGATCGGTAATAGGTAGACAGTTGAAATTTTCACAGAATGTGTAATTCTGTTGCCGCTATTAAACACTTTATTGAAAAAATATAAATCTTTGGCTTTTAATCGTATTTACAGTAGTAAAAGAAAAAATTATAGCGTAGCTCCTATTTGGAGAACGAAAACCACCTTTGCGAAACATCAATATGTCAAACAATCAGAACATTTATATAATCAGATTAATAAAATATTGCAACAAATATATCCATTAAAAACATATGACTGTAAAAAAATATAATGCAGTGGCTTAAGACACTTAATTACGATCAAACTGAACCTTTATTACAATTTATCTTATAAGCTTATAACACATTCACTCACTGTCTTTTTTCATACATACACACACGCACACATGCACACACGTATACACACACACACACACACACACACACGCACGCGCGTGCGCGCGCACCCACGCGCGTGCTCGTATGCACACATACACACACCCTGTTTCTTTTTTGTTGAATGTAGATATTTAGTTAAGGGAGGTCGAGGACCTTCTACCACAAGTATATACTTAAAAGAAGTCCTCAAACTTATACTAATTTAAGAATATGTTGGAAACAATAAACTTTCATTTCATTTCATTTCAAACTTTCATTTCATTTCATTTCAAAGCTATAGCAACAAATAATAAAAATAAATTAAATATTAAAGTGGCCTCTCGTACTAGAAACGTGTATTACGAAGGTACGGAACGGAACCCTTCATGCGCGAGTCCGACTCGCACTTGGGCGGTTATTTAGTTGCGCGGAGACACAGCTTCCGATCTTACCGCATAAGAATTACACTCGGCTACTTTTTCTTAATAACCCCTTAGAAGTTATTCCGCTGGACATGGGTTTCTTCTGCGGAACCTGTCCACTGTCCAGTTGTAGCATTTCCCTTAAACGTCACGTTTACTGTGCAGGCGAATTGACGATTGCAGAACCAGACGTCTAGAACCATTGACGCTGTTACCCATTCCCGGTCTAAGTATTTGATCTAATCGCCATCTAGGAAAGCCTGACAATTCTCTTCATCACCACTTTCGACATCCATGAGACAAAATAGGGCGCTGCATTGTTTTACAGCCACCAAACAGCAAACGTTAAAATTATCGCGGGAAATTTCGTACGATAACAAAACTCTTATAATGGCGAACCGTTAATATATGATGTAACTAAAAATGTATGCTTTTCGCAATTTTTCCTTTATCTGTGCTATAAAACGTTAATTCGTACCAAATTTCAAGATTCCGAGTTCACGGGAAGTACCCTGTAGGTTTTGAATCCCTTGCGAATGTCGAAAATTTGCGGCATAAACGACTGTATCTTGTGATTGCGTTGGCTTAGATTTTTTCACAGCTCTAAGGGACAGTTGACTTGAGTATTTGATATGAATTTCAGCTTGACACCTCCACGCGTTCCTGAGAAAAAGGATCTTGACAGACAGACAGACGGATAACAAAGTGATCCTATAAGGTTTCCGTTTTTTCCTTCTGAGGTACGGAACCCTAAAAAAGACAAGAAAGTTCCATAACTTCAGTCAGTCAATCTTGGTGTGAAAATGGAAAACGCTTACTGTTGCCTTTATTTTATAGAGTAAAGGTGACTAATGAGCACAGACTCCACCTAATGGTAAGTAGATGCTGTGACTCGTAGACACCTGCTCCATTATAAGTGGTAAAATTAAATAATTTTATACAACCGACTGCAATATCTTTTTTTTTTTTTAGGATGGAATTACCTGAAGGTAAGTGATTGCTGTGACCCAATAGACATATAGCCACATACATCAATCCTCGATTACGAATTAACATGCAAATGCGTTGTCACCCGTGACGACAAAGATGGAATGCTTCGTTTCCAATAAAAAGGGTCTCCGGTTCTCTACACTCACCATACGAAACACAGCAACGTTAAGCTGCTATTTTACGTTGGTATTCTGTGAGACCGTGGCGCTTCACCGGTCGAGCCGATCCATTCGGGCTTTAACTATACCAGTAATATAGCTGTAGAGCCATCTACCACGTATAAGAATGTAGTTGAAGAAATGAGTACATCATCCATGTACTCGAAGTTAATTAAATACGCATTATTTAGGATAACTCAAAAACTACTGGTTAGATCTTGATCAAATTTATATAGAATTACATGAGAAGCACTAGCTTTCAAATAAAAAAACAATCATCAAAATCGGTTCACCTACAGAAAAGTTCTGAGGTAACACAAAAAAAACAATCGAATTGAGAACCTCCTCCTTTTTTGAAGTCGGTCTAAAGTCAATGTTTATGTGTGGCACCACCCACCAATTACCATATGAAACAGAGCAGTCTTATGATGTGAGAAAACAAATGTTGCCCAATTTTCTAAGAATACTTTGACTATTGCGGAGGCAAGTATTGGTTATGTCGGACTCGCACCGATAACTATTACGTTCCACCTTCGCCACATATTGGCAGGGCCATAGGAACACTTTTGTACACATCCGCCTCATGGCAGCCCCTCCTTCGGAGGAAACAATCCTACTACCAACCCTACTCTATCTCAGATAAGGCGCACCATAAAGATTACCTGTAAAAAAAACCTACTACCCCACTTCCATCGTTTGCTTTGTTTCACAATCATTTCAATATACATTTAAGACTGTATTTTTTTTTGCACACACACACATAAGCAATGTTTGTATATACACACACACCCATGGCCGTTAAAGAATGATCCAACAACGTAAAATCTGTAAAAACACTGATATTTTGTTTCCAACGCTGAATTTTCACAGTCGTATCGTTTATTTATAACTCGAGAGTTTCGTATTAAAATGTTTCCACCTGAATTCCTGGCGAGCGATCGTTAAATGATACGTGTTTCATCGTTATCTTTTAGCGTGAGTGTGAAATATTAACAGCATAGTAACAGCTGTAAGACTAAGTATAAGGCCCTTGTAGAAAGCGTATAAAGTGGCGTATTTTTGTTTTATAGAATACCCAGTCCGCCCAATGGTAAGTGGATGCTGTGATCCATAGAAATCTACATATACCTTCAATTAAGAATCAAAATGCAGATGCGTTGTCACTCGTTTCCAGTAAAAAGGCTCCAAACACAGCAGCATTATGCTGCTATTTCATGCTGGTATTCAGTGCGAGTGTTGTCCTTAACCGATCGAGCCGATCCATTCGTGCTGCAGCATGGCTCTACTACGTACATAATGAAGTTGTTGGTTGCAATTTATAAACGCACGTGCTCGGTGGTGGACGGTAAACATTTAAAGGTAACCAACATATCGGAGAAATTATATAATATGCATGTCGCTCATCTGATGTTAGGTGACTACCGTTACGCGTGACATACTATAAAACCAGGGTAAATGCAGGTCGGTTCTAGGTCTTTCATAAAGAATAAGACTATTTTCTACATACGTCACTAAGTCGTATCAGTCCGGATCGCTGGTGACAGTCGAATCAACAATGAAGTTTGTACATGGTAGAGCCATGCTGCAGCTATCTTAGTTGTATAGTTGTAGCAAGAATGGGTCGGTTCGACCGGGGAAGCACCACGCTCTCACAAAATACCAGCGTAAAATAGCAGCTTAATGCTGCTGTTTCGTACGGTGAGTATAGAGAACCGGAGACCCTTTTTACTGGAAACGAAGGATTCTACGGGTGAAAACTCATCTGCATCTTGATTCGTAATCGAGGATAGATAGTAGATGTCTATGAGCCACAGCAACCACTTACCATCAGGTGAACTATGTGCTCGCTTGTCACCTTTATTCTATATAAAAAAGAAGGAAACTAAACATTGGCGCAGTACGAGGAGCTCCCCAGTCAGTAAACCCCTTAACCCCTTGATTATAGAAGAGGCTTGTGCTCAGCAGTGGAGTTCATTAAGGCTGCGTTTGCGTTAGGAATAAATGATTCAAAGTACGACAAAAAAGACAAATTATAGCATATTATGTTATAAATATGATGAAGTAATTGAAAAATAAATAATAAATAGTCGATATGTGTCGTGGCGTATCGATAAAAGAATTCATCGTCCAATCTCGCTGTGGAGTAGCGTCAATCGTTCGATTACGAGACGTAAAGCGTAAACGATATGTGATAGCTAAATAAAGTAGCTTCTGATAATATTGAGTCATAATTATAATACATAGCCTCTTATAGTCACGTACTACTTGGGAGGGACATATATCTACAAATAGAATAGCTGCTGCTATTGTCAATGGTGACAGAATCCAATGACTCGTCAAATCTGTGAACTTATTTCCGCGTTGCTTTTATTTAAAAAAATTATCTTTATCGGTCCGTATGAGTCCACCAGTGGATATGAGCGTTTCCGGGAGTATTATTCTCACAAGACGTTTCGTACCTTTGATGCTGGTCCCGGTCGCCGGACGAATATTTTCCGTCTGAAATAAACCTAAGGTTTTCAACTAGTGATGCGACGAATACGAATACAAATATTCGTATTCGCTGAATAGTAGACATTTACCGAATATTCGTATTCGGCGAATACTGATCACGAATATTTAAAAACTAATATTTTTGTACGCAACTCTAATTACTGGCGGACTTGGATAACGCGCGTCGTTGGCGCGTAAAAAATACGTATGTTTTGGCCCTTACCTCAACTACGGGGGACTCCCAAAAATATTTTTCACTGAAACTATGTACAGTCGCTTCGGAAAGACTTTTTCAACGGCTGGAAACATCCAAACTGAAAAAAGAAATCGCCTAAAACCAGAAAATCTACAAAATTTATGCTTTTTAAATAAACATTTGCCTATTGTAAATTTTAATTATTAGAACAATAGAAAATCATCAAATAAATTACTTTTTTATTACCATGGCGAGATATTCGTATTCGTATTCGTAAAAGTAGTATTCGTTGCATCACTATTTTCAACATTAGATCTTACCACACCTATGGGACGAAATGATTTAATTGATTCACTTAAGTCCACACGACAAATGAAAAAAAATATATATAAAGAATAAAATGAGGTAGTACTACGGGCTCCCCGCTAGATGGAGTGACAACCTGGTAAGACATGCAAGATGCATGAATGCAGGTGGATCAGGTCCGTGTTTTGTGACATTTCTTAGGGGATGAGCAGCAAGTCCATAATTAAGAAGGGTTGTAATGATGATTACTAGCTAAGTCCGGTAGACTTAGACGATTCAAGCTGAACCTTAGAGGCGTATGTATTATGACACAGAAGGCCATGGTGTCACAAGCATTTTCTCCAGACACGACACAAGGAGAACACATACCAAAGTGTGTATGATATATTCGACAGACAGAATAGACACAATATGATTATGATTGGTATCTAGCACACAGCACGTACACACGCTGCAACAAGTTATGCTGATAAATGAAGTGTACACAAATAACAATTCTTAGAAGGACCTGTATTGCTATCTGTACGTATTACTTTTTTTTTTATAGGATAAGGGTGACAAACGAGCACACAGTCCACCTGATGGTAAGTGGTTGCTGCAGCCCATAGACATTTACATCTATCCTCAATTACAATTCAAAATGTAGATGCGTTGTCACCCGTGAGGACTAAGATGGAATGCCTCATTTCCAGTAAAAAGGGCCACCGGCCATCTACCTGCACTCACCAAGCGAAACGCAGAGGTAAATCTCTACTTCACGCTGGTTTTCTGTGAGGTCGTGGTACCACCCCGGTTCGAGCCGGCCCATCCGTGCGACAGCTAAAGCTGCCGCGTGGCTCTACCACTCTAATTATCTAAGAACGGCGACTCTATTCTACTTTCTAAAACTACCTTATATAGCTATTATTATTTGCCACACTAATAGTACGTTTAACGTATTACATTTAAAACCCCATTCCAACTCCCCCCCCCCCCCCCCCCCCCACGCTCCCGTAGTAGAGATATCGCTGTGGAAACGTGGAAACCCTCTTAATATTTTGAGTTGTAAAGTTAGCAAGCAGAACGAACATAAAACACTATTTTTAGTGGAAAATATAATATACATTTTGCATGCCGTAAGCGCTACAGCGCGTCGGTATGTTCTCCTAGGGCCTAAAATTAAGATTCCAACGTTTTGTCGCATGAAATCGTATCTAGCAATCATTTTTAATCTACTAGAACTGAGTTTTAACCTGTAGGTTGAATCCGGCAATCGGGTAGAGAATTCGCGAATGCTCTGCAGGGGTTCGCATTAATTATTTATTTATTAATAATACACAAAGAAATATTTCGCTAAAATAATAAAAATATCTACGCATCTATGCTGTCATTTTTAAGAAAAAAAAGAAAGTTTTAAATAGCGGGGGAGCGTATTGCAGTAATTTTCGACTTTCTTCTCTAAGAAAACCTTTGAATTCTGCTGTCCTAGATTAAAAGATAAATGAAAAGAAACAATAACACTTAGCACTCAATTTTATAGAATAAGGGTGACAAACAAACTTCATTAAAATCGATATTCATAAAAAATTAGCGCTCGAATTGACATTCTGAAATCCTTTTTTGAAATCGACTAATAAAAAACAATTTTATTATTTTAGTTATATAACATATAACATAATAGTTTATTTTATACAATAAGGGTGAAAAAGGAGCACACACTCTTGATGATAAGTGGACATTGTGGCACATAGACATCTATATCATATATGCTAGGTTAAAAATCAAAATGCAGATGCGCTGCCAGCCGTGAGGACTAAGATGGAATGTCTCATTTCCAGTAAAAAGGGTCTCCGGTTCTCTACACTCACCATACGAAACACAGCAGCGTTAAGCTGCTATTTTACGCTGGTATTCTGTGAGAGCGTGGTCCTTCCCCGGTCGAGCCGACCCATTCGTGCTACAACTATACTACTAATATAGCTGGAGCATGGCTCTACCACGTAAAATACTAAATCGAAAAACTAATTTGGAGTCTACTTCATTTATGGTTAAGCCTATGTACACCTGCAACCAACTCCAAACATAAAATACATCATCTGATGTGGAATAAAGCCTCAAACCCTGTTCTCATACTCGCTCTTTCACCATTCAAACCGCAAAACCACAGCGGGTATAGTTCTGAATGACAGCACTTAGCAAGAGGATGATTTGCAACACCCATGCGGTCTTCTGGGCAGAAGAGAAGCCTTTTAGATTTTTTAATTTAATTCAATATAGTAAATTATGTTAGGCAAAGGCCTATATATATATATATATATATATATATATATATATATATTTTTTTTTTTTTTTTTTTTTTTGTTAAACGTTACCCCATTCGTGCTACAACCACAATATAGCTGTACTATGGCTCTACCACGTATAGGCTCTCTGTTTTCCTCAATGAGTAGAGGAAGACTAACCAATTCACCGTAAGCTATTTCCAAATTTTCTCTGTTATGTTATTTATTTTTGGCCCATTGTATGATAAGCCGGTGGACTGTCTACAGTATTTGTCTTCTAAGCTCAGGTACTCATGTAGGTCAGGCATGTTCATTGACTTATGGCGGCGCTGTCGCCGCGCCACAAGCGAAATACATCGAACCCTAAATCACGCTATCAAAGTTCCGAAATAAAAGCAGTATATATATAGAATAGCTCCGAACTACCATTCGCCCCTTTTCCCTAAAGAGGGTCGCTTCCGTTTCGCCAGAAAGGTCATACAGACCAATGCCAGTCTCACAGGTGGTGTTTAGTGGGTAGGCACTTAGGTTTCGCAGTGAGTCCCACATAACCACGCCAGTCGGCTGTCGTGGTATGCGTAGTGCATTCACCACTTCCCTCCCCCGCTTTCCGGAGGGAAGCCCTTTTCATTGCTTCTGGGTGCAAAAAAACTACCACTCGGAGCGCTGGCCGCTGCCCGGCGGCTCTTTGCCCGGCGTGAGATTTCTTTTCCTTCCACGGCTACAGACTTATTGCAATATTTGTCGCTCTTTCTAAGCGATATCATTATTACCACAGACAACTGGAATGTCACCACTAGTAAAAGGTGTATACAATTGCAGTATATTTAAGGATAACATTCCAATTCTCGGAAATGGTCCCATTACCGTCAATATATTATGACACAATATGCAAAGAATTTCCTCATTTGGCTCGTAAATACTCCCTTTGTGTTCCAGTCATTTATGTGTGTGCCTCGTTACGGGAACGAATCGGTGCGCGAAACACGACGCGGACTATCTTTAAACACACTGCCTGTTTAATTTTGGCACCGGCGCCGCGTTTGAAGTAGGACTGGCTCCATGGCTCCAATGTTTGGAGATGTTTGTCCTTCACCTGATCTTTGTGAAACATGCAAGATTATGCAACGGTTTTCAGAGGAAATTACATTACTAACCCATTTCTAAGCTGATCGATGATAACAAGCGGTAAAATAAAAAAAAATGTACAACCGACTTTAGTTAAAATATAATTTAAAATTAAAAATTTTGTACAGCCGACTTCAATATAAGCGACTTCAATATAGGTTATTAAAGAATAACTCAATAACCATTGGTCTGACCTTGATCAAATTCATATGGGACCACACGAGAACTATCAGCTTTCATATAAAAAAAGAATCATCGAATTCGGTTCGCCCAGTACAAAGTTATGAGGTAACACACATAAAAAAAACATACACTCGAATTGAGTACAGTCTCCTTTTTGGAAGTCGGCAGAAAATGAGAACATCATCAATATAGTACAAGCCAATTAAATACGCATTATTAAGGATAACTCAAAAACTACTGATCAGATTTTGATCAAATTTATATGGGATAATTTTTTTTTATTTTTCTGCCGACTTCCAAAAAGGAGACGGTACTCAAATGTATGTATGTTTTTATAAAATATAATTCAGGCACGGCAACATCGACCTTTTGGAATGCTATATTATATTCGTAACTAGCTGTTCGCCGCGACTTCGCCCGCGTAAAATTGCTCTGGATTTATTTACGACTTTAATTTTTTTGCGCGGAACCCTAATTCTTTTTCTAAACTAAAAACAGCCTAAGTTACTCCTTATAATATCAGCTATCTGCCAGTGAAAGTCCCGTAAAAATCTTTTTTTTTATAGTACAGGGTGTCAAACGAGCACACAGTCCACCTGATGGTAAGTGGTTGCTATGGCCCATAGACATCTACATTTATCCTCGTTTGCGAATCAAAGTGTGAGGACTAAGATGGAATGCCTCTTTTCCAGTAAAAAGTGTCTCCGGTTCTGTACACTCACAATACGAAACACAGCAGTGTTAAGCTGCTATTTGACGCTGGTATTCTGTGAGAGCGTGGTCCTTCCCCGGTCGAGCCGACCCATTCGTGCTACAACTATACTACTAATATAGCTGCAGCATGGCTCTACCACGTACAAAGCCGTGACAAACAGACGCAGCAGAACCAAAACAGACATAGCCCAGCGTATCAGAAAGCTGAAGTCGCAGTGGCCATAGTTAGACTATATTTCTAGGTATACGGTACCTACTTATAACAAAATAACAATTTTTTAAATTTTTGTTTCTCTGCCCGTCTGTCTGTCTGTTTGTTCCGGCTAATCTCCCAAACGGCTGGATCAATTTTGACCGGACTTTCACCGGTAGATAGCTGATGTTATAAGAAGTATATTAGGCTACTTTTATTTTAGAAAAAGAATTAGGGTTCCGCGCAAAAAATTAAAACCCATGAAATCCAATCGTAATAAATTTTGCGCGGTCGAAGTCGCGGGGAACAGCTAGTGCTAAATTAAATTCGAATCTCTCTAACATAAGTTTTAATTCAACTTCCAAAAAGGAGGCTTTCAATTCGACTGTATGTTGTTTTTATGTAGGTTAGGCGATATTTTCATCGACGCTGAACCAATTTTAATGACTTTTTATTAGACAGTTTATACTTTGGGGGGGTTCCATATAAATTTGGAGAAGAAATTTCACACCTAAGGGTGGAACAATAGGGGATGGAGCTTTTATGATATTTAAATTGTTGGTCGAAAAATTTAACTTTTTATAAAGAGTAAATGACGACTTAAAAAAAAAAACTAAAAACAATAAAATAATTACATACCACATACGTCGCAGATTTAATTATTTTCCTATACACTTTCTACTGACCGGACGGTGTAGCACGGAGTTGAGAAACTATTACGTGGAAATAACTTTATTCTTAGAGACAGTAAGTACCTTAATTCTTCACCGGGAATAGATTATATTCTTTAGATCACAAAGATTTATTGAAAAGAACTGCACTTATTAATGCACTATTAACTCTCACTTCGAGAATCTACGATCTGCGGAAATATCTATCTCGAAACCTATCCAAACCACTCGAAACTTGGAAGAAATACACAATAGCCAATCCACTGCTAACACTACTTAGTGAATGTACAAGATGTATTCACCAGTTATATATATTAGTAGTTCAATTAAGTCGACAGTGTCATGATTGGCAAACCAAAAATAAATGTATCCTACGTCTACTACCTACATTTTCTTACTCACACTGTTTTGAATCTAGGCATTCTACGCTGGTTAATGATACATTGATGCAAATAAAATCTAAATCTTAATTAATCTGCGATCTACTTAGCTAGATAGCTCAAGACATAGACGCGTGTTTCAAAATTTCAGAACCCGCGAACGAACAGACGGCGATACCTTCTGCACTAGTAATACCATTAATTTCAATTTTAAGAATGTTAGAAATGTCAGTAATTAAGTCGATAGTGTCATGATTGACAGACCAGAAATAAATTTATCTTACGTCTACTCTCATTTGTTTAGTCACGCTGTTCTGATTCTAGGTGTTAAATAAAGTAATAAAACGCGATCTGGAGATAGACATCCAAACACAGTTTTAAAAACCGTTAACAAACAGACTACGATACCTTTTGAAATAGTAATACTAATTTCAATTTTAAGAATCTATGTGTAAGCAATTTAAGTAAGTAAGTCGATAGTGCCAGTGATTGGCAAACCGTGCTATATCGTATACGTACGCAATGCTGCAGCTATATTAATAGTATAGTTGTAGCACGAATAGATTGGCTCGACCGGGGAAGGACCACGCTTTCACAGAATACCAGCGTAAAATAGCAACTTAATGCTGTTGTGTTTCGTATGGTGAGTGTAGAAAACCTGAGACCCTTTTTACTGGAAAAGAGGCATTCTATCTTAGTCCTCACAACTGACAACGTAACTGCATTTTAATTCGCAAACGAAGATAGATTTAGATGTCTATGGGCCACAGCAACCACTTACCATCAGGTGGTCTGTGTGCTAGTTTGACAACCTTATTCTAAAAAAAATGTATTTTATGTCTATTAACTAGATTTTCTTAGTCCCGCTGTTTTTTTTTTAGATTTTTGATTCTAGGTATTCTACGCTCGTTAGTGATACATTAATGCATATTTAGTATATATTATAATAGTGCATGTATAGTATATAAGTAATAATCGGCGATCATGAGATAGCTCAAGACAAAGTAGCTTTAAAAACATCAAAGCCCGCGAACGAACAACATTCTGCACAAGTAATACTCCTAAATTTAAATTTTAAGAATCTACTTATCAACAATTATAGTAATTAAGTCGATAGTCTCATGATTGGCGGACCAGAAATACACTTATCCCTCGTCTACGATCTTCACTTTCTTAGTCACGCTGTTTTGATTTCTGGTATTCTACGCTCGTAAACAATACTTTACTGTTTTTAATATTTTTAATCTTAATTAATGTGTGATCTAGAGATACCTTGGCAGCCCAAGAGATAGGCGCTATATAGTTATAAAATTTGAAAGCCCGCAAACAAAGAGACTTCGATACCTGCGGTACCTACTGTTAATCTATGCAAATAATCTATATATATACAAATAAATACAATTTTAGTGTCTGTTTGTAAAGTCAAAATTACAACTTTTTACTAAATGCATATGAAGGTTATAGTACTTATAATAAAAATACAATATTTAACATTTTTGTCTGTCTGTCTGTCTGTTTGTTCCGTCTGATCTCTGAAATGGCTGGACCGATTCTTACGGGACTTTCAATGGTAGATAGGCATAAGGAGTAACTTAACTTTTTATCTTACAAATAGAATTAGGGTTCTGCGCAAAACATTTACACTCCAAATAACACGCGAGCGCAGTCGCGGGGAACAGCTAGTTTCAAAATAAGAATGGTTTGAAAAGGTTTCAAAAATACGATATTTAGCGGTTCTGGTACTAGAATCGGCTACGAATTGGAATGCTGAATTCTCTGACGCCGCCAATATACGGAATTAAACATTAATCGTGTCTGCCGTGTCATCAGAGTCGAATGAAGGTAAAAGACCGAAAATTAAGGATCTCAAATAGCTACAATGTATTTTACGTGATAGAGCCACGCTGCAGCTATATTAGTAGTATAGTTGTAGCACGAATGGGTCGGCTCGACCGGGGAAGGACCACGCTCTCACAGAATACCAACGTAAAATAGCAGCTTAACGTTGCTGTTTCGTATGATGAGTGTAGAGAACCGGAGACCCTTTTTACTGGAAACGAGGCATTCTAGTTTAGTCCTTAGGGGTGACAACGCCTCTGTATTTTGATTCGTAATCGAGGATAGGTGGAATGTGTGCTCGTTTGTCACACTTATCATATAAAAAAAGAATTGTTAAAATAGATAGATGCAGTATCAGAGACACCAAATTCAATTTTAAACGTTATAATAGTACTTTTATTTTATATTAAAAGCTTGGATTAGTATAAGTAATAATAAATTTCGTGTATCCAAATTATAAATTCAAAAGAGTGGTCCCCTAAAATCGAGTGATTGCTGGAAATTGTTGTTTCGTTTAAATTAATTAGAGTTATTCGGAGAGTAACTTTCAAGCTGAATTGTGGTGTGAACAAAGCAAAAGCGGGAGCGGAAGAGAACGCGTTGGTTAAAGAGCATATCGTAACATTTATATAATATTTTTTTTATTAATGGAATAAGGGTGACAAGCGAGCACACAGTCCACCTGAAGGTGACTCTACTTCATTTATCCTCGATTAAAAATCAAAATGTAAAACATTCACTACTAGAATAAATGATAAATATCAAGTTTCTTTCAATTATTAACTACTATACGTTACATCAATGCCGGTAAGTTGTTGGGCCCAATATGCTCGAAGGACAAACTGACATACTAGGTAAGTCCAACTTCGACCGAGAGGTTAATCAACGGATTCAACTCAGCTGGGCAGCGTTCGGGGAGTTACAATACATCTTCTCGTCACGTATATACCTCAAAACTTGAAATCAAGATTATCCAGTTAGTATTGCCAATGATGATATATGGATCTGAAATGTGATCCTTTTTTGCTAACCCTATGAGGAAGCTCAAGTTCGCTGATCGAGCTACGGAGAGGGATGTGCTTGGAGCTGCTTTGCGTGATAGACTTAGAAATGAGGATATCCACAGTAGAGCCAGTGTAAATGACAGCCAGAAAGATCAGCAAGATGTATGGTGGGATAAAGGGCCACCCATATACCTCGAAGAACCGCCAACCAACGGGAAAGAGAGTTTCTCAAGTAGAAGCTGCTACTTGAGAAACTCTCTTTCTTGTATTGGTAAGTGAAGTGTACGGCAGTCGCTTAATAGATGGAGTGACGATCTGGTATGCAGGAAATTGAAGGATGGAAATAGCTCAGGACCGTGCTTTGTTCAGCTGTAGACTTGTGAAGGATTGTAATGACGATGATGATGACGATTATGGTGGTGATTATGATGAATTTTATAATATGAATACTAAATTTTATATTTAAATATAACATTACTGGGTTTCTTGCAGGTTCCTTTCAGAACAAAGGTATTGTCCAAACTAGTGATGAATAAAATTGGTTTTGAATAAGAACAAAATATATTGTGTTCACTCTCTCCCACAATGAAAAAAAATTAATACTCGTGATTTTTTTAAATAAAAAATGTATATATAGATAATTCATCGTGGAATTTCAACTTCAATATTAAAGCTGAAATCGACTTTGTCAATATTTAATATCCATATATTGTAGCCTGGCTTTCATTCAAGGACTCCTAAAACGTACAGTTACAAATATTTACTGTTAATCGCTAAGCTACCCGCTTCCACCTGTCAAAAGGGTCGCTGTGTATCACGTTTCAATTTCATTTGACGTGCGCAGAATGTCGGACGTTCGCGTGCACGGTCGCGATGATTGATTCGCGCAAAAACATAGCATCGGTTCGCATAAACACTAAACGCATTGCCTACGCTTTTTCGTCACGATATTCCGACATAACCGTGGCATATTTTCATTTTTCACGCTTCGAACACTGATATTGATCACCGCCACACAAAAGTTGATGACTTATGGTGGATCTGAAACATGGTCCTACACTGCTGGCCGTATGAGAAAGCTCAAGGTCGCTCAGGGATGCTCAGGGTGTCTCTGCGTGATAGACCTAAAAATGAGGATATCCACAGTAGAATCAGAATGACCAACATAGCCCAATTAGTAAGCTGTAATGGCAATGGGCCAACCGACAACCGATGTTAAAGAAAGGTTCTCGAGTGACAGTACCGGTAGGCGAAATGTATGGCGGCCCCCCATTAGATGGAGTAACGACCTGGTAAGATATGCAGGAAGTCGAAGGATGCAGGTGACTCAGGACCGTGCTATGAGGCATTTCTTGGGGGAGGCCTATGTTCAGCAGTGGACTTATGAAGGGCTGTAATGATGATGGTGATGATGACACAAGAGATATTTTTCGGCCTATTTAAGTCCACTGCTGGATATGTGTGATGTCATCATCAGGTAGACTGTGTGCTCGTTGGTCACCTTTATTTTATTAAAAAAGATGTAAAATAATGTAGTGCCGCGTTGTTTTCTGGTAAATTTAAATCGTGTGGGAATAAACGCTGTGGAATTTCTCCAAATAATTTCGCTCCTTTGGCACACAGATTACACGCAGCTATACTCACACCTATAAATTATCTACATGACGTTTTGGATGGAATTAGAATTTTAAGTGTTGTAATGGCGTATAGTGTTCATTTATTATTTATCAAAATATTTTTTTATAGGATAAGGGTGACGAACGAGGACACAGTCCACCTGATGGTAAGTGGTTGCTGCGACCCATAGATATCTACATCTATCCTCTATAACATATGAAAATGCAGATGCGTTGTCACCTGTGAGGACTAAGATAGAATGCCTCATATCCAGTATAAAGGGTCTCCGGTTCTCTACACTCACCATACGAAACAGCAGCGTTAAGCTGCTATTTTACGCTGGTATTCTGTGAGAGCGTGGTCCTACCCCGGTCGAGCCGAGCCATTCGTGCTACAACTATACTACTAATCAAGACATAATATGGATAATAAAATCTTTAAAAAACAAAAAAAGTTTTGGTTATGATGGCATTTCAACGCAAGTTATTAAATCTGTTTGTAACAGCATATCTGGGCCCCTTAGTCATATTATTAATGTAAGCATATTAGCGGGAATGTTTCCCGAAAGACTGAAAACGGTTATAGTAAAACCACTTTATAAAAAAAACAATAAAGAAGAAATGTCTAACTACCGACCGATTGCTTTGCTTCCAGTTTTTTCTAAAGTAATGGAAAAAGTTATTTACGAATCCATTTACGCATTTTTGGCTAAATTTAATATACTCTGCGATGAACAAAATGGGTTCCGTAAAAAGAAAAACGTAAATATGGCTGTTTACGACTTATTAAAGAGGGTAATGGCTAGTGTAGATAGCAGAACTCCCATATGTGCTATTTATACAGACATGTCTAAAGCCTTTGATTATGTGAACCATGACATACTATTACAGAAACTTAACGCATACGGCATTCGAGGTAATATTCTTAACCTAATAAAATCATATCTGATAGGCCGCAAACAATGTACAGAGATTGCTAGTATATGTATTAAAGCTAAACGTGAATGCGTGAATGTTTCTTCCTATAGAGAAATAAAATTCGGCGTACCACAGGGGAGTGTCCTTGGGCCACTGTTATTTTTACTTTATATAAACGACCTCCCAAGCCAAATCCATCATCCAATGGTATTATTTGCCAACGACAGTACAGCTCTAATAAAATGCCTTAATAAAGATTCTTATGAAAGTGATATAAACACTACGATTAAAACTATAATTAACTGGCTGAATTATAATAATTTACTGATCAATATTAAAAAAACTAAAATAATGCACTTTTATCAGAAAATTCGCACTGAAGATCTAAATATAAATTACAATTGTCAAATAATTGAAAGAGTAGATGTCGCAAAATTTTTAGGTATTTCAATAGACAGCCAATTGACATGGAAGGCCCAAGCAGATGATGTCTGTAAGAAACTAAGTGTTTCTGCATATGCACTTTATAACCTGGCAAAAAAAGTCAGTGTCAAAACGGTGCTAGTAGCTTACCATGGCCTGGTAGTTTCCATTTTAAGATACGGTATTATATTTTGGGGCAACTGTGGCGATAGAGAAAGCATTTTCAAAGCCCAAAAGCGCTGCATAAGAGCAATCTTCAATTTAAAGATAACAGATAGTTGTGTCCCTATTTTCAAAGCCCATAAATTATTAACTTTTCCGTGTCTCTATATTTTAGAAATAGCGATATTTGTTAAAATTAATCATCATTTATTTCCTACCATAAATGAAACTAGAGTACGAGCCGTATCTATGAGAACGCAATATAAATATTTACTGTATACAGGAAGATTTCAAACAGCTTTATTAAAAAAAAGTGTTATGAGCATGGCACCTGTCATATATAACAAAATCCCAAATTTTGTAAAAAATCAACCCATTAGAATATTTAAAAAGAGTCTTACTTCTTTGTTATTGGAAAGATGCTATTACTCAGTATCGGACTTCTTAAATGATACCAATATTTAAATAACGTTGCAGTTAATTAATTGTTTATAATATGTTGTTTGTATTAATAATTTATGTGTTATGCTAACTGCAATAAAATTTCAACAATATAAATTTATGTAATAATAATAATACAATACTTTGAATTATAATAATGTAATAACTATTTATACTCATAATTATAATTTTAAATATATTTATAATTAATTACTAGTATTATATAGAAATAAATTTAATTTAATATTTGCATGCCAAAATGGTAGAATGTACGGATCTTCTATGTACTCTATCAACACCTTATTGTTATTACCTACATTCAATGCAAATAAATCATTATTCTATTCTATTCTATTCTAATATAGCTGCAGCATGGCTCTACCACGTAGTGCAAAGAATAAAATGAATATGATAATAATCGCAGAAATAAGATCTTAAACAGCTTATTACAATAATAATTATAAATTTTTAGCGAAAAGTAAAAACCAACTTTAAATTGCTAAAAAAAGAAATTATTTATTTACCACCCTTAGCGGTAGATTTTTTTCTCCAAATATTTATGGGACCACCCTTGTAGTATAACCAATTTAATAAAAAAGAATTATTAAAATCGGTTCTCAATCTGCGAAGGTATCATTTGAAATTCCTTAAACAATAGTCCAATATGAAAAATTTTCCCCCATTGGGGGCGGAATATTTTCTTCAAATTGTAATGAGGCAACTCTCGAGGTAAAGGCTATTTAATAAAAAAAGAATCATTAAAATTGGTTCACAATCTACGAAGATACATACAAAGATTTATTGAATCATCAACTTTCGAATTGAGAACCTCCTCCTTTTTGAAGTCGGTTAAAAAGTAGTTTATAATTAGTTTCAGGTTCAAAATACAGTATGTGTTCATAAATAATTTGCCTTCACCGTACTGCTCATATTGTATCTCTTCTTTACTGTTTTATTTAATCCCTCTTATCCGGCGGTCTCCTCACGTTCTTTGAAATCATCAGAAAATTTAAAATTGGAAACACCTACACATAAAAGTAATTTTCTGGACAAGTCATTTGTGGTTCTACCTTTACCTTTATCATGCATTCAAACCTTATTATCTTTTAAAAAGCTTGTAAATAATCAATATCTTATACATCCATTAAATTAGAAATATGTAAATCTGAAAGCTATATATAGATGTAGCATTCAGATTAACATATTTCGTGATATTTAATAATAGTATTTATTTTATGTATAAATAAAAATCAATTGTCCCATGTATGAAAGATCATCACTTGAGGAATAGCTCGACCGTTTTTAATGAAATTTTGTGTGTGTGCGTGTGTGTGTGTGCGTGTGTGTGTGTGTGTGTGTGTGTGTGTGTGTGTGTGTGTGTGTGTGTGTGTGTGTGTGTGTGTGTGTGTGTGTGTGTGTGTGTGTGTTTGTTTGTGTAGGTCCCATGATGGTTTAGATTCTCAACTGGACCCGGTAGGTGGCACTGTTGTAGAGATCAAGAAATCACCCGTTATAATATATATGTAATACTTGAATATATATCGCTTTAAGCAATATATAAGACCGCCAATCGTACTAGCTTTTAACATCTTTTATTTTATTTTTTCTCTTTTACTTTGTGTTTTGATGTGTGCAATAAAGCATCAAAAAATATCTAACTATATATCTATCTAAAAAAGTTTCGTGGAAAATAAGTAAACTAAAATGGAAAGGATGGACTTTGACAGCAAATGTAAAATTTCACAGACTTTCACGTCCCGGATGACAGATCTATTTCTTGAGTAAGACTATTCTTAAACCATAATTTAAATACGAACTTATTAATAAACCACCTTTATCAATAACACGGAAGTTGTTTTATTGAAGAGGGGCAAACGAGCATATGGCACACCTGAACTGCACCGTCGACACACGCACCTGTTTTTTTTTTCATAGAATAAGGATGACAAGCTCGCACACAGTCCATCTGATGGTAAGTAGATGCTGTGGCCCATAGACATCCAAATTTATCCTCAATGATTGAGATGCGCTGCCACATCCGAGGACCAAGATGGAATGCCTCGTTTCTAGTAAAAAGGGTCTCCGGTTTTCTACACTCACAGCGTAGTCCCACCCCGATCGAACTGACCAATGCGCGGTACAACCATAATACAGCTGCAGTATGGCTCTATCACGTTAAAAAGCGTGCTTTAGTAGCCTAGGCCCTAAAGTTATATCGGTCCGGAAAAACCATTAGGGACAGTAAATTCCAATATGGTCGTGTGAGGCAGTATATTCCTAGAACAACGTGCGGTGGTGGATAACTATCGATTGAGATGCTATGGCTGGAATTTAAATTTGTGGCGCAGTATAAGACGGGGAAACTTGGCGAAAGGAATTTATTTAAATTGCATAAAATATACAGTATTTTTGCAAGGCTTAGCAAAAACAATAGCTATGAACTAAAACCTATAAGATTATACGATAGTAGTCGAAAGTTGCAAGCGTTGGAGATTGACCCTGGGAATGAGGTGATCGCTACCATACTGTTTCTAAATGTTTTCATAGCAATAAAAAAAAAACTCTAACAATATTTCATAACAATGAAAAGTATAAATTACTAGCTGACCAGGCAGACGTTGTTCTGCCCTTTCCGAACGACCATTTGCTTTCCCAAAAAAAACTCCTGAAATTAGCAATAAAAAAATTGAGGGCCACTTATCGGGATAAAAACTATCTTATCTCTCAAGTTGGACCAAACTGCACACAGTCTGGAATTTTTTTTGAAATCGGTTCTATCTGATGAATACTTACAGCAACACGTGGTGGTTATACTACTAAATTGTAGCTTATATTAAACGTTTGTATTTTTAACATAGCGCCATCTATTAAATATTTACTCAATCCAGTCAACAGATATCGTCATCTGACAGAATCGTTTGGAGCTAACAGATAATTGTGACTGTCAAATAATAGACAAATAATTTTCAATAAAATAATATTATATTGCGACAACGCACGCACCCTGAGGACTGACGAGAAGATTGTGGAGCTGGAAGAAGAGATAGACAAGTTACGCTGGCATATTATAGGATTATCCGAAGTCCGAAGAGAGGGGGAGGACACGGTAATCCTCGAATCCGGCAACTTGCTCTATTACCGGGAGGGCGACCATCTGTCTTAAGGAGGTGTCGGATTTATCGTCCACAAGTCTCTCGTTAACAACGTTGTAAAGATTGAGAGTGTGTCGAGGAGGGTTGCGTACCTTATACTCAGAATCACCAAACGGTATTCGCTGAAGGTCATACAGGTTTACGCACCAACCTCGGCACACCCCGATGAGGAGGTGGAGGAAATGTATGAGGATATCTCTAGAGCCATGCATTCCTCCAAAACCCAATATACAGTGTTAATGGGAGACTTCAATGCAAAACTAGGCACAAGAGAGAACGGTGAGCTGAAAGTAGGGAAATTTGGAATAGGGCAACGGAACCCAAGGGGCCAGCAGCTGGCCGACTTCATGGAGAAAGAGGGACTCTTTATGATGAACTCTTTCTTCCAGAAGCGGCCCCACAGGAAGTGGACCTGGTCGAGCCCCGACGGTTCGGCAAAAAATGAGATTGACTTCATTATGACGACTAGACGACAACTGTTCAGTGATGTCTCAGTGATCGCGAGGGTGAAAACCGGCAGCGATCACCGAATGGTTAGAGGCACACTGAACCTAAACGTTAAGTTGGAGAGGTCTCGTCTGATGAAGTCAACGCTCCGTCCCCCTCGTGCTCTAATCCAAAGTCCCGAA
This sequence comes from Parnassius glacialis, assembly GCA_033319125.1. Classification (NCBI taxonomy): domain Eukaryota; kingdom Metazoa; phylum Arthropoda; class Insecta; order Lepidoptera; family Papilionidae; genus Parnassius; species Parnassius glacialis. Next base: position 5,815,405 of record JAVANC010000007.1, on the reverse strand, counting down.
ACCTTTCAGCTCGAGTTACAAAACCGTTTTCAGTGCCTAGAAGACTGCAATGAAGTGGACGATATGAATGACAAGCTCGTGGAAACTGTCCATGCGGTCGGAGCTAAGTTCTGCAAGACCCGCCGCAGAAGAACACAAAAACTCTCCGATCACACTCTTAATCTCATGGCTGTTAGACAGGAGATGAAGCTACATTCTTCAACAGATTTGGCAGCATACAGGCAACTGAACAGGCAGATTTCCAAATGCATGCGGCGGGACTTACGCAACTTCAATACAGCTCGTATTGAAGAAGCGATCAAGCGGAACCAAGGCTCCGAAGTCTTTGCCAGAGATCTGTCTGCCAGAAAGAGCCAACTGTCAAAGCTGAAGACCGAATGTGGCAGCATCGTTTCCGGGGCACCTGAGATTTTTAGTGAGATTGAGAAGTTCTATGGGCAGCTGTACACGTCATCGTTGGAACCGCACGCAAGTGTGAGTAACGATCCAAGAGCGAGTCTTATCCGACATTATTCCGATGATGATATAGGACGTCAGTCTGAGCGAGATTAGAATGGCTCTCCAGCACCTTAATAACGGCAAGGCCCCAGGCGAGGATGGAATTACAGCGGAGCTTCTGAAAGCGGGTGGAAAACCGGTACTTGAAGTCCTTCAGAAGCTCTTTAATTCCGTCCTCCATGGTGGCATTACACCGGAGGCGTGGAGCACAAGTGCGGTGGTCTTGTTCTTCAAGAAAGGCGACAACGCTCTCTTGAAGAATTACAGACCGATTTCCCTTCTGAGCCGCGCCTACGTGCTGTTTTCGAGAGTCATTACGAATCGTCTTGCGCGCAGACTTGACGACTTCCAGCCTCCCGAACAAGCCGGTTTCCGAAAAGGCTTTAGCACCATAGACCACATACATACCCTACGGCAAATTGTACAGAAGTCCGAGGAGTACAATTCGCCACTATGTCTGGCGTATGTGGACTATGAGAAAGCCTTTAATTCCGTCGAAATTTGGGCGGTGCTGCAGTCCCTTCAGCGGTGCCAAGTTGAATGTCGGTATATCGAAGTGTTGAAGTGCTTGTACAGTAGGGCTACGATGGCTATCCGAGTACAGAGTCCAGAGTACGAAACCTATCCAATTGCAGAGAGGTGTAAGACAGGGTGACGTCATATCCCCGAAACTCTTCACCGCTGCATTGGAAGACGTTTTCAAGCTTCTGGACTGGAAAGGATACGGTATCAACATCAATGGCGAGTACATCACTCACCTTCGATTTGCCGACGATATAGTCCTTATGGCAGAATCGCTGGAGGACCTAAGCACTATGCTCAATGACCTCAATAGTGTTTCCGAACGGATAGGTCTTAAGATGAACATGGACAAAACAAAGATCATGTTTAATGTCCATGTCACACCTATGCCGGTAGTTGTTGGGAACACTAAGCTCGAAGTTGTTGACGAGTATGTTTACCTGGGACAAATAGTCCGACTAGGTAAGTCCAACTTCGACCGAGAGGTCAATCCACGGATTCAACTCGGGTGGGCAGCGTTCGGGAAATTACGGCACATCTTCTCGTCAGGTATACCTCAAAACTTGAAAACGAGATTGTACACCCAGTGCGTGTTGCCAGTGATGACATACGGAACTGAAACGTGGTCCTTCACTGCTGGCCGGATAAGGAAGCTCAAGGTCACTCAGCGAGCTATGGAGAGGGCTATGCTCGGAGTTTCTCTGCGTGATAAACTCAGAAATGAGGATATCCGCAGTAGAACCAGAGTGACCGACATAGCCCAACGGATTAGTAAGCTGAAGTGGCAATGGGCCGGCCATATAGCTCGAAGAACCGACACCCGATGGGGAAGAAAGGTTCTCGAGTGGCAGCCTCGTACCGGCAGGCGAAGTGTAGGGCGTCCCCCCACTAGATGGAGTGACGACCTGGTAAGATATGCAGGAAGTCGATGGATGCAGGTGGCTCAGGACCGTGCTTTGTGGCATTCTTTGGGGGAGGCCTATGTTCAGCAGTGGACTTGTGAAGAGCTGTAATGATGATGATGATGATATTGCGACTATAAATTGAGATGTAAGCTATCCTATCTTTTAAGTTGGACCAAACTGCACATTGACCAAAAATTTCATTGAAATCAGTTCAGTAGTTTAGGAGTCCATCGCGGACAAACAACGTGACACGTACTTTTTATATATAAAGATAATATTGTAAATTGTGCTTTTAAAAAAGAAAAGTCAGGTTGGGTTTCTTGTTGGTTCTTCCCACGACAGAGGTTTTTTCCGAACCTCAGGTAAAAGTATAAAATTACTTTCAATAAGTATTACATGTTATGATCTATATTGAATAAAGATGATTCTATTCTCTCGTGAGATATTATATCATCAAATATGAGGAATAAATGGAATGATGATGTTTACGCGTCCGCGAAAAAATTATTATAGATTTCTTCGATTTCCTTATAGTTATATATACGATTGTCTTTTGTGGTGGTTTCTTCAATATATTTTCTTTTGCTCGAGTACTTTCAAATTTAAGTCGTGTGCCGGGGACTCGAGCCGCATCGGTTCATCTAATATCAATAGTTCATTACATAGAATCTATTCACCAGGTACCACTCCTTCTCTGGCCAGGAATAAGTGTTGGTAGTTACCACACTGTAGCTATTACTGTCGCCAAGAACCAACAGCAACACCACGGTCTGAACGGTATAGATAGGCAGTATAATTACAGGTGGAATTCCATCTTATATCCACCTAATTCCTCAGGAGTGACAACACATCTGCAACCTTCTGTATTTGGATGGGCGTTGGTGATCACATGCATATAACTCTCTAATTAAGGTGTTAATAACGCATATTTTAGCCTTTCTTCCCAATCGTACATATTTCGTTTAAAATAAGGAGATACGTATAGGAACGCGAGCGCAGTGGCTGACGGCTGGCTGAACTGACTGGCCAAATTTAAATTTTGTCCAATGATGTCAGTTGATGCAGAGAGGTCGTTTTCGGCGTACAAATTGACCCGCTCGAAAATTTGGAAAAATACTTAATAAATAATGTATACTGTCATAAAACCTATGCATAATTTTAAGAACATTTCGCTGTTTTTGTACCGTCTTTAAGTAAAATATAAAAATAAAAATCGTTTTTTGATTTTGCATTGCGCATATTTTGGGCATATCAACAGTTTGAAGTGCATATTTCGGCCTTTTTTTAGTGTATATTTGCATGCATATTCTGGCACTTTGTCAGTGCTTATAATGCGATGTCTAGTGATCACTTATCACCAGGCCGTATGCTCGTTAGCCTCCTCTTAACCCTCAACCAAAAAAAATATACTCGCATGTGTCAATGGGCTGCAGTAATCACTTACTAAGTGGGACTGTCTTTTGTTTTAAAAGAAAATGCAATGAAATTTGTTACATAAGAGCATTGAGTTACAATACCTATAGAGTCACAAACAGACAAATAAAATGTCCGCGCCAAAACTCGGCGCACGCTGCGAAGTGCGCAGAGTTTTTGTTTAGTTGTAAGGCGACCACAATCCTCGTACAACGTCCGCGATGCCAAAGTGTTCGGTGATTTCCTGCCCAAATAACAGCAGACACGTGCGAAAAAAGGATGGTGTTTCATATTTTAGGTAAGTATCATACCAAATTTACGTATTTATGTATCCACTGTGCATGTTTTCATTTAAATTTCAATAATTTTCATTTTATTAGCAAACTAAAACACTCACCGCCGACCGCGCGGCGCCGCGATAACGTTTCTCTTTCACACGTTAGACAAATATGCAAGAGTAAAAGAGAAACAAATAGTCACGCGTACGAGAGTGACTCGCAAATTATGTTCTAACGGTTCTATGGAGTGGATTGATACAATAAATATTTTTACAGATTTTAAACTTAATGTTGTTAAATGTTTTATTTTTTAGTTTTCCGTACAAAATGTAGGTCGAAAGAGTTTTATTATTTTAAAGTATAATTAAAATATGTTTTTTTTTGTTTTTAGTTTTCCTCGAAACCCCATAAGATGCTCTGAATGGACAGTTATTATAGCAAAAGCCCGAAATGAATTAAACTACAAGCCATATAAAGGGTCGGTTGTATGCTCTAATCACTTTCCTGCTTCAGACATTTATACAACAACGAAAGGTTTCAGTAGGCTTAACAAAAATGCAAAACCCATTTTACATGTAAGAACTTATTCCTTTTTAATGCTTACAATGTAATATTTTATTATAACTTTCGATTTTGTATTCTGAAAATGCGTGCATTATTCAAAAATTGCTTATTTTACGTCTTGCAGATAAATGTATGATCTATGATTTCTATTACAGCTGAATAAAAAACAACTTAGAAGTTACGATAGTTCAGATCAAGACAACACTCACGTAAACTTAGATCACGACAACAATCAGCAAACAATTAAACAAAATGAAGATAGCATTGAATTGTCTTTTGATGTAAGTTAAAAATAAATAATTGCCGTAAATAAAGTACGTATAATAAAATATAAAGGCAAAATTAATTCCTATTTATTTATTCCAGATTGATAATGAATTTGGGAACGATGAAGAAATATGCCAACAAACTAACGTTGTATGCTTGCAGGTAGTGAATTTACGTCATAAAATTGTATGATTTTAAAAAATATTTCGTTATTATCATTTTTTTATTTGCTTCAGGAGGAAAATTCAAGAAAAATCGAACAGAGCCCTTCTACGTCTATAAGTATTGGGTCTATTTTAGACACTCCCAGAAAAACTGTTATAAAGAGAAAGCTGAATTTATGCGAAAAAATGATTTTAAACAAAAACAGACAGATCAATAGACTACAAAAACAAAATAAAAGACTTATTAAAAAGAACACAACTTTAAAAAATGCCTGTTTAAAAAACTTTAAAAAGTAGGAAAGGCATTGACCAGTCGTTGTTTTCTGAATTATCTCAAAATTTAGAAGTTACCGAAATGTTCAATGCCTTATACATAAAAAATGTAAAGAAAAAGAAGAGGCCATTCAAAAAATATCCGCCTGCTGTTAGGAAATTCGCACTTACGTTCCACTTTTACTCGCCGGCAGCCTATAAGTATGTAAGGCGTCTCTATAACACATGTTTGCCTCATCCAAACACGCTATGTAACTGGTATAAGTGTTAACGCAGAACCAGGTTTTACAGTGGAATCATTTGATAGATTGAAGGAAAAATCCAACAATTCAGACAAAGAGTATATTTGCGCCCTAGTAGCAGATGAGATGTCAATAAGGCAACAGAAAATATGGACGGGGAAACGATACGAAGGACTAGTGGATATGGGTACAGGATCTGAAGAATCTGAAGTTATAGCTAGTCAAGTATACGTCATAATGTTGGTAGCTATTAACGATTCATTCAAAATTCCATTGGGCTATTTTTTTATAACAAGCTTAACAGCAGAAATGAAGGCTAACTTAATAAACATTGCACTGCGAAAATGTCATCAAGTTAAAATGAAAGTAGTTTCATTGACTTTCGATGGTTGTAAGACAAATATTGCAACAATGAAAATTTTAGGCTGCAACTTAAATAATAAGGAATCCATGAAAACCTTTTTTAAACACCCTTCCGCCGATCACAATGTAGCGGTATTCTTAGATGCATGTCATATGGTCAAACTCATGAGGAACGTGTTTGAATCTAAAAAAATTATAAAAAATGGGGAACACGAAGCCATCAAATGGAAGTACGTCACCGAGCTTCACAAATTGCAGGAGGAAAAACAGCTGCACTTATCAAATAAATTGACGCACAGACATATAGCCTTCAAGAACGAGATCATGAAGGTTAAATTAGCTACACAACTTCTAAGCCGCAGTGTAGCTAAATCTATACAATTTTGTAAAAATGACTTAGCTATAGCAACATTCGATGGATCTCATCCGACGTCAGACTTCATTATGACCATCAACAACATTTTTGACATTCTGAACACACGAAACCTACAAAATTATGGTTACAAAAAGCCTTTGAGCTTAACAAACGCTGATGAAATTCTTTCATTTATAGATCATGCCAAAGAATATCTGTTATCTCTAAATATTGACATTTTGCGAAAACGAACCATTAAAAAAAACAACGAAACAAGAACTGTGCATACCACAGAAAACGTACCGTTGTGGAAATCCCAATCAGGGACTGGAGCTCTCGGCTTGGTTATATGCCTTGAAAGCTTAAAACACTTATTTACAACACTGGTTAAGACATCAGTTTTGTCGTTTCTTTTGACATATAAAACTAGCCAAGACCATATTGAATTGTTTTTTGGTGATCTGAGAAGCCAAGGAGGCTATAACAACAACCCCAATTCTCGCCATGTAAAATCCGCTTACAAAAAAATGTTAACCCATCTGGAACTGAGTTCTAAATTTTCCGGAAATGCTATACCACTTGAAAATATTCCCATATTGAGTGGCGACAACACTCTTCACAATTTAAATAATACAACAATTGGTTATCGTCATGAAATTGAAAACGAAAATGACGATACTCAAATTATTTCAATCCATGAGTCTGAAACGTATAGTAATTGTGACATATTGTCGCAACAGCTTGACGAATCTGAATCTGAGTCCGAATACATTGATCAAATTGTGGGGTATATTTCTGGGAACGTTGTACGCCACATTTTAAAAAAGGTTAAGTGCGAAGTTTGTTGCAACTCTTTGATGGCTAAAGAAAAAATGACATTCCACAACTTGATTGATATCAAAAACATGGGAGGATTATTTTATTCGTCCAAAGGTGTGTTTAATTTATGCAAAAAAACCGAGCACACTATAAGACATTGTCAACGTTGTGGACTTAAGTTGAACCCACAAAAAATTATTTCTGCAGTTCTGAAATCATTCGTAGGTGCAATAGTTATGGAAGATCTAATTGAACATGCATTTGAATTTACAAACCATAGAACCATTTTAATGAGGGCAGTCATTGAACGGTACATAAACATTAGAATTCATTACATTGCAAAGAAATGTACTGAAAAAATTAAAAATCAAAGTAAAAGGCAACGTTACAATAAATTAACATTGTTTCAAGGTAATTAGGTTAGGTTAAGTTTTAGTTGTAAGTTATTAAAAGTAAGTAAGTAATATAACGCTTATACCTAATATTAATTTTGTTTTATTTTAAATTATCAGCGACCCGCGTGATCCCGTGTTTCCCGGTATAAAAAGTAGGTAGCATAAGTGATAATTTAGGGTATAAGCTATTTACATTTTCATCCGAATCCGTCGATCTGTTAGAGCACGAACAAAATACAAACATACACACTAAAACGTACATACCCTTCATAATATTAGTGTGACTAGCTGACTCGCCCCGACTCCACCCAGTTGAATAATATAATTATGTCCATCCTAAATTCTAAATGTCCATTCTAAAGTAGTAATTAATACTTAGCATTTTAGTACCTAATTCACAAACCTTAGTGGTTTACTAGTGCTATTAATACTATTAATTATTACACCAATTTTTTTTTCATTTACTTATCATATAAAAAATCTTATAAAATGTGTTATGATTTTTTAATATGATAAGTAAATTAAAAAGAAATTGGTGTAATAATTTTTGAAATCAGTTGTTTAGTTCTCCTAGGTACATATAAACTCACAAACTCATATTTCACAATTATTATAAACTCCTAATAATATTAGTATAAATAGCGTCTCCACTGATGCCTTGTTCCCTGCTCGTACGCAAGCCCTTGAGTGAATGATGATGACATTGCATACGAGCGACTTTGAACATTATACAAGCAGGTTAACGTCTAAATTCGAGCAAATGTCATTTTGAACTATATAATATCAAAATATATAGGTATATGGAACGGCGCTCGGACATTTTTTGAGTATTGTCAGTTAGAGATTGTGACTCTATAGGTATTGTAACTCAATGCATAAGAGCGATGAAAGAATGTCAAGGTTGCTATAGCCGCGCGTGTTTTACCAGACGGATTTGACTGGATTATAAAGGTTTCTGCCAGCGAAACCCTAAAAGGAGTGCTACGAATAAAAGTATATGTCAGTCTGTATAAACAACTAAATTCAAATAATTTAATTAAAAAATACATAAAACACAAATACAATTGAATTTTCTACCGACTTCAAAAAGGAGACGGTACTCAATTCGACTCTATGTTTTTTTTATATCTGTTACCTCATAACTTTCTACCGATTTCGATGATTCTTTGTTTATTTGAAAGCTGGTGCTTCACATTGAAGAAAAATGATCAAGGTCTGACCAGTAGTTTTTGAGTTATTAATCGTGACGCGTGAACTTAGTAATTTAAATTACTTAAAATGGCTAACTACATACCATTGAATTTGCGCGGGAGACTACCGTTACACACTAAACTATTTCCCAAAAAAAAACTTATTCTATAGTACCACGGTCCAAATCAGTCAAAACCATCAAAATTTTTTATATTCCGAAACGCGCTAAGACAAGTTTATCCATAAAAGTACTAAACCCTCCATTCATCCATCCATCCATTAAAACCTATAAAAGTCCACTGCTGCACAAAGGTCTTCCCTATAGATTGCTTCATAAAAAAATGCCATAGTTGCCACGCTTGGCAGGTATTACTTAACCGTACAAAACATAACTCTATATCATAATCCATAATCACAGTCAGCACAAACGATATATAAACCTTACTGGAATGGAATCCGCTAATTGATTTCGCACCTGGAAACACTTGGCAAAACGCCCTACGTTGAAATATAAACGAACGCACAGTCAAATGTTATAATCGTGAGTCGGGTTCAACACCCGAAATTCGGGGTACATTTTCGCTTGTGGCAACATATCGCACCTGCAGCGATGCGCCGGCGCAGCCGCAATCCAATTGACTAATAATAGACCCAGTTATGTCATTCAGTGTTACCAGGCGTCGAGATTTTTCCGGGACGCGGTGTAACATAATTACGAGCTCATAATTATCTCGTTTAAAGTAAAATTATTGTGGAATACACAATAATCTGGACATGTACTTCCTACATTTCTAGTTTACGAGGCCGGCCAGTCAGATTGGATGATGTTATAATTTCCACTTAATTTAGAAACTTTTGAAGATTCAGCTAATAGGTAATTGATGTGGAAATTACTTTATTCCTTTAAGTTTCTGATGTCGGTTCTAAATTTTTATAATTATTTAACCTTTTTCAGTGGACAAAACGATATCACAACTTCGAGGTAACAACTAAAACTTCGTCTAAATAGTTATATTAAAAATTCATCCCCTATTATTCCAACATTAAGGATGGAATTTTCCTTCAATTTTACTATATGTGGTGAAGCCATGCTAAAATAGTATCTTAATGCCGTTCACCCGTTGGTACGAGGATGCTGTGGCCCATTAACATCTACATCCATCCCCGATTAAGAATCAAAATGCAGATACGTTATCACCCGTGAGGACTAAGATAGTCTCCGGTTCTCTACACTCACCATACGAAACACAGCAGCATTAAGCTGATATTTTACGCTGGTATTCTATGAGAGCGTGGTTCTACCCCGGTCGAGCGGACCAATTCGTGTCACAACCATAAACACTCTACCACGACTCGTAAGTTAATAAGCTTATGCAATTAACATATTTCATTATATCGATAAAGTAGCGTCACTCGTGACGGAATACTAATAACGTAGGTCGCTAACGATGTGTCAAGTGGTAAAATTATTGCAATGAGTGTTGGAGTCATTTAATGTCATACACGAATATATAATTCCTAGAATATTCAACATCATTAGCCGTAAACAGATCGGCGTAGTGCGCATTTCACGTATTTTAAGATTATTTATATATATAGGAATTGTTGATGAAATATGTTCTGTATACTCACACACTCACAATCATATCCCGTGGGTGTCGTGAGAGGCGACAGGGGGAAATGAAACAGAAAATGGGTAGAAGCATTTTCCCGAAACAACTCAAGGTAATGAAAAACTGCCGTTGCCAAACCATAAGAGAATGTATATTACTAGAGCCCAATGACTTCGTCAATCTTACTTAGCGGTACCATGTAGCGACATCTATGGAAATGTATTAAATAAAGAACGATGTATTTAGCGCGTCAAATTTTCATATCGATATACATCGCAACCGCTTCCGTAGATAGATAATAGATGGCGCTAGAGTAGTCAAGTGAGCTCGGCTACGGTCCTTATTGCTTTGTAAGAGAGATAACACTATATTAAATATGGAATTATATAGAGTTATTTTTTTTAATATTATTTATTGCAAACCATACATAAATTACAGAAATTATATATATGAAAGAAATATGCAATGGGCGGTCTTATTGCTGACAGCAATTTCTTCCAGACAACCAATGAATGGACAGGATTGTACGAATATGACAAGGGCAGGGCAAATTATATATTTATATACAAAAATAAAATACATATGCATATACTGAATTATTTAATCAATTGAATGAAATCGATGTGCTACATATGAGTTATTTTAAAATAACCGGCCAAATTGGCCAGAGAAGGTTCAGAATATTGGCAAATGGTGAGGAAAAATTAATTTTAAAAAATCTCAAACATTCTGTACTTTTTATCTTTTAAATTCAAATGTGTGGTAATGCATTATTATTTGAACTGATTTTAGCACGCACACATTTTGTAAGGGTCGATCGGTAGACAAAAACGTTGTTGCCAATAAATCATATTGAATTTTGAATAATTTCAATAAAAGTAGAAGCCTTATTGACTCGTATTTTAAGAAACTGCAATGACGGTTTATCATTATTTATATATTTGAACTTTAATGTTTAAAAGTTGACTACTCTTTGAAAAATAACCCTGTATTTATATAACAGGCAGTACAAGAAAGCTAAAATCGCTTAACAAACTGTCGAGATCGCTATTCAGATATTCTCTGCGTGATAGAACCGTATCGATGATATCCGCAGCAGAACGAGTCTCAACAGGCATGATTTAATTTAAATGAAATATTTTTTTAATGTAATTCATATAAAATTGACATCATAACTAAAACTTACTTAAAATACTAACTTAAATCTAATTTAATAGTTTAACTTCGATGTGTATTTATAAAGTGTGATATGGACTAGTTCCGAAATAAATGATTACGTCGTCATTAGCAAATCTGCCCAGCCGTAGTAAAGAAGAAACAACCTATTTCTGGAAAGATTGGAAGAGTAAAGAATGCAGATTGATGGCCAAAACATTACCTTGATTTTTTTATAATTCTCACACAACATGTGGATTTACTCACATATTTCCTTTACGATCGAACACGAGTTACCAATGCTCTTAATTTTACTACTATTTATTAATTAAATTTAAGAACCGTATTAATAAACGTTACTCAACGACGAACTCAAGTGCGTAATCATTTGATACGCACTCCTTACGACATCAACATCTCAAAATCGTTGCTAATTAATAAAAACATAAAAACAGTATCTCAAAACGCTGTACTTAGGAATACTGTCCTGTGACTTGCACTCAAGTACACACACTTGAGAGTCGAGTTTCGTTTATTAATCAGTGTGACACTCGGCTGATATCGTAAACCTAAACCGCATCTTGAGATATGTTTATTAATAAGATCATAACCTCAAGATTGTACTCAAGTGCGTGTACTTGATCTGAGTAACGTTTGTTAATACGGGCCTAAGTGTGCTGGTTGGGATCGAACTATGGTGATTCGCGTAACTTAAAAAAATATAGTCCCTGGACTATCACAACTCTAGTGTAGTAAGCTTAAAGAAGATTTAAAAAAAATATCACAACAGTTCAACTAACAACAGAATCCCCCGTGACCATGTGTGCAGGAAAGCACCCGAAACGTCGGGAATTAAAAATAAGTACAATTAAACGCGATAAAATCCGTAAAAAAGTTTTATTCAATAACAACAGAATATTATAAATATTTTTTTTAAAATATTAGTAGGCGCTAACACCGTCATTTGAAACCCTTGCTCCATCCACACAACCTTGACAATAATATACTAATGTTGTGAGTTTTGCAAGCGAAATAAAACTCTCATTCATGTTTCTTAAGGTTCTTGTTCACTAACTACCTGCTATACCGAGATGTTTTCAATGTTTGATGCAATGTAAGACCACACAAAGCATCTTAAAAATTGACACGAGTACGTTGCTTTGATAAATGAGTAATTTTTGAGTGTTACTTATTATTGATATCTTCCCAACTTGAGTGCAGCAAACAAGATGAAAAGATGAAATAAAACTTACAGCAGGACCAAACTGGAGGAGGGTTGCTCACGATAGACGACAATGGAAATCTTTCGAGGAGGCCTATGCCTATGCCAATAGGCACGCCAAACTAAGATACATTTTGTAGTTTTTTTTGAAGACCTTGAAGACGCCCAGATTGTATTCGGACGGAAAGACGCCGGCAAATTATTCCACTCCTTTACTGTACTCGTACACATTACAAAAGACTTCTATTGCGTAGAATATCGTCAATAAAGGGATGAAGACCAGCCGACCGCCTGCTTGTCCGATGGTGGAAAGGAGAGGGAGGAATTAAAGGATGTAATTTGTTTGTAATTTATAAAACTAAAGTATGAAACTGAAATCAACCTGATCGTAAGTGACTACTGCTTACCACAGACACCTGCAATTAACTTCAAACAAAAAACGCTATAGATCTTTTTTCTTTTCTTTTTTTTTTTAAAAAATGATGCGTTGTCTCCTCTAAAGACTAAGGTAGAACGCATCACATCCTGTAAATGTACTGGCTCTTTATATCAGATTTCTAAAGTGGGTTCCGCGGAACCTCAGGGTTCCGTGGTAAAGTTACCAGGGTTCCGCGAAATTATTTATTTTTAGATGTTAAATAATTTCACACTGTGGTACAAAATATTATTTTAAATTTGCGCAAAATATGTGATCGGAACAACTCATTACTGATATAGATACCTACGTAGGTAATTAGCGAGAATTATGTTATAACATTTCAGTTGTATTGTCTACGATATGTACATAATCATATATACGTGGTAAAGCCATGCTGCAGCTATATTGTTCTAGCACGAATTGGTCGGCTCGACCGGGGAAGGACCACGCTCTCACAGAATACCCGTGTAAAATAGTAGCTTAACACTGCTGTTTCGTATGGTGAGTGTAGAGAACCGGAGACCCTTTTTACTGGAAAAGAGGCATTCCATCTTTGTCTTCACGGGTGACAACGCATCTGAATTTTGATTCGCAGATGAGGATAATGTAGATATCTATGGGCCACAGCAGCCGCTTACAATCGGGTGGACTGTGTGCTCGTTTGTCACCCTATCCTATAAAAAAATGTGGCGATCCATAAAATAAAAGGGATTTCGTGAGAATTCCATTACCTTAAAAGTTTGGGAACTCCTGCTAGAGCGGGAGTTTCCAAACTTTTAAGGTATAAGAGGTAAAGGTGTAAGGGTATAGATACAGAAACACAACCATAGCCTCTCCATAGCTAGCTGTGCGATCTTGAGCTTCGTCATACAGCCAGTAGTGAAGGACCTTGTCCTAAATCCATTTGTCATCACCGCCTGATAATGACTTACATCCATCCTCGAATCAGAATACAAGTGCGTTGTCACCCCCACCATCGTCGTCCTGCATGTCTCATCGGGTCGTCATTCATTATTGAGAGATCTCCACTCACGAACAAGAACCTCCATTTCGCGCAACTTGTCGGTTTTTTGAGCTACATTGGCAACCCATTGCCACTTCAGCTTACTAATATATGGAGCTATTTCGGTTACTCTGGTTCTTACCAGATACATTGCTGATTAATTATTACAATACTGTAACTCGATACATGTTTAATCCATCCGTGTATTCTTTATCTACCTACAATTGTGACTAATATTATACGTACATACAGCATTTCATTGTTTGGGAACTTGGCACACGTTCGCAAGGCATCGGTGATTCATGCGCAGCTGACTTAAAACGAGATACACTACATTTTGAATGACTGTTTCCGTTGAAAATGTTGCCTGCTTTATAAAATATCACTCAGGGATACTGAATGCAATTGATAGTAATGTCCACCGGACCAAATTTCAAAACGGAGACTAGCCACCTGAGCAGGACAGGTGTACACTCTATTCCCTCGCCCATAGTTCGATGGAACGGCAATGCGACACGACCGGTATCAGAATTAGGCGCATTCGAACCAGGGACCACATGATTAGTATTCGCGCTATAGACCACTAGAATGGAGTATACTAACGAGGCAGATGAATGTCATTGCCAATTTTACAAGGGAATTCCAACAACGCATGTAGAAAATAAATTTGGAATCACGATTTCTCTGGTACCATGACTAGAAAACGAGAAAGGGCATTGAATTGGTCATTATCGTAAGATTCTAATTATTTTTTTACATATTCGAATAAACCCTTTTAAAGTCCACCTTATGCGGAGTGGCCAATACATAAAACAATTAATTTGAAGCCAAATTCCGCTGTAAGAATAATGCCTCCCTAAATTTTCAAAGTGGAACAGAGCAATAGATACAAGAATACAGAGTATTGAAGAGGCTGCGTAAGACAATCCACGATTCCATTAAGAGTCAAAATGCAGATGCGTTGTCACCCATAAGGACTACCGCCTCGTTTCCAGTAAAAAGTGTCTCGGGTTCTCTGCACTCACCGTACGAAACACAGAAGCTATTAGCTGCTATTATACGATGAAAACGATGATGAAAAAAATGAAAGTTGTTGACGAGTATGTTTACCTGGGACAAATAGTCCGACTAGGTAAGTCCAATTTCGACCGAGAGCTCAATCGACGGATTCAACTCGGCTGGGCAGCGTTCGGGAAATTACGACATATCTTCTCGTCAGGTATATCTCAAAACTCGAAAACGAGACTGTACAAACAATGCGCGTTGCCAGTGATGACCTATGGAACTGAGACGTGGTCCTTCACTGCTGGCCGGATGAGGAAAGTCAAGGTCGCTCAGCGAGCTATGGAGAGGGCTATGCTCGAAGTTTCTCTGCGTGTTTAACTTCGAAATGAGGACATCCGCAGTAGAGAGTGACTAACAGTGTGACCGACATAGTCCAACAGATAAGTAAGCTGAAGTGGCAGTGGGCTGGCCATATAGCCCGAAGAACCGACAACCGATGGGGAGAAAAAGGTTCTCTAGTGGCGGCTTCGTACCGGCGGACAAAGTGTAGGGCGTTCCCCCACTAGATGGAGTGACGACATGGAAAGACATGCAGGAAGTCGATGGATGCAGGTGGCTCAGGATCGTGCTTTGTGGCCTTCCTTGGGGAAGGCCTATGTTCAGCAGTGGACTTGTGAAGGGCTGTAACGATATTCTGTGAGAATGTGTTTCTACCCTGGTCGGGCTGCTCATTCGTACGACTATAATATAGCCGCAACGTGGCTCTACCACGCTATAGTATAGGTAAGACGATTGTTATCAAATTAATATGCAGACATGGGCAAAAGAAGCGGCCATAACTAAGTTTATTAATAATGCAATAAACAAATAAATCGTTTGATTAGTACGCCCACCACAAACAAACAGGAAAACTTAATAAGATTTAGTTGAAATTATCCTCTTAACACTGTATTACATTATTCGATGTGTCTGTAATTAAGGATTAATACCGTTGCAACAATCAATATACAATAGTATAAATTTGAATCAATTATTGATTATTTTTAGTGTACAAAATATTTTATTAATAATTATTATTTATACGTGGTAGAGCCACGGTGTAGCTAGACTATGATTGTAGTACGAATGGATCAGCTCGACCGGGGAAGGACCACGCTCTCACAGAATACCAGCGTAAAATTGCAGCTTAATAATGCTGTGTTTCGGATGGTGAGTGTAGAGAACCGGAGACCCATTTTACTGGAAAAGAGGCATTCCATCTTAGTCCTCACGGGTGACAACGCATCTGCACTTTGATTCGCAAACGTGGATAAATGTAGATGCTCGTTTGTTACCCTATTCTATAAAAAAAGTAACTCAATATAATATATATATAGATATAACACCTATTAATTATCGTTATATATTATGCAATTTCCATTGACCCAGCAGTTTAAATAGAATGAAATTAAATTAAAACTCTTCGTATCTCATTGCCAGAAAGTTTTCTCGAATGAAAAGACGAAATAAACTACGCAGACAACTTCTTTTTAGTTAATGATACTAATGAATGAATAAAACAATGTTTTAATTAACAATTACTAGACAGAGGCATTCGTCTCTGTTCACCTTCATTTTTTAATTATTGACGCGGTACAATGGCCTGTTACTCATAACTGTACAGTTTTGTAAAATTTGTTTCGCAAAAATAAAGCCGTTATTATTGTCTTCGGAAAAATAACGCTCTAGATTCAAATTTGGAACGTTAAGTTTATGTTTGAAGGTTATGTTTGAGAACTAACGCCGATTGTTTTGTTCAGCGATAAGCATAAGTACTTATGTATTTGATCTTATGGAGCGTGTTAGGATCAAAGATCCTGAAATATAGCGGGATTCTCAGGTGAATTTTACATGTTAATTAATAATTGAAAGTATTAATTAATATAAATTAATAATAATAGCAAAAAGCTTTGTTTAATAGTTGAATTTTGAGTGGTAAATATTTCTTATGTTGATAAATGTAAAAATAATAATTATATTAAATATAAAAATAAATAAAAAATAAATCTGGGGGCACGGCAGTGTCAGTCAGCTACATTAGTAGTATAGTTGTAGCACGAATGGGTAGGCTCGTCCGAGGAAGGACCACGCTCTCACAGAATACAAGCGTAAAATAGCAGCTTAACACTGCTGTGTTTCGTATGGTGAGTGTAGAGAACCAGAGACCCTTTTTACTGGAAAAGAGACATTCCATCTTAGTCCTCACGGATGACAACGCATCTGCATTTTAAATTCTTTATTGAGGATAAATGTAGATGTCTATGGGTCACAACAATCACTTACGATCAGGTCGACTATGTGCTCGTTTGTCATCCTATCCTATAGAAAAAAAAAATGCCCCCTTTTATGTAGTGTTAATGACATACAGAATATTCAGGAATATTTCAAAGGCAAACGTTTTGGGAAAACTTTGTTGATTTAAATATCTTTTTTATTTATTAATGATACTTTGAACGTTGATAAACAATTTTAAATGCGGAAGCGAATGAATAAACCTTTTCAATTATGATCGTTTTTAAAAGAAACCTAATCCCCAGTAGCAGGGTCAGAAAGGGGCGCCCTAGACGAAGTTTTATCGACCAAATCGGCGATACATTAAAAATGGGCCAGATTAGGAGTACCTTTAACCGACGAGCGTGTATGCGGAGATATATGGATGTAAAGGAAGCGAGAAAGGTGTGTCAGGATCGCGCCAAATGGAAGTCCGTAGTCTCTCTACCCCTCTGGGTGACAGGCGTGAGTGTTTATGTTATGTATGTAATCCCCAGTAGCTCGGCGATACAAGCATAAAGAGTAATTATATATACGTACGACAAGAGTATAACCTGCTGCGGTCAATTTTTAACTCCTGATCCCATCACATAACATCATAATATCGATCCACCTTAATCCCTTGACTTCCTGTATGTCTTACCAGGTCGTCACTCCATCTAGTTGGGGGACGCCCTACACTTCGCCTGCCGGCTCCTACTGCGGATTTTTTTTTTTATAGAAGAGGGGGCAAACGAGCATGCGGCTCACCTGATGGTAAGTGCCACCGCCGCCCATGAACAACCGCAACACCAAGGGAATTGCAGATGCGTTGCCGGCCTTTTAGAAAGGTGTAATCTCTTTTCTTGAAGGTTCCTAAGTCGTATCGGTCCGGAAAATTCGCTGGTGGTAATTGATTCCACAAGGAAGTTGTGCGAGGGAGAAAACTTCTTCTAAATCGCACAGTGGTGCACCGCCAACCATCCAGATGGTATGGATGGTAACGCGAGTTTTGTCGCGATGTGCGATGGTGAAATTGAGCGGCTGGAATTAGTCCGAACAATTCCTCACAGCACTCCCCGTGATAGATGCGATAAAATACGCAAAGAGATGCAACATCTCTACGCAGTGCCAGTGTATCGAGCAGATCAGAAAGAACTCGGTCGCCTACGATTCGAACCGCTCTACGCTGGATGCGGTCAAGTGGAAGGAGCTGGCACTGGGGTGCCCCAGCCCAGAGATGAGAACAGTATTCCATGTGGAGCCGAACTTGCACTTTGTAAAGTTGCAAGCGGTGTCTTTGTTTTTAAGTCTATCATCACGCAGAGAAACGCCGAGCATAGCCCCCTCCATAGGTCGCTGAGCGACTTTGAGCTTCCTCATACGGACAGCAATGAAGGACCACGTGTCAGATGCATAGGTCATCACTGGCAACACGCACTGGTTGTACAATGTTGTTTTGAGGTATGCCTGACGAAAAGTTGTGCCGTACTTTCCGGAACGCTGCCCAGTCGAGTTGAATCCGTCGATTGACTTCTCGGTCGAAGTTGGACTTACCTAATCGGATTACTTGTCCCATGTAAATATATTCCTCAATAACTTCGAGCTTAGTGCTCTCAATAATTACCGGCATAGGTGTGACATAGACGTTAAAAATCATTTTTGTTTTGTTCATGTTCATCTTAAGACCTATCCGTTGGAAGACACTATTGAGGTTATTGAGCATAGTGCTTAGGTCCTCCAGCGATACTGCCATAAGGACTATATCGTCGGCAAATCGAAGGTGAGTGGTGTACTCGCCATTGACGTTACTACCGTATCCTGTCCAGTCCAGTAAATTGGAAACGTCTTCCAATGTAGTTTCGGGGATATAACGTCACCCTGTCTTACACCTCTCTGCAATTGGATAGGTTTCGTACTCTGGTTCTGTACTCAGATAGCAATCACAGCCTTACTGTACAAACACATCAGCACTTCGATATACCAACAGTCCACTTGGCACCGCTGAAGGGACTGCAGCGCCGGCCAAATTTCGACGGAATCACATACTTCCTCATAGTCCACATACGCAAGACAAAGTGGCAAATTGTACTTCTCGATCTTCTGTAAAATTTGCCGAAGGGTATGTATGTGGTCTAAGGTGCTAAGGCCTCTTCGGAAATCGGCTTGTTCGGGAGGCTGGAAGTCGTCGAGTTTGCGCGCGAGACGATTCGTAATGACTCGAAGACAGCACGTAGACGCGGCTCCGAAAGGAAATCGGTCTGTAGTTAAATCTTAAAACGGCATCATGAAACTTGATCTCTACATTGAAATGTTCTTATTATATCCCTAGCAATTGCATGTGGTTTCTTTTATAGGATAGGGTAACAAACGAGCACACAGTCCACCTGATGGTAAGCGGTTGCTGTGGCCCATAGACATCTACACCCGTCCTCGTTTGTGAATCAAAATGCAGATGCGTTGTCACCCGTGAGGACTAAGATGGAATGCCTCTTTTCCAGTAAAAAGGGTCTCCGGTTCTCTACACTCACCATACGAAACACAGCAGTGTTAAGCTGCTATTTTACGCTGGTATTCTGTGAGAGTGTGGTCCTTCCCCAGTCGAGCCGACCCATTCGTGCTACAACTATACTACTAATATAGTTGCACTCTACCACGTATAAGAATAGGTTTTGTTCGTGTCACTTATAATAGTTAGAGCCAATATCATTCCTTGGGTGTTATCTGTTACCGCTTCTTACTGATAAAAGCTCAAAATAATAAAAACCTGCGGTTGCCAAGCGGGGAAACTATGGAAAATATTCTCCCTATGAGGCAATGTATGGGGCAGGCCTATTGCAACGTTCAGCAGTGGACTTTTGAATGAATTGTGCAAGAAAATCAAACGTCATTTAAAAAATTGTCATTGTAATTCTATTCCACATTTGAAATACATTTTTTTATGTTAAGTAGTTGCTGCATTGACATGGACCACCGCAGCTAATTTAAAAAAAGTTTCACTTCCGAGAACTGAGACAAAATGCATTACAGCGTGTAATGATAGTTATTCTGTATCTCCCTTTTAATCACAACAAGTGAATGTACTGCTGTTTACGACAAAAATTAGTAAGCAGATGTTGTGGCCCACTTGTAATGTAGTTACTTTGTCACCCCTGGGGACTAAGATGGAATGCCCAGTTATCAGTCAAAAACCGGCCAAGTGCGAGTCGGACTCGCGCGTGAAGGGTTCCGTACCATCGTAATACAACGTAGAAACGTTGTATTACGATCGAGTTCCCTTTATTTTTTATTTATGTTTATTTTTATTATTTGGTGTTACAGAAATACACACTGAAAATTTAAACTGTCTACCTATTGCGGATCATGAGATACAGCCCGATGACAGACAGACGGACGGACAGCGGAGGCTTAGTAATAGGTTGATTACCCTTCGAGGACGGAACCCTAAAAAGGGTTTCTAATTCCCGTCACCCATTATATAATCCAACGGTAGTATTATTCTGTAATAAAAATTTGTTCTGTAATTATTCTGTAATTTTATTCAGTGAGAGCGTTGAAAATTGCAATATCGTAGTGCCGATCCATTCGTGTTGCTCCTTTAGTTAAACATGGCTCTTTTTCTATAGAATAAAGGTGACAAATGAGCACACAGTCCACCTGATGGTAAGTCGATACTGTGGCCCATAGACTTGTAATGTTAGAAAGGTTAAAGTTGGAAATTTTTATTTTGCTTTAGCTAGTTTGAAGAGCACCCCCCGCCCTCCTTCAATTGCGTGCACTATCCTCGTCACCACTACTCCCACCACAACTACACTAGAAAGACACACCACCGACGATAATATAGGTAAGAAACATTATTTTATTTTATTGAGCGGATATAGGCAAAGTAAAATTATTCCAACTTTAATATAATGGATTTACGCAAAGTAACGCCTGATTCTATTAATAAGTTTAATTAGATTGCTCCTCTGTATTAATCTTACCTCTAATACAACATATATAGATACATATTGTCGTGGAGGCTACACGTCACTACAGACTACCCTCGATTAAGAATCAAATTAAAGGCAGATGCGTCACCTGAAGATTGAGACGGAATGCTTCGTTTCTACACTAACCATACGATACTCATCGACGGTCGAAGACGACCACAGCAACTGGGCTATTTCACGCTGGTATTCTGTGAGAGCGTGGTACTGCCCCGGTGAGGCCGATCCGTTAATGCTATAATATAACTGCAGCATGACCACTGAGACGTGGTCCTTCACTGCTGGCCGTATGAGGAAGCTCAAGGTCGCTCAGCGAGCTATGCAAAGGGCTATGCTCGGAGGTTCTCTGCGCGATAAACTTAGAAATGAGGATATCCGCAGCAGAACCAGAGTGACCGACATAGCCCAACGGATTAGTAAGCTGAAGCGGCAATGGGCCGGCCATATAGCTCGAAGAACCGACAACCGATGGGGAAAAAAGGTTCTCGAGTGGCGGCCTCGTACCGGCGGACGAAGTGTAGAGCGTCCCATCACTAGATGGAGTGACGACCTGGTAAGATATGCAGGAAGTCGATGGATGCAGGTGGCTCAGGACCGTGCTTTGCGGCATTCCTTGGGGGAGGCCTATGTTCAGCAGTGGACTTGTGAAGGGCTGTAATGATGAAATGATGAGCTGCAGCATGGCTCTAAAGTACCACGTAACACGTAACGAAAATCATGTTCGGCAATGGATTTTGGGCTACAATAATGTTCATTTCGAATCTTATTATTACAAATACAAACTATCTTTGTTGTTTGGACCAATACCTACTGCCAAGTGCCAACTACGTTCCATACGGAACGTATGTATGTACGTTCCGTTCGGTACTAAATATGTCATATACTCGATATTTTCACTTTGCAACCTTGAAGCCGCCGTACCTTGAGTTAAAACAATGAATTAGTTTATAAATCCCGAACGCAAACAATATTGGCCATTATGAATGTTTACGGACCTAATTCAATGACCAATCGAGCCAATTGTGGCGCATGTTTCGGTCGCGAACTCAAGGAACTGCACTTCGATCGCATTTACATTTTATATGATTAAAAAGACGCTGCATTTCTATAAGAGCTGATGTATGCATTTTGGAGAATGGACTTGAACATCCATTTTATTTTTAATTGTTCGAAGTAGCTATCACAAAGAAGGCTACACATGTTGTCACTAGGGTTGCCAACTATTAATGGAAAAAATATAGTAATCTATGAAAGTAAGAAAAAATGTTGCGTGTTCGGGTTTTTTGCGTATCTATCTGCATGTGCAAAAAATATAGTTCAGTTATTATATACATGTTTTGTTATTGTTTGTGCAATACTATATTGTATAATAAGGTTGGCAACCCTAGTTGTCTCCCCTGAGAACTTAGTTGTTATTCATTATTAATACAAAATCTGTTTCAACTAATTAAACTTTCAACCACCTTTAACTATTTTTGTTAGAAGCTAGAGACAATCAAAATTTCTAGTATTGTTTGTTTGTTGTTGTATCAAAATTTACGAGTATATTGTTGTAGCTATCAGCAATATTTGTAAATTATCATAAAGTCGAGTCGAGTGGTCAGGACATAATCATTAAAAAAAACTTGTTATATAGATAATAATTATACCTATCCTTTAGCAAAAAATAAAAACCGACTTGAAATTGCTAAAACAGAAGTTATTTATTTAGGGTGGAATTTTTTTTTCTCCAAATTTATATGGGACCACCCTTGATGTATAAACTATTTAATAAAAAAGAAGCATCAACATTGGTTCACGATCTGCGAAGATATCGTGTAACATACATACAAAAAGAAACATTTACCCAAATTGAGAAACTCCTCCTTTTTTATGACGGTAACAAACAATAGGGTATTACATACAACTATTTTCCAAAAGTGTTTTAAATGAACCCTAGAGTGATAATGAACTACTATAATTTTTATACAATTTTTTTTAAACCGAACAGTGATATAAGAATTACTTTTAATCTATTGTTTTAAATTTTCGCGTGAAAACGAAAGCCGCCATGCTGTTCAACTCGTGACGTCACTGTCCTAGAATTTTGCCGATTTTGCAAAGGAATAAGATACTTTTGGATGTTTAATAATAAGTTATCGTCTATATTATTGTTGTGCTGTGCCTGAATGAAAAAATACGAGCATATGAATGCCGGGGAAGTTATGGATTCAAGTGCCAACTGATTTAAATATGCGAAATACTTGATTAAAACTGGAAAGAAGAGACCCGAAGGCATTGTCTACAAAATCTAAACTATACTTCTGTGAATCTAACTGTGTAACATTTATACAAAACAAAACATCATGACATGATACCTAGCATGACCTATTGCAAGCCAAATTTTGTAAATTTGTAATAGATTAGGTTAATCGCTCGTCTGTCCCGCCCTTTGTGGGGCATTTTGAGCGCCCTTGCAAGTGCAGTGCAGTGTTTTACTTAATTCGTGTTTTTTCCTATAGAATAATGACATGGTTTGTACAAAAAATATAACAGAAAGTTTTTCTCGTCTAAGCTTATATATCTATAACATTAGTGCCAAAAGCGAAGTAATAAACTCGCTTTGAATTCAAATGTCATAAAGATTATATTGCATGTTTTAGCTGGAAAATGAGATGGGAAAATTACACGCAATATAAAATTATGGATTATGTTAAACGAATTCGAATTAACAGAATAAGTGTTAGTGAACAGTGGTAGAGCCACGCGGCAGCTTTTGCTGTCGCACAGATGGGCCGGCTCGAACCGGGGTGGCACCACGACCTCACAGAAAACCAGCGTGAAGTAGAGATTTACCTCTGCGTTTCGCTTGGTGAGTGCAGGTGGCCGGAGGCCCTTTTTACTGGAAATGAGGTATTCTATCTTAGTCCTCACGGGTGACAACACATCTACATTTTGATTTGTAATAGAGGATAGATGTAGGTGTCTATGGGTCGCAGCAACCACTTACCATCAGGTGGACTGTGTGCTCGTTTGTCACCCTTATCCTATATAAAAAAAAATATAGTACATTCTGCTTTTACGATTCCGTCTTCCATGATGCCTTTTAAATAAAATTCAGAATAGAACTCAACAATCGATAATGATAACTTCAAAAATTTAGAAATAACAGCACATTAGCTAGTTCTCTTAACCAGTGACGTCACGACGGTATCTAGTATGGCGGGCAGCGTTTTGCAGATTTGAGGCACAGGTAAAAAAAATATTCTTAAAAATGAAATATAAAACTTATAATGCATTTTTATAAATATAAATCAATATTTCTCGTTTACTTTTTACAAAATCAATCATAAATATATATTTTTTGATTTTTTTTACATGGTGTAAAATTGTCATAAAAAGCTATATGAATAGATAATATTGCACAAAAATTGTTAAATAAAATTTCTCTTTTACTAAATAATTGGTCAAAGAGTAACTCTGCACCCACTTCAGTCCTCACTGAAAGATACTCAAACATTTAACAGCATTTTAACTGCTTTACTGAAACATGAACTCTCACTGTGTAGTGTAGTGCTATTTAAGAATATCCACTACCGCATATCGTCACATGGGTTTTGTAAGAGGTGACAGAGGGAATCAAATCAGGAGATGGCCAGCAGCGTCTTCTTAATAATGATTAAAAATAAAAGAACTGCGGTTGCCAACCCGCTTACCGGGTGTGGCAACTATGGCATATATCCCCCCTATGAGGTACTCTATAGGGGAGGCTTCATAATAATGTCCTCCAGACCGAATTTCAGTCACTGCGCCCATTCTCAACGGAGACTAGCCATCTGAGCAAATACAGCTGCACTCTATGTTCCCTCACTCTCATACTCTGATGGTACAGTAAACCGATACAACCAGAGAGAGATTAGGCGCAGTACCAACTGCTTTACCGGCTTTCCGAGGCACGGGGGTGATACACTACCAACTTCCTGACTCCGGGCAGCTACTGAGAATGTCTTGATGGAAAAGCTCAATAACTGATTTTTTGGCCCGACCCGGGATTCGAACCCAGGACCTCATGAACAGCAGTTGCACTACTACAACCACTAGACCAACTAGGAATTGATATATAACTTAATAATAAGAATTTAAACCAGAAAAGTTTTCATCTTTCAACAATAATTTCTCATATATTCTATGGTTGATTTCAGCCAGTTACAATTAAAATCATGATTTTTTTAAATTAAATTGATCATGTAGATCAATTTAATTTAAAAAGGGAAGTCAAATAAATCACACAGTTAATTAAAACACATTTGAAAACAGTTCTCTGCTTCATAATAGTTACTTTAAACTATGTTATCATAGAGCTTTGAAACTATCTAGGGAATGTTACAATTACTGGTGTAATGAGTTGCAACTTTATCTCACATGGCTACTTAACTCAGACTGCTTGATAACAGCCTAAATTATCCACTTAAAATAAACTTTTATAAATAGACTGTCCACTAAAAGAATGAACACTTGTCATTAACGTTTTATATTCAATATTATACTTTTTTATTTTGTCTGCCAGCTATGAATAGCCCAAATAAATGAAATGAATTATGGTTGGTAATTAAATAAGATAAATAGGTAATGAAAACAATAAGAAGTATAATATAAACATTTAATAAACACACAGAAGTGAGAAAATATTTTTTTTTTCATTTTTATAAATAAAATTTGGATTTATATTAAAATTATTGATATTAATAACACCGAGATCAACATAACAAAGTTGTATGTTGGGAGCAAATACTAAGAAAGTCGCGCTTTGAATTTCACTAATAAAATTACTGGATATAAAAATTATTATGTTAAGTAAATTACTACAATTGCTATTTTTATAAGAAATTTTAAAACAATGTTTGACGTATAATTTCAATATAGAACTATAAAATATTTTTAATAAAATATAATAAAGTTATTAATATAATATCATAGTTACACAATTTTAAACGAAAGCTTCCGAAAATAATAATTTAGGCTAAGGTAAAACAAAAATCTATTCAGGTATATTAACCCTCACCTACTGACATATTTTTATTCGTGTTGAGTCATTTGTAACTAGTATATCATCTCCCATATCGCTATTTTAAGATGCTGAAAACGCGTATAATTTTTTGTGACTGAAATATTCGCGCAAAAAAAAACCGAAATATAGTTTAAAAGTAAAGACCATACTCACGATACGGTCGACGTAACGACTTCGGAATGCAAGCAATGCATCAGATGATACAAAACTTTTTTCTTTTATTTTTTCTATCGTATATCACAAGTATTTCCGGATAAAAGACTAGTTAGGGCATGTAAATCGTACATAAGCAGTTTGGTATGTTAGTAAAGTTTAACTACACGCTAAAAATAATAGGTTCCAGTCAAAAACTTACTATTTTCCTTAAAATCACTACATAAAAATAAAATTATTCAATTATAAAACTACACACACGTTCACTAGTAGCACTACTACACGGCGAATGTCAAATTAAATTGTCAAACTTTTCATAGTTTTTTTTTGGGTTTTAGGCCTGGCATCTAGACCTTTAGGCCAAAAAAATTTCATTCGCTTTCGTCAGTGTTGCCAGGCATATCGATAGACTTACCCTGTACAACTTTTTCAATAAATGTACTATATTATTAAGTAGAATTATTTTTATTTAATGTAATATTATTACCGCATTTATAATGTAAATATTATTCATAATGTTCCCAGACATAAGAAATAATAACTATACTATATATTTGCTCACCAATTCAAAAAACAGCTGGCACTTCCTTAAAAGGCATTTTTTTTAAATAAAATGTGTCTTGTTTTTGTATTTGACAACTCTGCACGGTGAAAGATAATAGTATGTAAATTGCCTGCATCCCTTGGCAACTTTACCTGATGCCAGTGTTGTCTTTTTTCTTAATATCTTTCCTCCTACTCATCTTTTCGTTATAAAATTGTCATTGTATTTTAGGTCATCTTTTCCTAATGTACCACCCTAAACGCATTGTACTAAAAATACTGTAATAATGCCACAATTGTGTTAATTTTGTGTTTTTTTTTAATTATTTGTAAGATGATGCGACGTTTCGGGTTATTTTTTCGGAGTTTGGCTATAATTTTTGGCAAACAAACCATGATATACCACTCAGCGGTTACCGCTCTGCGTTCCTGTAAAGGAATTGTAGCAACATGCCCCTTTTTCGAGACAAACGTAGCGACCATTTTCTTTGACCGCTACGGGAACGAACCATTTTCGTTGGTTTGACCTCGTCTTTGAAGACCCAAACTGCTGACTGATGTTTTCTTTCAGGTTCGTATGAATAAATCCATGATTCGTCACCTGAAACGATACTATAAACGACATTTGACTTCCCTCCGTTGAAGCGTTGCAGAGTATTCCGGCACCAATATACACGAGCCCGCCTTTTGCACTTCGGACAAATTGTGGGGAATCCAGCGGGAAACTAGCTTTCTTACACATAGCTCATTATGTAATATCGATTGAATTGCAGTTATTCCGATACTGATAACAGCCCGAATCTGCTCGTATGTCATATGACGGTCGTCTAATATAATAATTTGCACAGCTGCGATGTTTTCAGGTGTGACCGCTGTTCTTGGTCGATCTGCAGAAGAAACAGTGCTGAGCGACACACGACCGCGTCGGAACTCGGCATACCAGCGGTATATTGTCGTTTGACTCGGTGCTTCAACATCATAAATTGAAACAAGTTCGCTGAGACATTTATCTTGAGATAAGCCGCGACGAAAATTATTATAAATCATGGCACGGAAAAGTTCACGCGTGAGCTCCATTTCTGTTAACGACATGTCAAATTTAAACCAACATAGTTTTTGTTTATAAACATTTTTTTTAATTGTTTGAATGTCATTAAGATTCTAAGAGGCCAATATTCAAATTCTAAAAAAGGTTTTATTGTAACTCAATCCGAAATATTCTATTCCCGATCATTTCAGTGTGCCCCTCCGTATTTGGCAAAATATTCAACGTACGGGCGAATACGATAACCGTCTACACATGGAACCAAATACCAAAAAATTAAACATGTTTGCTAGCAGAAAGTAGTTGTGTTAGTAGGTAGTAGTTACCTACAAACTGGACGTTACACTTGCAGCTGGATTCTATTATTAGAACGCATGTTACTATTATATGTTATGCGTAAAAAATACAAAGCGATGACAAAACGACCAAGAGCAAGGTGATGGTGGATGTTGACTGTGCATAAAAATTAAACCAAGTAAGTAATTTGTTTATTTCATTTGCAGAACGACTTCTGTATGCCACGCTAATCATATTAACGAAAATTCCACTAAAATAATAACCTAAATCTAATAAGTGTCTACATAATAAAAGTTATTATTTTTCCAGGGAATCTATGGACACAAGGTTTCAAGAAATGTTGGCGGAACCCTCTAACGAGATTGATAATTTCTGATGAATGTCTTATGCAGCTTTTAATTTTTTTTTAAAAGTCCATCCCATAATTTCTAAAAAGGATATAAATTGGAGAGCTATACCTGCAAAAGTTAGATTACCGATTACTTTACGATTCCTTTCATCAGGAGACAGTTATAGAAGCCTTCATTATACCTTCAAGATGTCAAAGCAACTAAATTCAAGAATTATAATAGAAGTGTGTGCTGCTTTATTTCAGGTCCTAAAGGATCAAATCAAGGTAAACACTATATATAATTTTCGTTCACTTTGATTATTCGTAATCAAAGTATTTTTAAGTAGGTATTAAAGATAAGCCACTGCTGAACATAGGCCTCCCCCAAGGAATGCGACAAAGCACGGTCCAAGGTCCGGTTCAGCAGTGGACTTATGAAAGGCTGTAGTGATAGTGATAGTGATTAAAGATAAAGCCGTTAAGTATTAAAGATAATATTAACTATTTTTCATTATAATTAAATCTTTTAGTATATCAGGTGTACTCTCGGAAACAGTATTCCTCGTTATAGTGTTAGACCTTTGATAAGACACTGCTATCGGTAATGTGACTGTATGATTCCCTCAAGGTATTTGCGATGGTGACGGTATATACGACACCATTCTAGAAGTAGGATTCGGTAGACTCAAAGAAATATCAATAGAGTATTTTGAATATTCAACATGATATGCAGAGGATGGAGCATCCGTTTGCGGTGAAGATGGCGTATACAAAACCATTGTTGTAGAATTTGGATGACTGTTAGCACAATTAAGAAATTCCACTTTTGTCGGAAATGCAACCTCTAGCGGAGATGCGCTATTGATTTTCGATGGTGATGGTGTATACGACACCATCCTAGAAATAGGATTCGGTAGAATCAAAGAAATACATTAGAGTATTCTGAGTATTCAACATGAGAATTGGGTTGACTGGTAGCAAATTCAAAAAATGCCACATCTGTCCTAAATGCCACCTTTGGCGAAGTTGCAACCGCTGGCGAAGATGCGATATTGATTTGGGATGGTGATGGTGTATATGATAGCATTGCTGCAGCATTCTACGGAGAAATTTTACGAGGAAGAAAACTCCTAGTAAAACGCACAATCGTGGACCGCCAAGTATCCAGATGGTGAGGATGGTATCGTGAATTTTGACCCGACGTGCGTTCGTGAAATTTGGCGGCTGGAATTAATCCGAACAATTTTTCAGGGCACTCCCCGTGGTTAATTCGATAGAAAATGCAAAGGGATGCAACATCCCTACGCAGTGTGAGTGTATCGAGCCGATCAAAAAGAACTCGGTCGTCGACGATTCGAACCGCCCTGCGCTGGATGCGGTCAAGTGGAAGGAGCAGGCACTGGGGTGCCGGGCTCAGAGATGTATTCCATGATGATGTATAACAGTATTCCATGTGAGGCCGGATTTGCGCTCTGTAACGTTGCAAAGGATGTGCCGGCATGAAATACTGTCTCGTTCTGCTGAGCATGCCAAGCTTTTTTGAGGCCAATTTGACCTTCCCTTCCAAGTGACCACGAAACTGCACACTATTCGATATGTCGACACCAAGGATTCCGATGCTAGCTGAGGCAGCAAGGGGAGTGCCTTGAAACTGAGAAGATACGATAAAGGGGTTCTTTTTAGCGGTAAATGCGCTAACTTGTGTCGTCTGGGGATTGAACTGGACTAGATTTAGTCGCCCCCAATCCGAGACTTTGTTCAGCAAAGACTCGACTTCAGACACAAGTTTATCGTGGTACTCGGCGACGTTTTCCAGAGAAATATTGGCACGGCCGGCATATAAGGCATCACCAGTGCTGTCATCTGCATATCAATGAATTTTACCAGTTTGCAACATATCGTTGATATACAAGAGAAATAGCTTTGGTGATAACACGCAGCTTTGTGGAACATCAGCGTTGATAGACTTGAAAACGACCTTAATGCTTCGATCAGCAAATAAACTGGTGATCCATTTGCACAATTTCTCGGGAAGCCCATAGGAAGGAAGCTTCGAAAGAAGCGCTTTGTGCCAGACCCAATCGAAGGCCTTCGCTATGTCCCAACTAACGGCAAATGCCTCCCCCTTGGACTTTACTGCTTCCACCCATCTATGAGTAACTTAGACCAGAAGATCACCAGCTGATCAACCCCGACGAAAACTGTACTGGCGGTCACTAATCAGCTAGTGATCCTCAAGGTACCTCATGAGCTGGCAGTTTATAATGGATTTCATTATTTTGGAGAACAAGGAGGTGATGGCGATAGGCCTGTAGTTAGACGGGTCTGAGTAGTCGCCTTCTTTAGGGATCAGGTGGACCAAAGCTGTCTTCCATGAATTCGGGACTACGCCTTGGGAGTAGGAGTACCGGAAAAGACGCGTCAAAACCGGTGCGAACTCCGGAGCACACATCTTCAGCACAACAGGTGGGACTCCATCAGGCCCACTCGACTTGCTGACGTCCAGGGAGAAGAGTGCTTTACGAACCGAGCGCTGTGTAAATCGCACATCCAGCATGGAGCACTCATACCACGGGATGGTCGGCGGTGTGTTCCCCCCGTCATCTAGGGTCGAGTTGGACGCAAAGAGAGAGAGCTTAAATGATCGGCTTTCTCCTTTGCGGCATGGGCCAGTCAGTCGTCCTCTCTGTGCAGAGATGGAAGAGATGGCTGACAGAAGTTCCCTTGGACAGTCTTGGCGAGAGACCAGAATGCATGGGTTCCCGAAGGAAGGCAAACTAACTTCTCGTCAATTCTGTCGCTTTTGAAGGACCTGGAGGCGGAATTATACTTCGTTTTAAGTGCGCTAGTGTTTACATCCCGAAACGTTGATGCGTCAGCCCAGGCGCGGTAGCACTCCTGCTTATAGCGTGATGCTATTTTACAGGAGCGACCAAACCAAAATCAAATTAGCAATCGTAAATTAGAACCGGAAAACTCAAAACGCGAAATTTTAACATTCACTGCTAATTTCTAGAGACACAGAGTTAAAATAATAGACTTCATAAAATTAAAATTACTTTATTCAATCACTTTCACTGTATGTATGTTTGCATTTAGAACCTGTGTATCATCTCTTACTACCCATTTTTCATTATAGTCTTCCATGTATATCTAAATATATATATATATATATATATATATATATATATATATATATATATATATATATATATATATATATATATAGATATATGATCTTTACTGGTATTCTATCTTAATCCAAGGGAAAGGGTAATGCAAATAACACAACTGTATTTTGTTTTTCTTCTTTAGTTTTCAGAGTTTGCCAGAAATTATGATTTAGGTTCCCATTTACCATTTCGGAGCTTACGAGGTTCTTCGTCATTAAATGAGCTTGATTTGTTATAAATAAAATAGCATAGAAACAGTAAACATTTTTATTGTAAATATTTTTGGTTTCCTCTTACACTCGCAATACACTCATGCGTTATCAAAGCACTAGAAACTCGCGACGGCGTCCTGGTAATATAATATGTTTTAATGTTCTAATTTAACAGCAACTTTTTAAAACTATACCTTTATTAGCAACGGTTTACAGACACGATATAATTTAGCAATAGTTTTACACTCATCGCGAGTTTCCCCAAATCTTGGCAGAATCGTAAAGCGGTATACCCGCGGATATACCAGTACCTACACTATAACATTTGTATGCACTTTATTTTACTGTCGTTTTCCATCTTTATTACCCCCGCCGAATTAAACATGAAATGGTGTTCAGCACATACAAAAAATAATAAAAATTTAATTTTATCGAATTACTTTTAAAACAGTAAAGATTAGAGAATGAAATCAAGGAAATCAATTTGTAGAGTAGTGGGAAACGTTGAAATATAATGAACAAAGCTAAGACTTAATATTCTGGTTATATTTCCGCAAGCGAGGTTTTAAAAAAAATAGTAATGAAATTAATTTGGTTCACAGTCTTAAATATTTTTATATTAAGAAGGAATAAACACAAATTAAGATTTCAGATTGATCAATGTAGGTAGATAAATTTGCTGTAAATACAACCGTTTTCCTTTTTAATATAAGCTGAGAGGAATTAAATATATAAATCTCATCATGAAGTTTTATTTACTTTATATGTACTGGATTCCCAACATTGATAAAATTTCAAACATCAAACAAAACGTGATATACAATTTTAAATTCAAACGTTAAATAAAGTTATGGTTAGATATATTACGTTGATTAGAATTAATTTTAGCACTAACTTTAGTGACTGCTTTAAAATTTACTAAGTATCTGTCATATCGTAACACTTATTTGAATGTTGAATGCGCTTTGTCTTTGGTCTTCATCACATTATTCTTTTCCCGATGAAGTGTTACTAGTGTAAAAATTTAAACATATTTTGGTTAGTTTATAAAAAATAATTGTAAAATGTTTACATACATTATATTAAGAGTCACAAAATAGGATAATAATTGCGAAATATTAAAAGAATAGAACGTTTAGCATGTAGCTTCTGTGAAGTCATTGCAGAAGAATATTTTTAGGGCGATTAAACGTTTGTACTAATCGCTAGTTTAAATGTTTTCTAAGTTTTTGAATTTTACTAGGTTTTCAAAAATTTGTAAGGTATTTTTAGCGTAGAAGAATATTTTTTTACCAAATATAATTACCTATATTAGTAAGTTTATCATTATTTTATTATAGTCATGTATTATTTTTTACTAATATAAGGTAAAGTGTGGATCTCAAGAGCATTAAACTATAGATATTTTCATATACTACAGAAAAATAGTGACTAATTTTAAATGTTCGATGCACGTTTATTAAAACAAACATATCAATAGTTATTAGAATAACAAATTTTAATAAGAGGCAACTTTGTAGCTGTAGTTGCATGTTTGTTTTATAAACACGCATTCATAAAAGTTCTAATTAGAATAAAAGCTAGAAGTAAGTATTTACTGGCAATTTAAAAGTTGACATGATATTAGAAAAATAGGTACTGCATTTTTGCTACTATGTGCTATTTTATTTCATAAGGCGGAGCGTAGTGCTAAATTTTAAAATAACCAAATCCAGTTTTCAATTTATTTATATGATTTAAGAACAGTAAAGAGTAAAAAAAAATGCTTTATATTTTACCTATATAATTCGAAACCATTAAATATGTTATTAAAGTAAACTATTTCTAAAGCAAACAGTTTCCACCTCCAACCCAAGCATACAATCCTTTTTCAATCCAATGTTTAATATATTAATAACATAGGTACACACGACTGCGACAATTAACATTAACATAATATAATAATTTGCCAAAGCGATATGTTTCCTTATTGTAACATCGTGTTTTATGCATCTGTATTTATTTTCCTTTAATATAATAATCGATCGTGTTATCAAATACTACGTTTAATATTCACACCTAACACACGTTATTTGCTCCGATAAACCAATAGTGATCCTAACTGTACATAAAGCTTTATTATAAAATAAAATCTAAACTTCTTTAAATACTAATACTAAGCTATGCATCAATTTGCCACTTACGTTTTATTTCGTAGCGTCGCCATTTTGTCGTACGTTATGGTTAGGTAATGGCGTCGTTAAATTCAAAGGAAAGTTTCGTTCAAGGTCCAATATTTGGAAAAATTGTTATATTGGTCTTAAATTTAATTTTTATTTTCTTTTCTTACTTTCATTTGCTGTGTACCGAAGATTTGCTTAAAATGATCGTATTGTCAGGGATTTTAATGATGATGTACTATCGATTTAGAATTCTATATGAGGCACATGTTAAGATTAAGTAGAATAAGGTAAATTTTATCGATAGTCCTGCGCTAAGCATCGCTAAATTTTATACCTACATATTTTAACACAACAGGAGACGCATAACATCGCACGCTATGGTAATAAGTAGAATATTTTTGTAATTTGCGATCGCATCTCATCGCGTCAGCTTTGAATAGAGAAATGAGTGATTTTGATTATAATATAAATTTTGGAGCCCGTAAAGCGCTAAAACCAAGATGAAGCGCCGCCCAGCTTGGTCGATAGCTCCCCAATACCACGGCCGAACATGTTGCCAACCTTAAAAGAAAAAAAAAACAAATAAAATGGGCATATTCTTTAAATAAATATAAATTTGAGTAATTTTTTTTTAACAAAAATGGCATATACCTAATTAAAAAAAAATGTTCTGTAAAACAGATGCAGGTACTAAATATTAAAAATTGTTGATATCGATGTGATATCAACAATTTTTAATATTTAGTATATAGATAACGATGAAAATATTGAACGGACTCAAGTTAATAGGTTTAAGTCCACACACTATAAATCTCGCTAAACTTCTTAGGTTTTAGCAATATCATACGGGAAACTTGCACTTAGCTTGGTTTTAGGACCATAAAGCAGTGTTAACTAGAGTATGGGGTGAGGGGTATTTTTAGGGACAGGGATAACTAATAGATTTATGTACTAGCAAAACCCGGCAGATATTGTCCTCTTTGTAAATACTAATTTTCATGGCGATCGGTTGAACAGTAAGACGACGATCAACAAAAGTAGTTATGTTGCAGCGCCATCTAGTGGTGAGTTACAATAAAGTGGGTAGCATAAAACTGCGTCAGCACTTCTTGTTAGTTTGTGCACAAAACTCATGGTGTTCGATCGAATGGTGTCGAAATCTATATAATAATCATAAACAGATATACATAACATCCACTTTTATAACCTATAATATTTTTTTTTAATATTTTGAACAATAGATTTTTATTGATGGTTATTACCTTCCCAACAACTGCCGAAACGTTGCCGAGTTTAGTATCCTCGGTAAGAGATTCTAATTTGGACTTTCCGCTTTTGGATCCCTCTTCGGAGCCACCGTCTTCACCTCCTCTGTGAACGAATGTTTATATATATATATATATAATATATTTCTTCTTCTGCATGAGCCCGGAATAGTCCACACTAGATATACTGGACTTTATGGAATGGATGGGCGTCTTCCGTTCCTAAGGAGGATGTGCCTTAATCGTCACTTTTGGCAGGCAGTCTGCACTAACAAACGCAATCGACGGCTCCGTGGCGCAGTGGCTGAGCAATGAGTTGTTGCGCTAGGGCCGCGGGTTCGAATCCCGCACGGAACAAGTGTTTGTATGGCCTACACATAATTGTTCCGGGTCTGAATGTTTGCCTTGTTGAAATTTGTGTTTGTAAACTGCCTCCACGATACAGGAGAAAATCCTAGTGTCGGGGTAACGTTTTTTAAAAAAGAAAAAAAATTAAAAATTAAAAGATATTATAAAAAAAAGACTAAAGCAAGTATCATGTTTCAGTTTCGAATGTTACGACACCCAGGTGACGATATGGGGTAGTGGACATGCTTACACCGCCGCTATATTGTTGTTCAATAAACTATATAACTAAGTAAATAAATTAAGTGCGACGTTTATACTTATAGTACAGTCAAGTCTGGCAACTTTACCAAGGGAGGACTTTGTCATCAGGAGTGTAATGGTACAAAATTGCGATTAACACGGAAAACGTAACGGTTTTGAGACATGCAATTTTTGAACGAAAATACAATAACTAATTGACATTGTTTTCGAAATGGCAACGTGAGAGTTAATTTTGCCAATTTATTTCAATGCGGCATTGTGCCGGCGAAGTAACCTCATGTTGGAAAATTGGTTCTAAACTTGTAAGTCCTTCCAAAAATGGCAATGTTGCCAGGTTTCACAAGTGTTAAAATATAGGTACTAGGTATAGTCTGCGTTTACCAATCCGACTACGTAACATGGTGATTAAAGACCACAATCAACAAATCCTTCAATCAACGCAAAATTCGATGCATTCTTAGAACGTTCTATAACTATCAATCGATTCAAGGGGATGGTAAAAAGAGAATTGGAACACTAACCCGGCATCCTGTTGGGCTAACAGAAGACTGCACGTGGTCTCTTCGGTGTGCATTCTAGCAGCAACATTCTGGTACACCTTCGAGTTGAGCTTGTCGTCGATTACGCCTTGCAGCTCAAAGTCGCTGTACATTTTCTGGAAAAGAGAAATGACACAATGTTTACTGTCCCACTGTTTATAGTCTACAAGTTTCTATTTAAATTACGTTGGATTTCAATTTTAAAATTGTCGAAATCAACTGTGTGTTGGTAGGTACATGAGAATGTCCTACTGACAACGTCGGTCACGACAGGTCACACATAAATCAGTAAGTTGTCACACATGAGAACTAAGATGAAATGCCTGGCAGCTTATCTGTCTTGCACAATTCTCCGTATCCTTCTAATGAAAACTCGGCAGTGGATGCAGTTACTTCAAAACAGGCGAGCGACAAAATAGGCGAGAGTTGAACGAGTTAAGACACACTTCAAGACAGAAAATAAACTATTAACACTTTTATCGAGGTTTACTCTCTTGCTTATGTATGTAATTCGTCGTCATCATCATTATCAGCATTATTACAGCCAGTCATAAGTTTACAGCTGAACATAGACCTATCTTAAAGAATGCCACAAAGCACGGTCCTGTACCTCACCACTAGACGGCGCTGTACAAATTGCATCATCGGCTTTCTGAATCTCTTTCCAGGTTGTTACTATCTATTAGGAGAGTGAGACCTCGGTACTATGTTATGACTATCAGACAGTATCTTCTGACTACTATCCAACCTACTTACACACTAATGGTGAGTTGCAGTGTAGCCGAAGATGGTAAAAGCTCTGGCTTTTGCCTTGAGGACAACCACATTGTGATCTAATGGAAAGGTAGATGCTCGCAAATTATTTTAATATTTTGTTGTACGCATGACGAAGGATAAAACAAACCGTTTGGTTCAAGTGTTTGGTGTGTCGATAAAAATGCGCTGGAGACTGTTACGTGTTGTTTTATGTAAAGCCAAGCCGCAGCTATATTATAGTTTTAGCAGGAATGGGTCGGCTCGACCGGGGAAGGACCACGCTCTTCCAGAATACCAATGTAAAATAGCAGCTTAATACTGCTGTGTTTATCATGGTGAGTGTAGAGAACCGGAGACACTTTTTACTGGAAACGAGGCATTCCAATTTAGTCCTCAGGGGTGACAACACATCTGCATTTAGATTATTAAACGAGGATAAATATAGATGTCTATGGACCACAGTATCCACTTAACATCAAGTGTACTCGTTTGTCACCCTTATTATATAAAAAAAGATTAGCCGAGCGTCTTGTCCGATTGTGGAAAGGAAAGGGAGGAATGTAAGCTCTGGATAGATAGAGATACTTAGTATTAAAAAAACAAGCTTACCTTCAGTATGATGGAGAGGCAGGCGACCTGCTGCGGGTGCAGCGCGGGACGCTCGGTCAGCCACGTGCTGATGAGTCCCACTTGAATGCCGTACCACTGTTCGAACAACTGCAGGATCCACAGCTCGTCTGTCACCTGCACACAAGATATACACATGCGCCAAGTGAATGCTCTACCCAATCACATGTACTCGAGATAGGTGTTACAGCTTCATCGGGCGGCAGATGTTATAAGGTGTAACTTAGGCTACTTTTCTACAGACGTCAAAAGGAGACGGTACTCAATTAGACTGCATGTTTTTTTAATGTAAGTTACCTTATAACATTTTACTGGGTGAACCGATTTCGATGATTATTTTTTTATTTGAAAGCTGGTGCTTCACATGTGGTCCCATATAAATTTGATCAAGGTCTGACCAATAGTTTTTGAGTTATTATTAATAATTTGTAGGTTGTATAAAATTTTTAATTTTTAATTACATTTTAGAAAAATAATTAGGGATCCGCGCAAGAAAATGAAAACGCATGATATCCAATCGTAATAAATTCCAAGCGGGCGAAGTCGCGGGGAACAGCTAGTATTAGATAATATTAGAGTTTCTAATTTCATTTCAATCGACTGCAACTTTAAAGAAAAATACATTATCCTTTCCTTAGAATATGGACCCTACAGATTTTTTGTTGTATTCAACTTATATATATGTATGTATATGAGAATAGCGTGGGTTAGATCCTTTATGAGTAATTACGGTTAATTCAAGTATCAAGATTTTGCATTTTCGCCAAATTTTCTTGCCTGCAATCACCAATCCGTTTACCAGGTGTAGCCATATTACTGAACCCTTCCTACTTCGTGAATGGCTCGTAATTATCTAGTACTAGAACGTTACAAAATGAATACAGAAGAGAAAATATACTGATATAATATGAGAAAGTAAATATAATTTTTCTTTACCTTTGATCTGATTTGGTCCATGGAGTTCCTCATGAAGTTAACGTAGCCCTGACCGATGTCCTTGCCGGATCCAGACACGTTCGCTATGGTCAGTATCGACCCGATCAGACTGAAATGATTGAAATTCCGAAATTGAATTTATATTTAATATTATATAGAAGGCTTTGTAGCAGCCCAATGACGTAAAAACAGACCGAACAACAGCCGCTAAGCATGAATCACGCTATCGAAGTTTTGGAATGACTTTTTTATAAGCCACACTAGTTTCTGTCACTAGTGGACTCATCTTACGTGGAGTGGAAGTGGAGTAAAAATTTGCAGTAAGCATTCATCATTCATCATCATTATAGCTAAAATCCGCTGATGAACCAGGTCCCGCCAGATAGATTGTTACAAAGCTTTGCCTGAGTCACCTACACCTACCACGAGTCTTGAGTCTGTTTCATCAGGTTGTCGCCCTATTTAGTTGGGGGGGGGGGGGGGGGGGGGGTTGCCTAACTGAGCAGGCCATATGGCATAAAAAGCCCAATAAGCAGTACTTAAGTATCCAATTATAAGTAAATAAGAATAAATGGTTTGTCAATAAGCTCGATGACTCTTCCTCTACTATAAGATCTGATTTGTTATTAAGTGGCGAAGCTTGCGAAGTCACTTATTGATTTCACGATGTCTGTCCGTCTGTCCGTCTGCCCGTCCGTCTGTCCGTCTGTCCGTCTGTCCGACGATTATCTCGAGAACGGTTTCGAAGTTTCAAATTCTGTTTTCAGTTTTTTTTTTATTATAATAAACCTAACAAGCTAACAGCATAGCAAAGTGGCGAAGCAATCAGCTTTGTAGCGGTTTCTAACGGTTGCCGTTGAGCAATCAGTTTCCAAAATAGGAGGTTCAGATGCCTGGGTGATCAGTAATCGATTGCTGAAAACAGAATTTGAAAATTCGAAACCGTTCTCGAGATAATCGTGGGAAAGACGGACAGACGGACAGACATCGTGAAATCAATAAGTGTCTTCGCAAGCTTCGCCACTTAATAATTAAAAATTATGTACAACCGACTTCAATATACATAAATTATTAAGAATAACTCAAAAACTATTGATCAGACCTTGATCAACCACATGAGATGGGACCACATGAAGCATCAGTTTTCCAATAAAAAAGAATCATCGAAATCGGTTCACCTAGTAAAAAGTTATGAGGTAACACACATACTCGTAAAAAACATACAGTCGAATTGAATACCGTTTCTTTTTTGAAGTTGGTAGAAAAGGGTCACTTGGTCTCTACACTCACCATACGAAACTCAGCAGCTTTATGCTGCTGTTTCACGTATTCTGTGAGAGCGTGATCCTTTCTCGGTTGCGCCGACCCATTTGTACTAAAACCATAATATATATAGCCGCATGACTCTACCGCGTACGATTAATTTTAAATGTCAGGTAATATGATTTTCGCCTATGTCGTGGAGGCGTATTATATACATAATATTGCGTGTTGTGAATTTTCATACCTTCCCTCATCGAACCTCGCGATCTTGGCCAGTGTCGCCTCGAGCACAGCTGAGAGACGTGTCGTCATGCCAGTGGCCATCGCTTGTAAGCAAGCCTCGATTTGAGCGTCCATCTTTGCGTGGTACTGGTACTGGAAGGAATCGTTATTATATTCTATACTCGTCCTACACAATTCGTCGTTGACGCCGCAAAGTGGCGACCTTAATTTTTCAAAAAATTACAAGAGAGCAAGCATACATTTTTTATTCCCCGATTACTAACTTTTTTTTCATCAGAAAATTTATCTTATCTTTCCATTAATTTATTATATTTATTAAATATCTAATATATTAAATACATGTTTTCTTGCTCTCCCCTAATTTTTTGAAACATTGTGGTTCGCCTCTTTGCGGCGTCAACGACGTATTGTCTATTTTGATAAGATATACCTATACTTATTAAATTATTTTTAAACGGTTTTATTCGAGTTTATCAGTAAATTATTTATTTCGTGTGTATTTATATCAAAATAAGAATAATAACCCAACAAGACACACTAATACATTAAAACTGTAAAATAAAGGATTTACTTCAAATGAAAAAAAAATTAAACAAATATGGGTAATATCTTTTAACTTATAGATCTTATTATATTTAATACGCATATTCATTGATTATATGTACTACGTACTAGAGAAGCCATTTCAAACAAAAACTGTGTCCTACTCTGTGTTCGCGCATGCGCGGTAGTAGTAGTCGCGCATGCGCGAAGACTTTAATTTGATATAAAATAAGTTATTAATATAAAATAAATATAAGAATTTAATATAAAATATCTTAATTTCATCTAAACAAACATGTTATATTTCTAAATAAAATGTAATAATAATTATTTCATGGCATTCACAAATCTTCAATTTACGCAATATTTAGTTTGTACGGATTGCACTACAGTTCAGTTGAACATAGTCAATGTTCGGAATGGCTTCTCTAGTACGTAGTACATATAACTCAATGCGCATATTATTTTCCCTCCAAAATACTTACCGCGAGTGACGGATTCATAGCCTTGGAAAACATTTTTTTAAAGAAAGAAAGACATGCAAAACATAAAAGTAATTAAAATCATAAAACAATAATAAAAGCATATTAAAATAAGAAGAAACATGTACCTATTATAATATATTTATTTAAAAAATATCTCGATAAAAATAAGAAATATTTAATGAAATTAAATTAATAATTGAAAATTTGCAAAATATCAAAGTAAAACTAAATTATACTTACTTTGCTATAGTACCAAAATTTTAAAAGAGCATAATTTTCTTAAGTTTTTTAATATTTCGTTAATATTATTCATATATTAGTAGGAGTAGTAAAATAAGGCTTACATAGAAAAACTAAGGATTTGTTAATCAATAATTGTGATTTTTTTATAGATAATTTAGTGTTGGAGCCATCGATCCTTAATAAAAAACTAGATACACAATCAGTAACAAAAAATGTCCTTATCGAATGAGCGCCAATTTTTATTTGTACGTAACTTTGTGAATACAACTTTAGAGAATGCATTTAAGGTTGAATTTACATTAATGTATATTTATTTCAAGTAGAATCACGTCAAAACAATTGGCGACTGTTTTTAGAGAACTTTTGCATGGGATTGTGTATCTAGTTTTTTATTAGTGATCGATGGTTAGAGCTCGTATAAAATGGTAACTCATTAAGGAATGAAAGTGCAGCTGCATTGTTACCTCTGAGGACTAAGATGGAATGTTTTGTTTGTAGTAAATAGGGTCTCTGGTTTTCTGTGCTTACCATACGAAAGTTAGCGGTATTATGGTGATATTAAACGCTAGTATTATGCGAGAACGTGACCCTTTCCCGGTCGAGCCGCCTACTCGAGCTGAGCCATTAGGTATACGAGTATAACTGCAACGTGGCTCTACTGCGTAGAAAATATTGATATCTTTTGAAAGTTTTCGTCAAAATCAGTTATTTGTAGGGTAATGACCTCCACACCGAATTTCAATTTTGGTGGTCGGTCTCAGCTCAACGGAGGCTAGCCATCTGTGCAGGATAGGATTGTAGTGCACGAGTGTGGGCACAAGAGAGTGTGCACCTGGTCTCTATTCCCTCACTCTCATAGTTCGATGGCAACATTTATCCATTACGAGGCATGGGAATAAAAACATTGCCAACACTCCGGGCTGCTACTGCGGATTTTTTGACAGAAATATCTAACTAATTTTGATCCAGGATTCACCACTGGGACCACACGACCACACGCCACAAGACGTGCACCACAAGAGTAACGAAGCAGTCACCATCTATCACGAATTGTACTCACAATATCGACGCCCTCCACGGCGCACAGCTTGAGCGCCTGGTTCTTCGCGTCGAGCGCCACGTTGACCATCGCGCACGTCTCCGCCGGCAGGATGTAGTCCGTCGACATGAACGTCACGCTCTTCTTCAGCCAAGACTGCGAACATATTAATATTTGTGACGATGATGATGATGTTGATGATAAAATATTTTCTGTTGTACGGCTTTATACCTCACTTAATAAGCTATGGTCTATTTGATACAAGTTTTTTTTTAACAATTAAGAGTGAAAAACAACCATGCAGTCCACCCAATGGTAAGCAGATGCTGCGGCTTCTAGACAACTATATCTATCAATTAAGAATCAAAATGTAGATGCTTTGTTAACCATGATGGATTTTAAAACTGTAAGTGTAAGTATCAAACGAAATTACAGTTTATTTAGAATGTGATAATTCCAATAAAAGGAGTTCCGGTTTTCGTC
Organism: Parnassius glacialis; assembly: GCA_033319125.1. Lineage (NCBI taxonomy): Eukaryota > Metazoa > Arthropoda > Insecta > Lepidoptera > Papilionidae > Parnassius > Parnassius glacialis. The sequence goes on along the minus strand of JAVANC010000007.1, from coordinate 5,772,468 downwards.
ACTCACCATACGAAACACAGCGGTATTATGCTACCATTTTACGTTGTGAGGGTAGTCCCTATTATACTAATAATTCATATATGTGTCAAGTGTAATATACTCAGACCGGAAATGGTTAGCATCGTTAAAGGTGGTAGAGAAAAGCTTCAACAATATTATGGTTGTAGCACGAGTGAGTCGACTCGACCGGGGTAAATAGCAGCTTAATGCTGCTATGTTTTGTATGGTGAGTGTAGAGAATCGAAATCGAACCTTTTTACTGTAAACAAGGCCTTCCATATTAGTCTTCATGGGTGAAAATGCATCTGTATTTTGATCCTCAATCGAAGATAAATGTAGATGTATATGGGCCACAGCATCTACTTATCGTCAAGTGAACTGTGTGCTCGTTTGTCACACTTATTCTACAAAAAAGGTGCGGGACTTCTGGTACGACAATTCCCAATCGGCTTGCCAAGCCTTATGAAGGCAAATCTTCCTTATAACGCTAGAGACCCATATCCAGTAGTGGACTGATACAGACTAAAGAATAGTTTACAACTTTCACATTTCTACAAATTGTCGATTCCGTTTTCAAGAGGGTTATGGAGCAAAGAGGAATCCGTCACACTAAAAGGCGGTTCCTCATCGCTATGAATTAAATTAACTTAAACCTACAAACATACTTTATACTACTAAATATTAAGTATATTGAATATATTACAGTTAATTATCAACCTGGAAAGAAGATTCGGTCCTCTGTATGCAGGTTTCCATCATGTCCGAGGCCATCAATTTCAGACGTTGCTCGAGATGTGAACGGAACTCGGGTTCCGGCCAGTGCAAGTCTCGTATGAAGCATTGCAGCGCATCCAGTTTCCAGAACAATTCCTCACTGGTTGAACAGCCATTGCTAAACATATTGTAATAAATAATAAATAATGATGCTTTCCAATTTATTAAATTACATTACATAATAAATATTATCTTGCTGTGTGATGGCGACACTGAAGGATCTTTCACCCCATTTATCAAAATTAAAGATGTTAAAAATTAGCCAAGAAGCGCGTAATAAATTAAAATGATGTATCTTACCAGTTTGAAGAGCATCTCCCGCCCTTCCTCAATTGCGTCACAGTCAAAACACCACTCTACAAGTTTTTATACGTGGTAGAGCCATGCTGCAGCTACATTAGTAGTATAGTTGTAGCACAAATGGTTATATATAATGTACTCTGTGACGAATGGGTCGGCTCGACCGGGGAAGGACCACGCTCTCACAGAATACCAGTGTAAAATGACAGCTTGATACTGCTGTGTTCCGTATGGTGAGTGAAGAGAACCGGAGACCCTTTTTACTGGAAAAGAGGCATTCCATCTTAGTCCTCACGGGTGACGACGCATCTGCATTTTGATGCTTTATTGAGGATAAATGTAGACGTCTATGGGTCACACTCACATTAACCACTTACCATCAGGTGGACTGTGCTCGTTAGTCACCCTATCCTATAAAAAAATACACTAGGAAATACACACCATCGTCTATAATACGACACGACAAGTATAGTGGTGTTGGGAATAGTATTGACGGGGATAGTGCACTCAATTGAGGGAGGTTGGGAGATGCTCTTCAAACTAGGTAAGACACATCATTTTTATCCCCTTTTTCTGTAAATTTTATTGAGATACAATACAGTTCTATTAATTATTATGATTTTATTTTATTACGCGGATCTTAGTTAATTAATTTATAACATCCAACATTAATATAATGGATTCCCGGAAAATAACGCCTGATTCTATTAATTAGATGTTCCATTTATCGTCACTTGGGTTTCGTAAGAGGTAACTACGAAAATTACCAGAAAAAAATGATGGCTTCCGATAGATGATAGATTTGTTTACGTGGTAGAGCCATGCTGCAGCTATATTAATAGTATAGTTGTAGCACGAATGGGTCGGTTCGACCGGGGAAGGACCACGCTCTCACAGAATACCAGCGTAAAATGCAGCTTAATGCTGTTGTGTTTCGTATGGTGAGTGTAGAGAACCGGAGACCCTTTTTACTGGAAAAGAGGCATTCTATCTCAGTCCTCACGGCTGACGACGCATCTGCATTTTAATTCGCAAACGAAGATAGATGTGATGTGTATGGGCCACAGCAACCACTTACCATCAGGTGGACTGTGTGCTCGTTTGTCACCCTTATTCTATAAAAAAAACATGGTGGTAGCGGTATATCGTCACGCTTGACAGATAGATCAACGATCGCAGTACCAGACGATTTTACCGACTTAGGCGCCTTTGGCGACTTATAGCGCCATCTGTGGAAAGTGATGTAATCTTTCGGGCATTTCCCATTGTTGGAATAGTACATACCTAACTAATGAAATCAGTCGTTACTTTGCGAAAATCCATTATATTAAAGACTAGAAGCTCGCTTTAGCTTAGTTTGGGTATGATCTATTAAGTTGTGTTATTTAGATTTGAGACAATCAAACACCATTTATTTTATAATTTTTTCACTTTCAAAAAATCAGTTTTGACTGATTTTTTTGAAAGGAAAAAAATTATAAAATACTATATAAAATATAAAATATAGTACCTATATCCATCCTGTGATGATCTCTTCGTAAAGTTTCATCACAATAAGTTCAGCCATTACGAATAACCAGGCCAGACAGACAGACGGACAATTTAAAATAGTTGTTTATGTCTTAATAGCATGCAAATAACCCCCTGAGCATATAAACCAGTTATTTCAATACTACAGACAGACATTACAATTTTATTGATATGCATGGATGTTAAAAATCAATTAGCTTAGATCCGCGTAATAAACTGTCCTAATGCGTAATCTTCATCAAAGTAAATAAGACACACAACTTTATTGTATTACGCGGATCTTATAATTAATTATTATTTTACATTTCTGTAATATTGTCGCAATGAGTTACCTTATGAATTCTATTACGCAATCACCACATGGCAAAAAATCTTTTAAAAATAAGTTTACTTGCATACAAACCCTTTAATCTCCCATCGCTCCTTCTCAAATCCCTTGTGCAGGGACTGTGCTATCGACGACTCCATTAGATCCACGTAGCGGACCACCAATGGCGCGAAAGTATCGCGCAGATGTTCGTGGAATCTACCGCCTTTTAGGTTCTCTGTATTAAGAAAAAAAAGTTAGACGAACGCGTTTTATTAGCGTTGCATCTTATTAGAAGTCCACTGATAAATGCAGGCCTCGTCCATAGATTGCCTCAAATTATCACAGTCGCAAGGCATTTAACGAGTGGGCGACAGTGAGAATTCATAAAAGCAGACGAAGTTTATATGACCTTTACCATGAAAGATCATATAATCCTTCTGATGCTTTTAAAGAATATGTCAAAAATTATTCTAAAATGTTTTAAAAAGTTTGCTCCACAGCCAAATCGTTACATATTAGCAACAAAATTAAGACGGCTAAGAATAAAATTAAAATGACGTGGAGTATAATTAACAGCGAAACCGGTAAAGAAAAACCTTGTAACTCAAACTATCCATTAAAAATTAACAATGAATTGACTAAATCAAATCAAGAAGTCGCAGCGGTCTTTGAGAAATATTTCACTGATATTCCTATTTTGACAACAGAGTCTTTGAATACTTCTCCAATTGTCGCCGAGTCATTACTCAAACAGAAGCTTAATATCTGTTTAAAAGAATTTAGATTTGAAAAAGTATTACCGCAAGATATTGTAAAATACTTCAAAACCATTGATGTAAAGAAAACTGCAGATTTGTGGGGGATTTCCGTGACAGTTATTGCGTCCATAATAGATTTAATTGCACCTCATCTTGCTAATATTTTTAATACTTGTATCGATTCTGGTGTGTTTCCTGATTTAATGAAGTATAGTAAAGTAATACCTTTGTGGCGTGTAGCCACATAATTTAATGTCAAAAATTAAAAATATAGTTTTTAACTGTCAACTGCCCTATGCGTCATTGATATCGTTGTTTTTCTCTTATATAAAATATAGTTGCTAAATTAGTATTAAAATTGCATTAGCCTTCTGTTTGTATATATATTTTGAGTGTTGTCATAAACTATAGTTAAATTGTAATCTGTGAAAATTGTGAATTGTAGAGCTGATTTATAAAAAGAGTAAACATTATAACAGTGAACAGTGAATTATTTCTTATTACCAATTTCACTACACTGGTGACCCCGGAAGTTTGGACGCTAGATAAAATAGTACACCAACAGCTCATAAATAGCAATGGCAAACACCAACGACACTAATAAAGCAGGAGCAAGTAGCTCATTTTCACCTTCCGACGTTTGTCGCGTCGGAGTACGCCTGCCTCCGTTTTGGCCAGAAGAACCAGGCGTATGGTTCGCCCAAATAGAAGGCAATTTTGCACTTTCTGGAATAAAAGATGATGACACCAAATATTTTTATATCATCTCACAACTGGATCATCGGTATGCAGCTAAAGTGAAGGACATTATCGTTTCACCGCCGGCAAAAGGTAGATACGAGAAATTAAAGACCGAGCTGATAAAAAGATTGTCAGCATCAAGAGAAAAGGAAGTAAAGCAACTATTGATGCATGAGGAACTTGGTGATCGCCGCCCGTCACAATTTCTGAGGCATCTGCAACATCTAGCAGGTCCTAATGTTCCTGATGATTTTATTCAAACAATTTGGACTAGTAGGTTGCCAAATAACCTACAGACTGTTATAGCGTCACAACCAGACTCAACGCTGCAAGCACTAGCAGACTTGGCAGACAAAATTCACGACCTCGTTCCTACTGTGTCACAAGTTGCGTCAATAAACGCAATATCGGTTGATGTTTTAGACAAAATGATTCAACAAATAGCTGAGCTCACTCCTCAGGTTCAAGCCTTATCAGCTAGGGACAGCAGGAGTAGATCCCGTTCAAGGAACCGTTATAGTCGAAGCCAACACAAAAATAGTAGGTCTCGTCGGTCCCAATGTAATTATAAAAAATTCCCAATTTGCTTTTACCATCACAAATATGGTGACAAAGCAAGAATATGCCTCAATCCATGCGACTATAAACAGGAAAACTCTCAAGGCGGTCGTTAATGGCGACAGACGATTGCCTTAGCTTATCCGGTCGCCTGTTTGTTTCGGATCGACGATCAAAAGTGCAATTTTTAGTCCACACAGGTAGCGACATATGCGTCATACATATGTCGGGGTCACCAGTGTAGTGAAATTGGTGATAAGAAATAATTCACTGTTCACTGTTATAATGTTTACTCTTTTTATAAATCAGCTCTACAATTCACAATTTTCACAGATTACAATTTAACTATAGTTTATGACAACACACAAAATATATATACAAACAGAAGGCTAATGCAATTTTAATACTAATTTAGCAACTAGATTTTATATAAGAGAAAAACAACGATATCAATGACGCATAGGGCAGTTGACAGTTAAAAACTATATTTTTAATTTTTGACATAAATTATGTGGCTACACGCCACATCTTTATTTAAATCCGGTAGTATATTGGACCCCGCTAATTTTAGACCTATTTCTGTACTACCAACTCTCAGTAAAATTTTTGAAAAAATAATTTTGGATCAATTGTTAATTTTTTTCTAATACAAATAAATTACTTCATAAAAACCAATTTGGTTTTACAAAGGGTCGCTCGACGTCTGACGCCGGTGTTGAGCTTATGAAATATATTTTTAATGCCTGGGAGAATTCACAGAATGCCTTAGGTGTTTTTTGTGATCTTTCCAAGGCTTTCGATTGTATTTATCATGAAACATTAATCAGGAAACTACAATATTACGGTGTAAAAAATTTGGCGCTTAGACTTATTACTTCATATTTAAGTAACAGAACTCAAAAAGTCGTGATCAATGGTAAAGGTTTCTCCGGATCGGTAGTATCAATGGGCGTTCCTCAGGGCTCGATTCTTGGCCCATTCCTGTTTTTAATCTATATTAATGACTTACCTTACCTTGTAGGGGACAATCACGATATAGTATTATTTGCTGACGATACCTCTTTAATTTTCAAACTCAAACGGCAGTTAATTAATTATGACGATGTAAATAATGCTCTATCGAAATTAGTACATTGGTTTAACGCCAACAATATGCTCTTAAACGGCAATAAGACAAAGTGTATTAAATTTACAATACCTAATGTAAAACATTCGAATACCAATGTGCTATTAAATGGGGAGGAGTTGAGTCTTGTGGATACCACTGTTTTTCTCGGTATTACTATTGACGCGAAACTTCAATGGGGCCCCCATATATCTAAATTAGCAAGCAGACTTAGTTCTGCAGCATATGCTGTAAGAAAGATTAGAAGTCTCACAGGTGTTGAGACAGCTAGATCTGGGGTCACGGCAGTGCCCCCGCCAAGTCGAACAGAAAAGCGGCACGGCGGTACCATCCTTTTCTCGAAGCAGTTCAGGCCATTTTCGAAACCCTATAACTTCATTGTGGATAAAACTAGAACCTCGATTTTTCAGTAACCAAGTAGGCATTGTATAAACTCGGTACATTTCAAATTTCATTAAATTTTAACGTGTAGTTTAAGAATTATAACTAGTCAAAGTTTCTTAATTTTGTCACTCACTGACTGACCGATCATCAAAACTCTAAGGCACTTCCAGCAGACATACAATCTTCAAATTTGGAATACAATTATTGTTTAATATATAAATCAAGGAAAAATTAAAATAAATATATTGGTAAATCCAATTGAGCATGCCTTCGCATTAAAAATAACGTATAGCATGATTAAATGGATTTTTTTAAAAGTAGTTTAAATACATTTCGACAGCACTATCGGCTTCAATACCCTCGAAACCCATGAAAATGACACCCATGATGAAAAAATTTATAGCTATTGCAGCCGCCATCTTGGTTTTACATTTCTACAGCACTATCGGCTTCAACACCCTTGAAAACCATGACAATGACACCCATGATGAAAAAATTGGTACCTACTTCAGCCGCCATCTTGGATTTACACTTCGACAGCACTATCGGCTTCAACACCCTCGAAAACCATGAAAATGATATCCAGGTGAAAAAATTTGGTACCTACTTCAACCGCCATCTTGGATTTACATTTCGACAGCACTATCGGCTTCAGCACCCTCGAAAACCATGAAAATGACACCCATCATGAAAAAATTGATATCTATTGCAGCCGCCATCTTGGATTTACATTTCGATAGCACTATCAGCTTCAACACACTCGAAACCCATGAAAATGACACCCATGATGAAAAAATTGATATCTATTGCAGCCGCCATCTTGGATTTACATTTCGACAGCACTATCGGCTTCAACACCCTCGAAAACAATGAAAATGACACCCATGATAAAAAAAATTGGTACCTAATTCAGCCGCCATCTTGGATTTACATTTCGACAGCACTAACAACTTCAACACCCTCGAAAACCATGAAAATGACACCTATGATGAAAAATTTCATACCTATTGCAGCCTCCACCTTGGATTTACATTTCGACAGCACTATCGGCTTCAGCACCCTCGAAACCCATGAAAATGACACCCATGATGAAAAAATTTATACCTATTGCAGCCGCCATCTTGGATTTACATTTCGACAGCACTATCAGCTTCAACACCCTCGAAAACCATGAAAATGACACCTATGATGAAAAACTTTATACCTATTGCAGCCGCCACCTTGGATTTACATTTCGACAGCACTATCGGCTTCAACACCCTCGAAAACCATGAAAATGACACCTATGATGAAAAATTTCATACCTATTGCAGCCTCCACCTTGGATTTACATTTCGACAGCACTATCGGCTTCAGCACCCTCGAAACCCATGAAAATGACAACCATGATGAAAAAATTTATACCTATTGCAGCCGCCATCTTGGCTTTACATTTCTACAGCACTATCGGCTTCAACACCCTTGAAAACCATGAAAATGACACCCATGATGAAAAAATTGGTACCTACTTCAGCCGCCATCTTGGATTTACATTTCGACAGCACTATCGGCTTCAACACCCTCGAAAACCATGAAAATGACACCCATGATGAAAAACTTCATACCTATTGCAGCCGCCACCTTGGATTTACATTTCGACAGCACTATCGGCTTCAGCACCCTCGAAAACCATGAAAATGACACCCATGATGAAAAAATTGGTACCTACTTCAGCCGCCATCTTGGATTTACATTTCGACAGCACTATCGGCTTCAACACCCTCGAAAACCATGAAAATGACACCCATGATGAAAAACTTCATACCTATTGCAGCCGCCACCTTGGATTTACATTTCGACAGCACTATCGGCTTCAGCACCCTCGAAAACCATGAAAATGACACCCATGATGAAAAAATTGGTACCTACTTCAGCCGCCATCTTGGATTTACATTTCGACATCACTATCGGCTTCAGCACCCTCGAAAACCATGAAAATGACACCCATGATGAAAAAATTGATATTTATTGCAGCCGCCATGTTGGATTTACATTTCGACAGCACTATCGGCTGCAACACCCTCGAAAACCATGAAAATGATATCCATGATGAAAACATTTGGTACCTACTTCAGCCGCCATCTTGGATTTACATTTCGACAGCACTATCGGCTTCAGCACCCTCGAAGACCATGAAAATGACACCCATGATGAAAAAATAGATATCTATTGCAGCCGCCATCTTGGATTTACATTTCGACAGCGCTATCGGCTTCAACACCCTCGAAGCCCATGAAAATGACACCCATGATGAAAAAAATGATATATATTGCAGCCGCCATCTTGGATTTACATTTCAACAGCACTATCGGCTTCAACACCCTTGCAAACCATGAAAATGACATCCATGATGAAAAAAATTTATAGTCAAATCTTTTATTATTATTATAATCAAGTATTTAAGAAATTTGGTTATTCGAATATTGTGTATTTGTACCGCGATTCTTTTGAGCCGCTGCAAACAACCGAAATAATGTTCACTCACGACGGCGACTGATGGCGAACCATAGATAAATATATAAATGTAGCAAGCTAATGCGGCGAACTGATATATACAGTAATCTATGGCGATGGCCAACTGAGTTAGTGAGTAAACTACTCTGTGGCGGCAGCTCCCCATTTACAGAAATAATTCTATACGAGGCTACCAAATCAACGAAAATTTCGCCATTTTCGAGCCGAAAAAAAATAATTATAGCTAAACGAAACAAAATTACACTGCCATTTACATTCAGTGGCTTCCCACATGATAGATGAAGAGATTAATAAATAGATTGAGTTAAACAATTGATATTTACAAAAGTTATAGTGTTTACAAGCCTTGGGGACATGATAAATCCACACCATAAGCCACTAAAACCCCTTTTTTTATTTAAAAATAGTAATTAATCGATTTAAAAAAATATTAATAAGTTCAAAAATCATTTATCTTTCTAACAATGTGCTTTTTATATCATTTTTATGTGTAATATGATTGCTGGATATGATTTCATGCGACAAAACGGTGGAATTTTGATATTTAGGCGTTAGTAGAACATACCCACGCGCTTTGCGCTCGGCATGCAATATTTTGAAATTTCGGTCCAGTTTTCGAGATACACCAACGGCATAAATAACTTTGTAATCCCATATAAATATATAGGATTACAAAGTTACATTTGCAGTGAATGAATCAGTGTACCTATAATATGTATAATATAATGGACTAATAGGTGTAGTTACCTAGATATAACTATCTACAAAAAGAAATGAGATGCCATCAAAAACATAACTTGTAAAAAAGCCAAGTCTCGCAACTCAGTTCTTCTACCGTAAAAAGTTGTGAGATCCATGTAATACCAAGTCGGTTAATTTATTCAGTCCAGGTTCCTTCTGTCTTAAATTATTACGTGATTAGCTAACCTAACAAAATATTATAGTAAACATATCAATGTCAAAAATCTTTTAAGTTTTAAATAAATAAATTGACTTGCCTTAATGAGGGCCAATAGTGTTCCGCTCACCAGATGTCGCTAGTTGACACTGAGGTGAAGTTTTTTGTTACACAATATCATTTAATTCAGAAGTTAGTTTTAAATGAAAGTTTATTAGTTTCTAGAGTGTTATATTAATACACAAAACAATGCCTCAGTGGCTTGATCTTTAAATTTTCGCAGTTTTTCTACTACTCACCATCAGTCCGCAAATAATCATTCAATATCTGGAACAGTGGGAAAGAATCCCATGTATCTGGAGGTTGCTCCGCCAACACGCGGTCCATGTCCACTCCGAAAAGAGCCCAGAAGATCTCCGCGTGCTCAACAAGGAGTTCGGAGAACCACGCGAATGCCTGTTAATGAGACGAGCGTGAAAGTTAAAGATACATATATCAAAAAATGGTAGCTAATTTGTACTGGTTTGATTTAACTAATTATTTTAATTAATTAAAAAAAATAATGATGTTAGTTATAGCTATAATATAACTTTGATAAATACAAAATTCTAAGAAAAACAGTTTTATTCTCTTTTTTGATATTAACTTTTTGATTAAGGGATCTTCTTCAAGTATAGTGATATAATACTTATATTAAAATAAGCTTGGGAATGTTTTCGAGTTGAATTGTATTTCGATTATGTCTTAATAATATATTCGAGGTATCTACCGGACAGGTCTGTCGGTTTTCGTAGTACACACATATTTCTCGATTAGGTACTTTTTAAGACAGTGACTTAAAATATAGGATTTTATTGCGTCATATAAACTTCGACGGTATGGATTGTATTATTTATAGACAGTACCAGTAAGTAGCACGAACTAACGGAGAAAAACATGACAGAAAGAGCGCTACAAGAAACTTTCTGCTGAAGGTTAGAGATTAAGAAAGAGTTCTGACTCGTACATTGTGACAATTCAAGGCCGCACATTTCAAAGATAAAAAGTATAATAAAAGTAAAGTTACTGCCTTTGTTTACTTTAACTGAGTACAGGCCTCCTCCCATGTCTGAGAGGATTTCATAGAAAATACAACTATAAATAATTTGAATATGAATTGGGATAAGTAGCCGTGGCTTATGGCTCCGTAAGACATTTATTTCGCAATAAGAAAAAAAAATCGAATTCATGAAAAGGTCTCAGCGGTTGAGGAATTGTTGGCATCAAAAGACACACTATTTAAATGGCATCTATTAGCTAATAAGACAGACAATATAAAATCAGGGAGAGTATTTTATAGATTAAAGCGAAATGACAAAACAAAAACAAAAACCGATAAATCTATTCGGTAGACCCAATATATAGTTTAAATTATTACTACATGTATACAATCTCATCAACATATCCATGTAATAAGTAAAACTAAGGTGCATGCAATTCCACACAAATAATATCGCAAACTGCGAACTACACAATGGCTCATTTTCTTTAATCGATTATTTGCTCACATACACAGCACTCGATGGCACAAGTAACTGGGGTGTTTTAAGAACCTCCCACAACCAGCGTGCATCGTTATGGAATATCAATCAATGAAAATGCGCCTTTATTGTCAAACTAAAAGCAGTAGAAAAAGTTATAGCGTATACAGAGTGAAATTATAATAACAATTCACAAAAAAAAATATTGTTTACAATTTCTATTGTGTCCTAAATGTAAATCCTATTCGAACATCAAAGTAAAACTAGTAAGAAATATAGAATTGTTTACAACTGTACTGCATGAAAACATAGATCGAATTGATTCAACAGCAGTCTACGTAAGCGACCATTTACTGTGAAGTGGTGTGAAATGTACTGTAAAAGAGATCGAATGAATTTCTGTGACTGATATCATATTGTGTCTGACGTGCGGGAATTGAAGTAATCATAGCATCACTTTTCATTATAGACGAAACAGACCACAAGATCCCTGCCAATTCTGCCTATAAACGGAACAAATTCCAAAAGAAATTTAGAGCCCAGAATGAAAAGTTTAAAAACAGCAACTTGTATTACCCGACACTCGCTCGCGAAGAATCGGTATCAAAATTTAAAACTATGCATACAGTTAAAAGCACTCTATTCTATTTTTTCAAAATCGGCATCATTTTTTTTTTAATTTTGAATGACGCTTAGGACCAACTATAATATCTGTACAATCACACTCACTTTTCCGACACGTTCGACGTCTCTCAAGAATGACTGGCTAACAAAACCGATTGGGAATACTTATTCATATTTTTTAACAAATTTCTTAATTGTTGGTTTCGAAGCGGGGTAATATCACATATTATCTATTAATAAATGATATCCAGCACAATACACCGCTGAATGTTATCGAGTGTCGAGTATGTGTTAGCAGTGTGAATGTAATTTGTATAGTTATAAAGCCTATTAACATTAAAAATAGATAACAGTTATAAAATTAGAAAGAATTGCTATATAGTTTTGTCATGCATAGCTTTTAATTTCGATTTCTATAAATTCTAAGCACTATCCAAGCGAGTGTCGTTGCTAGATCGACTCGAGGCTACGCCTCGCAATCAGTGATCAAATCTGAGTGAAAAAAATGATGAAGACCGGGTGAATAAATCTGACAAGTGATTCGATCAGCCGAGCAATTAACCAAATCATGAGTAGTTACATTTTGTTGACCGCTAGAGTCCGGTTTTGTGTTATAAACCTGCGGAGAAATAAAAGATAAGATAGAAGTGTAGTACCAAAAGTTATATAGAATACTTAGGATACATCCAAAATCGTCAAGTGATAGTCTTTAAAAATTACAACTTGACTTTGTTATTTAAGAATATAACAAAAATACATTTATGTGTTCCATTCTAGACTAGATTTGTTAGATCATATATTATATATAAACTAAAATCTGTATTATCAAAAAAAAATCTTGTTGAAATGAGAAATATATTATTCGATCTTAAGAAAATTACTTCACTTGGCGATTAAGTGACATAAATATAAATTTAGGTAATTCTTTTGAATAAAGTAATCCTTTTTTCCCCCCAAATTAAAATGTAACAAATTGATTGAGAAGACCAGACTATGGATATGGCACTAAATTTAGAATGTTATTTACAAAATTTTATAAATAATATGTAGTAAAATTTATAAAAGGAATTTTAATTAATTTGATTAAATTGGTCTATTCAATCGTCCAGGACATGTAGAAAATGAGGTGACTAATGATTCGATTATTATAGAATAAATGTAATCTTATTCATTCGACTTTATTTTCTTTTTTAATTAATAATAACTGAACAATTTGAGAATAACGTTTATTAAAAAAAGTGACATTATACATATTGCAAAAAAATTACTAGGCAGCTTTTCCGTCATCCTCTTACATATCCCATTACCCATTGCTGTATTTCGGTTTGAACCAGTAAGAATAGACTGCGCGCTTTTTAATCTATATTGTTATGGGTGACATCGTATCTGTAGTCAACTTTATTTGAAATGAGCTGCAAGTGTGCTTAGGATGTCGTAGTAGTTTTTGGATAAGCGATAGATGGAATGAGTTTGCCCAGGAGAAGCCTGTTAACACGCACTTTGGAGAGGTCCACGTTATAGGCACTCGGAAAAACAGACGCTGGCAGGGCATTCCACTCCTTGGCTGTACGCATTATAAAAGATGACTTTGACTCTGACTTGACGTGACGCTTAGTGCGAATATTGCCGTACGTCTGCAGTGCGTGTAGTAATCCGATAGGAGAATGGAGATGGTGGTATGATCTTATGAAGCTCATAGGCACACTCTCCGAAGTACAATGTGTAGAAGACCGACAAATAAGCAACTTGGCGGTGGACAAACAAGCGAAGCTGTGAAGCTTAGTTTCCACCAGCTTTCTGTCGCCGGTAAGTCTCCTGGCTCTGCGTTCCACTGAATCGAGTGCAGCAAGTTGATATCTTGCTGAGCCATCCCACGTTTGTACTCGAGCTTTGTATAAAGTTAGAAGCTATCCAGGCGTGAAGTATCGCTTCGCCTTGCTAATAATGTCCAAGTTTTTGGCACTTGATGTTAGCGCCAAAGTTGAGGTTAGCACTCAACTATATGCCAAGAAGCTTGAGATGATCAGTAACCTCTACAGATGTACCTCGGAAAGTAAGAGTTAGATAAAACGGACTCCGTTTTGCGGAGAACAGACATGCCTGCGTTTTGGCGACGTTGAAAGTGACCAGATTCTCGGCACCTCATTTGGAGACTAGACTTAAGACCGCATTTATCCGCTCCACCATGGCCTCTCACAATGAACGTATTACTGACGCTCTGTCTCTTGCACTGGACATGAATCTTTCTGTGAATGTGCTGTCATCTGCATACCCAACAATACCTAGTAGAAGTAGGCCATGGATGTGCAGCAGGAAAAGTGTCGCAGAGAGAACAGACCCTTGAAGAACTCCGGCATTAATATGCATTAAGTCAGAAGAACAGCCATTTATGTCTATCCTGATCGACCGTTCACTCAGAAAGTCAGATTTCTAGTTGCAAAATTCAGCGGGGATGCTGTAAGCAGGAGGCTTATTCAGCAAACTTGCGTGCCAAACGCTGTCAAAAACCTTCGAGATATCGAGTGAAACTGCTATAGCTTCACAGTTCCTCTCGATGGTCTCGCCCCAAAAGTGACATACACAAGGAGATCCCACGTGGAACTTCCCCGGCACTCAGGAGGTCATTTGTTTCAAGGTGTTTCAGCAGCCTACTGTTCAGTACCCTTTCCATAACTTTACGGAGTATGGATGTAATGGCGATTGGTCGATAATTACAGGGATCGGCACGGCTACCCTTCTTGGGTGCTGGTTGCACATTGGCAGGCTTCCAGGATTTGGGCACCGTTCGAGTTTTCAGAGAGATATGTACGAGTTAACAGGAGACCGACCACTCATGCACACAAGTTAAGTACCATTGCAAGAATACCATCGGTTCCATTGACCTTGTACACGTCTAGGTTTTGCAAAGCCCTATTTACCTCTTTCATATTGATAGTGACCTTCGGAATCGAAGAATCACAGTCAAGCAGGGTTGGCGGTTGTTTAGACCCAACATCTAGACGAGAATTGCTCGCAAACAAAGATGCAAATAAATTTGCTTTCTCAGTCGCGGAATGAGCCAGTGTTTCCTCAGGTTTCTGCATGGGTGGCAATGAGGAACGGCAGAAGTTGGATATATAGCAGTATTAACAGTATCGCACAAGATCAACTTCGTCATCATTACAAACCTTCATAAGTAAATTGCTAAACATAGGCCTCCATCAAGGAATGACACAAAACATGGTCCTGAGACACCTGCATTCATCAAACTCTTGCATATGTTACCAAGTCGTCACTCCAACTATTGGTAAATATTACATTATATATGTCTGATAAATTATTTAAGTCGAATGAATCAGAATATAGTCGTAATATTATATGGATACCGGAGTTTATTTTTTTTTTACTTTTACTCCATTTCCAACATGTCGTTGAGCTGTAAATATAATTTAAGTCAAGCAAAAGGTAATAATGTATTATTCTAAATAATTATCAAAACGCACAATTAATTAATAAAATATTTTCAGCTCATTTAATAAAACCAACAAAATATAATTGCCTGTTCATTTCCCACACTAATAGCGATAGGACAGTAGGGTGCTTATTCCAGTGAACACACACATTTTTGCTTCACAAAACTTTTTAAAAACGTTTCTCGAAATAAATTTCTTAAATAAGAACATTATATATATAAAGGTAAGATAAAAATTAAATCTATTTTACCGATAATAATAGTAAATGAAAAGTTCTTGTTTTTATTAGAATGCAACGTCAAAAAATTTTTGTTAAATTATTTTGGGTTAATAAAAAGTTTTGCCTTAAGTACCACGACATACAATATCAACACCAAATAATTGATATTTCGAATTGTAAGTAGATACTGCATACGACATTTTATTTAATTGATTGTGTATGTTATTTTATTAAAAGCCCACACTTACAAGTCGAAAATTATAAATTATACCAAAGTCCTGCCTCATATTACCTCGGCGTAATGTTCTTCATTTTGTTGCAAGAGGTCCACACACAACTCAGCGAGATGGATCAGATCTTCCAATTTCTTAGCCGGTGTTACCATTGTTTCTCCCCTGAGATCCTCTGTAAAATGTTGTATTATAATTTTAAAACCTGAATATTTGAAAACATCATTAAGTCGATATAAATCAATAAAGCAAAGGCCTATTGTAACAATCAAAATATGCTTTTAATTTATCTTTTGTTCATCACATAATCCAAAGCAAATATTTTATGAATAAATGAAGTTTTGCTATTTTTGCGAAGAGACTTTAAAAATCCGTAACGTTCTTTGAATAATTTATGAATATTCATCAGCATAGACTTGTTGATTTCTTTAGATCAATTATTGTACCTTTAAAATTATTCTGTTACAAAAGTCTTTGAATCAGTTCTAATACATTCATAAACCATCTTAGATTTTGATTGTTTGTGTTATTGTATTTTTATATCTAAATAAGTAGGTATTTATTAATGATTATGTCAAGAAATATTTATGTTAAATAATTATTATGAACTGTTTTACCCATTAAAGTTAGTTAATAAATGATAGGTTTTTTTTCAATAGAAGAGGGGGCAAACGAGCATGCGGCTCACCTGATGGTAAGTGACTACCGCCGCCCATAAACAACCGCAACACTAGGGGAATTGCAGATGCGTTGCCGGCCTTTTAGAAAGGTGTAAGCTCTTTTCTTGAAGGTTCCTAAGTCGTATCGGTCCGGAAAATTCGCTGGTGGTAATTGATTCCACAAGGAAGTTGTGCGAGGGAGAAAACTTCTTCTAAATTGCACAGTGGTAGACCGCCAATCATCCAGATGGTATGGATGGTAACGCGAGTTTTGTCGCGATGTGCTATGGTGAAATTGAGCGGCTGGAATTAGTCCGAACAATTCCTCAGAGCGCTCCCCGTGATAGATGCGATAAAATACGCAAAGAAATGCAACATCAAAAAGAACTCGGTCGTCGACGATTCGCTCTGCGCTGGATGCGGTCAAGTAGAAGAAGCTGGCACTGGAGAGTCTCAGCCCAGAGCTGGGAACAGTATTCCATGTGGGGCCGAACTTGCGCTTTGTAAAGTTGCAAGCGATGTGCCGGCATGAAATACTGACTTGCTCTGCTGAGTACGCCAAGCTTTCAATTTGGCCTTCCCTTCCAAGTCACCACGAAACTGCACACTATTCGATATATAGACGCCAAGGATTCCGATGCTAGCTGAGGCAGCAAGGGGAGTGCCCTAAAACTGAGGAGATACGACAAAGGGGTTCTTTTTAGCGATAAATGCGCAAACTTGTGTCTTTTGGGGATTGAACTGGGCTAGATTTAGTCGCCCCCACTCCGTGACTTTGTTAAGCAAAGACTCTACTTCAGACACAAGTTTGTCCCGGCACTCGGCGACGTTCTCCCAAGAAATATTGGCACGGCCGGTATAAAAGGCATCACCAGTGCTGTCATCCGCATAGCAATGAATGCTACCTGTTAGCAACATACCATTGATATGCAGGAGAAACAGCGTTGGTGATAGCACGCAGCCTTGTGGAACACCAGCATTGATAGGCTTGAAATCGGAGCATGCACCGTCTACTACGACCTTGATGCTCCGATCAGCAAGGAAACTGGTGACCAATTTGCACAATTTCTCAGGAAGCCCATAGGAAGGAAGCTTCGAAAGAAGCGCTTTGTGCCAGACCCGATCAAAGGCTTTCGCTATGTCCAAACTAACGGCCAATGCCTCCCCCTTGGACTCAACTGCCACCGCCCATCTATGAGCAGATAGACTAGAAGATCACCAGCTGATTGACCCCAACGAAAACCGTACTGGCGGTCACTAATCAGCTGGTGATCCTCAAGGTACCTTATGAGCTGGCAGTTTATAATGGATTCCATTATTTTGGAGAACAAGGAGGTGATGGCGATAGGCCTGTAGTTTGACGGGTCTGAGCGGTCGCCTTTTTTAGGGATCGGGTGGACCAAAACTGTCTTCCATGAATTCTGGACTACGCCTTGGGAGTAGGAGTACTGGAAAAGACGCGTTAAGACCGGTGCCAACTCCGGAGCACACGTCTTTAGCACAATGGGAGGGACTCCATCGGGCCCACTCGACTTGCTGACGTCCAGGGAGGAGAGTGCTTTGGGAACCAAGCGCTGTGTAAACCGCACATCCGGCATGGAGCACTCACATCGCGGGATGGTCGGTGGTGTGTTCCCCCCGTCATCTAGAGTCGAATTGGACGCAAAGAGAGAGCTCAACAGATCGGCTTTCTCCTTTGCGGCATGGGCCAGTGAGTCGTCCTCTCTGTGTCTGTCAGCCATCTCTTCCATCTGGAAGAGATGGCTGACAGAAGTTCCCTTGGACAGCCTTGGCGAGAGACCAGAATGCACGGGCTCCCGAAGAAAGGCGAACTAGCTTCTCGCTAATTCTGCCGATGTGCTCAGACCTTGCCTTGGCAATGACGCTGAAGGACCTGGAGGCGGAATTAAACTTCTTTTTAAGTGCGCTTGTATTTACATCCCGAGACGTTGATGCGTCAGCCCAGGCCCGGTAGCGCTCCTGCTTATAGCGTGATGCTATTTTACAGGAGCGACCAAACCATGGCTGGGATCTGCCTCCGATAGGCACCACAGAGGATGGAATAAAAAGTTCCATACCCTGAAGTACCACATCAGCAACAGAATCAGCAACAACTCTGGGATCTTCTGGCTAGAAGCAAACCCGCCCTCAAGGGTAGGATGCATAAAAAGACCGCATCCCATTCCAATCGGCTGACCTATAGTGCCAAACACGGCGGCAAGCTGCAGATCGCAACTGCGATTGGAGCGTGAGCACCGTACTCCGTATCAGAAAATGGTCCGAAGAACCCATAGGGGCATCGACGGAGACCTGATATCCGTCCGGATGAGAGGTCAGCAGAAGGTCCAACAGGGAAGGTACAAGGTCTTCCACATCTGGGATCCACGTAGGCGAAGTAACCAGTTGTGTTAGATTTACCCGCATGATCGGTTAAACGAGAACCAAGCCATTCAGCGTGGTGGGCGTTAAAGTCACCGAGTATCACGATCTCTGCGGATGGGACCTGTTGTAGCACGGAGTCTGCAGCTATTTGGACGTGGTCGATGAGTCGGTCTGTGTCGGCATTACCGCTATGGGACCTATAGAGGCACCCATAGACGCGGGGATGGTCGTCGCTGTCTACGCGCAGCCATAGGATGGACAGGTCCGTACCTTCAAGACTGCCGAGGCGTCGAAAACAGATGTCCTCTCTGACGTATACGCAAACTCCAGCGCGGGGTACAAAGGAGTATTCCAATTGTACCCCGGGTAAGAGAGATATGAAGTATCAGCCGGAGAGGACACCTGGGTCTCGGTTAAAAAGAGCAAGGCCGGCTTCGCCGTCTCTAGATGGTAATGGACAGCGTTAAGGTTGGAATGAAGTCCCCTGATGTTGCAAAAATTTACGGTTAGCGTGACAGGGGTCGCCTTGTTTGTATTGCTCCGCTTGCCCCGAGCAGAATTAGTCGCGAGCGGAATTTTGCCCCCCCCCCCCCCCTCCTGAATACGCGGGGCAGCCTGAGCACTCACGCTCAGGAGTGAAGTAGTTTGGTCGTGGATGCCCAGCGAGGGATTCTCTAGGGGTGCTGGTACTCCTGGGGTAGTCTTATATTTAATTCCACTACAATGTTGATGGGGGGGGGGGGGGGCGGAATTTGGCCTCCGGCCACCTGCACTCACCAAGCGAAACGCAGAGGTAAACCTCTACTTCAGGCTGGTATTCTGTGAAGTCGTGGTACCACCCCGGTTCGAGCTGGCCCATCCGTGCGACAGCAAAAGCTGCCGCTTGGCTCTACCACAGTTACGTGAATTTCAATTGAAATAAAAATGTTATATATTATATAAACGGTAGGTTTAACCCAAACCTGTTTATTATCACCGAAATTATTCAATATTTATACAGGCTATTCGATATTTTTTAAAGAAACTGTTTTTATTTCTTTATATCAAACAGTTAATAATTATTTTAACCTTCAATGTTAGCTTTTTGGCTGAGTTGTGTATAATTCAGCAAGGCCGCGTTCTCGAGGCTCGTTTGTATCATGGCTCGGACTTCTTCCGGTGCTACCGGTGTCACCACATCCTTCATTAGCACTCGCTCCAGTAGAGATAGAGTAGCCTGAAACAATCCAAATTATAGCTAATTTTAAGGGTAATTACTTGTTTAACCTACTTAAATTACGCTAAAAAAATTAATTTCTAAGCACGTCTTTCTTATTGATAAACGAGATTGTCCCGTGGACGTTGTTCTGCACTTGCCGAATAATGTTGCGATGATTTTTACTCCGAATACTGAGGACTTTTTACTGCGTAAATATAAAATTTATTAATAACTGTTCCACAGCGCCTTTGCGCCACGTCATGTTCACATTTTGTGATTTGCCTTTTTGGCCTTTAACCAAGATATTTAGTGATTAGGAGTAATTATGGTATTTGTTTATATTTTGAATACACCTGATAGGTGTATTTTTATTTATAAGATAAGGGTAACAAACGAGCACACAGTCCACCTGATGATAAGTGCTTGCTGTGATATCTACATCTATCCTCAACTACGAATCAAAGTGCAGATGCGTTGGTCACCCGTGAGGACTAAGATGGAATGCTTCGTTTTGAGTAAATAGGGTGGGTCTCCGGTTCTCTACGCTCACCATACGAAACACAGCAGCATTGAGATGATATTTTACACTGTTATTCTGTGAGAGCGTGGTCCTTCCCCGGTCGCGCCGACCCAATCGTGCCACAACCATACTGATAATATAGCTGCAGCATGGCTCTACTACGTATAAAAAATTAATAAAAATTATTCTTCTGATCCTAGCGTAGATGTGAAATGATTGTCTTGACAAAACAAATATATTGTGTGAATAAGGCCTCAATCGGTCAAATCGTTACATGATCACTAACAGACTCAACAAGCAATAGAAAACTTTAAAGGTAATTTAATGTCAAAATCCTTTATTTAATAATTCTAGGTTTTTATGAACGTAAAAATCTACGATTGGTATAAAAATTAAGACCTCCATAAAAAAAACCGTCCAAGTGCGTGTCGGACTCGCGCATGAAGAGTTCCGTACTATAATAGTAAAACACGTTTCTAGTAATGGAACCACTTTTAATTTTTAATTTATTTTTATTTTTAATATTTTTTGTTATAGTGTCAACAGAAATACACATTCTGTGAATATTTAAACTGTCTACCTATTATGGATCATGAGATATCATGTAATAGAGGATAGATGTAGATGTCTATGGGCCGCAGCAACCACTTACCATCAGGTGGACTGTGTGCTCGTTTGTCACCCTTATCATATAAAAAAAAATCAATTGTTCAAATCAATCAATTTTTTAAACTCTTTTTCTATCGTGTGGGAAGCAATGGATTGTAAATGATTTAAATTTATTTTGTTTAGTAATATTTAGTTTTCTCGGCTGAGAAATAGTGAAATTTTTGGTGTTTTGAGCAGCCTTGTATTAATTTATTTTACTAAATACGCTTTGCCTCACCCCCAGTCACAGAGTACGTTTTTACTCCGGGCTCAACCACCGTCGTGAGTAGTCGTTTGTTTACAGCGATTCGTGCTGCAAATTATCGATTGCTTTAGAAATACAATTTATTCCAATATCCAAATTTAACACATATTTGACGAAATTTGAAAGACAGACGGATGGACAACGGAGGCTTAGTAATAGGGTCCCGTTGGTTACCCTTCGGGTACGGAACCCTAAAAAGGCATAAAACTTTGGGGTGATTATTTTTTAAATGCCATAATATTTATTTTGTTACAAAATAATATAATAAAACTGATATGAAATATTATTATATTATTACTTGCACACATTACCTCACATTATTGAATTATTTATAGTACGTCTAAGACAAAGTACAAGTGAAGTTTGATCTTATCTTGAATATGAATAAATTGAAACAAATGCAGTTTTGTAGATATGTATGTGTGTATCTGTGGGTACCTATGGTTTGTTAGGTTTCCGTTACAATATAATTTTAAAGTTACACGGATTTTGTATTTTTCGATATAAAAAGGAAACCTTAAAAAGAGCATGCGGTTCATCTGATGGTGGTTGTCGACCGCCGACCACGAACAACTGCAACACCAGGGGAACTGCAGGTGCGTTGCTGGCCTTTCAAAAAGGTGCAAGCCAGTTTCTTGAGGATCCCTAAGTCCGTATCTGTATTTATCCGAACCGACGACTTTCCGTGCTAGGAAGAAAACTTCAAGTAAATCGCACAGTAGTCCAAACCAAATCGTCAAGCATCCAGATGATGTGGATGATAACTTTGATATAATAGAGTAATGAATTTCTTCGTGGTGTTGAACTTTATAGAAGTAAAGGGATACGTACGTTATACAACATGTAACAAAAACCCTGTGGTTCCCGTTAAGTACGTTATCAGGATCAGTATTCAAACCTATAGAAATAACTTTTTTTAAAACTCGATTTTAATTTTTTTTTAATTTTATGTGGTTTTATTATCTCTTACTGACACTAGCCGATGCTAAAGCTAAGTAAAGTGGGGTTTTTGACAATCCTCTTACTCCCCAGACAATGCAGAGGTAATAAAACCACATACAATTTGCATACAATTATATTTTTTTAAAAATAAAAAAATATTGTTCGAGTTTTAAAAAAAAAGTTATTTCTATAGGTTTGAATACTGATCCTGATAATGTACTTAACGGGAACCACAGGATTTTTGTTACATACTGTATATTGTAAGTACCAAAGACACACATAATAACGAAATAACAGTTTTAGAGAGAATCAGGGTTAAATTACCTTAAGCGCGCCTTCGGGCCTCCCAAATGGAAACGCGTATCTGAAGTTGGTGATCTGATGCTGCAGCAGCGTCTTGAGGCGCTCCTTGATCTCGGCGAACTTCTCCTTCTCCTGCACGGTGATGCTGCCCACGCCGTCGGGCCTGCCAGGCAACGTGGCCGTACTGTGAACCACTCGCGCTGTGGGGCTTACTCTAGTAGGGCACAAGCAGGATAGGGCCGGACGTGGTGTTGGCGGTACGTTTAAATAACAAAAGCTGATCCGAAATAATATATGTACTTTGTATAGGTCGCTTGTAATAGGTAGATTGTTTTTATGGATTATTTTGGGACACAGTTGCTTGCATATTGCATAAAATAGGCTATGTTCAACATGTACACTACAAAATGTTAAAAAAAATTTAGACGACATTTTTTTTAATAGTTTGTTATTATCTTTGTCTAGTCTTTATATATAAAAAATACGTGTCACATTGTTTGTCCGCGATGAACTCCTAAACTACAGAACTGATTTCAATTAAATTTTGCACAATGTGTGCAGTTTGGTCCAACTTGAGATATAGAATAGTTTTTATCCCGATAACAATACAGCAGAACAACGTTTGCCTGGTTAGCTAGTTTTCAATATGGTAGTAATACAGCCCTATCCGTTGGAAGGCACTATTCCTCTATCACAGTTATATGGTGGTTTTAACGTAATGACTATATTGTCGGCAAATCAATTGTAAGTGATGTATTCGCTTTTGATGCTGATACGGTATCACTTTTAGTCAAATAGCTTAAAAACGTTTATTAATGCAGCGCTAAATAGTTTTGGGGATATAACATCACCCTGTCTTACACCTATCTGCTGTTGGATAGGTTTTATATACTGGTTTTGTATTCGGATAGCCATCAGTAGCCCTGAACTGTACAAAAACTTCACCACTTCGATATACCAACAGCCAAATTGGAACCGGCGAAGTGACTGTGCACCGTCTCAATACGCAAGACAACGTAGTAAATTATATTCTCCGGTCTTCCGTACAATTTGCCGAAGAGCTCGTATTTGGTCTGTGGTACTAAATCCTTTCCAGAAACCGGCTCTGTCTGTCTGCTCAAAACCATTAAGTTTACGTGACACGATTCGCAATAACTTTCGAAACCAGATATCAGTCTAAGTTCTTCAAAAAAGAGTGTTGTTTCTTATTGAAAAACAAGACCACCACACTTCTTCTTCACGTCTCCGGAGTAGTTCCACTATGGAGGATGGAATTGAAGAGCTTCTGAAGTACTTTAATCACCGGTTTTCCAGCTGCTTTCAGAAGCTCTGCTGTAGTTCCCATTCTCCCCCGGACGAGCTTTGCCGTTTTTAAGGTACTAGAGAATTATTCTAGACTCGCTCAAACTGACTTCCGGGATATCATCGGAATAACGTGGGATTAGATTTACCATAACATCGTTACCCTCAATTGCATGTGGCTCCACCGATGTGTACAGCTGTTAGCAGCACCCCTAATCTCACTTAAAACTAGGTGTCCCAGAAACGATGCTACCATATTCGGTCTTCAACTTCAACAACTTTCCAGCGCATAGACGTCTGGCAAAAACTTTGCCATAGCCATAGATCCATTCAATTGATTCTGCAATACAAGCTGTATTGAAATTGCGAAAGTCTCGCAGCTTGCGTTTGGAGATCTGTAAATTCGCTTGCCTGTATGCTCGCAAATCTATTGAAGATTGCAGCTACCTCTTCCATCTAATAGCCATGAAATTGTTAGTGTAATCGTAATTTTTGTGGGTTCTTCTGCAAAATCTTTCATAACTTAGCTACGACTGTTTGGGCCGTTTCAACGCGCTTATCATTTATATCATCCTCTATACGTAATCTTCTTGGCTCCAGGTCCACCTTCTGTGGAGTCACTTCTGGAAGAAATAGCTTATTATAAAGGGTCCCTCCTTCTCCATGCAGTCGTTTAGATGTTAAGCCCTTGGGTTCCGTAGCCCTATTCTAAATTTCCCTATCTTCAGCTCCGTGTAGCTGTATAGTGGGATATATCTCCTTCAAACCTGTATGACTCTCAACAAATACCATTTACCAATTGTTTCCTTTTTTAATATTTTAAATATTATTTTATTTACAATTAGTAATTCAAAAACATTCGTCGTATATTTATTTTGGGATATATATAAATATAATAAATAAAACTAAATTATTTATTAAATGTCATATTATATTCATACCTTAAATTTTAATAGTTATTTACGATGTTTAATACAAATACTTATTTCGGGCCTAGAAAAAATGCTTTGATGATTTGATTTTAATTATTTTAATTGGATACTATCACTTTTTTTAGTTTCCAGTTGAGGCATATTTCTATTATCAAGTCTAACCGACATTTATGTTGTACAGCCAACCCCACAGAACCGTAGACAGAAAATGTTAGTACGAAGAACAGATTATAAGTTAGTTTGCTAAGCATACACATGTACACAGACACGAGTGTGAAGTAGGTACAGTCAGATACATCAGTTTTTAAGGACATTGAGTTAGAAGGGGACAATCTAAACACACATTAAGCCACATTTAGATGTCGTGAGGCATTCTAGGGATGTGATGAAAACATTAGTATTTGAAGATGTGTATATAATAGAATAAAATAATTTTTAGGTAATTAATGAGACCAAATTTTGCGTATTTTATAACGTTTAGTTCAATTATATTTTAAATACTTAGGTATA
The DNA here is from genome assembly GCA_033319125.1 of Parnassius glacialis. Lineage (NCBI taxonomy): Eukaryota > Metazoa > Arthropoda > Insecta > Lepidoptera > Papilionidae > Parnassius > Parnassius glacialis. Next base: position 5,746,868 of record JAVANC010000007.1, on the reverse strand, counting down.
TAAAATATAATTAAACTAAACCGTTGGAAATATATTTTATAAATATTTCCAACGTTTACAGAGTAAAAATAATAATGATTATTAATTATCTCTATATATTTTATTCTACTTTATTTATTTTATAGTATATTTTTTTATATTATTATTACCTGCGCGCAAGAGGTTTGCCGAAAGTGGTGTAACGACCATAGACAATACTTAGGATATTGAAATGTAGATAGTAGTATATAATAATATAGGCATATAGGCATATAATATAATAGTAATAGTATAATGGTAGGCTAATAATCTTACGCTCACCAGATGTCGCTACTAGGGACAAAGATGAACATATTTATCACGCCTATGATCACACAGTAATTTTTTTTAGGAATAGAAATAGGGTGACAAACGAGCACACAGCCCACCTAATTGTAAGTGGTTGCTGAGGCCCATATACATCTACATCTATCCTCGTTTGCGAATCAAAATACAGATGCGTTGTCAGCCGTGAGGATTAAGGTGGAATGCCTCGTTCTAGTAAAAAGGGTCTCGGCTTCCCTACACTCACCATACGAAACAGCAGCGTTAAGCTGCTATTTATAACTAATATTTCAGATAGGAATATTAATTTCTAACGAATTAACTCCCCCGCTATGAAATCTGTCTAACATTACAGTTCATTCAAAAGCCCTCATTGCGACCAACTTATTACACTTTTTGATTACTGCGCACAGTGGGCGGAAACGATCAAAACTACGCGCGAGGCAGTAAATCTAATCCAAATGAAATCATTTTTTTAAATACTCGTAATTATGTCTGCTTTCTTGTAGCACTGCGGAAATTCACTTTTTAGTCGTAGAAACCACCCCTATCAACCCCTAGGCAGGCTAAACCACCAGATTCTGGATAAAACCAGTTCGATCAACTACATATTTATAAGGAAATATAGCATGCTTAGGGGTTGTTAGGGGTAGATTATTAGGGATGTAAGGGTATGTGGAAACGAATTATGAGAGGGTTAAGGTGGGTAAGCCTATCTGTAGTTGAAATCTCAATTTATTTACAGAAAAGTAGTTGATTAAATTCGCTCTACCCAAAGCTAGGTGTGTTAACCTGCTTGGGGGTTGTTAGGGCTAGTTGATGAGGTTGTAAGGATATGTGGGAATGAACTACATATTTATAAGGAAACATATATTTGATCGAACTCGTTTTACCCAGAATCTGGTGGTTTAGCCTGCTTGGGGGTTGATAGGGGTGGTTTCTACGACTAAAAAGTGAATTTCCGCAGTGCTACAAGAAAGCAGACATAATTACGAGTATTTAAAAAAATGATTTCATTTGGATTAGATTTACTGCCTCGCGCGTAGTTTTGATCGTTTCCGCCCACTGTGCGTCGTTGCTGGCGGGTAGACATGTAGACAAGGACAGGCGTGTAGCAGGTCAGACGCGGTCGGTGTAAGTCGGCAAACCTTCTGCACGCGGTATGTTTATGCCACTATAATATATTCTGAAAATTGTCGGATGAAATTGGACTGTACTTATAATGTGACTTCAACGTTATCAGACTAGAAGTACAACTTCAATAATACAATTCTTAAGCATTAAATTATAATATACCTATAAAAAAAATTTATATTTTGAAGAAATCTTGCAATATATAATTTCATTGTTGCTGGTAATCAAGAGGATTGCTCTTGTACTATGAAAGGGTCTGGTCGGATAAGTATATGCTATTTAACCCGTTATAAAGTCCTATTAATGACTGTAATATTGTCTTTTAGAGGGACTTATGAAGAGTTAATAAGTGCACTTGTTTTGAACCAAACAAAATAGTTTTTTTTTCATTCATTCATTACAGCCTTTCACAAGTCCACTGCTGGACATAAGTCTTCTCTAAGGAATGCCACAGTGCACGGTCCTGAGCCACCTGCATCCATCGACTGCCTGCACGTCTCACCAGGTCGTCACTCCATCTAGTGGGGGTATGCCCTACATTTCGCCTACCGGTACGAGGCTGAAACTCGAGAATCTTTCTTTCCCATCAGTTGTTGGTTCTTAGAAGTAATTAAAAAGGTATAAAAAGAAGTAAGAATTTCGAAAACAGCATAACATATGACTTTTTAACGAGAGCAGATATGTTATACCATCAATACTTATGTACGCTCCGTTGGGCTTTGAGGCTCCACAAGGCCTCTGTGATAACTCCGACGGAATAATATGAGCCCGAAGCATATCAAGTCTTGTCGTTGATTTAATTTATTTTTAAAGATTTCTATTAGCATTTTAGAAAGTCAATTGAGCTAAAACCAACTAATAAAGATAGAATTTAGGTAACATACACTAAGCACATTTTCCAGAATAAATTATCAGTTGCATTAAAGTCTAAAAAGACGATGGTAAAATAACCGGTCACACTCACCTGTTTCCATGGACATGACTGGCGCAGAAGGCAAAGGAGTAATGCATAAGCGTTGGGTCTACGGTCTGTTGGCCGCTTTCTGCTACATCCAGAAGATCGGAGAGGTAACACAAGTGTCGGAAACAGCCACGAACCCCGTATCGAGCGCAGTACTCGTCCAGTACGAACACTTGCCCCGGTGAGAACCAGCCCTAAATGTAAAATGGCGTGGTATTATTTTTTTTATTAGATAATAGGTGTTTATGAGCCACGACATCCACTTATTATTGGATGGACTAAAGCTAATCAGTCCAAGCCTTGCAACGTTTGTTTTCCGAGCTGACACAATATTACTATGTGGCTAGGGGCTGGGGCCAGCCGTTCATTTCGCTTTCTTTTATGAGACTGCCACTAGATAACCTTTCCTCCTCATTGTTTGATATATACGTGATGAGAAAATGTGCTGTTATCTCCCGAACGCTGCCCAACGAATTTACACTATTCCAACATATAATTAAATTAAAATTTGTTTAACCGATAAGGTCCTTACCAAGGAACAGTAAGGGTCCTGCAGACGGTACTTCAGCGTTAGGGACTGCAGTATGCAGAACAATTGGTGATGATCGAATTGGCACGGGTCTGCCTGAATGTAGTCTTCCATGCCATGCTTACGAGCTTTGTCCGCATCTGAACAAAAGTAGATTTTTTTCTATAAGACTGTAGTGACGAACGAACGAAGTCACAGCCCATTTGATGGTAAGTGATTATTGTAATCCATGGACACCTGCAGCCAACTTCGAACGAAGAAGGCTACAGATGAGTTGTCACCTCTGCAGACCTCTCGACCTGTAATTACACTGGATCTCTATAACCTTCGGAAAGAAATACAGTAGTGCAAGCAGTGTTATTTGACGGTAGAAATAGGTAACCTTTTACCTACCCTCACGAAGTCCTAGGCAGAAAAGTAGATGCGATGGACGCGTCGTCACCTCTGAGGACTAATATGGAATGCCTCACAGTCTGTATATTACAACAAACCGCGCTATGTTATTACAATAACCCAATACCGACTCGGCGGGAAATCACCTTTTCCTTTCACGGCCAAATACCAATGAATCAACAGATTTTCGAAACTTAGTACCAACTTCCGTTACACCAGAGGCAAAGCTTTTAAGGGGCTGTCAAAATTTTTACCTATTTTGGTAGGGTCGGCACAAGAGGATTATAGAGGAGTTAAAATTAAATACACAAAACGTTTATCAGCTTTTCTTATATACTTAAGAGAGAATTTTTTTTTTATAAACTATTCATTATAAATACTTTATTTTATAATTTTTATTCTTCAACAATTTGTTGTGCCTTTTAATTAAATGGTAAATTATGAATCTAATGTAAAGCTTTTTTTAATAATCTATTGGAAAATAAAACACTCGAATGACGTAATAAATATAGTTTGGAAAACCCAATAGTGCACGCCTCATGAGCGTTTCATTTCATTTTGATGAAAAAATAAAAATAGTGACGATATTTTTACAATAAAAAAACAAAACAGAGAATCTGATCGACTTTCATTAATAACTTTTAAACGGTGTTGAGTTCAATAACAAAAACTAATCGGGATTCTCCTTTGAATATATGAAATCTTATTTAATACCATGTATCTCAATTTATTGCTTACATTTCTATTAAGCGAGAAGACTCACCGACGCAGTTCATATATTACAACGGACGACAGTTCATATATTTTTTCAATTATATTTTTTGTTATGTAATCTACAGTGAATCAACTACAAAATAAACTAATCTTATAATTCAATGTCTGTAGTCATTGCAACGTCAATAATAATATGGATTTGATGAGTAGCTAAAGGTATAAGAACGATTTTATGTAGCGAAATCGAGGTATGCCCACATATCGAGATTAGAGCACTCCCTCACGTTGTGAGGTGTGCAACACAATCTTCCAAATGTTTTAATATTTCATAACCAATATTTACAATGACTTTTTTTTATAGGAGAAGGGGCAAACGAGCATGCGGCTCACCTGATGGTAAGTGACTACCGCCGCCCATGAACAATTGCAACACCAAGGAGGGAATTGCAGATGCATTGCCGGCCTTTTAAAAAGGAGTACGCTCTTTTCTTGAAGGTCCCTAAGTCGTATCGGTCCGGAAAAATCGCTGATGGTAATCCATTCCAACAAGGAAGTCGTGCGAGGAAGAAAACATCTTCTAAATCGCACAGTGGTGGACCGCCAATCATCCAGATGTGTGATCGGGAGTTCTGCCGCGATGTGCGTTCATGAAATTTGGCGACTGGGAATAATCCGAACAATTCCTCAGAGCACTCCCCATGGTAGATGCAAAAGAAAATGCAAAGGGATGCAACATCTCTTCGCAGTGCCAATGAATCGAGCCGATCGGAAAGGGCTCGGTCGTCGACGATTCGAGCCGCTCTGCGCTGGATGCGGTCAAGTGGAAGGAGCTGGCACTACGACTAACGGCCAATCGCCGCCCATCTATGGGTAAGGTAGATCAGAAGATCACCAGCTGATCGACCCCGACGAAAACCGTATTGGCGGTCACTAATCAGCTGGTGATCCTCAAGGTACCGGATGAGCTGGCAGTTAGTAATGGATTCCATTATTTTGGAGAACAAGGAGGTGATCGCGATAGGCCTATAGTTGGACGGGTCTGAGCGGTCGCCTTTTTTAGGGATCGGGTTGATAAAAGCTGTCTTCCATGAATTTGGGACTACGCCTTGGGAGTAGGAGTACCGGAAAAGACGCGTTAGGACCGGTGCCAACTCCGGAGCACACGTCCTCAGCACAATTGGGGGGATTCCGTCAGGCCTACTCGACTTCTGGATGTCCAGGGAGAGAAGTGCTTTGCGAACCGAGCGCTGTGAGAACAGCACATCCTGCATGGAGCACTCACACCGCGGGATGGTCGGCGGTGTTTTACCCCCGTCATCAAGAGTCGAGTTGGACGCGAAAAGGGAACCTAAAAGGTCGGCTTTGTCTTTTGCGGCTTGGGCCAGTGAATCGTCCTCCCTGTGCAGAGATGGTAGTGATGGCTTACAGAAATTCCCTTGGACAGCCTTGGCGAGAGACCAGAATGAACGGGTTCCCGAAGGAAGGCGAACTAGTTTCTCGCCAATTCTCCCTATGTGCTCTGACTTTGCCTTGGCAATAACTCTTTTGAAGGACCTGGAGGCAAAGTTATACTTCTTTTTAAGTGTGCTGGTGTTTACATCCCGAGTCGCCGAAGCCGCAGCTCAGGCTTGATAACACTCTTGCTTACTGCGTAATGCAGTCTTACAGGAGCGGCCAAACCAAGGCTGAGATCTGCCTCCGATGGGTACCACAGATGATGGAATGAATAGTTCCATTCCCTGTAGCACCACATCAGTGACAGAGTCAGCAACAGCGCTGGGATCATCCGGCGAGAAGCAAAGCCGCCCCCATGGGTAGGATGCAAAGAAAGATCGCATTCTGTCCCAATCCGCCGACCTGTAATGCCAAACACGGCGGCAACCTGCAGAACTCAACCGCGAAGGGAGCGTGAGTGCCACCATACTCCGGATCAGACAGTGGTCCGAAGAGCCGAGAGGGGCATCGACGAAAACCTGATATCCGTCCGGATGAGAGGTCAGCAGAAGGTCCAACAGGGAAGGTGTATGATCCTCCACATCTGGAATCCGCGTAGGCGAAGTAACCAGTTGTGTCAGACCATATGCCAAGGCAAAGTCATAAACAGATCTCCCCGCATGATCGGTTAAACGTGAACCGAACCATTCCGCATGGTGGGCGTTAAAATTGCCAAGGATCACGATCTCTGCGGATGGGACCTGTTGTAGCAAGGAATCTGTAGCCATTTGGACGTGGTCGATGAGTTGGTTTGTTTCGGCATTCCCGCTATGGGACCTATAGAGGCACCTGTAGACGCGCGGATGGTCGTCGCTGTCTACCAGTAGCCAAAGGATGGACAGGTCCGAACCTTCAAGACTGCCGAGGCGTCGAGAACAGATGTCCTCTCTGACATACACGCAAACTCCAGCCCGAGGCACAAAGGAGTGCTCCAATTTGTACCCGGGGTAGGAGAGATACGAAATATCAGCCGGAGAGGAAATCTGCGTCTCGGTCAGGAAGAGCAAGGCCGGTTTCGCCGTCTCGAGATGGTAGTGGACGGCGTTTAGGTTAGAGTGAAGTCCCCTGATGTTGCAGAAATTCATGGATAGCGTGGCAGGGGTCGCCTTGGTATTTTTGCTCAGTTTGCCCCGAGCAGTTATGTTTTTGAGCGGAATTTGCCCCCCCCCCCCCAGAATACGCGGGGTAGCCTGAGCACCTTTTGATTCTTTCTAGATCAAAATATTCGTAAAATTTTTACTCATTCAATTCATACATTCATTTCAGATACATTCTCACATTGATGGCTGGAACTCAAACAAGAACCATCATTTGTCAGCAAGCTAAGTGTTGGAAAAGCATTTCCAAATAAATATTTTACAGGTCTTCTTTTAGAAAACTTAATACAGGATTTTTTAAAGTGATCCTCACAAAGTCTACATTGTTGCCTTTTTTATAATAAAGAAGTTTTGAAAGGAGATCTTCTCGTCTGACAACTTTTAACCACTTCTGCCGTCTGAAATAATAATAATATATTTTTTATAGGATTTTTTTTTATAGGATAAGGGTGACAAACGAGCACACAGTCCACCTGATGGTAAGTGGTTGCTGCGGCCCATAGATATCTACATCTATCCTCAATTACAAGTCAAAATGTAGATGCGTTGTCACCCGTGAGGACTAAGATGGAATGCCTCTTTTCCAGTAAAAAGGGCCTCCGGCCACCTGCTCTCACCAAGCGAAACGCAGAGGTAAACCTCTACTTCACGCTGGTTTTCTGTGAGGTCGTGGTACCACCCCGGTTCGAGCCGGCCCATCCGTGTGACAGCAAAAGCTGCCGCGTGGCCCTACCACTGTTAAAAATATAGGGTGACAAACGAGCACACAGTCCACCTGATGGTGAGTGGTTGCTGCGGCCCATAGACATCTACATTTATCCTCGTCTGCGAATCAAAATGCAGATGTGTTGTAACCTGTGAGGACTAAGATGGAATGCCTCTTTTCCAGAAAATAGGGTCTCCGGTACTCTACACTCACCATACGAAAGACAGCAGTGTTAAGCTGCTATTTTATTCTGGTATTCTGTGAGAGCGTGGTCCTTCCCCGGGCGAGCCGACCCATTAGTGCTACAACTATACTACTAATATAGCTGCAGCATGGCTCTACCACGTATAAAATTACTGAATTGAAATTGCAATAATAAAAATACATGAACCTAAGTTTATTTATAAACGTAATTATTCAATTATAAACATTATTAAAATAATTATTTAATCCCATATTGGTAGGTAGGTCACTTATAGGTGAGTTATCTATCGTCCACATTAAAAATAATAAATTATGGTCAAGTTGCTACTTACCTAGTGGAGTCTTCGGGATAATTAAAAAATATATTTTATTTGTTCTATTATTGTTCATACAAGCAGTACAGTAAATCTATAACCTTATATTTCATGTGACAGGAAAAATTCTTTAAAAGATAAAATTTTCCACTTATTATTCTTTACACAACCCTGAGTTTGAGTACAGGCTGAGCCGGTTTAAAGCAGTTTCTCTCTATACGTGACGAGCCGCCAGTGCTCACGCACACACGCGCCCCAAACATGTAGTAGTGTAACTATCACAGCGCGGTTGTATGAAGCTTTGCCTCTGTACGGTATGGTTTCTTTACTCATGTGGTTACATTATGTATCAACGTTATAAAAATAATAAATAGCAAAGACAAAACAGTACTAACATATTACATCAACAACAAACAAACCATAAAATGTGAATTAAAACTAACACAGTGATTTCAACAGATAGTTTATTCTAATGTTATAAAAAAAATATATGACTGTGTGATAAAAAAAGACCAAACAAAAGTAATGATTGAAGAACCAATATTATATTAAAAAATTAGAAAAAAACGATCCTGCACATACCTCCCATGATCTTGATATGCGTGTCGGAAGTGGTTGGTGGAGTGGGCTTGTGACTCTGACCCGTTGCCCGGTACAGAGCCATGACCCACAGATGACACTCATTCTCATCACCGACTCCCATCAGAACTGACTCGCCGTCACGTACCGCGTTCATGAAATACTTCGCCCCTTCCAGTTCTGATGATGGCATAATAAAAGTACATTAATTATTATAGTACCAGCATAACACCGCTGAATTTTATATGGCATTAAGGAAACAATCATTTTGATAACTGGCAACACGTAAGTATTTATAAATTAAAAGTATAAAGTAAATAAGGTCAGTGGTTAAAACTGGTTAAAACACTAATTAAAAGAAAATCGATAGCGTAAAAAGTATAATGAAAAGTGGACAATTCAAATCCAAAATAGTGTGTACTTTCATGTATAATATATTTAATAAAGAGAAAAAAGAAATAATATTATTAATATCATTATATAGTCTTACCTTGACCGACCATCAGCTGAGCTGTAATAAAAATATAGAAATTAATAATAACATAAATATATTTATCTCATATAATGGTAGAGTTGACTTGCAGCTGTATTTTGGCTGAAGCATGAATGGGTGCGTACTTTTAAAACAGAAGAAAATTGAATTATTATATTATTATTAGATTCTTCTTGGTAAGCACGAAATAGCTCGGCCAATTGGTGACCCCTGATCTAGGGTGACAACGCTAGGCGCTTCTTTTAGTTCTTTTGGCTTTTACCCGAGCATATATGTACATACATATATAATCGCTAGTGCGTCTTCTATCCATTACAGTCTATTAAAGTCAAAACATAGGCCTCCCCGTAGACTGTATCATATGTGTGTTTGCTATAGTTGCCACGCTGGACTGTGTTCTGGTCCAAAAGGTATAGAGAGAGAGAGAGAGAGAGAGAGAGAGAGAGAGAGAGAGAGAGAATAATTACAGGCTGTAAGGAATTCCATTTTAGTACGCAGAGTTGACAACGTGACTGTAGCTTTCCTTGCTTGAAGTTGGCTGCAGGTGCCCATGGTTCGTTTGCCACTTCAGTTTTAAATAAAGAAATAGAATCTCAATCGCAAATTCAAATTAAAATATTTATTATAAGTTAAGTGTCATACATTTGATGTTAAAATTTATAATATGACATGTCTTACAAATTAACCACCATTTTCGGGTATCGCACTGTATTCTTACCGCTAGCCAGCTCTATGTAATCGACGGTGAAACCGTCCAGCTGCATCATCTCGGCCGGTTCGGACTTCTTGTCCTTGTATGAGCACAGCGCGAACGTGTACTGGCTAACTTGGACTAGCACCATGTAGCGTCGCTTCCACTTGCGCCAAACATTCTTGCCAATTACATGGAGATATCTGGAAAGGGGTAGATAACAAGGAAAGTTAAAGGATACACCCCACTCTCTCAGAGGTTTTGCAGTATTGGCTGACTTTACTTGTCCTCGAAACGTATCGTTTCGGATTTCTTCACTATGTTTCTTTTAGCGGCGAGTACGTGGTTGACTCGGCCGTACTCAGCAGGTACAGCCGTGGTAGCTCAGATGGTTAGCGCTCGCTGTAAGCTTCACAGTACTCGAGCGACCCGGGTTCGATCCCCGCCAGCACCAATGAAATTGTTAATTGCAATTTTAAGTGCTGATTTACCACGTTTTCGGCGGTAAAGGAAAAAATCGTGAGGAAACCTGCTTGTCAGAGAATTAAGAAAAAATATTTCTAAGACATGTGAAGTTCGCCAACACGCATTGGGGCAGCGCGGCGGACATTTCCTTGCCCTAAACCCTCTCAGAAATGAGAGGAGGCCTGTGCCCAGCAGTGGGACGTAAATAGGCTGCAACTTCACTTTTACTTTACTTTACGTGGTTGACTTAACTTTATGCACTTAAAGATTTCATAACTAAAGACTTCATTGTTGCCTGTGGAGATTGAATCCGTCATATCATAAGGAACAGTTTTGAATTTGGTAGAGCCACGATGTAGTTATATTATGGTTGCATCACGAATCAGACGACCGGGGAAGGACTATAGAATACCAGCGAAAAGTAACAGCTAATGCTACTGTGTTTCCCCTATGATGAGTGTATAGAACCGGAGACCATTTTTGTGCTGATGACTCATTCTGGTTTAGGCTTTAAATAGATAAATCTCAACTTTGTTTCTTAATTGAGGATCGATGTAAGTCTTTAAGGGTCACAGCATCCACTTACCATCAGGTAGACTGTGTGCTCGTTTGTTACGTGTCATGTTATAGATGAAAGTAGGAGACTTTATCCAACATTTTATACAGTGGTAAAGCCACGCGGCAGTACTTGCTGTCGCACGGATGGGCCGGCTAGAACCGGGGTGGTACCACGACCTCACAGAAAACCAGCGTGAAGTAGAGGTTTACCTCTGCGTTTCGCTTGGTGAGTGCAGGTGGTCGGAGGCCCTTTTTACTGGAAATAAGGCATTCCATCTTAGTCATCACGGGTGACAACGTATCTGCATTTTGATTTGTAATAGAGGATAAATGTAGATGTCTATGGGCCGCAGCAACCACTTACCATCAGGTGGACTGTGTGCTCGTTTGTCAGCCTTATCCTATAAAAAAAAGTGGCAAGTTATATCTAGCATATAACCCTACTTTCATATGACGGACAGAAAATAATCAGTTCAGTAACGAAAAACAAACCGTTACTAATTTATTTACAGAAGAAAGGGTTACAAACGAGCACATAGTCCACCTGATGGTAAGTGGATCATAGACATCTACCAAAATCCTCAATAAAGACTCAAAATGCAGATGTGGTGTCACCCTAGAGAACTAAGATGGAATACTTCGTTTATAATTAAAAGGGCCTCCAGTACTCTACAAGCACCATATGAAACACAGCACCATTAAGCTGCTATTCTGTGAGAGGACTGTGTGTTACAACAAATATAGGGGTCCACCATAGACATCTATAACCGCCGTTGATTAATAATTTAACTTCAGATGCGTTGTCACCCCTGACGCCTAAGAAGGAATGCTTATACGTGACCAATACTCGACGATGAGATATCCTCCGTTCTTAAATCGGTCTTGTAATCCAGAAGGGAACTCTGGGCTAGTGATAGTGATACTTATTTTTTAGCCTCCAGTTGATCCAAGGAGATAATTGCTGTCAAAGCTTAAGCTAATATTACCCGCAGTGTTTCATGTTAAGGGGCTTGTCCATCCGGCATGCAATTTTGATCCTCAGATCTTGATCAGGCAAGTTCTTTGGTACAGTCATTCGGTGCCATTCTGGAGCCTGTAAAATATCGAGGTGACATTACCAAGAAATCAATACTCTTTATACACGGCATAAATGCGATGTTATGCGTGCATTATCAAGGCTTATGATTTTTAAACGAGTTCAAAAAACGAGGAAGTTTTTTTGATATCAATATTTTTTATGTATGTTCGCCGAAATCTCAAGAACAAATGAACAGGTTCAAAGGATTTTTTTAATAAAATAGATGGGCTAGGTTATGCTCAGAAGTGGTCTTATATACATTAGCATCAGCAGAAAAAATTCTTCTCATATTCTACTCCGATTCCTATCTAGGATTACTCCCGTTTATGAAATCCAAAAACATCCTGATTTCAATTTGGAAGATGCAGATACTGGACAGGATGTTTATGATCACATAATTTTCAAAATTATACACAAACCCAAGCATACTACTGAAAGACTTCATGATATTGAAAGCTCGTAGATCGAACTAAAACTGATATTTAAAAGTTGGGCGTAGCCTTCATGAATTATACCATCAGGACATCAAACATTTCCTCCCCTTCATGGCGTTGGGTGTAATGATAGCCACACACGGTCAGTTAAACTGATGAGTTTAACTGACGTACTTCAGTTAAACTGATCATTATTCCACTTTATATCCCGTGTAATAAGAGTCAGGCCACAAAGAGAATTACAGTGGCGCTTGACATGCAGAATGGGGGACAGATAAATTTTTCGCGGTTAGCTGCCAACACTCAGGCGCCAGTTTTACGCCGTTTATCATCGACTCCGCCACCTTGTCCAAGCCTTTATTTATGAATACAAAGCCAGAAAAAGTAACAAGTGTTTTATATTGGATGCTAGAAAAATCTTAATCTTTTTACTTAAAATGAAACACTTTATACCGAAACATTTGTGAAAGACACTTGTTGAAGCGATGACGCAGTTTTTATTGAGTGTTTTGTAAAGTCCTATTTTGAATAAAAATATTTTGACTTGACTTAACTTAAACTGTAGATTAACTGACGTACATCCAAAAACTGACCGTGAGTGTCAAAACTTAAGTTGAAATTTTGAACTGACGCTCACGGATTTTTTCGGGCGTTCTGTCAGTTAAACTGCCTGGTTGAACTGACATACATCCAAAAACTGATCGTGAGTGTGAAGTCTTAAGTTGTAATTTTTAACCGACGGCAACCCACTGATTTTTCCGTGCGCACCGGTATCTGCTGGCTTCAGTTCGTTTCGATTATTGGTAAGTACTTACTTTCTTAGTACCTACTTAAATTATTTCTATGCTGTTTATATTTTATATATTTAGGGAAGTTCGTTTGACGGCGTTGTCACTTTCTTCATGGTGGACTCAGAAGGTGAGTAAAAGATTTCGGTAATGCTACGTAGAACCATCGTTTTTGGACTCATTTTCAAAAAGGTTAATAGAGATCTAGGTGACTGTGATGATATCACCTTTCTGATGGTGCAATCCGAAGGTGGGTATAGGATCTCAGTGACGGCACTAGATAAAACGATCGTGTTTGAACTCATTTGAAAGGGCTCATAAAGGCCTAGGTGATTGTTATAACCTAACCTTTCAGATAGTACAAACCAAAGGTGGGTATAGGATCTCATTGGCGGCACTGGATAGAACGATTGTGTTTGAACTCATTTGAAAGGGCTCATAAAGACCTAGATGACTGTTATAGCCTTAACATTGCCACGGACTGTGAGTGCTATAAACACCATTATTAATACGTCGATACAGACAGGGGTTTTCTCAGAAATCTGGAAGGAAGCTGTAATAAATCCAAAAACAAAAAATAATCATTCTGTAGAACTAAATCATCTTCGACCTATAAGTATACAGTCTTTCTTATCTAAAATCGCTGAAAAGGCTGTTTATATGCAATTAATAGAATATCTTAACCAGAACAACATTTTACTTCTAAAACAATTGGGTTTTAGGGCTGGATTAAGCACGGTTACAGCGCTATTGAGTGTTTTCGATGATATTCTAACAGCACAGGATAAAGGGGAGACTACAACTTTGACACTACTTGGACTACTACTTTTCATATGCATTTGACATAATAAATACTACTTTACTTCTGTCGAAGTTGATATATTATCGTTTTGACTGTAACACATTAAAGTTGTTAAAAAGTTATTTAAATGGTCGTACACATCGAGTCAGACTTCGAAATTAAATTGATACCAACATTTTTTCTGCTGCATCTCCAGTTACTCATGGCATTTCACAAGGGTCAATTCTAGGTACTTTACTGTTTATTCCCTACTATGCTGATATTACCGGCTGTTTTAAATATTGCCAGTATCATTTATATTCTGACGATTCAAGTCTACATATCATTTAGGCCTGATGATAAAAATGAAGTAGTTAACGAACTAAATCTGGATTTAAGCATGATCGCTGAATAGGCGAATAATAATGAACTCACCTTAAATTCAAATAAAACCAACTTTTGGGCCAAAGAAGTTAATAGAACGAACGATTGCTCATAAGTCTAAAATTGTTCTTGGTGGCGACCATATTGAACAGGTATCTGACGTTCGTAACTTGGGCATAATTATGGATAGTAGACTAAGGTTTGAAAATCATTTTACCCATACAGTAAAAAATTGTTTTTACAGATTAAAAATATTATATAATATTCGACAATACTTAAGTGAAGAATTGAGAGTTCAACTTTGTCAGTCACTAATACTCTCGAAGCTAAATTATGCTGATACTGTTACGGGAGAGTGTTTGATTGCGCGAACCAAACTTGTTATACGAGTACAAAATGAATGTGCTAAGTTCTGTTTTCGAATCCCTCGAAGAGGTCACGTGACACGATTTAAATCAGGGTTAATATGAAATCTCGTAGATCGGTTCACTACAGTTGTTTACTTTATAAAATATTACAAAATCAACAACCGAAATACTTATACGAGAAACTCAGATTCTCGCAACGTTTCTCACGGGAAACTGTTCGCTTTTTGTACCCAAGACACAGAACTGCCGCGTTTCGTGGTAGTTTTCGGTACGCTGCCATAAAGTGTTGGAATAATATACCACCTCCGATCAAAAGCAGCGGAACAGTTCGCACTTTTAAAGTAAAACTAAAAGAATGTCTTTTAAATTTACAAAGTTAGTATAGTTCTGTATCGATGTATCACACCTTTCTTATGAAGTATACTGTGTCTGTATATTATAAAACTAAGAAATACTTGCTTAATTCTACAGTTATTTTGCTTTTCTATCTTATCAAATAATTTAATTGTGTGCATTGTGCCTTGCACATGCCTATTGTTACGCTTATTGTTGTGCCTTTTTTCGTAAATATTAAGTTTTTTTTAAATTATTTATGCATTTTATTAGACTTTATTTTAATTTTGTGTTGGAGCCTGTGATTAGCTAAGTTTATTTCATCGCACCTATATCTCTGGCGTTTACTGAAAATCAGCGTTATAGTTACCACTATGTGGTTTCTATAACATTTGTGTTGAGTAGACACCATTTTAGTTCCATTCCATTAATTTACTTTGTTATGTTAATTGGTGTTTGCGTTTAGAAGTAAATAAATTATATTATTATTATTATTTATTAAATTGGTTTTATATTCTCGGCAAGCCGGGAAGAGCTGGGCCTAAACCAAGTGATTATCAGTTGGATTAAATACGGTCGGGTGTAGAATATTGCACAGAAAATGGTGGCGTATTTGTATTTTATCTGGATTTTCTGGTTCACATTGCAGAAACTTTCTAACAAGTCTACATGTGCTTAGTATCGCGGCCTTCTGCAGCAGATGATAGGTATTTGTAGGTAACAGTAGGTTGCACGCGCCTGTTATATGCTGAATCGTTTCTGGAGAGCTATGGCATTTCCTACATGTGTCATTATTAAAATTCTTTATGGTAAACTTTCTGTAATTTTTGGTTTCAACTATCTGATCCTGTATAGCAAGCATGAACCCTTAAGTCTCCGGTAAGAGTTAGCCTCGATTTAACCACGCGTTCGACGCCTCCTTGTCGACATTTATCTGGCATAAGTCTTGGCGATGTCTTCCATGTAGAGATTTCTGCGTCCATTTTAAAAGCTTGGTTTTGTCCTCAATTACTTTCTCATTTTTCTGTTCAGTTGTATCTTTTAAATTTAGGGGTGTTAAGTTTTGGTCGTTCTGTGATATAATTTTATGAAGAATAGAGGTTTCGGTTTTGAGAAAAAGAATTGTCTAAGTGCTTTTATCTGTCTGTTATGTAGGTTTAGGATATCAATTAGTACTCTACTTCCTTCTTTCCGCGGCAGTGTTAATCTCTGCAGACATGATTGTGGGTGGTGTTTGCGGAATTTGGTCATTGTGGTATTAATTTTTCGTTGAAGGTTTTTCAGATCGGTTTTGGTCCAATTGATTATCCCAAAAGTATATGTGAGAACCGGTATAGCGAAGGTGTTGATTGCTTTGATAGTATTCCGAGAATATAGTTGCGTTTTCAGAATTGTGTTTAGTCTATGTTGAAATTGTAGTGTTAATTTTTGTTTAGTTTCTTTATAGTGTATCTGTCGTGATTGTGTGTAGCCAAGGTATTTATAACTATCTTGTTCCTCTAATGGTTTTGTCTGTTCTCCTGTTCCTAAAGTGTGTGTTGGTAATTCTGTCCTGCTCTAATTGAATTTATTTTACATTTATCTATGCCGAATTCCATTTTGATATCGTTTGAGAATTGTTCTGCCAAGTTTGCTATTTCACAGAGTTGAGTCTCATTTTTGGCGTATAGTTTGATATCATCCATGTACAACAGATGATTTAATTATATTGTTTGAATTTCATTTTGTCCTTCGGTAGTTGTATTTCTTAACGGGATTCCTAAAGTAGTTGTGTTTAATATATTAGATAGGGGATTTAGAGCAAGACAGAACCACTTGGACTTAAAGGATCTCCCTGAAAGATCTCTCTCTGAATTTTTATTGGGATTGTTTCTACTATTTTACTGGGCGAAGTTAGTCTTAATACAGTGGTCCAAGTTGTCATCATATTATTATTAAACTTAGTAATACTTTACTTACTGTGAGTTTTGGAAGGAACTTGACCGTCGACGGGTTGTTGCTCCTATTTTATTGTTTAAATAATCGTTTGAAGTGGATTTTTATACGTAAAAATGATACCATTTTGTGTAGTATTAAGTATCTGCGCATGTGAACTATTAGAGAAAACGACAAACCAAGTCCTTCGATGTTGATATAATCCTCAAGTTGTTTTGATCGCTTAAGCGCCTTATGAAATTGAATGACTGTCATCATCGAATGTCCGCTGGGTAGACATTTTACTTCCGTGTTATCAGAAATAGCTGTTAAATATTTGATTTCTTCAGCTACATTTGTAGCATCTGAACGAATTGCTTCTACAGTCAATCTTTTAGTGCCCAATAATCGTAGTAGTCAAACAGCTGAACATATAAAATAACGAGTGTTTTTTAAAACACTTACTGAAAAATATTGGTACACATATTTGTCTCACTTAAATTAAACAATAATTACTAAGAACTATAACCTAAGATTTTCATACAGTTATAATTTAATTTGTTTAATAAATATACTAAATTATAAACTTTGTAGTCATTTTTGAGCTGAGTTTTTCTTTTAATATGAAGTCGATATACCGATAAATAACCATTTTTTTTATATAAAAACTCCGATATTGATATATTTATAAGTATCGATATATTGAAAATTCGATATTTTAAAAATATCAACAGTCCTTGTTTGAACTGATCAGTTGAACTGACTGTGTGTGTGTGTCGAACTTTTTTTGGCTTAAATCCGTTTGAACTGATTAGTTGAACTGATGTCAGTTTAACTGACCGTGTGTGTCGGCCATTAGAAAAAATGTAAATGTTTTTACCAAATAATTATCATAAATTACAGTTGGATACTTAGAGTCTAAATGAGGTTGATTCATATCACATTTTAACTTTACATGTACATCTTCATGATTTTTATTTATTAGCTTCAGTTTTCCTTTAGGTTTATCGTTTGTAATTAATTAACCGATTGTCCCAGAAGGAGGGCAATGTTTATCGGGAGTATATATGAATGTATATATGTCTATTTCTTTAGCACGCTTTGTAGCCTAAACCGATTGATAGATTTTAACATTTGAGGTGTCTTTAGATTCGTCTTAATTGACATTGGCTAAAAAATTCTCTTTTCAGCATACATTTTTACGCAGTTGTTTCTTTATTACTGGTTTTAACGATAGGGCTTATTAATAATTTCAAATATCCGTTTTAAAGAACATCGATTATTTTAAAAAAGTTAATAAAATTCTGCAACTACCTTACTCGATAGGGGCGTTGGTCGTAAGACCACTTTCCCTAGCTCCTTATCCTCTAAAGCGAGGACTCCAGGATTTTCTGTGTATAGCTTCACTTTCACAGCTGGCAATGGCTGCGTTGTGCTAAAGTCGCCTTGGGTATCCCACCTGTTATAAACAATTATGAGGCTTTTAAATTGTCGCCTTAGATGGATAATAATAACATTATAAAAATGTACGACTCTTTGTCCTGTATGCGTTTTTATACCATTCATTTAATAACTATGCAACTATGATTTGGAGTCTTATGAGGACCAAGAGTTTTCATAACAATAAATATTTGTTATGAAATTTAAAAAAAATAAAAATTAATGGATTAGTAAGCTGAAGTGACAATGGCCGGCCATATAGCTCGAAGAACCGACAACGATGGGAAAAAAGGTTCTCGAGTGGCAGCCTCGTACCGGCAGGCGAAGTGTAGGGTGTTCTTCCACTAGATGGAGTGACGATCTGGTAAGACATGCGAGAAGTTGATGGATGCAGGTGGCTCAGGCATGTGGCTTTATGCGTGGTAGAGCCATGCTGCAGTTATATTAGTAGTATAGTTGTAGCACGAATGGGTCGGCTCGAACCGGGGTGGTACCACGACCTCACAGAAAACCAGCGTGAAGTAGAGGTTTACTTCTGCGTTTCGCTTGGTGAGTGCAGGTGGCCGGAGGCCCTTTTTACTGGAAATGAGGCATTCCATCTTAGTCATCACGGGTGACAACGCATCTGCATTTTGATTTGTAATAGAGGATAGATGTAGATGTCTATGGGCCGCAGCAACCACTTACCATCAGGTAGACTGTGTGCTCGTTTGTCACCATTTACTATAAAAAACAGACATCAAAAACTTTCTTTGTTCCTTGAGGGAGGCCTATGTTCAGCAGTGGACTTTTGTAGGGCTGTAATGATGATCATGATGAAATATTTGTATGTTTGTTTAATTTCTATTCGTACCATTTGTTAACTATACGTTTGAAGCCAGAAGTTTTTTTTTATCACCATTTTCCATAGTTGTCACACTTGGCAGACGGGTTGGCCATCCCAATTTTTTCTAAATATATTTAGTAGCCAGCTCTTTCCACTTGACCGCATCCAGCGCAGAGCGATTCGAATTATCGATGACCAAGTTTTTTCTGATCGGCTCGATACACTGGCACTGCGTAGGGACGTTGCATCCATTTGGAGTGAGCATTCATAGTCTATAATTATTAACCGCTTAGTTTTCCCGTGTAATGACAGCGTAAGAGATTCCTACAGCTCTACCATATACCCCTTGTCGAATCTGCCACTCACATCTGCAGCATTCTGCCTTCGCTACTACAAAAAAAATATCGTCCAAAATCTTACATGGGCTTGGAGGCTTCCGCTTGGTCGGTCTGCAGTTTATCGCCGCCTTCCACCTCCATCGTGCAGTACACGATTCTGTTCGGCGCTAGCGACTTTAGACCTTTTACTTCCATAACAACCACCTAGAAAGTATCCAATGGTAATTTATTTCGTATGTCTGCAATTTTTTCTCTCTTTATTTGGATCACCAACAGACGATACACAATACTAACAAAAATATAACTCAACAATGCGACTACATGCTATGTGTCCATCTTCTTACAGGTAACCACAACTTACATATTACATTTTATACGATATTTGTGATCGTTATTTTAGGGTTTGAACTCAGCAAACAAGACACATAAAGACTAAAACTGGTAAATCGATCATCTTTGGTATTTCGATAACAAACTGTATAATTATTATAGTTTATGCATATAGTAAGTATGTTTGTTATTTGCAATAGTAAGTATATTCGTTAATAGTAAATAGTAAATATGTTTGTTAGTTGTAATGTTATAATAAGTGTTATGAAATTTTTAACAAATGTTCGGAAGTTAAAATTGACCAATAAAAGCATTAATCAAATATTTTCTTTTTAACCGACTTCAAAATGGAGGAGGCACTCAATTCGTCTGTATATTTTCTCTTTTTATGTGTGTTACCTCATAACTTTTTTCTAGGTAAACTGATTTTTTGGTACTTTTTTTATTTGAAAGCTGGTGCTTCTCATGTGTTCCCATATATTTGATCACGGTCTGACCACTAGTTTTTGAGTAATCCTTAATAATTTATATTGAAGTCGGTTGTACATTTTTTTTTAAATTTCAGCACTTGTTAACTTTACCATATCCTTCTTTCTTTATTCTATTTCGTACACACTAGAAGTTGAATACAATAAAACACGCAAATAAAAAGTACAGAGATGAGCTTAACCCTACAAAATTTTTTTTCAGAAAACCATTCAGTAATGAGAAATTGTGCTATAGTACATTCAGTACAAGTGTGCATATATAAAGAAAATTAAACTGATTAAGTAACAATTAATCTTATATTTAAACGAGAATTAACGTTATATTTTTAGAAAAAAAAAACTTTGGTAATAAATATATCCTCCACTCCACCATAGTAAGCATGTTTATCTAACAACTAACTGTGCGCCGCGACTTCGCCCGCGTGTAATTGAGAGTTTTAATTATATTTCTCAGAACCCTTATTCTTTTTCTCAAATATAAATAGCCTAAATTACTCCTTAGAACATCGGCTATCTGTCAGTGAAAGTCCTGTAGAAATCGGTCCAGCCGTTTCGGAGATTAGCCGGAACAAATAGACAGACAGACAGATAGACCGACAGACAGACAAAAATAAAAAAATGTGTTTTTGTTATAAGTACCGTATATACATTCATGCGCATTGATTAAAAAGCTATTATTTTAACATTACAAACAGACACTTCAATTTTATTTATTTGTATATATATATATATATATATATATATATCTAGCAATTGAAATAAAACAAAAAGTTTAAAGCAGTTATGCATACTTGCGTTACTTTATGGTTAGTGATTTATTAAAATCGAAAACTAAATTTTGCTGTGAGAATTATCGTCTTATAAAAACTCAACTACTACACGAATTACTTGTAGATAATTATCGTGTAGCGGCGATGTAAGAATATACACTGCCCAATATCATCCTGTGGGTGTCGTAAGAGGCGACAGAGGGTAACAAATCAGGAGACGGGGAGCAGCGTCTTCATAATAACGGCTAAAAATAAAAATATGCGGTTGCCAATCCGCTTGCCAAGCGTGGCAACTATGGCAAATATCCCCCCATATGAGACAATCAATGGAGGAGGTGTATAGTCAGCAGTCGACTTTAACTGACTGTAATGCTACACGCTACACGAATGTTCGTAATCGATTATTAAATAATAAAAAAGTCCCGCTGGGTTTCTTGCTGGTTCTTCCCAGGACAGAGGTTTTTTTCGAACCAGTGGTAATTATACAAAAGAGTGACTTTCAATAAGTATTATTTATAATCTATATTGAATAAAAAAGTTTCTGTTTCTGTTTCTGTTTCTGTTTCAAAATATTGGCAATAATTTAAATTCGATTCAAATATAATCAACAATATCAGCGGGCTTAGCCAAGATAACATTCTCCGATCGTTACTTTAGCGTTAGCGTCACTTTTTACGTAGATGTCACTCATACATCATCAGTCAACTATCATCGCACTTTGAAGGTTTTCAAAGATTTGAACATACATGCAAAAAATACAACAACAGCGGGAGGAGTGGACCTTCCCAGTAAATAAGACAGTGAAATATATTTTATGGTACTAAGGTTGTTTAGTACTATTTTTTTTTCTACAAGCTGTAAAATATAAATTCATATATTTTCTACAAGTAATAAACAGTTATCTATAACCAATATTTAGGTTATACCATTCTTGCTGAGCTCATACATTTCTGTTTATCTGTTATAAAATTGTCAATATTGTCATACCTATAACTAAAAATAAACACAAAATAATTAAATATGTGTTAATAAATTCTGTGAATAATTTCTAAAATTAATTTAATACACTTAAATTTGAATGTAGTGTAAAAAAACTTTAATCCATAGGAAAGTAAATGATCTTTACGTGAAATTTGCTTTCAAGTGTCAAATACTAAATAAAATCTATTGTGAACAATGTGAACTAATGTTAGTTACCTATCTAAGAATTTTTGTCTTTTCTTGTATTTATTTAAAATTAAACTAATAATGTTATATGTTACGCTGTAAATAAAAAGACAAAAAATACAGTTGTAGATATAATTCCACACAAGACCAATTCATCGACGTTACCTCAATTTGGAATGTTAGAACCACATCCATTTTCGTAAGTTGCGTGTCCACATCTCCTCCGTCACTCTCGCCGGTTAACTTGTTCGCTAGAGACCCTTGCGATCTGAAACACAGCTGCTTACTCAACCTTGGACTCGGATCTGTTCCAGCATTTGATCTGTCTCGTCCAGGGAACCACCACGATGTTAACAAGTCAAATATTATAAAACAAGAGAGTTGTGAACATTTATATATTAATTTCAACAAAACAGCTAACAGTCAAGGGAAGTTACGAAATTTAACAATGTTAAAAAGTTATCAATGGATTCACAATTTGACATAACAAAGGGACATAACAAAGGGACATGAGACCCATCACATGTTAATCAAGCAAGTTGAAATTTAAATGATTTCAAAAGGGATTCGGTATCAACATTCAGTCAAGCCCATGGAACAAGATGCATGGTGGCGTACAAAATGGAACCATCACCGACACCAAGGATGATTAAGCATTGCAAAGGGAAATGTTACGTAGTTTTTTTAGAACATTTATAGATTACAAAGCATATACTAAAGCTTAGTGTGATAGGGTGAAGTATGATGGTTGCTATTTATACTGATATTATATTAAGCAAGCCCTAAACAAGCGCGAAGCCATCTTAAATATATATACCTAATAATTTTGAATTTGTTCCTCATTGTTTTATGTACATAACGTAAATAAGTGTGAGGAGAAAGGGATAAAATTAAAGTAGTTAGAAAATGAATGAATGAAGTGAAGAGATAAGCTGTGAGGATATAATCATAAGCTTTTGGTATTGAGGGTATTTGATAAATTACGTAATTATTATTGGATTTATCTACAGACTAGGGTTACGCTAAAGCTTATTCCAGTAAGATTTGGTAGCAAAGTTACAGCTGAATATAATTAGTTTCTCTACTTGTTATTTTGGTTTCTAGTAAAGCTAATAAATCTTCTGGCAGTGTTGTGGAAGCGATAAATTATCCTTTGTTGTCTTCCTTAACGGTCCAAATACTGAGGCCACAATTACATCTAACCTCATATTGTATATCAGTAATTATAATTTAAAGCGTTATGTAACTAATGAAGGCATAATTATCAGATTTCTCTCTAACCTCTCAACCTCTTTTTATTTGGGATGAAAAGTTTAGATTTCTTTTAGACAGTCATATTTTTATTAGTATTTAAATCTGTTATGCTTTCATGAGTTACGTAAATATCAGTTTTTAGATCGAAAGATAATTGAAGGATTTGTATACAAATTAACAGTTTTCCCTTATTTAAGTCTTTTAGGTTGTTGTTCTCAGTAATTCCAATAAGTCATTTATTGGAATTCGCAATAAAATATTTTCAGCACTAAATTGATTTTCCATTGTTTAGATAACATAAGAAAATTTCTACTTCGAACGAAGTCAAGAATAGTGGTACTACAGAAGTATAAGATTTTTGAATTGAAATGGTATTATTTATATGGATGTAAAATGTAGCTTTCACAAAATTTTGTTGCTAATAAATTAAATTGTATTAAATATATTGTAAAGCCTATATATTTAGCAAGCATTTTTAACTTACTTTAATTGAAAATGTATTTTATTAAAAATTCTACACGTCGTCGTACCAGCCAGTTTTAAAAAAGAAATACTAGCAATGTTGTTAATATTACTAATATTCCCTTTAATCATTCTTGGTAAGCTTGAAATGCTTAGTTACAATTATTTAATTTATTAATACCAATTATTTTCTACTACTGATATCATCCTTCAGGTATCTTTAGTACTTAGAATAAAACTACTTTCAGTTGTTCCAACTAAATCTACAGTGGTCCTCAGATATTGTGTTGACAACATCAGGATTGAATAAAAAAAGTTACGGGTGGTGTACAAGGGTCCCGCTACACAAGACACGTGCGCAAATTAATCTTTGATGTATTCATTACTTGTACTTCCTTTTATTTACCGTCCGGATTTGTGCAAGGGACAGAAAACCAAAAAAGAAATCAACAAGTAGAAAAGAAATGAAGATTTAGAGAGATTTATGTTTTTATTGTGTTTGAATTGTTTTTGTTCTGTACTTGCTAATAATAAGAGTGTGTAGATTTTAAGTTCGATATCCTGAAATAGTGATTTCTCTTATTTCTAATTCTATTTCGCCATTTACTATGAATTTTAACAATAATTTTAGTATTATTGATATAAAAGTTTAACTGTTAAACAAATAAAAATATATAAAGAAGTTGTAAACAATATTACACATCTTTTTCTGTTATTAACTTTAATTAAAAATCTCTAGGATTCAAACCTTCACTTTTTAAATCCTACGGTCTAAGATTGAGAGTAAATTGTTTGAGATAATTAAGTTGTTTATTATATAAAGAACTTAAATATTAAATATAGTTTATCATTTATGGTTTTAAATAGATCTATTTTTGAACGGAGAATATAATTTTTTTCGAACAATTTATTCAGAAAACATTATTGCCTGCAGTGATATTTTCATATTTCGTTTTCATTTTATGGACTTCTTAGAGTTTATTTTAAGAATTATATTTAAATTTTTGGGATGAATCATGTAATATGTGTATTATTAAAGCGTCTCCAAACGTTCGTCTTCATTCGCCATATGGGCATTCGTAGGTATTTTTTTTTAAATCGTGCAGCTGTGTGTATTATTAAAGCCCCTCCAAACGTTCGTCTTTATTCGCCAAATGGGCATTCATAGGTATTTTTTTACAATATCGTAATATAATAACACATATGCTAAATTAATTTACGTATTTGCGACTGTTTACGATGGACGTCAAGGCAACTGCTTCTGCAGCGTCTTTGATTAGTGTACATACTCATCATTCAAATGTGTATTGCAAAAATTTAAAAGAAAACCTTTAGAGGTAAAGATGGTGGTGGATTATTCATCGGAATAAAACAAGATTAGTATTGCTAAGGTATAATTTAAAAATAATGGTTGTTGAAGAAAACTAATTTTACAGATTTTATCGCTTTTAATTTAACTTAGTTTTAATTCCCGACGTTGTAAGGAATTATTGTATTGTTTACACAACCAGTTGTATTTAAGTAAAGGGTTTGTATTGCACGCCTCATAACGCGAATCGTTATTGGGTAGTCCTTTACTCTCGACATGTTAAGATCAAGTAATTTTGTGTTCTTAAAATGCCTCTATCATAACCATATTGCACTTATACGATAATATGGATAGCCTTACATCAAGAAAACACTAATTAATCCATCTTATATTTTGTAAAAAATCATTTATATTGCTACTTTGAAAAGAAAAACGGTTTAAAAAAATTTACGTAGACGTCCGGATATATTAATATATTTTTAAAGTCAACAATACAATTTATTTTTGTCATCAAAATTAAATGAAACGCTCATTAGGTGTGCACTTTTGGATTTTGCAAACTATCTAAAAAATACACGCCGTATATGTTGCACGTCGTCAATGGTGTGAAGAGTGGTACAAACGTTTCGGCGAATTCCTTTGATTTGCAATGCGACGGATAACCATCGAATAACACCGACATCAGCAAACACCGATTAAAGGTAAATACGCCTTCCACATATTTGTGTTAGGTACGATTTGCCCAATATACCAGTAAGTACGTTTGGAGGGCTCTTTACCGATAGACATTGACAAAGCACATTATCAATCTCATTTAACGCGACAACATTGACCATAGATGAAATTAATGACTTTTTGACCATGAGACGAAATGAGACAATTACAATAAACCATACATATAATAAACCATACATAAATAACTGTTATAAGACAACACAATTGTTATTGTTGCAATTCGAAGGTTTCTAGATGAAAAAATAAAACTGGAAGTCGTAACAAAAGTGTTCGTAAACAAAAGTTTAACAGTGGTATTGATTTTCTATTCTTAACAAATATTTTCTAGTTTGCAATTTAGTTGTTAAAACTGAATGAACTATAATTATACCGTGATGTCACATAGTCGTGAAATACATTCAAACATTATACAGTCATCGAATTGCATCAATTCTCAAATATATATTAGGAAGTTTATTTACGTGTGAATAGATACTGACCTGTGATTATACCGCTTGATTCTGTGTAGGCCGTATTTGGAGTCAGCCCCGCCTTTAGAGACGGGTAGGGACTCCAAATTAGCCATAAGAAGGTTTATAGATGACTTCAGTTCTTCGATGTACAGCGATTCCATTTCTTTGAGAACGAATTTCGGCATCAACTTGCGGTTCTGTTAATAAGAAATGCGTATCCATTTTCTAAGACAGTCTTGTATGTTTTTAATAAATTTGACAAATTTTGGATGACTATCATTTAATTTTATATTTAGTTAGGAGTTACCTTCTCCATCTCATTCACTTTTTGCATTCTCCCATCCAGCTCTCTTCTTATCGCTGCTGCCTGCTCGTCCGCTGAATCCAGCTGTTCCAGATAAAACACAGCTAATTATAAAAGTGTTATCATGCCTTTAAATTCGTTGACGTGACGACCTTATGTGTAACAGGTAATCGGTGAATGCATGTTTTTTATAGTATGAAAGTGATATACAGGATGACAGTCCACCTGATGGTAAGTGACTTTAAAAATTGAAGTTCACAGATTTGTCGTCAACCTGAGGGTTATTATGAAATGCTTCACATCCTGAAATTATATTGGCTCTTTTAAATATTTTAAGATCGGAAAAAAAACAGTAAATAGTAAGTAGAAACAGATAATACAAAAATAGACCGACCAGGAAACCGGCCAAGTGCGAGTCGGATTCGCGCACCGAGGGTTACGAACAAATCCGTAGGTATATAAGTTTAAAATTATTAAAAATATTTTTATTATATGATGTAACTAAAAATTTATGCTTTTCGCAATGTTTCCTTTATCTGTGCTATAAAACGTTGTTTCGTACCAAATTTCAAGATTCTGAGTTCACGGGAAGTACCCTATAGGTTTTGATTCCCTTACGAATGTCAAAAATTTGCGGCATAAACGGCTGTATCTTTTGATTGCGTTGGCTTAGAATGTTGATTTTTTCACAGCTCTAAGGGACAGTAGGCTTGAGTATTTGATATAAATTTCAGCTTGATACCTCCACGCGTTCCTGAGAAAAAGGGTCTTGACAGACAGACAGACGGACAACAAAGTGATCCTATAAGGGTTCCGTTTTTTCCTTTTGAGGTACGGAACCCTAATAATACAAAAATAGACGGATTTTGAAATAGAAACCCAACAGAAATGGTAGTTCATATACGTGTGGCAATGTATGGTCAAGCCTTTGTTAGGTATTAAATATTCTTTATCGTCAAGTACACTACTGAAAGTGGCCAATGCCTTCTGACCCTAGGAGCATTTACCGTATTTTTGTAGATGTACAATATAATACAAGCATAAGGTCAACCTGAAAGTAAGTGAATGATGTGGCCCATGAACACCTACATCTCTGCTATCATCCTCGATTAAGAATTAAAATGCAGATACCTAAGATCTATGATGTAATGCCTCATTACCAGTATTAAGAAATCTTCAGTTCTGGTCTTAAATTGCCTGCTTGAATTTGTGAAATGAGTGGCAGTCCTCAAAACTTACTAGTATTTATTTACATTCATTGTTCTAGATATTTAAGCTGATTTCAAAAAAATATGAAGTTTATTAGTAGTGACGATAATAGATATACGATAAATATTAATGGGAAAGCGACAGGGTAACCCACGAAATTCAAATTTTTTAAAAGTTTTTTGCCATTTGCTAGTCGGTGTCAGGTTGTACGTTTAACAAATTATGATTCGCGACCGTAAAGAGTATGTATTTACAGAATTATAATCACTATAATCATCAATACAACCATCTAAGTTCGTATAATCCCATTGTATGGCTATTTCCAACTCTCGCAATTCAAACTACCAGTTAAGTGTTAATAACAAATTAACCGAATCAGATCAGGACGTTGCAATGGTTTTCGAGAAATATTTTACTGATATTCCGATATTAACCACTAAGTCACTGAATTCTTCTCCTGCGGTCGCCGAATCATTACTTAAACAAAATGTAAATGCGTGTACAAGACATTTCACAAAGTATCATCAAAAGATATTGTAAAATATTTTAAAACTATTGATGTTAAGAAAACTGCTGATCTGTGGGAGATTTCCGTTAAAGTTATTGCGTCTATTATAGATACAATCGCGCCTCATTTAGCTATTATTTTTAATACTAGTATCGAATCTGGTGTGTTTCCTGATTTAATGAAGTATAGTAAAGTAATACCTTTATTTAAATCTGGTAGAAAATTAGACCCCGCCAACTTTAGACCTATTTCTGTACTACCAACACTTAGTAAGATTTTTGAAAAAATTATTCTTGATCAAATGTTAAATTTCTTTTATATAAATAATTTACTTCATAAAAATCAATTTGGTTTCACAAGGGGTCGCTCGACAACTGATGCCGGTGATAAGCTGATTAAATATATATTTAATGCATGGGAGAATTCACAGGATGCTTTGGGTATATTTTGTGACCTATCCAAAGCCTTCCATTGTGTTCACCATGAAACATTAATCAGGAAACTTCAACACTACGGTGTAAGAAGTGATGCTCTTAAATTAATTATTTCATATTTAAGTAAGAGAACGCAAAAAGTTGTCATTAACAGTATGAGTTCTTCCGGGTCGATGGTGCAGATGGGCGTGCCTCAAGGCTCAATTCTAGGCCTCTTTCTGTTTCTTGTATACATTAATGACTTACCTTACATAGTAGGAGATAACCATGATATAGTATTATTTGCAGATGACACTTCTTTAATTTTCAAATTAAATCGACATTTGCTAAAATATGACGAAGTAAATAATGCTATATCTAAATTAGTAAATTGGTTCAATGTTAATAATTTGCATTTAAATGGCACTAAAACGAAATTTATGAAATTTATGACTCCAAATGTCAAACAATTAAATACTAATGTAATTTTAAATGGGGAGAAACTGAGTCTTGTAGATGCCACCATTTTTCTTGGAATCACACTAGACGCGAAGCTTCAATGGAGCCCCCATATATCAAAACTAGCAAGCAGGCTTAGTTCTGCAGCATATGCCGTAAAAAAGATTAGAAGTCTAACTAGTGTTGACACTACAAGCAACAGCTAGACTAGTTTACTTTAGCTATTTCCATAGCATAATGTCGTATGGTATTTTGCTATGGGGACACGCAGCTGACACTGAAGTTATATTTGTTTTGCAGAAGAGGGTCATAAGAGTGATTTATGATTTAAAGCCTAAAGAGTCGCTGCGATAAAAATTTAAGGAAATTAATATATTAACTTTGGCCTCTCAATACATTTATGAAAATGTAATGTACGTACACAAAAATAAAAGTAGTTTTACAAAAATAAGTGATATTCATTCTGTAAATACTAGGAACAGACACAAGCTAGTAGTACCAGTTACTCGACTCCATCGAGTCAGTAATTCATTCTTGGGGCGATGTATACGCTTTTACAACAAAATTCCAGAAAATATACAAAATTTGACCTGCTCAAAGTTCAAAAACTTTATTAAACTAAGTTTGTATAAAAAGGGTTATTATAGTATTAAAGAATTTATAGATGATAATAACCCCTGGAAATGAGGTGATCGCTACCAAGCTATTTCTAATTTGTTGTGTTGTTAATTTGTGTAACATACATGATTGTAAGCTGTTA
Organism: Parnassius glacialis; assembly: GCA_033319125.1. Classification (NCBI taxonomy): domain Eukaryota; kingdom Metazoa; phylum Arthropoda; class Insecta; order Lepidoptera; family Papilionidae; genus Parnassius; species Parnassius glacialis. The sequence goes on along the minus strand of JAVANC010000007.1, from coordinate 5,716,929 downwards.
TTTAAAAAAAAAAGTCCCGCTGGGTTTCTTGCTGGTTCTTCCTAGGACAGAGGTTTTTTTCGAACTAGTGGTAATTATACAAAAGAGTGACTTTCAATAAGTATTATTTATAATCTATATTGAATAAAAAAGTTTCTGTTTCTGTTTCTGTTTCTGTTTCCAGAAAAACTCAATGAAAGGGATATATGAACTTAGAGAGTTGTACTGGTGATTTTACTGATAATAATTTTGTAAACACATAATAGTTACGGTCACGAATCAAATTTTGTTAAACATATAACCTGACCCTGACCTGCAAATTCCAAAAACATAAGAAAATTTGAATTCCGCGGGCCACTCAGGCGCTTTCACCTTAATAGCAAGGAATAATTAAGTACTGATGCTGTGTAGTAGCGGTTAAGAATATCCACTATCCCATATCTTCCCGTAGGTGTCGTAAAAGACGACAAAGGGAAAAAGGCAGGAGATGGGCAGCAGCATCTTCCTGATAACAACAAAATTACAATAAAAAAACTGCGGTTGCCAACCCGCTTGCCAAGCGTGGCAACTATGGCAAAAAATGGCCAATTCTGAGAGTAACAAAGAAACGGCCCCCAGTCCCCGGCGGCCCCGCTTTTCCTGGCTACGGTGGCGACCATGGTAACGGCGGGGCAGGGGTTGCTAAAAATCTCTAAGAATTCGTTACGTCAAGGAAAATAAATATTGTTCTACTGATATTAATTGATGAAAAGGGATTAGATTGTTTTTATTTTTAATTTAACGTGCCGTGATTTGTTATTAATTTAACGTGCCGTGTGAGCTTTAAGAATCATGTCACGTCGTCATTTGAGTCGAGATGAAATGTTACGAGCCGTGGGCATGTTAGAAAAAGATGCTATTCAACGCGTCGTTGCTGAGGCCCACATACATACATACACTCCAGCCAAAACGTGATATCAAGGTTGTGGTCACGTTATCGCAATACTGGGGATGTGGCTGAACGGCACACGGGTAGATGTCGTGTTACTACGCAGAGACAGGATAGGTTTTTCCAAATGACCGCCAGAAAACAACCCAATATCAAAGCGATGCAACTATTACAAAGGCTCCAGCTGCTGGTTAGCGACCAAACCGTGCGAAGGAGGTTGCATGAAGTTGGTCTTCATGCTCGAAGACGTATTCCAGCATTGCGATGTGGCAATCTCGGTCGGCGAGTTTTAACATGGAATGACGAACAATGGTCTTTGGTGCTGTGTGTGTGTGTGTCACCGATGAGTCCCGGTTTGGGTTTAATCCGGATTCACGAAGAACACGCATTTGGAGAAGTCCAGGGAAAGTTAGCCGTCTACGGCAACCTCAAAGGTCCACTCATACCAAGGCGGGATAATTATGGTGTGGGCAGGAATTCGTCTTGGCGGACGAACCCAACTCGTTTAGATCCAAGGGAGTATGACTGCACAAAAATACTACGAGAGGGTAGTAGAGTCTGTTATTGTCCCACAGAGAATCCAAATGAGCCAGGAATTTCTCCTCACGCACGATAATGCTCCTTCCCATACGACGCGACTGGTGTCGATCGCTCTCCGAGACCATGATATTCAAGTTTTGGATTGGCCTGCACATTCGCCCGACTTAAATCCTATCGAGCATGCCTCGGACTTGTTACAACGAAAATCTTTGAGAGATTTCCTGCCAAATTTGACGACGGAACAACAATTTTGCGAACACTTGCAAAGAACATGGGACCTCATACCGCAGCAAGACATTGACAATTTAATTTGAAGTATGAACTATCGATACCGATGTGTAATTAATATAAGAGGTGGCAACACTGATTATTAATAATTGTATTTTATAAGATTATGTAAATTTTAATTATAATTAATAGTTTTATTGGAAGAAATGAAGTTTTTTATAACACGCTTTTATTAGCTTGGTATGTATCTGTGTAACGGAACCGTCGGATTGTCTTGAAACTTCGCACACTTATCAAGAACCGATGATAATGAAATAGTTTAAATAGTTTGTCCCATTATCCTTGTCAGAATCCTCAGGATTTGCGAATAATTCATAAACAACTACGATTTCTGCTAGTTCAATCTATTGTAAGCCTCGTAAAAGAGCGTCGATCCAAAAAAAGACACGCTTTTGTAGATAGCGGCACTAAAAGAAAATAAATAATAATTTAAAAAACTGAAAGAAAACGCTTTTGTAGATAACTTTAAAATGATTTTATATCATTTTTAATAAGTTTAAAATTAGGAAATTCAAATATTAACATAAAAAAATTATTTTATTGTAATAAAAGGGTGGGGAGCTTTATGCTATTTGTTCGAAAAATTTTGTGGATATTAGTAAAATTAGCGTTATTATAAAACATCTGAAAAACCACATCTCGCCACCTCTCGCTTTTTTACAATAAAATGATTTTTTTATGTTAATCACTTTTTTCTTATTGTAAACTTATTGAGAATTATTTTCTACTTTTTAGTTCGGTTATCTACAAAAGCGTGTGTTTTTTTAGTTTTTTAAAACTATTATTTATTATCATACTAATTTTCTACGGCGATTAAAAAATAAATCTTAATTTAAAACTAAAAAATGATGAAATGTTTTTTAATCTTTTTTATTAAATACCTTAAAATAACCTAACATTCTTCCATTTACTATATCAGAAAATTCTTCATAGATATTTAGATATTTGATGAAATATAAAATATCCCTAGATTCTGTTCATATGTTTATGCAATCTGATATTTTTAGAGCATTACCTATAAATATTAACAATAATAATAATAATGTCAAAATAACAGCTTTTTACTAAATGCATATGAAAGTATATACGGTACTTATAACAATACACACAATTTTTAAAATGTTTGTCTGTCTGTTTGTTCCGGCTAATCTCCGAAACGACTGGACCGATTACGACGGGACTTTCACTGGCAGATAGCTGATGTTATAAGGAGTAACTAAGGTTACTTATATTTTAGAAAAACAGGGTTCCGCGGAACATAATTAAAACCTTTAAATACACGCGGGCAAGGTTGTGGGGAACATCTATTTTTATCTAAAACCAAGAGTTAAAAGTAAATCTTTCTAAGATTCATATTAGAACGATAAATTCGCAGATTTACATAATATTACCAACAATTGACTTTTACGATAGCAACGGGACGAGATAGAAATGGGATTATTTACGTAACATATTCAAAGCATAAAATATTGATCTTATATACTCAAACGTGTAATATCGTAATTTCTTTAAATTCTCTTGACCTTGTACAATTTTTCAAATTATAATATTTAATATGTTTAGTCTCTCTCTCTCTTATATAAAACGTTACCACCACACTAGGATTTTCTCCTGTATCATGGAGGCAGTTTACAAACATAAATTGCACGAGGACGAACATCCAGACCCGGAACAATTATTTGTAGGTTCCGTGCGGGATTCGAACCCGCGGCCTCCAGCGCTATAACTCATTGCTAAGCCACTGTGCCTCGGAGCCGTCTTGTACTTTTAATGGGCGTTTTATTAGGCTACCTGAAGATAATTTGCCATGATTAAATTATAACGACCTTTATTACGACCTGAAAATAATAGTTTTTGGTCTACGCAAATTATTTCTTTGAGTTTCTAACTTCGTTTATAGTTTTATGTAGAATAAGGACGTTTAAAGAAAGAATATATTATCTGTCTTTTAATAAGTTTTATAAAATAGATTATTTACAAGTTGCTAAAAGTATAAGATTATTTATAAATTGTTTAACGTGGTAGAGCTACGCTCCAGGTATATTATGATTGTAGCACGAATAGATCGGCTCGACCGGGGTAGGATCACGCTCTCACTGAATACCAGCGTAAAGTAGCTTGTATTTCGTAGTTGCTGTATTTCGTAGTTGCTGTATTTCGTAGTTGCTGTATTTCGTATGGTAAGTGTAGAGAACCGCAGATCCTTTTTTACTGGAAACGAGGCATTCCATCTTAGTCCTTAAGGGGTGACGATGCATCTCCATTATTATTCTTAATTAGGGATAAATGTAGATATCTATTGGCCACAGCATCTGGAATGTGTGTTCATTTGTCACCCTTATTATATAAAAAAGTATTAATTAACATTCGTTTTAACATTATCAATACATAAATGTGAGGCATTCCATCTTAGCTCGCCGATCAGGTGAAATATGATTTTTTTATTGAAGAGGTAAACGAGCATGCGGCTCACCAAGTTCCTTGCCTCTAGGGTTACCATCAGACGTGAGTCTATTTTTTATAGAATAAGGCTGACAAACGAGCACACAGTCCACCTGATGGTAAGTGGTTGCTGTGGCCCATAGACGTCTACATCTATCTTTGTTTTGCGAATTTAAATGCAGATGCGTTGTCAGCCGTGAGGACTAAGATAGAATGCCTCTTTTCCTGTAAAATGGGTCTCCGGTTCTCTACACTCACCATACGAAACACATCAGCATTAAGCTGCTATTTTACGCTGGTCTTTCCCCGGTCGAGCCGACCCATTCGTGCTACAACTATACTTGACCGGATTTTAAGAGTTATAACCGGCCTCCGCCGGATTTCAAATAGATCTACAGGTCAGTGCAAGGACAAGTGAATACCATTTCAAACACATTACTTGTGTAGAATTTTACAACAAAATTTTTGGACGACTGTGCTAGTTACAAGTCGAAATAAATGTATATTTGATTACGAAATAATGTTATTGAATATTAATGCCAATATGACGGCCGATGATCGGATTTATTTAAAAAAAATCTGAATTTTAACAACCTGCAACCCAATCTTTAATTCCAGGCGCTGTTTACTTTGAGCTTACTCCCGTTTTAAAAGGCCGGCAACGCACCTGCGATTCCCCTGGTGTTGTTCATTTGTTCATGGGCGGCGGTCGACACTTACCATCAGGTGAACCGCTTGCTCCGCACTTCTATAAGAAAAAACGCACCGAAGGTTTTCCGATGATCACTCCTCTTATTTCCGACGTCCCAAGCTTGCTTGCTCAGCGGTAAATACGGAGTAAATACTACTTTCTATGATCGTTAACTCTATAGAAAACATAAAAGTCAATGGAAATTACATATCTGAACGATTTCATTTATTTGTATAGTTTATTATAGCGTTAACGATCGTAGAATGTCATCTTGGCTAACCCTGCAGTACCGTTAGCGACGCTTCCCCTACTTGAAGCAAGTGACGTCATGACCCTGTCGGCAAACCTTTTGTGCGCGCGGGCTGTTTAGTTAATAATGGTAATTGCCCTTTCGACCGATTTCAGACACGTGTTATGTTATAGGTTCTATTATTGTGTTATATACTATTTACTTTATATTATAAGTCCTCTATACTCCTATATTGTTATTCTTATATTAATTACATTGTTTACCTAGAAACCAAACTAATTAGATTGTAATATTTAAATACTAATGTTTACTGTTCCAAAATTACCATCCTTAATTGTATCTTAGAATAAGTTAACGATAAACACAAACAAGCATAATGTTATTCCCTTATCTTTACCCCTACCTCCTAGCTTCCCGCGATCCTACACTTTAAAAACCAAGTCCTTCGATCCCACAACACAATTCTATTTCCAAACTCTCTGACTCAACTTCAATATTTTAAGTTAGTTTATATTATAGTTAAATTAATTAAATAAATTTATTTTTTAAAAGAGTTTTAATCTCTACCACATAACAAATTTGGCGCAGTCGGTAGGATCTCGCGTGATTCATTCGCTTAAATCGCGTAAAGACGAAGTGAACGTACCAAATTCAACGGGACAGCATCGCCCAACAAGAAAACAACGTACGGTAGCTGAAGGCTTTTGAAGAACTTCGCCGAACCATGCAGCTCCACATTTTATTGTTATTGTGGTAAGTGGCTAAACTTGTTTGTTCAAATTCCTATTTTCCATTTTTACCAAAATATTTTTCCTACATCTACCACCTCATTTTACATTATATTTTTTTTATATGTATATAATCATACTATTCAGTCATATACTATTATATTATACTATACTATTATATCAATTATTCATATTATTGTATTGTATTACCTGTGTAAAACAAAGAACACTAAGATGGCTTTAGACATTACCACATTACTTAAATTAATTCCCTCATTCGACACAGACAATAACGACCAAGTGTATAGATTCGTTAGGTCATGCAATTCAGCTTTTGACCTTAGTTCAGCGGACCAGAAGTCAGTACTTTTAGTATACGCGTTGAACAATATCGGGTGCGGCAGACGTTCACAGTAAAGAACATGCTTCATGGACCGACTTAAGAACATTCCTTATCGAAAAATTCTCTAACGTCAAAACCATAGCACACCTTAATCTCGAACTGCAATCAATGTTTCAAAAACCTACAGAAACACTAACTGAATATTTCCACAGAGTTGACCTTTGTCGCTCTAAAATAATAGAGAAGTTAAACGCCGAAATATGCGATAAGACATTACTAGGTCGCTTAGACACAACGGAAGAAACGGCTCTTAACGTTTTTGTTAATGGTATTAGCTCCGATATCGGAGCAATGCTAAGAACAAAAGAATTCCCTACCCTTTGCGAAGCAGGCCGATTCGTACTTCAAGAAGACAAAATTCGTGCGACGAACAAGGCTAGGCAATCTCTATTTAAGTTAAACACAACGCGTTCACCACCTTTTTCAAAATCACCATACCATACCCATAACTACTATAATAATAATAATACAACTAAGCCTATAAATCAAACTCATCCACCATATACACAAACCACATACAATAATGCCCACACACCGCAACAAATTACAAAATTATGTAGTTATTGTAAAAATATTGGGCATAATATTACAGAATGCCGTAAAACAACTTATAATAATAATATAAGAAACAATCAAGCCCAACGCGCACTTCCTGCGCCTCCTATCCCAGTAAATCATTTAAACTGCCAAGCGACCAACGAGATGAGCAACTCGTTGGAAATCGCTTCAGTATCCTGCTCACCGATCCCGACTCAAGACATCGAGAACCTGCAGATATGAACTCTATAGTATGTGCCATATCGATTGAGAAAAACGGACAATGACCTCAGATATGAGCCGAGTGTCAAAAGGCGTAACTTACAAAATCTCAATTTAGATGTGATAACAATATTTAAATATTGATATTATTCCCACTTCTAGGTCAGCACATATGTTTTGTTTTTTTGTTTCTTAAATAATATTGTCTGTGGTTCCTATAAACATAGTAAAATCTTACGGTACATCGCGAAAAATGTGTTATATTTTATATTTCAATTTATGGTAAGTAACGCAGCAATTCATTTAATAACAGTTTCATATTAAAAAAATATTTGAAGCAATATAATCACCATATTGAGCTTTTGCAAATTCATCCCTTTAAAATAAACAAAACGCGCGTTACGTCAGTTCGTTCTAAAAGAAACGTGACAATGGCAGCCAGAGATGCGTCACCTTTTTTGGGCCGGTCCGCCATTTTGTTTTCATTCGTGTTCGGATAGCGCTTGCGTGTGTACGTCTCGGGTAATTCATAGCATTCATTGCATTGTTTTAGTTGAGTTTTTACTGTTAAATTTGTTATATCGTTAAGTTTTTGTTTTTTGAATCTGTTATATTAGTTTTACTGTGACGGTCGTTACTAAATCGACATGAGTTCAGGAGAATTTGGTGAAGGACCCGGTCCTTCAACATCAAGTGGAAAGAGACGTCGCCGACCCATAATAAACGTAGCAGGTACGTACAAATAGGTACAAATGCGACGACGTAGCCTTTCTATTTCTTAAAGCGCTCTTTTTATGTGACCATGTGGTATTTATTTTCTAAAACAATATGTATTTATGTGATGTAGTACTATGGTAGTATATTTTTGTCATTTATTTACAGGCCCATCTTCTGGAGCACCTTTAACGTCACCAGTAAAAAAGAGAAAACCTACCACTTTGTCGGTCGGGGAACAAGAGATTATCATTAATGTATACAAATATGTCAAAAACACCTGGCCCGAAGACGTGTATCCTTCAAACGTTAATATGGTAGAAAAGGTTTCGGAGATCTCAGGAGTCAGCAAGAGCACTATATATCGCGTATTAAGCGTGTATAGAGATTCCCATAAAATACCAGAAAAGGGAATAATTAATAAAAGAAAAAAGTCTGTAATTGACAAGTTGGACGATTTTGATAAATCGGCTATAAGAGCGAAAGTGCATCAGTTCTTTCTTGCAGGAGAATTACCGACTTTAGACAAAATTTTGCTCAGTATAAATCAAGATGACCAGTTGCCAAACTTGAGCAAAACTTCCCTGCGACGTGTGTTGCGCCATTTAAAATTCAAATATATAAAGAGAAACAGAAAAAGTGGTCTAATAGATCGCCCAGAGATAGTTCTGTGGCGTACCAGATATTTGAGAGAAATACAAATATTAAGAAACGAGGGACGTAACATTTTTTACCTTGACGAAACATGGATTAACGCAGGTCATACTATGGGAAAGGTATGGGAAGACATCACAATTGAATCTTCTCGTCAATCACGGTTAGAAGGCTACTCTACTGGCGCGAAAGCCCCTTCGGGTAAAGGAAAGCGATTAATAGTTGTACACGTTGGCAATGAAAATGGCTTTTTGGAGGGATGTGATTGGGTATTTGAATCATCATCTACTGGTGACTACCATGAGAGTATGGACGCTCTCCATTTCGAGGACTGGTTTAGAAAAGTAATAGAAAAACTGCAAAGCGGCGATGTCATAGTTATGGATAACGCTAGTTACCACTCCAGACGTTTAGAAAAAACCCCAACAATGTCTTGGCGGAAACAAAATATGCAGGAATGGCTAGAATCTAAACAGATCGCATACGTGCCCTCGGACACAAAGACCCACTTAATGGAAAAAATAAAGGCAGTTAAAGATAACTATCGAAGTTACGTCACCGACGAGATGGCAAAAGAAAAAAGCATCACAGTGGTAAGGTTACCTCCTTATCACTGTGAGCTTAACCCCATTGAATTTGTGTGGGCAGATGTGAAAGGGTACGTTGCACGAAAAAATACAACTTTCAAGTTAAAAGATGTTAAAAATTTACTTAAAGATGGTTTAACTCAAATCACGCCAGATAAATGGAAAAACTGTGTTCAGCATGTCCTTAAGGTTGAACAAAAAATGCGTGGCATGGATGATAGAATTGACCAAACTGCAGATCGCTTTATAATTAATGTTACAGATAGTTCATCAAGTGAAGATACGAGTGATGATTGCACCGAATAAAAATAAAGTTCTTATATAATATTAAAAATAAAGTTTTATCTTTTGCATAAGTACGTACTTATTCGGTGTCGTTATCACTCGAATCTTTATATGTGTTATAAATTAATGTTTTTTGTTGTTAAATGAATAAAGTACTTTATAACAATAGATGATTTTTCTTCTACAGCGATCTTTCACATAACTTTTTAATAATAGTTAATAAATATATATTATATCAATCATTATAAAAAAATCATTATAAATAAAGAAAGTACTACATATAAAATGTGCCTATATATTGAAGGTTTGTAACCCCTGGTTAAACGACCGAAAGGTCATTGTCCGTTTTTCTCAATCGATTTGGCACATACTATAGCAAATCCAACCCTATTTCTCAAAGGCGTCCTCGACCGCCGAACCATCGAGATCACACAACGCAAACAAACAGCGTACCTTCTAAATTACCGCTTAAGTGTCAGACAGAGTTGAAAAATGTGTCTACACAAACTAGCGACTTAAGTACTACATCACATACACATCACTCAATATTCAAAAATTCCAGTTCTCAAACGGAAACCTACGAACAGGGTAACCAGCCCCAAGCCCTTGGTTTTCCAAAACATGCTATTCCTTCTACATCCACTGACTCTATTACTACTATCTCTACTAGATCTACTATCTCTACTACACCTACTGACTCTCTCGAGACTACTAAACCTACTACGTCCACTGATTCCATCAAGACAACTACACCTCCTATATCCACAAATTCCACTGTTTCCAATAAACCACGTTCGAAATCAAAACCTACAACTAAAAAGCTTAAATTAAAACATCCCAAATTCAAATGTTATACAAAATCTTTTGCCATATCTGCCTTAAACGATATACCACCCGATAACCTCTTACACTGTACATTTCACATAGAAAGCAAACCAGTGACATTTCTAATAGACACCGGAGCAGGAATCTCGGTAATAAAAAGGGATAAAATAGGTTCGTCACCTTTAAATAAATTAAACATCGTGTCAATCGTAGGTATTTCCGGTAGCCAAAATTCAATTACAACCTCAGGCACCACCGAAATATCTCTAGATTATTTACCTAAATATCGTTTTCATGTTGCTTCCCTTAACATTAAAGCAGACGGTATCCTAGGCAACGATTTTATGATAAAGAACAATTGCAGCATTCATATTCATTCTAAAACAATGAGAATACGTGGCAGATCATACAACCTACATTATTTGAACGAAAATCCTCAAAATATAATCGACCCTAATAACCAGTTCCTTTCTAGCCGTTCCGAGAGTGTAATTATGTGTAGAACAAATAATATAAATTCCGGGACAGCAATAGTCGAAAAACAAATAATAGATAACGGTATTGTTATTCCCAACGCATTAGTTGAAGTCAAAAACAACTCATTTGTTATTACTTGTGTAAATACAAACAAATCCGATAAAGTAATTAGTATTCCCAACATCGAAGTTCAACCTTATCAACCAAATTAACAAACTAACAACATTAATAAACACTCAATTAATAATCTTAATCACACATCCGACACCGATAGACAAAAGCAAGTACTCAACCTAATTAGACGCGAACATTTAAACAAAGAAGAATCGAACTCATTAGATAAAATTGTCTTCAAATACCCCGACATATTTTTCATCGAAGGCGACTCCCTTACATTTAGCAATCATACAAAACATCAAATACCTACCACTACTGACATTCCAATTCACACGAAAACCTATCGCTTTCCTCATGTACACGAACAAGAAGTAAAATCACAAGTCCAAAAGATGTTAGACCAAGACATTATCAGACCTAGTTCATCTCCTTGGAGTAGCCCCATCTGGGTTGTTCCTAAGAAACTAGACGCATCTGGGAAACAGAAATGGCGATTAGTTATTGATTACCGCAAGTTAAATGAAGTCACAGTAGGAGACAGTTATCCTCTTCCTAATATCACAGATATTCTAGACAAATTAGGTCATTCTCAATATTTTACCACATTAGATCTTGCCTCAGGTTTTCATCAGCTAGAAGTTGATCAAAAAGATATACCTAAGACGGCTTTTAGTACACCATATGGCCATTACGAATATAAAAGAATGCCATTTGGTTTAAAAAACGCACCAGCGACATTTCAGCGTGTAATGGACTCCGTTTTGTATGGCTTACAAGGTGAAAGATGTTTCGTTTACCTCGACGACATAGTTGTCTTTGCTTCCAGCCTTCAAGAGCATGAACAAAAACTTGAAGAAGTCTTCTCTAGACTTAGAAAATATCAACTAAAGATTCAACCAGACAAATGCGAATTTCTTAGACGCGAAGTTGCTTATCTTGGCCATATCATTTCGAACGAAGGCGTTAAGCCGAACCCCGATAAAATTCGGGCAGTTCAAGAATTCCCTATTCCTAAATCATGTAGAGATATAAAGGCATTTCTAGGCCTTACAGGATACTATCGTCGGTTTATTCCTAATTTCAGCAAACTTACTAAACCTTTAACTAGCCTTCTTAAAAAGGACACTACCTTCATATGGGGTGAAACCCAACAACAATCCTTCAATGAATGCAAACATCTTCTTACTAACCCTCCCATCTTACAATATCCAAACTTCACGAAAGAATTCATACTGACCACCGACGCTTCTATAAACGCCCTAGGTGCTGTGCTATCGCAAGGTGAAATAGGCAAGGACTTGCCTATAGCATATGCATCTCGGACACTAAATAAAGCGGAATCAAACTATTCCACTATCGAAAGAGAGTTATTAGCTATCGTTTGGGCAGTTAAACATTTTAGACCATATTTGTTTGGTAGAAAATTTAAAATTGTAACTGACCACAAACCGCTAACATGTCGATAAAGGACCCTGGTAGTCGGTTAGTTCAATGGCGACTTAAACTCGAAGAATACAAATATGAAATAGTATATAAGGCAGGTAAGAACAACACTAATGCAGATGCTCTCTCACGCCCGCCTATTCTCCACACGAACATAAATCATCCCACAAAAAGCGACAAAAACACACATCTCGACCCAAACACTTCGGAAGACTATTTACAATTAAACTTTCAACACTACTTAGAAATCGACTCTCACACTTTTAATACTCCAAATCTCCATATTTCCCCAGACTGCCTCTTAAACGAACGTCACAAAAACATTCTTATACCAATCTCGTGTCAACTTTCCGATAAAAATACCCTTTTCAAACAAGCAATTTCCACTTGCTCTCAAGTGGACCCATTTTTAAGTAAACCCAGAACACTTTACGAAACTGATTTATTAGTTTCAGATAAGAAACAAAATATTATATTTGGCTGTTCGAGACCCACTCACTTCGATCCTTGGGATTCTGAGAGCTATTTTAAAGTATTACTCGCTTGTCTACAAAACCATAAATCAAAATCACTTTACGTTCCGGACTTAAAAAACGACCCCACTTGTAAACTTAAAGGAAACGAACAATTACACATAACAGCTTATTTAGCCGACCTTTACGAATGCAAGATCACCATATGTGAAAATAAAGTTAAAACTCCAGCTCCAGAAGAGATAGAATCAATCCTTAAAACCTTCCATGATGATCCCTTATCAGGACATCGTGGCATTATCGAAACGACACACAAAATACGATCTGAATATTTCTGGAAAGGAATGACCGATACTATTAAAATTATATAGATAATTGCCAAATATGTCAACGAAACAAAATTCAACGTAAGACATATAAAGCTCCCATGGTTATTACTTCTTCTTCCACTGAACCTTTTGAACGTGTAACTATTGACTTAGTCTCTTACTCAGATATAACTAACGACTTTAATAAATACATACTCACACTACAAGATGACTTGACTCGTTTCGTTCAAGCATACCCTATTCAAGATAAACAAGCAACAACAGTAGCCAAATCTATTCTAAATTTCTGTCAACATTACGGCGTACCTAAACGTTTCCATTCCGATCAAGGTACAGAATTTCTAAATAGCGTAATCAAACAATTGATGAAATTACTAGGATCCACTCACACAGTTAGTACCGCATATCACCCTCAGACTAACGGTTCTTTAGAACGATTCCACGCAACATTACGCGACCACATCCGAATGTACCACAAACGTAACCAATCTAATTGGGATCAAATCGTACCATTCGCCGTTATGTGCCATAACACATCAATAAATCAATCCACAAAATTCACACCACACGAATTACTCTTTGGCTACAAACCGCGTTCACTTTATTCTCTAAAAGCTAATGACGACTATACAACTCATGACTACCTAAGAGATTTAAACGAAAGACTCAAAGTATCCCGTGACGTAGCTCGCCAAAACGTTGAATCAATGAAAGAAAAGGCAAAAGAGCGATATGACAGTAATATTAAAAATATAGCCAAATTTAACGTAGGTGATAAAGTTATGCTCAAAGTCCCAAGTCCAAACAACTTAAATAGCCTTTGGGACGGCCCTCATGTTATTGTTAGAATAGGTTTTAATGAAAATTATGTTATACAAAAATCTGGAAAAAACCAATTAGTACATGCGAATCGTTTAAGACCATTGCATGACTTCACTCCATCATCATAACATTTACTCTAAGACTAGATCGTAATTATTCATAAAATATTTAACTTTATTTCTATTGCAGGGTGGCTCAAATAATGGCACACCCTAATCCCTTAAACAATAAGACCCTTAGTTTAAATGAAAATCTTTTAAATTTTATAAACAACCCATATATTAATTTTACAATTTGTTCTATTATTAAATTATTACTTTACATCATTTTATACAAAGTTTACTTATTTTCTAAGAATTATTATATAACTAAATTTAAAGGAAATCAAAACAATTAACTAGGATTATTCTAATTTTCAGGTACTCCACAACTTTTGTTGATGGGGATACCCACATAAAACCCATTCCCTCTAATGCTGGACTCTATTTCGAAAACAATGATGAAATACTAATATCTGAAAATTCCTGGAAACTTATCATATATCGTAACTTTGAACCTTTATTCCTAGCTCGCAACTCTATCAAAAGACTCGTAAATAACTACCAATCTCTTATCGCTACACATTCAAATTTACCCACCGTTATCACTACTAGTTCATTTATAAAAATAAACGTAAACAGAATAGACTCTAGACTCGATGAACTTAATTCTTACACTGATAACAAGCGATCCAAACGTGAAATGCTAGACGGCTTAGGTTCAGTTTTGAAATGGCTCATTGGTGTTCCAGACGCAAAAGATGCTAAACATTATAACGAATGCATTGAACAGCTAGAGAAACAACAAATATCTACTAATGATATTCTAAAACAGCAATTACAAATTATTTCTTCAACAATCACAAATTTTAATGAAACAGTACATAAAATCTCTTATGATGAATATGTTATTAATGAAAATATTAACAAGATAAATTTATATTTCGCCTCCACAAACAAACTTATATTTAATTTAACTATCCTTGAAGAAATATCGACCATTTCAATTCAAATTCTTGAAGCCATAGTTTCTTTAGAACGAGATATTGACGATGTCACCACAAGTATACTTTTTATTAAATCGAATGCAATACACCCGTCAATAATATCAACTATGCGCCTACACAAAGAATTACTGTCTTCTAATCCCGCCAGGCTCAACAAAAACTTAGTTGCCCCAATAACATTACCTAATATACACAAAATTCTCGAATCTGCCTCTATTACTTCCTATATTTATATGAATAAAATTATATATATCTTAGAATTCCCTTTAGTTAAAAACGAAAAATTTATATTATACCATTTATATTCTATCCCTATGCTACATCCTGACTCCTCCTTATATTCCACTATCCTTCCCGAACAAACATACCTTGCCATGAGTACCACTAGACAACAATACGTCGTTATGAGCTCACTGGACAAATGCAAAGACTTTGCAACGAAATCCAAAGTCTGCAGGGATCTTCTTATCTACAACATCAACACCAGACCTATATGCGAAGTTGTCATCCTAACAACAACGAGTCAACAAGTTCCTGAAGTTTGTGATATTACTACATTTTCAGCACATATCAATACTTTTCAAGCTCTTAAAAACAACAACTGGATATACATACTCCAACGCAAGACTCCGTATACCTTAGAGTGCGAAAGCAAAACAACTCACGGCGAAATCTCTGGAGCAGGTATCATCACTCTAGAACAAGGATGTAAAATGTACACCGCGTTTGTTACACTCCTAGCTGAAGACACTAAAACGATCAACATCAGTCATCCTATTACTTCTGTGGATATTGAACACATTTGCCTCCCAGAAGAAATTAAACTACAACAACCAGAACTTGCACCAATCCAGCTCAACAACATCCAACTCGACTCTCTTAACTCAGTTAGAGACCAAATAAAAATACATTCAAAATTACTTAAAGAAAATAAATCTACATTCTCAGAAAAACATGCAACAAAATTTTCCATATTTGGTATGATTACTGGCATTATTATGCTAACATATTTTTGTTACAAATGTTACAAGTGCTTGCCATGGAATAACATGCCCATAAATCCACATGGCAACTGTATACAAATTTTTAATAACTGTTTTGACCGTTCTCGTCGCCGACAACACGTCGAAGTTCCCATGTCATCGGTAAACACCACTGCTACAACATCCTGCATATCAGAAGACGAAGACGAAGCTGCTGACTACATTCAAAAATCGAGCAAAACCGCTCAATCTTTGTTCTAAGGGGGGAGGTGTTATGTTATAGGTTCTATTATTGTGTTATATACTATTTACTTTATATTATAAGTCCTCTATACTCCTATATTGTTATTCTTATATTAATTACATTGTTTACCTAGAAACCAAACTAATTAGATTGTAATATTTAAATACTAATGTTTACTGTTCCAAAATTACCATCCTTAATTGTATCTTAGAATAAGTTAACGATAAACACAAACAAGCATAATGTTATTCCCTTATCTTTACCCCTACCTCCTAGCTTCCCGCGATCCTACACTTTAAAAACCAAGTCCTTCGATCCCACAACACAATTCTATTTCCAAACTCTCTGACTCAACTTCAATATTTTAAGTTAGTTTATATTATAGTTAAATTAATTAAATAAATTTATTTTTTAAAAGAGTTTTAATCTCTACCACATAACACACGTTTATAACTTCCGAATACTATCGCGAGTTTTTAACGGTGTGAGTAGAAGAATAATTCTTCTGTATGTGTGTTTGTTAGTGAATTCCTCCTAAAAGATTTAGATGAAATGTTTACGTGTGTGCTTGAGTGGGTCTCTGGATTCAGAATTGGACGCCTCAAGCCGCGTATCCACCAAAAATTTTGACAACAGTTATGTTTCCAACTGTTTCCAACAAGCGTCTCCACCGAGGGAACAAATGTTGGCAACAAGTGTATTCCTTTGATGTTGCCGCCGAAAATGGAAACAAGTTTTGTTGGTAACTGTTGTGTTGGCAAAAAAATTTTGGTGGAGACGCGGCTTTACGTAGCGCTAATGTCGAGATAAAGAAATCACGCGTGCGAAACCGCGGCGAATCACTAGTGCACTATAAAATCTCATAGTGGTGGCATCAAATCTGGGGTCATTGTTTTTACATCAATTGTCCTATAATATTCCAGCACAACTTGTCTATCTTTCCTACAGCTCCAGGATCTTCTCGTCAGTCCTAAGGATGCGTTATATGTTGCCAGGTCGAGTCGACGTAGGTAGCAACTGAACCCCCACAGGAGATTCTTAGCACCCCCTGCCCCGCCATTACCATGGTCGCCACCGTAGCCAGGAATAGCGGGGCCGCCGGGGACTGGAGGCCGTTTATTTGTGTCGTTACTCATTTGGGGTATATTGCCATAGTTGCAAGGCTTGGCAATCGTAATTTTTTATTGATTTTTACTGTTATCAAAAAGATGCTGCTGTCCATCTTCTGCCCCAGCTTCTCTTTGTCGCCTCTTACGACACCCTCGGGAAGATAATGAGATAGAGGGTATTCTTACCCGCCGCTGCAGGGGAGTAACAACGTATCTACATTAATTTGATTCATAATCGAGGAAAGATGTATGTGTCTGTGGACCACAGCATCTCCTTACAATCAGGTGGACTGCGTGCCCGTTTGTCGTCCTTATTCTATAAAAACGGTAAATCATTGGCGCGTGGTGGCGATGTAACAAGATAATCCATTACATACATGTTTGTTGCCATAAAAGGCGAATGTAGAAATTGTCAAAAAATCTTGCAGCTTCCAATAATAAATGATGATGTTACCTTTTATACCAAACGTAAATTAATTGGACCGGCCACGGCAAGTAGCGTCCAAGGTCCATCGACCAATTCCAAATATGTGTAATAATACTAATTTGCCAAACTAGTAAGGCCTACTATGAATTTGACAAGGGCGTACGGAAATACAATGCTTTCTGCACTAGTAATCGGTTGGCACTTGCCACAATATTATCGATTGGAATACCAACATAATGACTTCTTTCAACCATACACGACATCATGATACCGTAGACCACATACATACACTTCGGCAAATTGTACAGAAGACCGAAGAGTACAATCTGCCACTTTGTCTTGCGTATGTGGACTATGAGAAAGTCTTTGATTCCGTCGAAATTTGGTCGATGCTGCAGTCCCTTCAGAGGTGCCAGGTGGACTGTCGGTATATCGTAGTGCTGTAGTGTTTGTACAGTAGGGCTACGATGATCATCCGAGTACAGAACTAGGGTACGAAACCTATACAACTGCAGAGAGGTGTAAAACAGGGTGACGTTATATCCCCGAAACTCTTCACCGCTGCATTGGAAGAAGTTTTCAAGCTACTGAACTGGAAAGGATACGGTATTAACATCAATGGCGAGTACATCACTCACCTTCGATTTGCCGACGATATAGTCCTAGTGACCTATGGATCTGAGGCGTGGTCCTTCACTGCTGGCCGTATGAAGAAGCTCAAAGTCACTCAGCTAGCTATGGAGAAGGCTATGCTCGGCGTTTCTCTGCGTGATAGACTTAAAAACGTGGATATCCACAGTAGAACCAGAGTAACTGACATATCCTAAAGGATTAGTAAGCTGAAGTGGAAATGGGCCGACCATATAGCTTGAAGAACCAACAACCGGTGGGGAAGAAAGGTTCTCGAGTGGCAGCCTCGTACCGGCAAGCGAAGTGTAGAGCATCCCCCCACTAGATGGAGTGATGACCTGGTAGACATGCAGGAAGTCAATGGATGCAGGTGGCTCGGGACCGTGCTTTGTGGCATTCCTTGGTTGAGGCCTATGATTAGCAGTGGACTTGTGAAAGATTGTAATGATGATGAATGATGAGATACGCTGGGCCCAGTAAGGACTAAGATAGAATTCATCGTTACCAGTAAAACGGGTTTCCGGTTTTCTATACTCCATATATGAAATACAGCAGCATAATGATGATATTCTGTGTATTGTATTCTGTATTATTATTTATATCTGAAAATCTAATATCTAAATATAATCTTAGGTCAACAGATTTGTGTAACTTACCAATAAAGCGTTAAAAAGTAGCTGATGCTCGAATTTCTTGACACTTAATATCTGTTGGAACATGTCATAAAGCTGCTCTTTGCTGAGGATGCATTCCGCATTGAGGCTCTGTTGCTGCGCCCGTGAAGGCCGCTTGGTTTCGTCATCTCCAGGAATACCTATGAAAACAGTTTATTCAAAAATACAAAATGGCCTCATTCTTATAAAAATCGCTGTCAGTTTAGATGTAATGTGGATAAATAATTAAACAAAGAATTCCTGTGCAAAGTTTAAAATAGAAGAGGGAGAAGAATTTATTTATTTAATGCATACCACAAAGAATATAAGAATAGTACAGAATATATCAATTCAATTATTGTACTAGTGTGTGGAAGATCTTAATAGATTTTTGTGAAAAGTTTTAGATGTAAAAGTAGAAAAAGAATTACAAGTATTATCATCGGATTAAGCAAAAACTTACTTTAAACCTAAAAGTTGCACTAGATTAAAATACAATTATTATAAGTATAAAAGTATAATATATACTTACAGAACCATTGTTGAATTTCAAAGACATTTTTGTAATATTTGATATTGCAATTTGCTGATTAGGTAAAAAGCATATTAACTTCAACTTATTTACTATTTTACTTATGTTAACTTTTGCTTACATTGACTGCAGAGCCATCTTTAATAAAAGTAACAAAGCGAATATTTACAAAGCCGATTCAACAATGTTTAAGCTGGTATTTAAACACAAAGGCAACACCGACTTACTGGTTAATCAAAACCGACCTAAAATTATACAACATAATTTTTCACTGAGGGAAACTCTCTGCATATTTGGGATGGTGTTAAAATAACAATGTGTTAATGGGCAAGGAATTTCTACAGCTAGACACAGAGAGCTGCCCTTAGAAATGTCTTATTCACATAACACAACATATAAAAATATACAAGCGAAAATACAAGACAAAAGCTGAAGTGTGGAAAACATTAAAGAAACCAATGAACTGACTTCGCGTGATACCTGTTATTCCTGTTCGGGATGTGTGAGAGAGACATGTTGTGAAAAAGAGGGACAGAAACACAGAGTGAGACAGACGCAGGCGACATACATTTTCGGGCACATCAGTGGTAATGATATAATTGTTTGAATGTGGAGTACTGACATTTCTCGCATCAATACAATTTCTGTTTACTGCTAATATTGCACTTGTTTTCTCTAACCTTACCGCATAGTGTCGATGTAAGAATAAATTAAAAAGGGTAATGCGAGTAAAATCTCAAATATCGTTCAACTTGGGCATATCTAAAGATTTCGAATATGCAATTATTGTAGTATTGTGTATTTTAGTTGCAAGTTGAAGAGCAAACAAATTAGCGAACTTCCTAATTTGTCTGAAAAGCCTTGCAATTTAGCTAAGTTGTGTCTTCTCAGTTAAGAAAGGACCGGCATCATTTAGCAATGGACTGTAAACGGGCTGTTAATTTATGTATTTATTTATATTTATAGTACAACCACATCGCTTTAATGACGGTTAGAAGATACTATTAAAATATTATTTAATATTGTATTAGCTTAATTAATTCGTAAAAAAAAGTTTATTAAGACAATATCATGTTTTTTTTCATTCATTAAGTCATTACAGCCTATCAAAGTCCACTACATCCTTGGCAGGCCAGTTGAAAAAAGCCAAAGGAAAAAAAAAGAAAAAAAAAGTTAACAAACGGAGGTTTCTTTCATTATTATCGGTTATCAGGATGATACCGCTGCCCATCTTCAGCTTCAGTTTTTCTCTGTCGCTTTCAACACCTACGGGGTGATAAGGGTTGGTGGATATTCTAACACCCTCACTACACAGCATTTATTAATAATTTATAAATTATAAATTATTATTTAGATTTTCTTACTTTATACAACAAACTGCGATATTAATATTAAAAAAGTAAACGTCGGGATATTTTCATTCGCTTTATTGTTGCGAGAAATCTCATTTATTTTTTGGCAATAACCTTATATTGTAATCTTTTAGTTCAATCAAAAAGTAGAATGTTAAAAGATAACATTTTTGTTACTTTACTACTGTTACTACTAACATAATTTTAATATCTAAGTTAACAAGGGCGTCCAATGAAATTGATTCGTTTTTAAATTATAATATGGTTTCGATATAATTAATATAACGCAACAATCTTTCATTTTATTTTTGAACGAAATTCAAAACTTAATATTGTCTATCAATTAAAGCCGTGTTTCTAACAACCTCCAATATTTCAATGTAATCATAGTTTCAGGCAATTAAAAAACTGAGAGAAACAAAATCCAATTTTTACTCTGTTATCCCAGATATTTTTTAAATCCTTAATTGATAGAAATGGAACTAAAATATTAGACACAAAGGTAAACTATTGATGAACACACTGATTAGTTTTATAACAAACATTCAAAGGCAGGGAAGCTAGTCGATAAACAAGTGATGCGTTACACATAGCAACATGCTCAGTCATTATCTGATGATTCATTCATTGGAACATATAACATACGAGATCTAGAAATTAAGAATCATAAAAACAATTCCGTTAACATATATCACTGGAATTCATATTCTGTAATGCCTTGATTGAGATAATATCAAGATCGGTTTTGCCTTTACGATTCTCGTCTGCGATTATGACTATATATCATTCTAAATTAATCAAATTGTTCTCACCAGTTCCTTTCATGATGCAGTCCAATTTCGCAAGCCATGTTGTTAACACAGTTTCTTTACTTAATCCATCTATTTCGGGTAAAGACCTGCACAAGGAAATTGTGACTGATAGACCGTTAGTAGTGGTTCGAATAATCAAAATTATTACCAAACTGCTACTACTAATGCATTACTCTAAATATTTCTTATACTCTAAAATATTCAAACGCTGGTAAATATTGTCCAAAATCCTGTAATTTATCAAAATACTATTTAAAAATATCACTTAATGTTAAAAATGAATTAATTATGCTGAAAAATCAATTTGATATACATTTTATAACAATTTTGTTATTATTTCTTGTATGTCTAATTTTTAAATTGTCAGATAAAAGATATCCATCAAATAAATAATACCTGATCTGACTGAAAATAAGTACGGTGTTAAAAAAAGTTATTATTTTGTAAGTGCACGTTAGAGCAACATGTCTCAAACCTGACTCGCTTCTCGATGTTGTTTCTAAAAACTTCTCGAAAGTCGTGATGAGAACACGCTCCTGATTTCACCATCTGTTCCACTCGCTCCGATTTCAGAAATACGTCGTAGTAGGACTGCACTGCATTTTGAAACGCTTCGTCTGCTAGAATCTGTGTTTCACCTTTAAGGAACGCCTGAAGAAAATTTATTAATCAATTTTTTTGTAACATAATATTACTATTTATTACTAAATTCATCATTTGTTTATTAGATTATTTGAGATCTTCTATACCAATCTATAGCTTCTAGTTTGTAAAATTTGATATTTTTAAATTATTAATAATTTTACTGTAATGAATACATTTTTCAACTGAGAGGTCTAATTATTTTGTTTAATGAAATGGCTGGATTTTCATCAAAATTAAACACTAACGAAAAAATAAAATTTCTTTCTCAAAACTCTTAAGTAAATATTTATTAAAAAAAGGTGTTGCTAATATAAAAAAGTATATACCTGGAATCGAGCCTGTATAGTCTCGAGCTGATGTGGAGTGAGTTTAGTATGTCGTCGGGTCATGTCTGTAGGTTGTTTAGCGTTAAAGGGATGCGCAATACATCTTGACACAAATACGTAGAGCTGCAGGCGACGTTTTTTATCCTCTTCTAACTTTTCTATTTTTTCCTTTATAAAGTAAAGTGTTTTAAATTAGCATGATGTTTTCCATTTAAAGCATGACATATTTGAAATTAATAATTTTAACATTATTTAAAATTATTCATAAAAATTATAAAGGTATTTAATTAAAGCGCGCATAATTGGTTTATCAAAGAGGCAAAGATGCATAAAGTGGAAATTAAAAATGTTCAAGTACCTTTACAGTTACCGAGTTAGACCTAAATAACTGTATACGAGTATACAGGTTTAATACACAATTTAAGGTGAATCATACATGTTTAAATTATTATTTTCCCCCGTCAGACTCCACTGCCAGCCAGCTAGACCTGTGCTTTTACCATAGAAGGCAGTATTTGCCACAATTTATACGCTTCGCAGGCGAATTATATTAAATATTTTATTCCCTGTCGCCGGTTTGGATATTTTACATTTGGAATATATACGGGATGGTTCCATCCATGGCGATACCCATGAAATAAGACGCAGTGGTAGATTATTTTGTGCCACAACCAAACAACACAGTTTCTAACAGTGGTAGAGCCACGCGGCAGCTTTTGCTGTCGCACGGATGGGCCGGCTCGAACCGGGGTGGTACCACGACCTCACAGAATACCAGCGTGAAGTAGAGGTTTACCTCTGCGTTTCGCTTGGTGAGTGCAGGTGGCCGGAGGCCCATTTTACTGGAAATGAGGCATTCCATCTTAGTCCTCACGGGTGACAACGCATCTGCATTTTGATTCGCAAACGAGGATAGATGTAGATGTCTATGGGCCGCAGCAACCACTTACCATCAGGTGGACTGTGTGCTCGTTTGTCACCCTTATCCTATAAAAGAAAACGAAAAAATCAGATTTCGACTGCCGCAATCTAATCTAAGCCATAGTATTCAATAGTATATTAAATGGCGATACTAGTTGACTTGTGTCTAATGAGGATTTGTAGCCTGTAACAAAAGCGAGGCGAACGTCTTTATTTTGCGCGAATATTTCTAAATAATATTAACTTCTCTTAGTCATATTTCGGATTTTATCTAACATACTAGTTAAATCCAACGTCTCTGTGAGGAATTAAAGCAAAGTAATAAATTTGTCACCTGGGGATCCTGATCTTTGTCGGAGTGGCTGGTACCAGATGGACTTGGAGATGGCGCTGGTGCCTCACCAGAACTTGCACTTCCCGTCGATGTCCTGCGCAAGAACGATCTAAACGATCGATAGCGTTTAATTGATGTAAATGAGACATGTCCACACAAACAGATATTTTTACATGTACTTGTGCGACAAATTTGTGCATGGGAATTTTCCTTTTGATTTGTATCTGTGTGTGTGAAGTAATGGTTATGTTGTGATACTATAAAGAGCAATTAATGCACAAGTAACTTTTACATACACTATAGTTTAAGTCATTTTAACAAAATTAAAAGAACTCAGTACTAAAGGTTCGGGAAGAAAAATTTAAGAATACAAAGAACGTTTGGACGTACTCGTAGTA
This sequence comes from Parnassius glacialis, assembly GCA_033319125.1. NCBI lineage: Eukaryota > Metazoa > Arthropoda > Insecta > Lepidoptera > Papilionidae > Parnassius > Parnassius glacialis. Next base: position 5,692,784 of record JAVANC010000007.1, on the reverse strand, counting down.
ATAGGAACCAATCTCAAAATTTGTTACATGCAAAAATAAATCTTAGTATTCAAAGGTAAAAACAAATTAGAGCAAAAGTCGATTAAAACAAAAATAACAATCAAATTGAAGCAAGTAATTATTATCATTGAGTACGAATCTGATTTTTACGCAATTAGGTCCATTCATTTTGAAAATATATTAAAAATAATACCCCATGGTTTTAATTGATTGATGTTTTTAATTATTGTTATAGTAACTATATGACTGAACCTTTTACCCCTAATAATTCCGAAGTTTATTAGCTCTATCAAGATATTTATAATGTTCAGTGAAACGAAATGGAAGTGGCTTTTAAATTTATCTAAGCAAGTTACTACATATACTAACGCATGCGGAGGTGGAGCGAGTGCAGCTTGTTCCCTCTGCCTAGTTGCTGGATGGAGAGGAGCAGCTAGTGGCGCTGTTGTAAGTGGACTGGCGCCTGTAATTAGAATAACATCTTTTGTCATAGAATTAGCACGATAAAATAGATTTTACTAGCTAATAGACATCTCTTTTCTGTCACAACAGCAGTGAATGCACTGCTGCGTTCAAGTTTGAAGGGTAAGAAAGTTGCAGATTGTCAGGAAATTTATTTTAGTTTCCGACAGGAAAACTAAGTTAACTTTTCACAATCGTTTTCGCTAAATTTCCAATCCTTTGATAATAAATCTTTAGGATTCGACATCGTGAGTTCATAAAGTATTTAATTTATTAGTAAGTTAATATAAGTAGGCGGAAGAGACGACATTTTAGACGGCTCCGTGGAGCAGTGGCTTAGCAATGAGTTGCTGCACTGGGGGTCGCGAGTTCGAATCCCGCACGGAACAAGTATTTGTATGGCCTACAAATAATTGTTCCCGGTCTGGATGTTCGTCCTTGTGCAATTTATGTTTGTAAACTGCCTCCACGATACAGGAGAAAATCCTAGTGTGGAGGTAAAGTTTTCCTAAAAAAAAAGAGTATTTAAGAAATTCTTAGAAGATCTAATTCACCTATACAGGGGTTATTTTGCAATAACCGTTCAAATTTGCAAAGAAGGTTCAGAATAAGCAAATGGTGAAGAAAAATTAATTTAAAAAATCTCAATAATTCTGTCCTTTTTATCTTTTGAATTCAAAATGCGTGGTAATTCATCAATTTAACTGTGTTACTGCGCACGCACATATTAGTAAAGGTCGATCGGTAGGCAAAAACGTTGTTGCCCATAAGTCACATTCAATTTGGGATAATTTCAAATAAAAGTAGAAGCCTTATTTACTCGTTGTTTTTGAAACAACGGTATATCATTATTTATATATTTGAACTTAAGTTTGAAATTTGGCTACTTTTAGAAAAATAACCCTGTAAATTATCATGAGATTGATAATATGTTGTATCGACAAAAATCCAAAAAAAAAACAAAATATAATATTCACCTATAGAAAAAGATGGATCGCAAATTTTCTTTTGCTCCCATCATGCATTTCCTCTCATTGAGTCTAGTTTTCTGGGTGATAAACATAAACACCCAGAAAACTTCTATTAGATACATAAAACGTCTATTTGAGCCCATCAATGAAAACTGTATTAATAAAGCCTTCCAATTTTTTAGGACAACAAAGAATTAATTAAAATTAAATTAATTAATTAATTATGAAATAAGCAGTGCCTTTGTACAAAATACCTTTGTTTTTTATTTTTCATTGTAACATTACTTTGTGTGTACATAAATTGTTAAATAAATAAATAAATAAGCTTTATAACGAGAACGTGACTATGTTTTAATTTTTGGTATGGTAATATTCATGGTACTTTAACAAAATAAAACAATCTTGCGAATGATAAGTAGCAACACTTGAGGTCACAGATTATAACACTTGATTTAATTGGAAATTTCTAACACAAGAGGTTTTTCTGAACCGGTGGTAAAGCATCATCGTTATTATCATCAGAGCCGTTTGTTAGTCCATTGCTGAACATAGACCTTCCTCGAGGAATGTCACAAAGCACGGTCCTAAGATAACTGCGTCCGTCAACTTCCTGCATAAATGTCATTCATTTTTTATAATCTATATTCTTTGTTCATGATTGTAAACTGTTCTTTTTTTTAAACAGTCCCGCTGGGTATCTTGCTGGATCTTACAACGGCAGATAAATAAGTATTATTTATGGTCTATGTTGGATTAAAAAGTTTCTACTTCTATTTGAATACAAATATTTAATTTATTTTCTAAACTACGAAGGCCCCGGTTTAGCAGTAGACTTTTTGAATGCTAATAATGTGGCTTTCCTCACGATATTTTCCACACATTCTCATGCACGTGGTAGGTGGTAGGAGTACTGTTTCTGCCTAGAAGTCCCTCTGGGTTGCCACCACCCTCCAGTGTGAAGTATAGTTTGTAAAGCATTCAATCAGTCCTCAGGGGTGACAACGAATCTGTAGCCTACTGTTTGAAGTTAGCTGCAGGTCCATGTATGTATGCCAATAGCCACTTCCAATCAGGTGGACTGTAACTTCGCTTACCAATCCAGCTTAAAAAAAGAAAACATAATAAATCAGTACTTACTGAGAATTCTGATTAGAAACTACAGTGCCACAGTATAATTTTGTATAGATGTTTTAATTTACCTGGAAGCCCAGCTGTGGAGCCACGCGGTAGTTCCGGCTTGCCCCTGACGGATGGCCGCCCGCCCACCAAAGAGCCCGGGGGTACAACTGTGGAACAATTTTAAATATGAATTTATTTTATATTTATAGTAATACGTACAGAAATCTGGTGTATTTCATTTTCTTTGTACCAATCAATTTATAATCGAGAAGTAAGTATAATTGTGTTAAACTGAATATAATTAATTGTGTTATTAACTTCTAAGGCAGCAGTTTAAATCTTATTGGCCGACAGCCCTCAATGCAGCTATTTTAATTTTTTTATTATGCTCTCACAACAATGAGTACCTACATTGTCACATACATATGGAATGACAATTATTAAGTGGCGAAGCTTGCGAAATCACTTATTGATTTCACGATGTCTGTCCGTCTGTCCTTCTGTCCGTCTGTCCGTCCGTCTGTCCGTCTGTCCCACGATTATCTCCCCGAATCCCGCACGGAACAAGTATTTGTATGGCGTACAAATAATTATTCCGGGTCTGGATGTTTGTCCTCGTGCAATTTATGTTTGTAAACTGCCTCCACGACACAGGAGAAAATCCTAGTGTGGGGGTAATGTTTTCAAAAAAAATTCTCACCACGCTATGGGTTGATAGGTTGAGAATGCTAACTGGCATTAAGTCCGCCTTTGTAATCTTTATTAGTTAGAACAATAGTTTTTTAAATAAAAAAATTAAATAAAATTATCTTAAGTTATTTTATATTCCCGACCTTTCGAGCACTTTACAGCACCCATGGCTACGGGAGGGGGGGAGATGTGATAAAATTAGTTTTATTAAAAGGTACTATTTCACTTTAATTTCAATTTAAATTAACAATGAAGAAGCTACCGTTAGTACACAGTTTTAAACACCGATAAATACTTTATTTATTAATTATCATAATAATCAAAATTTATTGCAAATAGTTTCCCTGTGGTGGGGGCGCATGTGATCCATATCCCATTGCATCCCGTGAGTATAAATAACGGTGTAAATAATTCTATTTTCACAAATTACATCAGCAGTGCACACTTTATTACATTTTATTGAAAGTGGGCTTAATCTAGGGACTGATGTGTACTAGGGTGCACGGGTGTAGTAGTACGTGGTCGAGCCATGGCTCTACCACGTACTACTGTGTGTGCATAGTACCGTTAAGACTATAGAAAGCAGTGCAAGGCTTCTTTTTTTGAATAAACTTGATATAGAAACATTTTTTGGGATTTAAAATTATATAGTTTGCCTTACACCATTCTTCCAGTCGGTCAAGATCATCTTGCAGAAGTAAAGAGTCAAAATTTGTTGATATCACTCTCGAGAGCTTCAGGTCGTTTGCAAACAAGGAAACGTAGCTTGCCTTTAGCGTTCTCGTGACATCATTTATAAAGAGCGAGAACAATATTGGTCCCAGATGGGAACCCTGAGGTAAACCAGATTCTGCGTAGTACGTTTACGATTCATAACCCCCCACCGCCACCAACTGTGTTCTTTTCTCTAGGTATGAAGTAAGCCAAGCAAGTGAAAGTAAATTATGATTGTAGCACAAATGTTTCGTTTTGACCGGGGAAAGACCTTCTCACAGAATACCCTCGTGAAATTATCACAGAATACAACTTAAAACTGCTGTGTATGATGGGTGGAGAAAACGGGAAACCTTTTTACTGGAAAATAGACATTTCATCTTTATCCTCAGGGGTGACAACGCATTCTGTATTTTGATTTTTAATCTAGGATACATGTGGGCACGTTTGCCCTTATTTGCCGACTTCCAAAAAGGAGACGGTACTCAATTCGTCTGTATGCTTTTTTATGTGTGTCACCTCATAACTTTTTACTGGGTAAACCGATTTCGATGATTCTTTTTTTGTTTGAAAGCTGGTACTTCTCTTGTGGTCCCATATAAGGTCAAACCAATAGTTTTTGAGTTATTCTTAATAACTTATATTGAAGTCGGTTGTACAAAATTTTTAATTTTAAATTATTTTTCTATAATAAATTGTGTTATCATTTAGTAAAGCAGCTAATAGCTGCTTTACTAAATGATAACCAATAAACTGCTGCTGCTGCTGCTGTAAATAGGGGCCTAATTTGACTCCACACAAATTCTCTAGTATTTTTTACCTTGTGTTTGATTTATTTGTGATGTCAAAGAAAGTTTTCTTTCTCTCCTATTTTCTTCCTTCTGTTCAATCAATGGCTCTATAACCCTCTTGTTTATATACTATATCGTCTACCCTCAATGTAAAATTTCCAGATCCGCGATGAAAACTGTGGGCCGTCTGATGTTACGATTGCCAACTTGCCCACCTAGTGTGACGTTCTCTCTACATAGGGCGCTTGTCCAGTAGTAAACTTTAACGGGTTGACAATGAAGTAGAAGATTACAAATGGAGTTAGTAGGGATTTATTAATGTTACTTTTTAACGAGTAGAGACCCACTCGCGACTCTCTTGAATATCTTTCGCAAACCGGGTATTTTATAGGATCGGGTGACAAACGAGCACACAGTCCACCTGATGGTAAGTGGTAGCTGTGACCCATAGACATCTACATCTACCCTCACTAAAGAATCGATATTCAGATGCGTTGTCACCCGTGAAGACTTAGATGGAATGCCTCTTTTCCAGTAAAAAGGGTCTCCGGTTCTACACTCACCATACGAAACACAGCAGTGTTAAGCTGCTTTTTCACTCTGGTATTCTGTGAGAGCATGGTCCTTCCCCGGTCAAGCCGACCCATTAGTGCTACAACTATACTACTAATAGAGCTGCAGCATGGCTCTATCACGTAGAACGGGTTAAGGTTGCAACCCGAGGGATTTAAGAAACATATGTTAATTAGGTCCGTGTTAAGTAGAACCGTGGTAGCTCAGATGGTTAGCGCGCGCTGTAAGTTTCACAGTACACGAGCAATCCGGGTGCGATCTCCGCCGGCACCAATGAAATTGTTAATTGCAATTTTAAGTGCTGATTTACTACGTGCTCGGCGGTGAAGTAAAACATCGTGAGGAAACCTGCATACCTGAGGAATAAGAAAAAAAATATTTCGAAGACATGTGAATTTCGCTAACACGTAATAGGGCAGCGTGGTGGACATTTCCTTGCCCTAACCCTCTCAGAAATGAGAGAAGGCCTGTAGCCAGTCCAGGCCCAGCAGTAGGACGTATATAGGCTGTAACTTTTTTAACTTTTTGTTAATTACGGTACTTCTCTGTGTAGCGGCTGAAAAAGGTAAGAGAGTGGGATGCAGCCAGAAGTTCTTTTCGCCTATTAGTATCATTTAGTAGATGAACTGAATCACTAAAACTAATAACTATCAAATTACATCTCTATGTTACCTAGGTAGAAATTCATTATGGCTTTTTTAGGAAACGAGAAAGAATATAAGCCCGAAAAAAATATTGTGAAATTGCCTAAAAGGAATAACATTTCAAGCATAAAATTAACTTAATACTGTCATATAACGTAATATATTATGGAAAACAAATAAAAAGCCGTGTATCCTTACGTAATACTTTTAGATATTAATACTCAAGTATTAATGTTATCTAAAAGCAAAATTTGCTTCAAAGAATACAAGATTTCAAAAGAACTTGCAGAAGACGATTTTTGTAGATTTAAAGATGACAAACGAGCACAAAGTACACCTGATGTTGAGTGGATGCTGTTGGCCGTAAGTTTTGAGGAAACAAAATAACTCGTTTCCAGCAAAAGGTGTCTCTGGTTCTTTACTCACCACTCATACACCACCATATACGTAACACAGCAGCATTAAGCTACTATTCTGTGAGATTGCTGGCTGCATCTGCATTATGTGTGTGACACTGCTAGAATTTGGTTGTCACTACACGAAACAAAGTAATATTATGTTGTTATTTTACGCTGGTAATTTAAACAAGCATTGTCTTACTCACGGTAGACAACTAGGTTGACTCAACTTGCTGCAGTATTACTCTACCATGTTCAAGCAAAAACATTCACAAGATCGATCTTATACGTAACGTAGTCTTACTTTTGCGGAAGAAGATTCCACAGATGTAGCAATTACAAAGGATGCAGAAATAGCAGTACTTGCAATGTTGTGTTTCGATTCGAAGGGCATAGAGAACCAATATAGTCACAGGCTTTTTTATAGGATAGGCTAACAAACGAGCACACTGTCCACCTGATGGTAAGTGGTTGCTGTGACCCATTGACATCTACATCTATCCTCAATAAAGAATCAAAATGCAGATGCGTTGTCACCTGGGAGGACTAAGTCGGAATGCCTCTTTTACAGTAAAAAGGGGTCTCCGTTTCTCTACACTCACCATACGAAACACAGCAGTGTTAATCTGCTATTTTATGCTAGTATTCTGTGAGAGCGTAGTCCTTCCCCGGTCGAGCCAACCCATTCGTGCTACAACTATACTACTAATATAGCTGCAGCACGCTGTGAGGTATTCCATCTTAGTCTTCACAGGTGACAATGCACCAATAGTATTCTTTATTTGAAGTTGGCTGCAGGTGTTTATGATGCTGCAGTAGCCAAGTACATTTAGATGGAGTGTAAGTTCGTTTGTCACTTCTTTTTTAACATATAAATAAAGTAATGAAATGTATTAAGGGCTTTGGCATTACCAAAAATAACCAAACGTAAAATTAGGTTTAATGCAAATACCATGCTGTAAGAATCATGCCTACGTTTGAAATTGAAAAGGTCTTTTAACAAGAGAACGGTCTTAAATAATAAATCATACCCACCCACTTAGAAAATGTCTGACTACGGTTTGTAAATTGACTTATACCTCCTACATAGAATAGTCTTATTATGAAAATTTAGCCCAATTAGAATAAATTGAAAGATACAAAGAGAATTATAATTTTCCATGCCTTAAGCGCAAAGCGCGTTCTACTATATTGTACTAGCGCCTAAAAATTAAGATTCCAACGTTTTGTCGCATGAAATCGTATCTAGCAACCATATTATACATATTATAAATGATATTAAAAGCACATAGTTAGAAAGATAAATTATTGTTGAACTTATTAATATTTTTTTAAATCGATTAATTGCTATTTTTATTTAAAAAAGAGGTTTTAGTGGCTAATGGTGTGGATTTATCAAGTTTGCATGGCGCCATAAATACGATAACTTCTGAAAATATCAATCGTTTAACTCAATCTATATTTTAATCTCTTCATTTATCATGTGGGAAGTCATGGAATGTAACTGGCAGTTTAATTTTGTTTGGTTAATTATAATTAATTTCTTTCGGCTCTAAAATGGCGAAATTATCGTTGGTTTGATAGCCTTGTATTAATTTATTTTACTAAATAGTAAATAGGCCGAAGTCGCACTCCGAGCTACAGCCACAGAGTACTTTATTCCGGCCTCAAATGCCGTCGTGAGTGGTTGTTTGTTACAGCGGCTCGTGCAGAATAATGTCGATCGCCGTGCAAATACAAAATGTTCCAAAAACTATATATGTATACCTTAGTCAAGTATGTATACTTGACTAAGGTAAGGTATTAATTTTTTTTCATTTAATTGACATGCAAAGGAGGTTTATGATTTAACCAGCCATATGACATTCATGGTCAAAATAGTCATAATAGTTAAATGATAAAATATAAAAATGGTTTAATAAAATATACTGAGCTCTTATAAAACTGAATTGACAAACGAACTCACAGTCCATTCGATTGTGTTTGATGCATTACATGGACACATTTAGCCAACTTCTCAGCGTTGTCACCTCTGAAGATGAAGTGGAATGTCTTTTAATTTTTAATAAAATTAAAGGAAAGATAATAATAATAACTACAGTAAGTCAATAAGGGTCTTCACTAGTAGATACACTGGTGAATTTACAACAGTGATGAACGCGATTCAACCAACACTAAAATGTCTAATACTAACAACACTTACAACAAATGAGAGCTTATCTGATATAACATGCTTTTTTTTGATAAGATAAGGTTGAAAAATGAGCACACAATCCACCTGATGGTAAGTGGCTGCTGTGGCCCATAGACATTTATATCTATCTTCGATTAGGAATCAAAATGCATATGCGTCGTCATCCGTGAGATGGAATGCCTCGTTTCCAGTAAAAAGGGTCTCCGGTTCTCTACACTCACCATACGAAACACAGCGGCATTAAGCTACCATTTTACGCTGGTTTTCTGTGAGAGCGTGGTCCTTCCCCGGTCGAGCCGACCCATTCGTGCTACAACTATACTAATAATAGTTGCAGCATGGCTCCACCGCGTATATATAATATACGTATAATAGAAAAATAATAGCAATAAGAAAAAATAATTAGAAAAATTGATTTCATTATTTTATAACAGTACTATCCAGAAATCATAATATATAATTTAATACACAATACGTAGGTATACAAAATTAATCGAAAAGTTAAGCTATACACCCATTATCATAGTAAACATAACAGTAAATTCTGTATGTTTAATACTAACAGTTCAGGAAGGGATGTTTTAAGATGGCGTACGGCGTTAGTGTGTCAAAAGCTTAAGATAAGGAGCAAAAAATTATTTGAGAGGGCTTCTCTTTTTCCTAATAAAACTAGAATAAACCATTCTACGTTATTTAGACCCTGCTATGTAATTCTATGTTACACGGCTCGAGATGATGTGAATTTTACGTCCTTTTCTTAATAAGTTATTTTAAAATATTAAATTACATCTGTCTCTGTGGTCTGTGGTCTAAATAAAGTACAAACCTATCTCTTCGGAACCATAGTTAGTAAAGCTGGCTTTGTTAACATAAACATTTCACACAAATACATTAATAATAATAATTAAAAAGCCTTGGTAGCTCAGATGGTTAGCGCTCGCTATAAGCTTCATAGTACTCGAGCAACCCGAGAAACCTGCATGTCAGAGAGATAAGAAAAAATATTTCGAAGAAATGTGAAGTTGGCCAACACGCATTGGGGCAGCGCGGTGGACATTTTCCTGCCCTAAAACCCTCTCAGAAATGAGAGGAGGCCTGTGCCCAGCAGTGGGACGTAAACAGGCTGCAAATTTACATTAATAATAATATTATATTAGTAAATATTAAATTAAATAATAACTTATTTCGAAATAGTTAACATTGAATATAGATAATTTTCTTTAACAATACAGACTATACAATACTATAACTTTATTTCAGGCAACAAAGGCTTAAAAATTAAGAACATTGGACGATACCTTAACTTAGAAATATATATAAAACATAAACAAAACTTAGTTCGATGTCTTCTCCTGACGTACCATTGTAGTGTGGTGGGCTTCGTAACACGCAGAGTCGTACTTGCGTTTATTTTACCGGTCCCAAGCTGGTTACAGACGGGTTTCGACCAACGTCTCTTCTCAACAAAAGTAAACTCGTCGTTATCAATCTTGTTTCGGGTCATCACAGGAACTGATTTTATATCCATATTCTTTCGTTTTCGATCACAAGAGGGAGCCGGTCGTGAAGATTTTCGGGCAATATCAGAAAACGTCTTCCCTTGTTGTAACGTTGACTTTGGCGGAGGAGTACTCATGGGTTCAGTCAAGGGCTGAGGTGATGATGCAACGACGACCGATGTCGCCCTAGTTTCACGGTCCGCAATCATCGGTGTAATATGACTACTGACGGTTACCGCCTGTCGTATTTACATTCTCCGACGGAAGTGAGCACTCAGATGTTGCAATTATTTTGCGCATGATAGTGACTTCTTTCCTCAGTTCTGTTGCTGCTCGTTCCCATTCTTCAAATTTGAAACGGATGTCTTTCAACAATCTGGTCACTTCTACGTGATCGAACGTCGCGGGAGGCAGCTAATTCAAATCACGCGCGACGAAATTTGGGATGTCATCAGGTTCGGTCTCATTGAACAGTCTGAAGATTTCTTGCATCCATCCCTGTGACGTGTGATAAGACATTTTTGGTTACGGCTGAGTCTGGTAACAACTTCTTCGCTTGGGTGATTTCATCCTCGGTGAAGATAGTCATCAGTATCTGCTCCAGAGATATCTGGTCCATGACATCCAATTTTTGTTAAACAAAGGCGTTAAGATTGATGCATCATTTCGAATTATTTTCGTGCAATAAGTACCTATGCTTACGTCACAAGACTATTGTAGATTCGGCAATAGAGCCACTAGATAGTTATGAAGCGACTGCACTGACCGGTAGTAGAATCGCGACTGCGAATGCGAACTTTAAGTAAATGTGACTTTTAGTGAATCCAGGTAACTGATTAAAAACCCCACTTACCAAATCACTTTAAAAATTCCTCTGTGGTCCACTATTGTATATTGTAATACTGGTAGAGCCATGCGGTAGCTTTTGCTGTCGCATGAATGGGCCGGCTCGAACCGGGGTGGTACCACGACCTCACAGAATACCAGCGTGAAGTAGAGGTTTACCTCTGCGTTTCGCTTGGTGAGTGCAGGTGGCCGGAGGCCCTTTTTACTGGAAATGAGGCATTCCATCCTAGTCCTCACGGGTGAAAACGCATCTACATTTTGATCTGTAACAGAGGATAGATGTAGATGTGCTGGGCTGCAGCAATCACTTACCATCAGGTGGACTGTGTGCTCGTTTTTCACCCTTATCCTATAAAAAAAATTAAAAATTACTATGTGTTTCATTCACTTCAGAGTAAAACGGAGTTTTGGCGGGAACTTGCCCGGCGGCGGATTGCTGCTCCTGTATTATTGTTTCAATAATGGTTTGAAGCGGATTTTGATATGTAAAATTGGTGCAATTTTATGTATTAAGTGTCTGCGCATATGAACTATTAGTGGAAACGGTGAAACAAGTGCTCTGATGGTGATGTGATTCTCAAGATAAGGTGTCTGTATGCTTAGGCGCTTTGAGATGCCATCACCAACTGTCAGCTGTCTGCTGGCTCAAGTTACAGTCAAAATCTCCAAAGGGCTGCACAATGCGACGCTTTAACATATTGTGAAGCAGTGTACTACGAAGAATAATTATACATTGTAATTTCAGGCTCAGAAGGGCTAGAACGTTTTATACACGGTCCATCTTGCTGTACTTCCCGCCAAGGTCATGCACGGCGCACGACCGACAATGAGTAGGCTTGATGTACGTAATGACTGTATGTACGAATGGACCGTATATAAGACGTTTAATTTCATTGATACGTAATTACTCTAAACAAGCAACATTGACTTTGAAAAAGTGTTTGTCACACGTAATGTCAAAGTGCCGACTTTAGCAATAGTGATTTAAAAAAATATAAAAGCGATATTAAAATGTTGGTTATATTGGATGATTCTTAAGATAGATCTTAGAGATGGTGAAAAGTAAGAAAGTCATTTCGTTCAGTAGTTATTTTGGAAACACTACGAGTATTTTCTTACCACAGACTAATGAACGGCGACGATAACACTTAATTGAACTTTTTTTTTATAAAAATACGTGTTACAAAACTCAACAAGACTTCAGTTTTATTCATTTGAGTCCTCGATTAAAAATAATATATTGAATTTGAAGGGAGTGAGTAGCGTGACCCTGTCAAGTCCACAATAAAGGCCGACCTCTCTCGCTTCGTGTTCGAGGTGTACAAAAGAAGGATTTTAATCGTGTTACCATTTGTCAGGAAAATCTATTGTAAGCACTGACTTGTATATATATAGAGATCAGTGATTATAAGAATTTTTTCTGAAGTTAGGACAAAAATTAAAAAAGGAACTTCTTGCATAGACAATGCAAGAAGTTCCTTTTTTAATTTTTGTCCTAATTGTAATGAAGTAACCAATGAACATGTATGCCTACGCACACATGCTGACATGGATGTCAAAGAAGGAAGTGTGCCGTAGTCTCTAACTACCCACTGGGTAACGGGTATGAGAGTTTATGTTAAGTTTATATTTTTAGCCGACTTCAAAAAGGGAGGTTCTCAATTCAACTGTACGTTTTTTATTTTATTATTGTACTATGTATGTTACGCGACGCGATTGTGAAGATTAATTTTTATGAAGTAGGTTATACTTCAGGAGTTATCCCATGTAATGTTGGATAAAAAATTCAACCCATAAGAGGGGCAAAATTTTAATTGCAATTTTAAGTGCTGATTTACCACGTGCTCGGCGGTGAAAAAAAAACCTGCATGTCTGAGAAATAAGAAAAAAAATATTTCGAAGACATGTGAAAAATTCACCAATAGCGCATTGGGGCAGCGCGGCGGATATTTCCTTGCCCTAAAACCCTCTCAGAAATGAGAGGAGGCCGGTGCCAAGCAGTGGGACGTAAATAATAGGCTGTAACTTTTTTTAAATCCTAAATCCTTGCGTGTTATAAAACGTATTATCTCTGTATCTGTCTGTTCATCTTCACCTTTACCAACCCAAAAATCCACTGCTGGATATGGGTCGCTCCCAAAATATATAGGATTTGCTCTAATCGTCTCACTTCGCAGGTGAGTCGAGACTCTAGTACCAGGTATAACATGAACCTTTTTTTATAGGATAGGGTGACAAACGAGCACACAGTCCACCTGATGGTCAGTGGTTGCTGTGACCCATGGACATCTACATCTATCCTCGTTTGCGAATCAAAATGCAGATGCGTTGTCACCCGTGAGGACTAAGATGGTATGCCTCTTTTCCAGTAAAATGGGTCTCCGGTTCTCAAGGAAAATTTTAAATTCATATAAACATCGTACACAAAACACTGTAGAATAAATTAAAATTAATCAATTTCGTTTGTAACCTTGCCCCATATTTTCTTTTCTTATATAATTCTGAATTCACCAAAGCTTGTTTGTCTCCGGGCGAAATTTTCCACGCCTATAAACCTTGTTATGAATGGGTATCGCCATCTTGGAAAAGAGCCAAAAGTCGTTTAGAATTGTGCGAAGAAAAGCAGCTGACTAAGTTATTCGACCTTAGAATTAATTTATGACGGAAAAATTTCAAGTCGTAGTATTTTATATCGATGCAGAAGCTATAATGGAAATACAGATCTAAATTTTTTAATGTGGGCAAGGATGACAAACGAGAACATAGATCATATGGTAATCGATGGATTTTTTTTTATAGAATAAGGGTGACAAACAAGCACAGTCCACCTGATGGTAAGTGGTTGCTGTGGCCCATAGACATCTACATCTATCCTCGTTTGCGAATCAAAATGCAGACGCATTGTCACCCGTGAAGACTAAGATGGAATGCCTTTTTTCCAGTAAAAAGGGTCTCCGGTTTTCTACACTCACCATACGAAACACAGCAGTGAGAGCGTGGTCCTTCATTTAAAAAAAAAATGTAAATAAATCAATTTAATCTAATTATAAATTAATCAACTTACTTTCCTTAAATATGTATACAGTTACAGCCTATATACCTTCTATTGCTGAGTCTTCTCCCATTTCTGAGATTCATCATCATCATTACAGCCCTTCACAAGTCCACTGCTGAACATAGGCCTCCCCCAAGTAATGCCACAAAGCACGGTCCTGAGCCACCTGCATCCATCGACTTCCTGCATATCTTACTAGGTCGTCACTCCATCTAGTGGGGGATGCCCTACACTTCGCCTGCCGGTACGAGGCTGCCACTCGAGAACCTTTTTTCCCCATCGGTTGTCGGTTCTTCGAGCTATTTGGCCGGCCCATTGCCACTTCAGCTTACTAATCCGTTGGGCTATGTCGGTCACTCTGGTTCTACTGCGGATATCCTCATTTCTAAGTTTATCACGCAGAAAAACTCCGAACATAGCTGTCTCCATAGCTCGCTGAGCGACCTTGAGCTTCCTTATCCGGCCAGCAGTGAAGGACCCCGTCGCAGTTCCATATGTCATCACTGACAACACGCACTGGTTGTATAGTCTCGTTTTCAAGTTTTGAGGTATACCTGACGAGAAGATGTGCCGTAATTTCCCGAACGCTGCCCAACCGAGTTGAATCCGTCGATTGACCTCTCGGTCGAAGTTGGACCTACCTAGTCGGACTATTTGTCCCAGGTAAACATACTCGTCAACAACTTCGAGCTTAGTGCTCCCAACAACTACCGGCATAGGTGTGACATGGACATTAAACATGATCTTGGTTTTATCCATGTTAATCTTAAGACTTATCCGTTGAGAAACACTATTGAGGTCATTGAGCATAGTGCTTAGGTCCTCCAGCGATTCTGCCATAAGGACTATATCGTCGGCAAAGAGAAGGTGAGTGATGTACTCGCCATTGATGTTGATACCGTATCCTTTCCAGTCCATAAGCTTGAAAACGTCTTCCAATGTAGCGGTGAAGAGTTTCGGGGTTATAACGTCACCCTGTCTTACACCTCTCTGCAATTGGATAGGTTTCGTACTCTGGTTCTGTACTCGGATAGCCATCGTAGCCCTACTGTACAAGCCTTTCAACACTTCGATATACCGACAGTCAACTTGGCACCGCTGAAGGGACTGCAGCACCGCCCAAATTTCAACGGAATCAAAGGCTTTCTCATAGTCCATATACGCCAGACATAGTGGCAAATTGTACTCCTCGAACTTCTGTACAATTTGCCGAAGGGTATGTATGTGGTCTATGGTGCTAAAGCCTTTTCGGAAACCGGCTTGTTCGGGAGGCTGGAAGTCATCAAGTCTGCGCGCGAGGCGATTCGTAATGACTCTCTAAAACAGTACGTAGACGCGGCTCAGAAGGGAAATCGGTCTGTAGTTCTTCAAGAGAGCGTTGTCGCCTTTCTTGAAGAACAAGACCACCGCACTTCTACTCCACGTCTCCGGTGTAATGCCACCATGGAGGACGGAATTAAAGAGCTTCTGAAGGACTTCAAGTACCGGTTTTCCACGCGCTTTCAGAAGCTCCGCTGTAATTCCATCCTCGCCTGGGGCCTTACCGTTTTTAGGTGCTGGAGAGCCATTCTTATCTCGCTAAGACTGACGTCCGGGATATCTTCGGAATAATGTCGGATAAGATTCGCTCTTGGATGGTTACTCACACTTGCAGGTGGCTCCAACGATGATGTGTACAGCTGCCCATAGAACCTCTCAATCTCACTCAAAGTCTTAGGTGTCCCGGAAATGACGCTGCCACACTTGGTCTTCAGATTCGACAGTTGGCTCTTTCTGGCAGACAGATCTCTGGCAAAGACTTTGGAGCCCTGGTTCCGCTCGATCGCTTCTTCAATACGAGCAGTATTAAAGTTGCGTAAGTCCCGCCGCATGCATTTGGAGATCTGTCTGTTCAGTTGCCTGTATGCTGTCAAATCCACTGAAGACTGCAGCTTCATATCCCGTCTAACAGCCATGAGATTAAGAGTGTGATCGGAGAGTTTTTGTGTTCTTCTGCGGCGGGTCTTGCAAAACTTAGCTCCGACCGCATGAACAGTTTCCACGAGCTTGTCATTCATATCGTCCACTGCATTGCAGCCTTCTAGGCACTGGAAACGGTTTCTTAGCTCGAACTGAAAGGTTTTGGGACTTTGGATTAGAGTACGAGGGGGACGGAGCGTTGACTTCATTAGACGGAACCTCTCCAACTTAACGTTTAGGTTCAGTGTGCCTCTCACCATTCGGTGATCGCTGCAGGTTTTCACCCTCGCGATCACGGAAACATCACTGAACAGTTGACGTCTGGTCGTCATGATGAAGTCAATCTCATTTTTTGTCGAACCGTTTGAGCTCCACCAGGTCCACTTTCTGTGAGGCCGCTTCTGGAAGAAAGAGTTCATCATAAAGAGTCCCTCTTTCTCCATGAAGTCGGCCAGCTGCTGACCCCTTGGGTTCCGTTGCCCTATTCTGAATTTCCCTACTTTCAGCTCACCGTTCCCTCTTGTGCCTAGTTTTGCGTTGTAGTCTCCCACTAACACTGTATAGTGGGTTTTGGAGGAATGCATGGCTCTAGAGATATCCTCATACATTTCCTCCGGGAAATGTAGTATAATGTATGACAGGAGTAGAAAAACGGCGACAGACGAGCATGCAGTTTACCTGATATTATGTAGAAGCCGTGCCCCATAAACATCTAGATCTATCCTTGTCTAAGAATCAAAATGCTGATGCGTTGCCACTCCTGGGTATTATGATACCATATTTCGTTTCTAGTATAAAGAGCCTTCGGTTCTCTACACCTACCATACGAAACACAGCAGTATTAAGTTGCTATTTTACGCTGGTACTCTATAAGAGCGTGTTCCTTCCCCGACAAAGCCGACCTATTCCGGCTTACAAGGTATAATTATCATTGATTACAAAGCAATAATACCGTGTAGTGATAAGAATATCCACTGGCCCATATTATACCGTGGGTGTCGTAAGAGGCGAAAGAGGAAAACAAATGTAATAAAAAAAATACACAAACAAATTACAATTATTTGTAGGCCATACAAATACATCATGTTCCTTGCGGAATACGAAACTCGCAGCACTGCAATTCAATGCGTGGCTTAGCTGCATCACGGAGCCGTCAACGTATATAATATATTTTTTTTTATAAAACTGAGTAACAAACGAAATTACAGCCCATTTTTTTTAAACGTGGTAGAGCCATGCTGCAACTATATTAGTAGTATAGTTGTGGCACGTATGGGTCGGCTCGACCGGGGAAGGACCACGCTCTCACAGAATACCAGCGTAAAATAGCAGCTTAACACTGTTGTTTCCTTTGATCAGTGTAGAGATCCGGAGACCCTTTTTACTGGAGACAAGGTAATTCATGTTAATCCTCACGGGTGACAACGCATCTGCATTTCGATTCGTAATCGAGGACAGATGTAGATGTCTATGGGCCCCAGCAATCACTTACAATCAGGTGGACTGTGTGCTCGTTTGTCACTCTTATCCTATAAAAAAGAAAAACATGTTCTCGAAGCATTTTATACCTCAGACACGAATGTTTCATTTCTCACGGAGTTTTCCTTGACCGTTGAACACGTGGTGGACCAGCACTTATGAGTGCAATAAACAATTTCATTGGAGCCGGCAGAAATAGAACTTAAATTGCTATACATTAAAACTTACGCCGAGTGCTTAGTATCTGAGTTACGACTGCTCATAATATTGTACATGTATGTTATACATCACGGTTGTAATCTCCGAGAGGGCAGACAGAATCCAAAGAGCAGTGAGCCACTCCGACTACGTTTTGCTAGAAAATTTGGCAATGGATGGAAAATTGTGAAAGTGATAGGTGGCTAGCCCATTGATTACACAATCACAAACACAATATCCCATTTGTCGCCTTTTATCTACGACTTGCTAGGCAACTATAACAGTTATAATATTATTGTACCCTTCTACTCCTCCCTATCTAAAGGAGAAGTTGAATTCTGTAGGGCTTTCAGGGGAACCTCTACGCTCTTCAAGAAAATTCATTTTAAGAGTACCAACTCACAATACATATTTTTTTTATAAATGTCTTACTGTTCAGTCTATTAAGCTCTGGGATGCCCTACCTTTGCATATACATGAAGCACAAACTACGAGGGCGACACTGAAAGTTTTTAGAACTGGCCACTTGTAAACGATATAATAAAAAATAAGTTCAAATTTTGAAAATGGTTCAATCTTGGAAGAGGGCCATTAGAGCTATTTACAACCTAAAACCGAGAGAGTCTCTTAAGAGATAAATTTAAAGAAATAAATATATTAACTTTGGCCTCTCAGTAAGTATATTTACGAAAATTTAATGTATGTTCACAAAAACAGAGGTATTTTTAGTAAAAAAAGTGATATACATTCTGTAACACTAGGAACAAACACAAGCTAGTGATACCAGTTTCACGACTCCACAGAGTCAGTAATTCATTCTTGGGGCAATGTATACGCTATTACAACAAGGTCCCGGAAAGTGTACAGGTGCTCTCTATCACCAAGTTTAAATGTTTTGTTAAGTTGAAACTGTATAAAAAGGGTTATTATAGCATAAATGAATACATGGTTGATAATAACCCCTGGGAATGAGGTGGTCGCTTCCAAGCTGTTTCTAAAATAAATTTTGTATCTACCAACCATTAATGTAAAATATGCTTTTAAAAAAAATATTCCCGCTGGGTTTCTTGCTGGTTCTTCCCAGGACAGAGGTTTTTTTTTCGAACCAGTGGTAAAGTAAAAAATGACTTTCAATAAGAATTACACATGTGATGAACATGTATGCCTACGCACACATGCTCATTGGTTATATATGGATGTCAAAGAAGGAAGTGTGCCGTAGTTTCTAACTACCCACTGGGTAACGGGTATGAGAGTTTATGTTAAGTTTATATTTTTAGCCGACTTCAAAAAAGGAGGTTCTCAATTCAACTGTACGTTTTTTATTTTATTATTGTACTATGTATGTTACGCGACACTCTATATTTGATTTACTTCGTCAATTGAGACCCGATTGTGAAGATTCATTTTTATGAAGTAGGTTATACTTCAGGAGTTGTCCCATGTAAATTTGGAGAAAAAATTCAACCCATAAGAGGGGCAAAATTTTAATTTCAATTTTAAGTGCTGATTTACCACGTGCTCGGCGGTGAAAAAAAAACCTGCATGTCTGAGAAATAAGAAAAAAATATTTCGAAGACATGTGAAGAATTCACCAATACGCATTGGGGCAGCGCGGCGGATATTTCCTTGTCCTAAAACCCTCTCAGAAATGAGAGGAGACCGGTGCCCAGCAGTGGGACGTATATAATAGGCTGTAACTTTTTTTTAATCCTAAATCCTTGCGTGTTATAAAAAGTATTATCTCTGTATCTGTCTGTTCATCTTCGCCTTTACCAACCCAAAAATCCACTGCTGGATATGGGCCTCTCCCAAAATATATAGGATTTGCTCTAATCGTCACACTTCGCAGGTGAGCCGAGACCCTAATACCAGATATGACTTGAACCTTTTTTTATAGGAAAGGGTGACAAACGAGCACATCAGGTGGACTGATGGTCAGTGGTTGCTGTGACCCATGGACATCTACATCTATCCTCGTTTGCGAATCAAAATGCAGATGCGTTGTCACCCGTGAGGACCAAGATGGAATGCCTCTTTTCCAGTAAAATGGGCCTCCGGTTCTCAAGGAAAATTTTAAATTCATATAAACATTGTACACAAAACACTGTAGAATAAATTAAAATTAATCAATTTCGTTTGTAACCTTGCCCCATATTTTCTTTTCTTATATAATACTGAATTCACCAAAGCTTGTTTGTCTCCGGGCGAAATTTTCCACGCCTATAAACCTTGTTATGAATGGGTATCGCCATCTTGGAAAAGAGCCAAAAGTCGTTTAGAATTGTGCGAAGAAAAGCAGCTGACTAAGTTATTCGACCTTAGAATTAATTTATAACGGAAAAATTTCAAGTCGTAGTATTTTATATCGATGCAGAAGTTATAATGGAAAAAAACAGATCTAAATTTTTTAATGTGGGCAAGGATGAAAAAAGAGAACGTAGATCATATGATAATCGATGGATTTTTTTTATAGAATAAGGGTGACAAACGAGCACAGTCCACCTGATGGTAAGTGGTTGCTGTGGCCCATAGACATCTACATCTATCCTCCTTTGCGAATCAAAATGCAGACGCGTTGTCACCCGTGAGGACTAAGATGGAATGCCTTTTTTCCAGTAAAAAGGGTCTCCGGTTCTCTATACTCACCATACGAAACACAGCAGTGTTAAGCTGCCATTTTACGCTGGTATTCTGTGAGAGCGTGGTCCTTCATTTTTTTTAAAAAATATGTAAATAAATCAACTTAATTTAATTATAAATTAATCAACTTACTTTCCTTATATATGTATAGTTACATCCTATATACCTTCTATTGCTGAGTCTTCTCCATTTTCTGAGATTGTAATTTTTTAACAGAGTAGAAAAATGTCGCATACGAGCATACAGTTAACCTGATATTATGTAGATGCTGTGGCCCATAAACATCCACCTTTATGCTTGTGTAAGAATCAAAATGCTGATGCGTTGCCACTCCTGGGGTTTATGACACCATGTTTCGTTTTTAGTAAAAAGAGACTTCGGTTCTCTACACCCACCATACGAAACACAGCAGTATTCAGTTGCTATTTTACGCTGGTAATCTATAAGTGCGTGTTCCTTCCCCGAAAAAGCTGACCTATTCCGACTTACAAGGTATAATTATCATTGGTTACAAAGCAATAATACCGTGTAGTGATAAGAATATCCACTGGCCCATATTATACCGTGGGTGTCGTAAGAGGCGAAAGAGGAAAATAAATCTAATTAAAAAAAATACACAAACAAATTACAATTATTTGTAGGCCATACAAATACATCATGTTCTTGACGGAATACGAAACTCGCAGCACTGCAATTCAATGCGTGGCTTAGCTGCATCACGGAGCCGTCAATGTATATAATATTTTTTTTAAAACTGAGTAACAAACGAAGTTTGAAGAACAGTCCATATTTTTTAAACGTGGTAGAGCCATGCTGCAACTATATTAGTAGTATAGTTGTGGCACGAATGAGTCGGCTCGACCGGGGAAGGACCACGCTCTCACAGAATACCAGCGTAAAATAGCAGCTTAACACTGTTGTTTTCTTTGATCAGTGTAGAGATCCGGAGACCCTTTTTACTGGAGACAAGGTAATTCATGTTAATCCTCACGGGTGACAACGCATCTGCATTTCGATTCGTAATCGAGGACAGATGTAGACGTCTATGGGCCCCAGCAATCATTTACAATCAGGTGGACTGTGTGCTCGTTTGTCACTCTTATCCTATAAAAAAGAAAAACATGTTCTCGAAGCATTTTATACCTCAGACACGAATGTTTCATTTCTCACGGAGTTTTCCTTGACCGTTGAACACGTGGTGGACCAGCACTTATGAGTGCAATAAACAACTTCATTGGAGCCGGCACAAATAGAACTTAAATTGCTATACATTAAAAATTACGCCGAGTGCTTAGTATCTGAGTTACGACTGCTCATAATATTGTACATGTATGTTATACATCACGGTTGTAATCTTCGAGAGGGCAGACAGAATCCAAAGAGCAGTGAGCCACTCCGACTACGTTTTGCTAGAAAATTTGGCAATGGATGGAAAATCGTGAAAGTGATAGGTGGCTAGCCCACTGATTACACAATCACAAACACAATATCCCATTTGTCGCCTTTTATCTACGACTTGCTAGGCAACTATAACAGTTATAATATTATTTTACACTTCTACTCCTCCCTATTTAAAGGAGAAGTTGAATTCTGTAGGGCTTTCAGGGGAACCTCTACGCTCTTCAAGAAAATTCATTTTAAGAGTACCAACTCACAATACATATTTTTTTTATAAATGTCTTACTGTCCAGTCTATTAAGCTCTGGGATGCCCTACCTTTGCATATACATGAAGCACAAACTACGAGGGCGACACTGAAAGTTTTTAGAACTGGCCACTTGTAAACGATATAATAAAAAATAAGTTCAAATTTTGAAAATGGTTCAATCTTGGAAGAGGGCCATCAGAGCTATTTACAACCTAAAACCGAGAGAGTCTCTTAAGAGATAAATTTAAAGAAATAAATATATTAACTTTGGCCTCTCAGTATATTTACGAAAATTTAATGTATGTTCACAAAAACAAAGGTAGTTTTAGTAAAAAAAGTGATATACATTCTGTAACACTAGGAACAAACACAAGCTAGTGATACCAGTTTCACGACTCCACAGAGTCAGTAATTCATTCTTGGGGCAATGTATACGCTATTACAACAAGGTCCCGGAAAGTGTACAGGTTCTCTCTATCACCAAGTTTAAATGTTTTGTTAAGTTGAAACTGTATAAAAAGGGTTATTATAGCATAAATGAATACATGGTTGATAATAACCCCTGGGAATGAGGTGGTCGCTTCCAAGCTGTTTCTAAAATAAATTTTGTATCTACCAACCATTAATGTAAAATATGCTTTTAAAAAAAATATTCCCGCTGGGTTTCTTGCTGGTTCTTCCCAGGACAGAGGTTTTTTTTTCCAACCAGTGGTGAAGTAAAAAATGACTTTCAATAACAATTACACATGTGATCTATATTGAATAAAAAATTATTCTATTCTATGCTATATTTTGCCAATATTATTGTGTATGCATTTAATTAATTTGTCATTTATTTACGATTTGGCGGGTAATTGAAAATTGTCTGTGTCACGTCAGCATGAATTTAACGCGAGAAAATTTTCGTACTATGATTTTTTATGACTATCGATGTCATCTAACTCAACAAGATTCCGATTGGCCTTTCACGATGAAGCCCCATCTCGTGCCGCTGCTTACAACTGGTTTAATGAGTTTAAACTTAGTCGCACTAATCTCACCGATAATCTGCGTGAGGGACGGCCTTCTACGGCGACGACTGAAAATAACATCAGTGTTGTGCGGCGCATGACATAGACTGACGAAAGAGTGACTTATCAGCAGATTCAGACAAGCTTAGGCATCGGTATGAGTCAAGTGCACAAAATCCTCCATGAACATTTAGCAGTCAGGAAGCTTTGTGCTCGATGGATACCTCATAATTTGACAGAGGCCCAAAAACTCCGTCGTGTTGATTGGTGTCGTGAAATGGTTCAAAGATTTAACGGAGGTGACTTAAATGCTGTGTTCGACATACTTTACGGGTGACAAAAGCTGGATTTATTGTTATGATCCTGAAACTAAGAGACAGTTTGTTCTCTGGGTGTTTCCTTCCGAGGAATGGCAAGCAACTAAAATGAAGAGAGGTCGAAGCGTGGAAAAAAATGGTGGCCTCGTTCTTCGAAAAGACGGCCATTACGCAACAAATGTTTTAGAGGATCGAAAAACAGTTACTCGTAATGCAGAGTGGTACACTAACAATTGTTTGCAACATGTCTTGGAAAAAGTTCGGGAGAAACGACCTCGCAGTAACATTCTCCTTCACCAAGACAAGGCCTCGTCGTACACCGCCAAGCAAACAATCGACTACTTGGCGATGTCAGACGTGGAATTACTGGGTCACTCGCCCTATAGCCCTGACCCCGCACCTTGCGATTTTTATTTATTTCCGAAAATAAAAGAAAAACTTCGAGGAACACGTTTTATGGACGCAGAGGAAGCAATGGCTGCGTTTCAAAATGCCGCTGAAGAGACCCCTAAGAACGAGTGGGCAAAGTGCTTTTCTCAGTGATTACATCGGATGCAACGATGTATTGATGTAAATGGACACTACTTTGAAAAGATATAATAAAACAAATAACTTCAGTGTCACCCTCGTATTGTAATCTTTAAGCGACTACTTATAGAACCCTATTATTACAAGTTTTTCTTACAAGAACATTGTGTGTTCAATGAAGACAACTTTTGACACTTTTCTACCGACTTCAAAAAGGAGACGGTACTCAATTCGACTGCATGTTTTCGTTAATGTGTGTTACCTTATAACTTTTTACTGGGTGAACCGATTTCGATGATTCTTTTTTTATTTGAAAGTTGGTGCTTCACATGTGGTCCCAAATGAATTTGATCAAGGTCTGACCAATAGTTTTTGAATTATTCTTAATAATTTATATTGAGTTCGGTTGTACAACATTTTTAGTTTTTAATTATTGTAGGACTATGATTATGACCAAATAATGACAACTTTTTATATGACTATAGCTCTTAATTGATATTTTTATTGTTAACTGACTTGGTATTTAATATTGTTTAATTTCATTTTATTAATTTGTGTTTTATTTATTTACACTTTGACATCTTAATATAATGGGATGTATTGTTTGTTTTTGTTGATTTAATGATTTGTTAATAATTGATTTTGTTATTTTGATTTTTATAGAAACAAACATTTCAAAGAGTACACAAATTTGCATGTATCCATCTGGGACTTAGTATGTAATAATAGTAGTGGTGATGTTATATCGTGTAACATACATTTTTTTTAGGATAAGGGTGACAAACGAATACACAGTCCACCTGATGGTAAGTGCTACATCAATTCTCGTTTGTGAATCAAAATGCAGATGCGTCTCCGGTTCTCTACACTCACCACACGGAACACAGCAGCATCTATTTTACGCTGGTAGTCTGTGAGAGCGTGGTTCTGCCCCGGTCGAGCCAACGCATTCGTGCTACAACTATACAATTGATATAGCTATAGTATGGCTCTACCACGTAAAAACTAAAAAGCAGGTTTAACCCTTTCGCTGTCCCGTGCACTACATATACTTCTTCTTTTTTTCGTCTTACTATTGTGTTTCAAAACCGGACAGTGAAAGTGTTAAACTTTGTTGTTTTAATATAAAGACATAAAGACATTTATTCCGACACTTCATATTACAATGACAAATTAATAAACAAAATTAATACGAATAAGAATAAAATAATAAAAAAATAAAAACACAAGAATATGAATAAATAAAAAAATAGAGGATATAACAACAATTCATGACTTAATGGGGGATGAGTCGCTCGCGTCCGTAGGCTTCGACCACCTAACCCTAGGCCCACCCTACACGTGTCCCCCGGGTGGTGCTAAACGAGCGACAAAGCCGAAACGACAGACTCGGCTCCTCGCCGTGTGGTAGCGGTGTAAAATCTACCACCCCTTATGTCGCACCATGAGCCAAAAATTGAATGAAATGGCCCCGAGTTCCCGGCGCCCCTTTAATGGGGCAGGGGTGCGAAGAATCTCCGGGAGGAAAACCGGCGACGAGGTTCGCCACCCGTCACGTCCTGTCTCCTGGAGGGGCGAAAAGTGGATTGCGGAGGCCCGTCTGGCTACGCTGAATGTATGTGGAGCAATGAATGATAAGATGGATGAAATATGCGAAATGATGAATGATAGAAGAATAGATGTGTTATGTGTGAATGAGACGAAACGAAAGGGAAGAGATGTCACTGCACATGGCATGTATACCGCTTACTGGTCTGGTGTAGACGAGACCGAGCGGGCATGCCAGGGTGTCGGTGTCATCCTTTCAGAAAGAATGGGTCAATGTGTGAAAGAGTATGAATGTGTAAGCCCAAGGCTGCTGTGGATACGAATGAAAGTGGGCTTAAAGAAGTTGTTTGTGCTTGGGGTGTACGCCCCAGATATGTCTAAGCCCACTTATATCCGAGAGCAGTTTTGGGACATGGTAAGGCTGGTGTTGACGAAATGCAAGGAAAATGAAAGTATTATTATGTTAGGAGATTTTAATGGAAGGGTTGGAGTGAAGAGGTCTGGTTATGAAAGGATATTAGGAGCGTTTGGCGATGAAAGAATAAATGAGAATGGTGAAGACCTCCTCACCATATGTGTGGAAAAGAATCTTTTTGTGGCGAACACTTTCTTTCGCCATAAGAGGATTCACATGTATACATGGGAAAGAGGGGATGATAGAAGCATGATAGATTTCATAATTGTGGATGGAAGAATGAGGAGCGCAGTGGTAGATACAAGGGTTTACCGGGGGTCCAACGTAGGGACGGATCATTACTTGGTCTTATGCCAAATTAATGGTCTATTCAAGCGTTGGCGGCATCGGACATCTGTGTCTACCACTGCGTTACAGCGTATAAGAATAGAGAGGCTACAAGATGAAGGTGTGAAAGAGAAGTATAAATGCAGACTGAGAGAAAATATAAATGTGTTGAATGAATTTAGTATGAATGATTTAGACTTGAAGAATGTATGGAATAATGTTAAAAAAGTTTTGGTGGATACAGCCACCGAAGTATGTGGTGTAAGTAAGAGAACGAATGAAAGGAAAAGTAATACGTTGTGGTGGGATGATGAGGTACGGATGGAAGTTGAAGCAAAGAAGAAAGCATGGCTAGATTTACTAGCAACTAAAGCTGGTAATTCCGGCGGTATGAATGATGAGATTGAAAGAAAAAAGGCAGACTTTAGACGTATAAATAAGAGAGTAAAAGAAGTTGTTGAAAGGAAAAAGCAAGAAAGGACAGATAAGAATGATAGAAGAATATCTGATAACTTCCAGGCAAATATTAAAATGTTCTGGAAGCTCGTAAGAACTGCCAGGGGCAATTCAAAACAGCCTAGAATGAATGCTATACGAGACGAGAATGGCTGCATGCTGAATGATGAAGTTTCGAATTTAAAGAGATGGAAGGAATACTTTGAAAGCGTGTTTAAGAGTGAAGAGTCGTCTGAAGTAAGTGAAATAGAAATTCCGGAAGAAGAGAGAGGTAGAGAAATAAGTGTAGATGAAATAGTGAAAGCAATGAAAAGCATGAAAGCAGGTAAGGCAGCCGGATATGATAGAATATCACTCGAAATGCTAAGGGCTGGAGAGGGTGTAGTTGCAGGCCTGCTGTACACCTTGTTTAATTTATGTTGGGAACTGAAGCGGGTACCGGAAGACTGGTGCAAAGCCGTTATAGTCCCAATATATAAGGGAAAGGGGTCGCAGCAGGACTGTAAAAACTACCGTGGTATCAGCTTGCTTAGCATTGTGGGTAAACTGTATGCTAAGGTGTTAATTGAAAGAGTTATGGAAGAAACTGATGGAAAAATTTGGGATGTGCAAGCTGGATTTAGAAAGGGGATGGGGTGTACGGATCAAGTCTTTTCCATGCGCATGATTGCGGAGAAATTTTTGGCCAAAAACCAGAAAGTTTTTTGTGCGTTCATGGACTTGGAAAAGGCCTATGACAGAGTGGACAGGAACGTGTTATGGCAAACACTGACCTCATTTGGGTTGAGCGCTGGTCTGATACAGGCATTGAAGTCTCTATATAGGGACTCTAATGCCTGTGTCAGGATCAACGGGGCTTACTCGGACTGGTTTGGCATCCATAAAGGTGTCAGACAGGGCTGTGTGGCTTCCCCGTGGCTGTTCAACCTATTTATGGACAGTTGTTTGGAAAATTTGAAAGTAGAAGAATGCGGGTTAAGAATGGGTGAGTTAACCGTCAAATGCCTTTTGTACGCCGATGATCAAGTCATACTTGCGTCTTCGGCGGCCGAATTGCAAATGATGGTTACATTAATGAACAGGACATTAAAAGAAAAGGGAATGAAAGTGAACGCAAGTAAGACGAAAGTTATGGTTTTTGAAAGAGAAGAAAGTAAAACGATATGTGAAATAAGAATAGAAGGGGAGTTGGTAGAACAAGTAGATGAGTTTGTGTATTTGGGATGTGTGTTTAGTAAGGATGGTAGATATGATAAGGATATAGAACGACGAGTGAATGCAGGAAATAGAGTGAATGGGGCTCTACACTCTATTGTGAAAAGTCAGAATGTGTCCAAAAAGGCACGTATGGCAATTCACAATGCTGTATTAGTGCCTACTTTAATGTATGGTAGTGAAAGTTGGGTGTGGCAGAAGAAGCACGAGAGTAGAATAAATGCTGTAGAAATGCGGTCATTAAGGAGTATGTTAGGGATGAATCTGAATGACAGAGTGAGAAATTGTTTAATAAGAGAAGAGTGTGGTTTGCAAGATGATGTTGTGACCAGGATTAAGAAAGGAATGCTTCGGTGGTTTGGTCATGTAGAAAGAATGAATGAGGAAAGAGTGACAAAGCAAATTTATGTTGCAGAGGTGAACGGCAGAATCGGGAAGGGTCGCCCTAGGCGAAAGTTTATCGACCAAATTGGCGATATATTGAAAATGGGCCAAATCAAGAGTACCTTTAACCGACGAGCGTGTATGCGTAGGTATATGGATGTGGAGGAAGCGAGAGAGGTCTGTCAGGATCGTGCCAAATGGAAGTCCATAGTCTCTGCCTACCCCTCTGGGTGACAGGCGTGAGTGTTTATGTTATGTTATGTTTTTCATGACTTAATAATAATATGGTTTTATTCAATAAATACATTTATTATTAATATATATTATTTACATATACCTTCGATTAAGAATGAAAATGCAGATGCTTTGTCACACCTGAGTACTAAGTTGGAATGTCTCATTTCCAGTAAAAAGGTTCTATATATTATAAAACGTCTAATATAAGGCTACCCTAGTTTATAATTACTTTTGTTTAGAGTCGGGTTTCCATAAAATTCGTGTGTAACGGTATACTCGGTAACTGAGCGAAGTATTTTCCGATTTTCCGTAATTAATAAAGTTTAGAAAGATCAATTATAACTTAGGACACCTAGTTCAAAGCGGCAGTGATTAATAATACCTTGGGTAGTTTATTTATTGAAATCAAATCATGTGAATTTGATTAGAATGAAAAACAAATTCTTGTTTTTTGTATTACTTCGAATTTATTTATTTACATTGTTAAAACATAGTGTAAAATGAAATCTAACTAAAAGGTTACTCAAAATATTAAAAAAAAACTGTAATAAAGAAAAATTAAAACTAAAAATTTAAATTGTCATACAGTCCTACTCCCCGTGGTATCGTGCCAAGAAAGCTGGCTGCTTTTCTTCGCTGAATGGATATACTTAATCTTTGAGTGAGAAAAGAACCAGCCCCCTTATCACCAGCAGCAACGACCAGTCGCGGGTACAGTTTCTTTAGGAACTTCATCATACGTGGACCCCACGGAACGGTAGTCTCTACAGCAAACGACACTAATATGTAGTCATCTGTCAAAAACCCATATTTGCGCTACTTACTCAGTTCAGCTGCCTCTGATGCCACCCCGGCTGTAAACGAGGTACCCTTGAGATGAGAGGTCGCTAAAGTGTTTGCGCAAGCAGCATCCCACACTAGGGCTTTACCCTTTACCTCCCTCCCAAGGGACCAAATTCATAGCGTCGGGTCTCTTGCCATCGTCTTTAAATACCCCACAAGAATCTAAAACCGAGGGATCATTTATAGAGACCAAAGCACCGTGACGGAAAACTTTCACTTCTTGGAATTTATATATTTATTTATTTAGAGGTATATAGGCTTCTTCCTAGGAACGCCGGCCGTATAGTTCGAAGAATCGACAACCGATCCGGTAAGTGAAATGTACGGCGGCCCCCGACTATATACACTGACGACCTGGTCGATGCCGGGAAGTCGATGGATGCAGGTGGTACAGGACCGTGCTTTGTGGCATTTCTTGGGGAGGGTTCTCCATATGTTCAGCAGTGGACTTGTGAAAGGATGAAATGATGAAAAACGTAAGATACATCTTAAACGCAAATTTTGCCAGAAAAACCCTGCCTCAATATTTAGTAGGAGGTAATGACGATGACGAGGATATCAAATAAATCGTTCTCTGAACAACAAGCTGGTTTTAATTTTTGTTTGTAACTGTACAATTTCTGACTCGGAGTAAAGGTATATTATATATATATATATACGTGGTAGAGCCATGCTGCAGCTATATTAGCAGTATAGTTGTAGCACGAATGTGTTGGCTCGACCGGGGAAGGACCACGCTCTCACAGAATGCCAGCGTAAAATAGCAGCTTAAAACTGCTGTGTTTCGTACGGTGAGTGTAGAGAACCGGAGAGCCTTTTTACTGGAAAAGAGGCATTTCATCTTCGTCCTCACGAGTGACAACGCATCTACATTTTGATTCGCAAACGAGGATAGATGTAGATGTCTATGGGCCACAGCAACCACTTACCATCAGGTGGACTGTGTGCTCGTTTGTCACTCTATCCTATAAAAAAAAAATAATATAATAATATTCCCGTATAGATAGTAGAGTGTAAAGATCATTAAAGATTACCGGCTCCGTGGCGTAGTGGCTTAGCAATAAGTTGCAATGCTTGTGGCCGCGGGTTCGAATCCCGCACGGAACGAGTATTTGTACGGCCTACAAATAATTGTTCCGGGTCTGGATGTTTGTCCTTGAGCAATATATGTTTGTAAACTACCTCCACGATACAGGAGAAAATCCTAGTGTGGGGGCAACGTTTTTAAAAAAGAAATTGTCATCGCAAACAATCGGAATTAATTTTATTTATTTTGAATTAAACTCGACGTAACAAAACTCGACGTACAGGGAAAAAATGATATTTGATTTCTTAAATCATATTTTTATCTTTAATTCCTTTTTCCTCTCGTATTTCACGCATTTTAATAGTAAGTCCTTTTCTAAAACCTAAACTATGACCAACTACACTATTATCGACGCGTTTCCACCCATTCGTACTTTTTACATCGCTTAAGAGTTGAAATGTAGTCCACTGCTGAACATAGACCGCCCCCAAGGAATGCCACACAGCACGATCCTGAGCCACCTGCATCCACCGACACCCACTCATGTGTAAGATTTGTTGTCACTCTATCTAGTGGGGGGACGCCCTTCGTTCGCCGGTACGAGGCCGCCACTCGAGCACCTTTTCCCCCATCGGTTGTCGGTTCTTCGAGTTATATGGCCGACCAGCTGCCACTTCAGATTACTTATCCGTTGGGCTATGTCGGTCACTCTGGTTCTACTGCGGATATCCATATTTCTAAGTTTATCACTCAGAGAAACCTTGAGCATAGCCCTCTTCGTAGAATTGTATTATAGTGCTCTATAAAAATTAACACATCCATTTCTTTTTAGTATTAATATTAAGATTAAGGAGTTTGTGTATCTGGGTTCAAAGTTTACAAGAGATGGAAAGTGTGAGAGTGATATCGAAAGAAGAGTGAATGCAGGAAACATGGTGAATGGAGCTTTGCACTCCTTTATGAGCTGTCGGAAGGTGTCTAACAAGGCTCGTTTGGCTGTGCATGATGGAGTGTTGGTCCGACACTCAAGTACGGAAGTGAAAGTTGGGTATGGCAGAAGAAACACGAAAGCAGAATAAATGCAGTTGAGATGAGAGCGTTTAGAAGTATGATAGGAGTTAAACTGAGTGACAGGATAAGAAATAGTGAGATAAGGAAACGTTGTGGTCTAAAATATGTAGTGACAAAAATTGAGAAAGATATGCTGAGATGGTTTGGCCATGTCGAGAGAATGAATGAAGAACGATAAACCAAAATAGTGTATAAGGCGAGTGTGAATGAAAGTGTTGGAAGGGTCTACCTAGGCGGACGTTCTAGACCAAATCAAGGACGCCTTGAAAAAAGGCCAGGTCAAGAATACCCTAAAGCGAAGAGCATGTATGAAGGGAATAATAAAAAAGGACGAAGCGAAACAAGTATGTAAGGATCGTATCAAGTGGAAAGAAGTGGTCTCTGCCTACCCCTACGGGAAAGAGGCGTGATTATATGTATGTATGTATGTATGTATGTATGTATGTATGTATGTATGTATGTATTAATGTTAATAACATGTCTTTACGTTTTTTATCCCATTCAAACCTAAGCGGGTTAGATCCTTATCACTACTAATTCTTCTTCAATAGCTCATGAATTTTCAATATTCTTTGGCAAGTTGAATGAAATCACGTTTCAATGACATTGTCACGCCCTTGATTAATAAATGCATCGTGAATTTCTGTAATATCAAGACCCTACAATATGACAAAAAATGCTACAATGTAGTGTAGTCGCTATTCTAGAACGTAGGTAACCTATTAACTTTAATATGTAACCAGACCTTGTTAAGTTATATGAGAGAAAGTCTAGACGAAACCATCACACTAAAGTGTGACGTACAACAAGTTTCGTTAGTGAAATACGTTGAAACGCATAAATATCTACAGAAGCAAAATTAAATATAAAAGTAAAGAATATGTCATTGAGTAATTATAAAATACGGTTGAAAATATTTCTGAGAATATCCAATAAATTAATATTTATTTACATAAGCTTATTTACTTAGTGGTAGCGTAAGAATGAGACTATGAGATGACCGACAGATGGGCCGGCTCGAACCGGGGTGGTACCACGACCTCACAAAAAACCAGCGTGAAGTAGAAGTTTATCTCTGCGTTTCGCTTGGTGAGTGCAGGTGACCGGAGGCCCATTTTACTGGAAATGAGGCATTCCATCTTAGTCCTCACGGGTGACAACGCATCTACATTTTGATTTGTAATAGAGGATAGATGTAGATGTCTATGGGCCGCAGCAACCACTTACCATCAGGTGGACTGTGTGCTCGTTTGTTACCCGTATCCTATAAACCATCACAGGTGGACTTTAAGATCGTTTTTAAGTTCTATTTTCTACAGATTTCAAAAAGCAGCCCGGTACTCAATTCGCCTGTATGTTTTCTGCCGACTTCCAAAAATGAGCCCGGTACTCAATTCGCCTGTATATTTTCTGCCGACTTCCAAAAAGGAGACGGTACTCAATTCGGGTGTATGTTTTTTTTTATGTGTGTTACCTCATAACTTTGTACTGCGCGAACCGATTTCGATGATTCTTTTTTTATATGAAAGCTGATAGTTTTCATGTGGTCCCATATGAATTTGATCAAGGTCAGACCAATGGTTATTGAGTTATTCTTAAATAACCTATATTGAAGTCGGCTGTACAAAATTTTTAATTTTAAATTATCTTTATGTGTATTACCTCATAACTTCTTACTCGGTGAACCGATTTCGATGATTGTGTTTTTATTTGAAAGCTGGTTTGAAAATTTGATCAAGGCCTGACTAATAGTTTTTGAGTTATTCTTAATAATTTATATTGAAGTCGGTTGTAGAAAATTTTTAATTTTAAATTACAGAAAAACAAGACTTAGTATTAGTATTATCACCAGGGTCTTCACATCTCATGATTAATATGTGATGACTAACTGTTCCCTCAACTTCACCCGCATATAATTCACCCGTATATGATTTATTACGATTGGATTTCATTGGTTTTGATTTTTTTGCGCGGAACCCTAATTATTTTTCTGAAGTAAAAATAGCCCAAATTACTCCTTATAACATTAGCCATCTGACAGTGAAAGTCCCGTCAAAATCAGTCCAGCTATTCCGGACATTAGCCGGAACAAACAGACAGACAAAAATTTGAAAATGTGTTTATGTTATGTTTTCATGTACATTTGGTAAAAAGGTGTTATTTTGACATTACAAACAAACACTGTAAAATTTTATTTATTTATATATATAGATAAGGGTTTTGTTTCAAATTTAAATTGAAAGCCTTTGTCACAATAGTCGGCTCCAATTATTTTATATTGTTCTTGTATACTACTGCTTTGCAACAAAGCTGATTTATTAATTGCACAACAAATTGTCTAATTACAGGATTACAGGAGGGCCATAGGATTAGTTTACAAAAGCTTTGACTAAAACCTTGCTTCCATTGATTTTCTACGTAGTAGAGCCAAGCTGCAGTTATATTTATAGTATAGTAATAGCACGAATGGGTCGACCCTTTTTACTGGAAAAGAGGCATTCCAACTTAGTCCTCACGGGTGACAACGCATCTGCATTTTGATTCGCAAACGAGGATAGATGTAGATATCTATGGGGCACAGCAACCACTTACCATCAGGTGGACCGTGTGCTCGTTTGTCAACCTATTTCTATAAAAAAATATATTTGTTTTTCGAAATATGAATACGTTTTTACAGGGAAAAAATGGCAACTCCGATAAGATCTTAAAAAGCGTATAAAGAATTCATTGAATACCGATCCCAGGATTCTAATAAGGAGGAGGAGGTTTATTTAATTTTTGACTAACAGTAATCCCCGATACTTCGATTTATTCAAATACTTTGATAAAATCCATTGTTAAATATATCGTATAAAACTTGCAGAATTAAATCTTTAGTCAACTATCGAAGTGACGTAGTTTTTTTTATTTCTCAATCTTGAAGGTTTCCTCGCGTATGTTTTCTTTAACTAACGAGCACGTGGAAAGTCAGCATTAAAAATTGTAAGCTACAATTACAGCGGTGCCGACAGGAATCTTACTGGTTTTGCTCACATACTATACAATTTTATATCGAGAACATACCCCCTGATCTATCACGATTCTTTTTATAGGAGAAATGTTGGATCGTATACGTCGTTAATACAATGTAAAATGACTAAAGCGTGATATTACCTTGCTTACTCGAAAGCAGAGTTCCCCAACCTTTTTTTTGACCAGGGACCACTTTGATTTTTTCGTAGTTAGCAGGGACCACAAGATGAAATTATATGTAATAACTGTGTTAATCAAACAATAAGTTATAATCACAACTTTTAACATAACTATATAATAAACTGAATAGAAGCATTCATTAAATGTTTTATTTGTGTATTTAATGTAAAAGCTAGTGGGTATTAACGTGACGCGCGGTGTTGCACTCTCCGCGTGACGCTAAAATAATAAATGTGTTATTTAAAACAATTAGGTAGATAAAATATTTAAATCTTTCACGAACCATATTTAAGCTCTTGCGGACCACTGGCTGGGAATCACTGCTCTAAAGGTACACTTATATAGCTGTCCTTTATCCTTGGGAGCACTCGTGCATGCGACGTGTCTCCTGCCCTTAGCCCTAGACAAAAACAAACGCGCACTTTACACTAACAAAGGTGTCAAGAGCCCTCAAGGACAAAGGACGAGTGAAAGTGTGTTTAAAAATATAAAATGGCGTTATAAATGAGTAACATTTAAAATAGTTAATTAATAGAATCAGGCTCTACTTTTCGGAAATCCATTATATTATTTAAGATGTTAATAATTAAGTGGTTAAAATCCGCGTAATAATATGAAATTATATGTCTTTATCTAGTTTGAAGAGCACCTGCCGCCCTCCCTCAATTGCGTGCACTATTTCCGTCACCACTAATCCCAGCATGACTACTCGCAACACCACTACATAGACTAACAAGTGGTAAAATAAAAAAAAAATTATAACCGACCTTAATACTAAGATGTTTTTCACGTCTTTCATCATCATCATCATTACAGCCCTTCACAAGTCCACTGCTGAACATAGGCCTCCCCCAAAGAGTGCCACAAAGCACGGTCCTGAGCCACCTGCATCCATCGACTTCCTGCATGTCTTACCAGGTCGTCACTCCATCTTGTGGGGGGACGCCCTACACTTCGCCTACCGGTGCGAGGCTGCCACTCGAGAACCTTTCTTCCCCATCGGTTGTCGGTTCTTCGAGCTATATGGCCGGCACTACGTCTTTGCCTCAATATAAATAAAATGAAAACAAACAACATCATCAATGTAATCGAAGTAATTTTTTTTAAATATTATTATAAGCCAGCGCTTAACTACAATCCCACCTGATGGTAAGTGGTGAT
This sequence comes from Parnassius glacialis, assembly GCA_033319125.1. Lineage (NCBI taxonomy): Eukaryota > Metazoa > Arthropoda > Insecta > Lepidoptera > Papilionidae > Parnassius > Parnassius glacialis. The sequence goes on along the minus strand of JAVANC010000007.1, from coordinate 5,657,170 downwards.
GTAGCCTAAGATGGTGAAGCGCACTGACTTATCAAAAACGTATTCACTTTTGTCTTAAAGACACACCCACATTGTAATGGGATGGAAACACATATGCTGGCAACTTATTCCACTCCTATGCTGTACGCATGATGAACGATGTAGCAAACTGTTTGGTTCGAATGCGTGGTAAGTCAACAACGAAAGGGTGGATAATGGCCGAACGTCTGGTTGTCGGATGGTGGAAGTGAGAGGGAGCGCTCACTCTCCGAAATGCATTCTGTAGAAACTCAAAAGGCTTCTACTAAATTCGAGTGATCAATAAGCCTCTTGGCACACCTTTCCATTGAGTCCAAAGCTGCTAGATGGCATTTTGCAGCATCAGTTTATATATGCCAGCAATGCACGACCGGACTTGCGCTTTATATAAAGTAAGCAGCTGTCCCGGCGTGAAGTATCGCCGCACCTTTGTTTATTTGCAGCTGCTTTGACCTTGGACTGAATGAACCGCCCGAATTTCAGATTTGAGGATATCTCGACACCCAACAACTGAAGGCGGTCGGTGTATTCAAGTGATATATTTCGGAAAGAAGGAGCTAAGATGAGCTGGCTCCGTTTTGCAATGAAGAGACACGCTTGTGTTTTGGAGGCGTTGAGTTTCACAAGATCGGCATCGCCTCATTAGGAGACTGCCTATAGTGTGAGATTCACACGCTCTACCATAGTTTCTCTTTCTAAATGAATTTGATCCCGACTGATCCGAGGAAATACACATTATTAAGGATAACTCAAAAATTACTGGTCAGATCTTGATCAAATTTATATGGGATCACATGAAAAACAAATGAAAAAAGAATCATCAAAATCGGTTCACCTAGAAAAAAGTTCTGAGGTAACACACTTAAAAAAATACTGTCGAATTAAGTACCTCCTCCTTTTTTGAAGTCGGTTAAAAATACACACTACCGTCAATAATACAACACGAATTTCCCCTATAAATGAAGCATCCTCAAGTGAAGTAGACTTTTATTAAGATCTTGGCTAGTTAATTTTAATTTTTTAATATTTTTAAATTTAAAATAGCAATTATAGTGTCGCGGCTTTCTACAATCGATAACGGTATAGAAAACTATAACAATTAATGAAAATGAGATATCTATACGTTAAGTCGCGTGCTTTTGTGTTAATTTCATTAATTTAAATAGTTTTATATAGCGTTAAAGATGTTAGAATATATAGTTGCAGCGTGGCTCTACAGCGTTTTTTTACGTGGTAGAGCCATGCTGCAGCTATATTACTGGTAAAGTTGTAGCACGAATGGGTCGGCTCGACCAGGGAATGACCACGCTCTCACAGAATACCAGCGTAAAATAGCAGCTTAACACTGCTGTGTTTCATATGATGAGTGTAGGTAACCGGAGACCCTTTCTACTGGAAACGAGGCATTCCATCTTAGTCCTCACGGATGACAACGCATCTGCATTTTGATTCGTAATCGGGAATAGATGTAGATGTCTATTGGCCACAGCAACCCCTTACCATAAGGTGGACTGTGTGCTCGTTTGTTACATTTATCCTATTAAAAACGTTTATAAACGAATAAGAAACGAAAAAAAGAATATGGAATAAGTTTTATTCAACGTAAATTAGGAGTTAGAAACAGACACTTTTTTATTCAATATAGATTATAAATAATACTTATTGAAAGTCACTCTTTTGTTTAATTACCACTGGTTCCAAAAAAAACCTCTGTCCTGAGAAGAACCAGCAAGAATCCCAGCCAGACTATATTTTTTTTAAATAACAGCTTACAAACATGTATGTAACACAATTAACCACACAAAACAAATTAGAAATAGCTTGGTAGCGATCACCTCATTCCCAGGGGTTATAATTATCATCCATAAATATGAGTCTCTGAGAGATGACTACATATTTGTGCCATTTGCTGTAGAGAATATCGGTCCGTGGCGTCCACTTGCGGTGAGGTTCCTAAGGGTTCCATTCGCGGCTGGTCGTTGCTGCTGGTTTTAAGAGGGCTAGTTCTTTTCTCGCTCAAAGGCTAAGTATAGCCATTCAGCGGGGAAACGCAGCCAGCGTTCTTGGCACGAAACCGCGGGGAGTAGGGCTGTATGATAATTAACTTACTAGTTTTAGTTTTTTTTTTCTGATAGTTTTTAATATTGTATATAATAAAGTCGTTGATAAGTGATTTCTGATTTAAAAATTTATCCATAAATTACTTAATATTATAATTATTGATTATGAAAAGGTGTAAGTCTCTGGTGTATAGACTGCGGGTGAGTAGCAGCAGCATCCTCAAAATGATCGCCAGCAGATTGCTTATACATGTGCCATTGTAGTGCCACATCGGGTGAAACAGTGAGAAAATGGCACATATAAATGTTATGTATTTTTCTATCGACTTCATAAAGGAGACGGTGCTCAATTCGATTGTATGTTTCTTTATGTGTGTTACCTTATAACTTTTTACTGGATGAACCGATTTCGATGATTCTGTTTTATTTGAAAGCTGGTTCTTCTCATGTGGTCTCATATAAATTTTCATTGATCAAGTTCTGACTAATAGTTTTTGAGCTGTTCTTAATAATTTACATTGAAGTCGGCTATACAAAATTATTAATTTTAAATTATTCTGTCAATATATTGTACTAAATAATATACCTACTACCCTAGTATTTTTTTTTTGCTTACTCTGACAAGAGTGTCCAGTCAGGGCGACTGGACTGGACACTGTTCTCTTCAAAAGCACATGTCCATCCTGGGTCTACGAGGGCGGCACTGAAAATTTCGGGAATCAAGGAAGTGACACAAAATTACAATTTAAAAATGTATTTATTGCTTTTCGAAGTATTCTCCACGAAATTTGACACATTTTTCCATACGATGGAACTAATCATTGAAGCAACAATTCCATTCGGAAATTGGGGTGTCCAAAATGGCCGTTTTGTAGGCGTCCACAGCTTCTTCAGGTGATGAGAATCTCTGTCCAAGCAATTTATTCTTTATTTTAGGGAAAGTATAGAAATCATTAGGGCTTAGGTCGGGGCTGTACGGCGGATGGTCTAATAATTCTATGTTTTCTTGCTCTAAAAACTCTTTTGTTCTGTGTGCGGTGTGAGAACTCGCATTGTCGTGATGGAGGATGATGTGGCGGTTGCAGTTCTCTTTACGGAGTTCAGAAACGACCTGTGGCAAACAAATGCTAGCATACCATTCTGCATTAACTGTTCTTTGTCCCTCAAGAGGAATAGTCGTAACATGGCCGGTTTTGGAGACAAACGTGGCCACCATTTTTTTTTCAACACTCCTTGAACGAACAATTTTTGTTGACTTTAATTAATTTTCGAACACCCAAACGTCGTTTTTGTTTCGGGTTCGTACGCGCATATCCAGGATTTGTCACCTGATACGATGTTCTTTACAGCATTTGAGGATCCTGCGTGGAATCTTTCGAGAGTTCTGACGCACCAAGTAACGCGAGCCGCTTTTTGCTCTTCACAGAGCGAATGCGGTATCCATCGGGAAAACAACTTTTTTACACCTAATTGTTCATGCAAGATTATTTGTATTTGACTCAGGCCAATGTCTAAAGTTGCCTGAATTTCGCGGTGTGTCACATGTCGATCTTCCTCAATCAGCTTACGCACAGCATCAACGTTTTCTTGGGTGACTGCAGTTTTTGGACGACCTTGACGAGGATCATCACTGAGCTTGACACGTCCATGTTGAAATTCAGCAAACCAGCGATAAATTGTGGTTTTGGATGGGGCTTCATCACCAAATGCAGAAATCATCCGGTGAACACACTGTTTTTGTGTTAAACCACTTCGAAAGTCATAATAAATCATCGCTCTTGAATTTTCTCGAGTCAATTCCATTTTCTCAACGACTAAACAAGTTTGACCAAACCTTGTGACAAGACCGAGAATCTTTTTTTTAATAAATAAATGGTATTCGATTTTTAAAACCAAGGAGTTTTCAATTAAAAAGATTTTAATATAACAGGAACAGTGGAAATATTCCATTCCCGATACTTTTAGTGCAGCCTACGTAAGAAACTCAAGGATGTGCCGATTTTGCTCCTTAAAGTAAGAAACGCCCCACGTTCTAACTGATTGTGGACCCTTAATACGCAAACGTAACACTCATCTGGGCTATGTGTTTCGCCTAGAAGAAGGGAAATTGCTCACAGCTAAGCAACTCCTTCTATTCATTGAAGACTACCTTAGGAGTGAGCTATAGCTATAGCAGCGATCATCTTTTGGGTCACAGCGATACTGGTCTTTCTAGACCTGCATAGCTGCTCACACAAATAAAAAAATCCTAGTAATAAGTAATACTACTTAAATAAATAAATGCTTTCACGTCAGCTATGTGTTGAACACTAACGTTCCGGGAAGTCTGCAGTTTGTGATCATATCCTAGACGGCCTCCGCCATTATATTAGATTTGATAAACCACAAATTCTGACGAAAGAACATTGATTCCTGCCAAGGATGATACGTGAGGCTATTGAAATTAAAAAACATCCTAATTTTAAAAGAGAGGGAGGCTGGGTACTACCAACTGCTTGGGATCCTGTAATTAATAAAATTAAAACTAAACCCAAGCATACCACTGCAAGACTTCAAGCCACAGTAAGTTCATTCTGCGTAGATTGGACCAAAATTAATAAATAAAAAAGCTGAATGTACTCCGGGTTAACTCTGACATCGGGAAGTCAATCAGCTCAGTCCCCCGTGACTATGGGTGCTGTAAAGCACCCGAAAGGTCGGGAATTAATAAAAAAAAATAAGTAAATTAAACGTGATAGAATCCGTAAAAGTAGTTTTAATCAATGTGTAGTATTAGCGTAAATATAAGAAATCATTCAGTATAATTAATAATGAAATGAGTAAAATATATAAGAGTAAAGACAGAATCCAGTATTCTCATGAATCTTAGAGTTTAAAAGGTTTAATTAGAGTTAAAAGAGAATGATGTTAAGCCTAATAAACTTTAAACCAAGTAAACACGTACACAAAAGTTGGTAGTAAGTCATACGTTATTTAAAAGGTTTCATTCGTAAAATAGGTCATGAGTTTAGATCTACAAAATCTTTCTCTTTGGGATGCTGCATTATTTATCATCGGATTACATAAGAATGGTATACCTAACTATAAAATAAAGCGTTTTATCTATCTATCTTTACGTATATGTTGAGTTAGTCAAATGCTAAATCAAACTGAGTTTATTTTCGTAAGAAAATGTTTTTTTTTTAAATGTTATTACAAGCCAGTGATAGACTACATGCCATAGATGGTAAATAGCACTTTTTTAACTTAAAAAACTATCACTGTTGCCTTGAAGACACCCAGATCGTAGTTGAACTAAAAAACAGACGCCGGCAAATTATTCCACTAGAATGCTTGGAATATCGTGGAAACTTGTGGAGACCCGCCGACCGTCTTGTAGTTCGACGTAAATGGAATTTAATTACGTAATTCCTGCGCACAAATATCAAAAGATATTGAATATTGGATGAAACATGTAGACGGCAAAGCGTTGTGTGCTCGCTACCCGGAGGACGTTCAACGTGGTAGAGCCATGCTGCAGCTATATTATAGTATAGTTGTAGCACGAATGGGTCGGCTTGACCGGGGAAGGACCACGCTCTCACAGAATACCAGCGTAAAATAGCAGCTTAACACTGCTGTGTTTTGTACGGCGAGTGTAGAGAACCGGAGACCTTTTTTACTGGAAAAGAGGCATTCCAACTTAGTCCTCACGGGTGACAACGCATCTGCATTTTGATTCGCAAACGAGGATAAATGTAGATGTCTATGAGCCACAGCAACCACTTACCATCAGGTGGACTGTATGCTCGTTTGTCACCCTATTCCGATAAAAAAGACGCTCTGTTCGGCCTATGGTATATAGGTCGAACAGAGCATCTCCTCTATCGGACTACGAGAGTGAGGGAATAGATAGTGAACTAGTACTTGCGCATGCACTCGGGCACTATAATCTTGTCCTGCGCATATGGCTATCCTTTGTTTCATTATTATCCACACACGTACATAATTATTAGATATAACAAAGCAGTCGTCTTATTTCAAAAGGCAACTGCTCTATTACATAGTTGTCACTCCATCTAGCTTTTCGCGCCTGTTTTACAGCCACAAGTTAAAATACAATGATTGTCCACAAAATACTACTTTAAAGTATTCCAAAAAAAGTATGAGAGTGGAAAATTGTTCTTCATCACCTATACTACACCTACACTATATACACCGGCCGATAAAATCCACTGCTGAACATAGTCCTCCGTTTAGTCCTCGCCCTCTGTTCGGCAATCGTTTGATTGCCGAATTGGAGGTAAATTACATACTGTTGGGAATGAGGGTAAAAAAATAAAAGGAAATACGAAAAAATGGAGGTAGAATGATAATCTCTCACTTGTTTTAGCAGTATAAAGTATCGCACAGGCGACTAAGAGGCATCAGTCGGTAATTTTAAGGGTCCCACTTGTGTTACTATGCCTCTTGGGATATTATATTAGTGTATGCAAGGACGGTCGTGTTGCTGAGAGGCCGCCCTGTGTTACATTGATATGGGTAGTGATGCTGTTGGTTTGCTTACTTTGGTGTCATGTTTTGGGTCCTGATAGTAAACAGGGTTTATTACCGAGTAGTGTTCTTTTATTTAAATACTTTGACAATAATTTCAAACATCAAAAGTGGAATAGTTTCTTACAATACATTAATTGCACATTTAGTAGACTAGGTAGATCCGGGGAGGTACCACAACCCCACAGAATACCAACGTGAAGTAGAAGCTTACGTTTTACCAGAAGTTTTCTTCCTTGCACAACATTCCCGTGGAGTCGGTGACTTAGGGATTTTCAAGAAAACAGCCTATTCTTTTTTAAAAGGCTGGCAACGCACCTGCAATTCCCGTGGTGTTGCAGTTGTTCATGGGTCGTGGTAGTCACTTACCATCAGATGAGTCGCATGATCGTTTGCCCCGCTCTTAGATATAAAAAATACTTGTTCTGTGCGGTATTCGAACCCACGGCTAATTAACAGTGCAACTCAATGCTAAGCCACTGCGTCACGGCGCCATATTGATCGTGTGGTGATTTTTTAAGGATTAAAGCGATAAAGAAATAAAGCGAAACGAGAGAAGGAAGATCCTGAAACCCCTATTATAAACTGTGAACACCGAGTGGTTTTAGCCGGTAGGAGTCTGGCATACTTTTCTGTTGCCTCCCGCAGCATGAGTTAGCCACGAGTATTTCGTGGTGAGTATAGATTAATGGTTAAATGCGAACTCACGTCTTTCCGAATTTACAGTCTGCACCATTATTCATTATTCTAATGTCGCTTATTGTTATTATTATTGTTTAGGCCAAACAATTAACATTTGAAATTTGCATTCACACTCGTTTCCGCCCGCTGACTTGTAAAGGTCACCTTGGCCCCACTCCCGTGCGTCGTCGGGTAGAGGGCGCGAGCGCAGAACGTGAGTGCAACAGAGTTGCTTGAAAGCAGTGCTGTCTAAAGCACGTCGTGTGTTGTTAGCAAATGGTTGCTATGACGAGGTTTTTGTTAAGTCTAGACAAATAGACACCGGTTTGATTAATTATTTAGAATTAATATTGATTGCGACCAACGTCTGAATTTGTGGATTGTGCGCGCCTAATTTACCGCGAATTTGGTTATTCTAATTTGATAGTAAGTGCATTTGACAATATTAATTTTGCTCGTGCGGCATTTGATATAGTTTGAAGACATTTTCCGTTGTCGGTTGAACGCTGAACTTTGTGACACTAGAGAAGGTCGTGTTAAGTTCTAGAAATAATTTGTTGCTACGCGAAACGGAAGTGACCTTTGATCTGAACATTCATATTCGTGTGGTGTGTTACGTTTTTGCTTATAAGTAACGGGATTTAGTTATAGACTGAACTGAACTGAACTAGAATAAGGTTAATAGACTGACATCGTGAAGAAGAAAGAAAGTGACTGTGGGTGACGCCGCTGGAGATTACCACAATTTGGAGCGGTGCCAAAGTCCGGGCTGCTGCCGACTTCAACGGTCCAGTCAGGTCTATCACAACCCACACCACAAAAACACCACTACACGCAACACATACACACCTCCATCCTGACCGAACCCTGAGACAGTCGTCGCCTCAAATCCAGGTAAGTACTCCCTATTCGACTAGCCTTCCCCTTAAAGTGTAGTAGGATAGAACATTTTCCATGTGGCATTTTGGGCCCGACATGCGGCTGCTCGTTGAATCTTCCGCTCATGGGCCCCGGGATATTCGAAATTTCCATGGGCAGCTGTAGGCCGTAACATTTTTGGTAGCAAGAGCGCGGCTGATTGATTTCCAATCACGCGACGGCCGTAATATCAATAATATAATATAGTATAAAAATAGTACGTAATTATAAAATTCTTTTCCTTTGTTGCTTGCTTTTTTTTTGTTTGTTAGCGGGTAGATTTGAAAAGCACGCCCGTAGGTTGAGCAAGCGGGAGTTTTGTTAAGACTAGGTACTTTGACTAGGTAGATAAGGTTATCACGTAATCGGATAATTATCGTTGTCGTATAATTGTAGTAGATTCATTGTCGAAGGGTCGGTTGTTTGAGCGAGGAATTTTTTTGTTGATCGACTATGGTGTGTACCTTTATTTGTATTGTAACTGTATTTAATTTAATAAATAGTAATTTGTAGTTAACTTGATTTGATCGTACTAGTGTTTATTATTTGTTAATTTGATTTGTGTTTTTTTTTTGTGCTCACTTGTATTTTTGAATTTTGAATTTAACAAATAGTAATTGTATTTGTGTAATTTCTATTTAACTTGATTTGATAGGAACTGTATTTGTTATTTGTAAATTTGATTTATATTTGAGCCGCGTATTAATTTGTATTTAGTAGTGATGCCATCGCACAAGCTACTGATTCGTTGCTTGAGGACGGACCTGCGCTGGGCTACCAGCGCTCATGCTTTGATAGATCGACCGGATAGGGTCTATAACTTGAGGAAGCGGCTCGAGCAGGTCGATGCTCGAAGGGCCGCAGTGGAGGAGGCTTACGCTGAGCTCGAGGATTCGGATGTGGAACAGGGAGTCCTGGACTCCTGCCTCGCGGACTACGAGCAGGTTTTTTCGCTCACGGACGTGTTGATCGAGGTTGGGGCCAGGTATGAGGAGGAGGCGCGTGAAGCCCGGATGAGTGCCCTGCCCGAGTACTCTCGGAAGCAGCCTCAGCCGGAGCTGTTGGGACGACTCCCAACTCTGCACCTGCCAAGGTTCTCCGGGGTCCTTTCCTAATGGCTGACCTTCGTTGGGCTATTTGACAGCCTAGTGGACGCCCGGAGGGATTTGACCACGAGCCAGAAAATGGCGTACCTCCTGGCCGCATTGGAGTGGGAGGCCCTGGGCGTCGTCGGCCACTTGAGATTGTCGGACGACGCCTACCAGACTGCTCGGGACCTCCTAGCCGGAAGATACGCCAACGTTCGGCGAATTGCGGATGACTATGTTAAGCAGCTTCTAAGCCTCCGGCTGCTTAGTGACCGGGCCAGACTACGTCCGGACCTGGTGAATCCAGTCTTGGTGGTCTGTAATGCGTTGAGGCGGCTGGATTTACCAGTGAACGAATGGTCCTTTTTATTGCTCCACATCGTGCTGTCTCGCCTGCCTCTCGACCTTAGGATACATTTTGAGGAGAGGTACGGCGGGGATAGAGCCTCCTATATTCCGCCCTTCAATGATCTGCTGTGGTTTTAGAGGAGCAGTGCTGTCAGATTGAGAACGCAGCGGGCACCGTTGACGACTTACGAGTCGTACCCAGTGAGAGGCGGAATCCGCCGGGCAAGTCGTCGTCAACCCCCCCGAGGTCGACCGGAGCTCCCGCGGGCGGGCGTCGCTCCCTGCCATCTTACAGTGGCCTAGCGGCCAGGGAGGCGCCCCCTGCTCTTATTGTCAAGCATCCGATCACCGGGTGACGTCGTGCCCGAAATTATTAAGTAAGCCGGTTCCGGCGTGGCGAACTATCGCCAAGGAGCGCCGCTGGTGCTACTCGTGGTTGGAAGGGCACCTCCAGCAAGACTGCCCGCACCGGCGGCCCTGTCCGCATTGCCAGGGCAATCACCATGCAGTTTTGTGCCTGGGTGCGAACGGCGTCTCCTCTCGGGGCTCTGCCAGGCCCTCGACCTCCACGGGCAGGGGCGCTCAGCCACGCCTTCTGACGGGCGACGCTTGGCGCCCGCCGGCCAGCCACCAGGCCCCTAGGTTTGAAAGGAGTCCCTCCCCCGACCAGTCGGGGGGTAGTTCCCCCAGGGGTAGAGGTGTCGTCGCCCCCCCTCAGCGTGTGGAGAGGAGCTTCACAGTCACTCAGCGGCCAGCTAGACCCTTCTCACCCCCGTTAGTTGAGATGCCGCGACTGGTGTACCACCGTCCCCCCTTTGATGGAGGCAGCCCTAGCTAGCTGCCGCCTTAGCTCCCACCACGGCCGCCTCCACTGAGCCTTTGAGCCGTCAACAGTCCACTTGTCAAACTGTTCTGTTGCCGTCGGCCTCAGTGAAGGCGTACAACCCGAGTGGCGACTGTTGGCGGTTTGCGCTCTATTGGTCTCGGGTTCACGCGGTGTGGCCTCCACTTGGTGATGGGAAGATTAGGGCTCCCCTGGAGCGTTGAATCACGCTGCCAAGGAGTATTAGATTTGGTTTGGTCGAGCACTTAATTAAAGATGCTTTAAATTAAAATTAAAAATGTTTTTGGGTTTTCCGTAAAATGTTTCATAGTTGTAGCGGTTGTGAGTAAAAAAGTGAATTTAATATACTCCTTGAATACTAGTGCATATGTTTTGTAAAGATATTTGATCATTATGTTTGCTTTGTTAAAAAAGAAAATTGAAATTGAGTAACACTGTTCATGCTGAAGAAAATAAAAATCAATCCTCTCTTTGTTTTCATATTTTTGTTGGCATTGTCGAAGATATTTATAAAAAAAAAACTCTTATGTTTGTCGTTTTGCTTAATTTGTCTGTTTCGATCTATGCGCATCAAGAAATAAATTTATTACAGTTTGTTTTCAAGTTTTACATAGTAGATTGAGTATTGATGCTCTTGAAATTTGGTTGAAATATAAGCATAGGACTTCATATCGACGCTGGAAAGGAAAAAATTACTAAGCGACACTTTGGTCGATATTGAGTAATATATATCATTGAAATCAGCTTTTTTTTCCTGCGTCGTTCCTACTTTCGTGCTTCTACGATGAATTTAATGTCGTTTAGTTATTTCAAAATTTGAGGATTTTTTGAAGTTTTCGGCGACCAACCGACGATAATTTTCGTCATTTAAAAAATATTGCGTTTAGGACAATTTTCAGTTTACCGTATTTCTACTTAGTAAATTTATCCTGTTTCTGATATAAATTATTTTGGTTTTAAGTTACTTTTTCCTGAACTTATGAAAAATTAAAAATTTATTTGGATGTCTTTTCCTACGTAAAATTTTTATTTTTTTGCAACCTCTTACCCTTTTACCTGTCCTTAATATTAGCTATTTGTCATTTAGATACTTTTTACTAGGTCTGATTAACAAAAAAGATGTCGTTTAGTGATATTTTTCCTTCCTGTAATTTTGTCGCTTAGATGAATGTGACCTGCCGTTTTCTAAAATATTTTGGCGTTAAGATATCTCTTCCAGAAATATTTATTTAATAAAACGTCAGTTGAGCCTTCCGCGTTGATCTTGAATTGTCGTGTAACTAGGTTGTGATTTAGTATTGAAGTGGTCGTTAGGAAATCACCGTGTTACAAGCTGGCGCTTGGTTCATAAGTGTGTGACTGCGCGTCCCAATGACTCGCCGGTTGGTCTAGAAAAGTGGTAATTATTTTAATTTAAGTATTAGATAATATTCTTTAGTTGGGTGCTAATGTTTCACTTACACACATTTTACAACTGCGAAAAGACCTGCGTTTTTCGAAATTAATAGACCTAGCTTTAATTAATGCAGGTATTAGTCCCAAGTACCTCGTTAAAAGATAATATACCAAGGATTAGTTAATGTAATTAACTTTTATTTTGATGATAACATAATTTTGTTTTTCTTTGCAAGACTCCTTACCCATACAAAATGTTTCTAAAGATTATAATGTCGTCTCATTCTAAGAAAAATATTTGATTATTTTGAAGTATTTCAAAGTTGTTTCTCGTCGGATGATTTCAACGTTGTTGCTGATTTTATCGCTAATATGGAACTTCAGGGAATGGACTTTTTTATTCCATCATCTGTAGTGCCCCCTCGGAGGTAGATCCCAGCTATGAATTGATAGCTCATTTAAAATTGCATCTTGCCATAAGCAGGAGTACTACCGGGCCTGGACTAACGCGTCGGTGTCACACCAAACATCAAGAAGAAAAGAAATATAATAAAATTAAGAAAGTTCCGCTTCTAGTAAGTACCTCCACAAGATACAAATATCGTCAGAGACCTTCGACTTTATAAAAATAAAAATAATTCACTAGTACATTGTAACGCTAATTACTTAGGATTATTTAACGAACTATATACTTTTTTTTACATAGAAGAGAGGACAAACGAGCATGCAGCTCGATACCACTGCGACTAAGAGATGAGAACAGTGTTCCATGTGAGGCCAAACCTGCGTCTTGTAAAGTTACAAGCGGTGTGCCGACATGAGATACTGTTCCGCTATGCTGAGCACGCCAAGACTTTTTAGAAGCCAATTCTGCCTTCCCTTCCAAGTGACCGCGGAACTGTATATCATTCAATAAATGGACGCCGAGAATGAAAAAGTCCTGAAATTGAAGGGATACAACAAAGGGGTTCTTTTTAGCGGTGAACATTGGGTGTTCACCTATGCCTTCAGATACCAATCCGAGACTTTATTTAACAAAGATTTGACTTCAGGCACAAGTTTGTTCCGGTACTCGACAACGTGTTCTCGAGAAACATTGGTACGGCCGATGTAAAATACATCACCTGTGCTGTCATCCGTATACCAATGAATGTTACTGGTTTGCAACATATAATTGATATTCAACATAAACAGTGGAGGTGTTAGCACGCAACCTTGTGGAACTCTACCATAAATGGGCTTGCAGTCGGAGCATGCAAGAAAACTGGTGATCCCATTGCACAAATTGCGGTCTTTCGGGAACGTGATTTTGAATCACGTAATTGAATATATATTTATTAGAAAAATTCATGTTTAATAAACAAATACTGGTGTTTTTTTCTTTTTAAACCTAAAATCCGCATTGAATTATTAGGGGCCAAACCTTACTTTAATTTGTTCTCTGGTAAAAATATCACAGACAGAAATTGATTAATCATGAAGTGGTAAGTAACTTTTACCAGATCATAGAAATGTTCTTTTTATTATATAGATATTTTTTCCATGCTCAAATTCTTCGAAACTGTCTGATTATGAATTTTTTTCGGATTTTACTTCTAAAGTCAGTTGTCGCTAGGTCGATTTATCCCGTTCGTGATTTTTTGAATTTTTTTACTAAGCGACACTAACTTCGGAAATGGTAAGCAAATCGGGAACTTACTTAAAGTAGGTAATAAAGTGTCCAAACAGCTTTTTAATCATGTAAGAATCATTACAATAGGGTAAATAGTACAATTAATATGATTTTTTTTCCAAAATTTCAAACTTTAATCAGCTCTCCTGTAAAGTTGTCTATATGTCGCTTAGTAATTTTTTCCTTTCCACCGTCGATATCTAAAAGGCTAGCTAGTTGAGAGATTATCACATTGAAATCAGCTACTGTACAATTGAGTAAATGATTATAATATGGTAGATGGCTTAGTTATGCCTACTTGCTTGAAAAATCATACTAAGGACTATCTGTGCGTTTGGTTTGCCTCTCCACAGACGCCGTTCATGTGGAATTTGTGGGTGCACTCTGCACTGAAGCTTAGGTGGCCACGCTGGGCCGCTTCGTATCGCGTCGCTGTTTGCAGACCTGATCCGGTCGGATTGCGGAACGAACCTTAGGGGCACAGATAGGTGTTCGAAAGAGGTCGTCGGACTTCTGTCCAGTAATAGGACTTATTTAGGTGCTGCGATGTCCAGGAAGGGCATCCAGTGGAGGTTAGACCTCCGGTATTTTCCGGTATTTTGAGGCGGTGGTGAAGGTTGCAAGATCTGATGGGGTGCCTAAGGTGGCCTAGTTTGGTTGTAGATTCGGTCTTGCAACTTGCCGTCGCGACCCTGTCCCGCTTGTCGGTTTGCTCGCGGACATAAATCCTTATGTCCGGGACGGGGGTTTGTTTAGGCCAATCAATTAACATTTGAAATTTGCGTTCACACTCGTTTCCACCCGCTAACTTGTAAAGGTCACCTTGGCCCCACTCCTATGCGTCGTCGGGTAGAGGGGGCGAGCGCAGAACGTGAGTGCAACAGAGTTGCTTGAAAGCAGTGCTGTCTATATAACCTCCATTTTTTAGAGTCGGTTTTGTTAGCAAATGGTTGCTATGACGAGGTTTTTGTTAAGTCTAGACAAATAGACACCGGTTTGATTAATTATTTAGAATTAATATTGATTGCGACCAACGTCTGAATTTGTGGATTGTGCGCGCCTAATTTACCGCGAATTGGGTTATTCTAATTTGATAGCGTATATAGGTGCATTTGACAATATTAATTTTGCTCGTGCGGCATTTAATATAGTTTGGAGACATTTTCCGTTGTCGGTTGAACGCTGAACTTTGTGACACTAGAGAAGGTCGTGTTAAGTTCTAGAAATAATTTGTTGCCACGCGAAACGGAAGTGACCTTTGATCCGAACATTCGTATTCGTGCGGTGTGTTACGTTTTTGCTTATAAGTAACGGGATTTAGTTATAGAATGGACTGAACTGAACTAGAATAAGGTTAATAGACTGACATCGTGAAGAAGAAAGAAAGTGACTGTGGGTGACGCCGCTGGAGATTACCACAATTTGGAGCGGTGCCGAAGTCCGGGCTGCTGCCGACTTCAACGGTCCAGTCAGGTCTATCACAACCCACACCACAAAAACACCACTACACGCAACACATACACACCTCCATCCTGACCGAACCCTGAGACAGTCGTCGCCTCAAATCCAGGTAAGTACTCTCTATTCGACTAGCCTTCCCCTTAAAGTGTAGTAGGATAGAACATTTTCCATGTGGCATTTTGGGCCCGACCTGCGGCTGCTCGTTGAATCTTCCGCTCATGGGCCCCGGGATATTCGAAATTTCCAGGGGCAGCTGTAGGCCGTAACAATTATTATGAACACCAACAGTTGATTACTTCAGGCGTACTTTACATAAAGAAGGATACAGATGCGTTGTCAACTCTGAGGTAGTCCTCACAGTCAGTACGGAATAATATACCGTACACTGTAATTATACGGTATATTATTGTCTTTTCGCACTGCTGTTTGGCGGCAGAAATAGGTAAGAGTGTGGCACATATCCAGATGTACTCCTACGCCTGCACATGCACTCCTGCACACGCAGACTCTAGCCAATTATTTCCAAGTCAAACCATTGAACTCATATGTACTACGCACTAAAATAGACACCGCGTACAAAATCTATGCGGCAGTGCAAGGCGCGTTGCAGGAAGCACACAGTGTACCTTTTATGGCACAGGTTAATTAAGTTTGATTTCGCGGGCTCTAAAGCGTGCTGCAAACAATCTACGCGTCTCTTCTAGAACGTAGTACATATTAATTAAAGAGACCAAACAAATATTTCTTACAAACGCGTACAAATAGAAGCCGTAGTCAAAAGCGAAGTCAAGCGCGAAACTACTGTGACTGTCGGATCGTCAATATTAATTAACAGAGATTTACTGACCGCTGTCTCCACGTCAATTACGTCGTTGAAGGAAATGACCCGTTCACCTCCATCCAATTAAGTAAAAGCCAAAAGAAACTACTTGATATACGAGTATATCCTATTATCCGATCTTCCGCTATAGTTACATAAAAACAATTATCGACTGCCTCGTTGTCCAGTGGTCGTAAACCCGATTGCTGATCATGAGGTCTGGGTTCGAATCTGGGGTCGGGCATATATTGGGTTTTTCTGTTGAGAAATTCTCAGCAGCAGCCTGGAGTCAGGTAGTTGGAGGTGTTTCACCCCCGTGTCCTCGGAAAGCACGTAAAGCCGTTGGTCCTGTACCTGATCTCTCTCCATTGGTGTCGGGTTACCGTCCCAATGGACTATGAGTATGAGGGAATAGAGAGTGCTCCTGTGTTTATTATACATACACTCGGTAACAGAAACAGAAACTTTTTTATTCAATATTATAATTAATACTTATTGAAAGTCACTCTTTTGTTTAATTACCACTGGTTCGAAAAAGAACCTCTGTCCTGGGAGGAACCAGCAAGAAACCCAACGGGACTATTTTTAAACAACAGCTTACAATCATGTATGTTACACAAATTAACAACACAACAAATTTGAAATAGCTTGGTAGCGATCACCTCATTTCCAGGGGTTAATAAATGTATTGAGAGGCCAAAATTCATATATTAATATCCTTAAGTTTTTGTCGCAGCGACTCTTTAGGCTTTAAATCATAAATTGCTCTTATGGCCCTCTTTTCGAGTACTATGATCCACTCCTGCGCAGATGGAAGACATTAAGACATTTATTATAAGTAATGGTTTTAACAGTAGCTGGACTGCAAGCACTGAATGTATTTTTTTTCAAAAACATGCATTGCCTCGTGAACATGAAAAAAATAAAATTATCTAAAACTAAAATATGTAATGGGGTCCACGTGCGGTGAAGTTCATAAAGAAACTGTATCCACGACTGGACGCCGCTGCTGGTGATGGAATAGAATAGAAGAGAATAGAATAATTTTTATTCAATATACATTACATGTGTAATTCTTATTGAAAGTCATTTTTTACTTTACCACTGGTTCGAAAAAAACCCTCTGTCCTGGGAAGAACCAGCAAGAAACCCAGCGGAACTTTTTTTTAAAATAAATTTTACAATATAAATGATTACGAACTATTTACAAAATTTATATTTTAAACTGCTTGGAAGCGACCACCTCATTCCCAGGGGTTATTATCAACCATGTATTCATTTATTATTATAGTATAACCCTTTTTATACAGTTTCAGCTTAATAAAACATTTAAACTTGGTAATAGAGAGAACCTGTACACTATCCGGGACCTTGTTGTAATAGCGTATACATTGCCCCAAGAATGAATTACTGACTCTGTGGAGTCGAGAAACTGGCATCACTAGCTTGTGTTTGTTCCTAGTGTTTACAGAATGTTTATCACTTTTTTTACTAAAACTATCTTTGTTTTTGTGAACATACATTAAATTTTCGTAAATATACTGAGAGGCCAAAGATAATATATTAATTTCTTTAAATTTATCTCTAAGAGACTCTCTCGGTTTTAGATTGTAAATAACTCTAATGGCCCTCTTCTGTAAAACAAAAATAGTTTCTGAATCAGCCGCATTTCCCCATAGCAAATTCCCATAAGACATTATGCTATGTAAATAACCAGAAAAACAGTGGATACAACAGGGCTCAATTCCTCCCCATTTAAAAATACATTGGTATTCAGAATTTTAACATTCGTTGTTGTAAATTTAACACAATTAGTTTTATTTCAGTTCCGATAAGAGGGCTGGTTCTTTTCTCGCTGAGGCGAAGTGCTAAGTATAACCGTTTATAGAGGAAACGCAACCAGCGTTCTTGGCGCTATCTCGCGTGGATTAGGGGTGTATGATAATTTAAGTTTTTAGTTTTAGGTTTTAATGTAACATATTTCCTTTCATTTTACGCTTTCGCTTCTCGGTTTAAGAAGCATAGATAATTGTCTATAGACTAATATTTACTTACCAGGCAGCTTTGCTGGCTGTTTCTTGTGTTCATCCTCGCTGTCCTCTTCGGATGAGCTAGGGTCGATCATTGTGAATGTTCTGAAACAAAATAACAATGTCTCAGAAATATGTTTTAATATAGTTACAGCCTATATACGTCCCACTGCTCATTTTTGAGAGGGTTTTAGGGCAAGGAAATGTCCGCCGCGCTGCCCCATTGCGTGTTGGCTAACTTCACATAACTTCGAACTTTTTTTTCTTATTTCTCAGACATGCAGGTTTCCTCACGATGTTTTCCTTCACCGCCGAGCACGTGGTAAATCAGCACTTAAAATTGCAACTAACAATTTCATTGGTGCCGGAGGGGATCGAACCGGGGTTGCTCGCGTACTGTGAAATTTACGGCGAGCGCTAACCATCTGAGCTACCACGGCTGGAAGTTTTAATATATTTAACTAGAATTAAAGAGTAAAACCATCAGCAATAGAACCAAAGTAACCGGCAACAGCTCAAGGGATAAGTAAGCTGAAGTGGCAATGGTCGGCCATGTAGCTTAAAGAACTGATTACTGATTGGGATAAAAGATTTTCGAGTGGTAGCCACGTACTGGCAATCAGAGTGTAAGGCAGTAGACCCAGTAGATATAGTAATGACCGGGCAAGAGATGCTAAAAACATTGCTTACAACGGTAGACGATATCAATCCTCGTAATAACCAAGATCCATATAGCCTTGTACTAAGCGGGAATCTCAGAATAATACAAGCGGTAAAATTAAAAAATTAGTACAACCAACTTCAATATAAATTATTAAGAATAACTCAACAACTACTGATCAGACCTTGATCAAATTTATACGGTGCCAGATGAGAAGCACAGCTTTTAAATAAAAAAAATCATCGAAATCGGTTCATCGAGAAAGAAGTTATGAGGTAAAACACATTAAAACATACAGTCGAATTGAGTACCTCCTCCTTTTTTTGGAAGTCTATTGCAACTGTAATAAAACTAGTTTATTTATGTGTTTACGTTTACGTAATAATATACCTAATAACTTAAAACTATTAAAAATCTGATTTTTTTTATAGGATAAGGGTGACAAACGAGCACACAGTCCACCTGATGGTAAGTGGTTGCTGCGGCCCATAGACTTCTACATCTATCCTCTATTACAATTCAAAATGTAGATGCGTTGTCACCCGTGAGGACTAAGACGGAATGCCTCATTTCCAGTAAAAAGGGCCTCCGGCCACCTGCACTCACCAAGCGAAACGCAGAGGTAAACCTCTACTTCACGCTGGTATTCTGTGAGGTCGTGGTACCACCCCGATTCGATCCGGCCCATCCGTGCGACAGCAAAAGCTGCCGCGTGGCTCTACCACTGTAAGATTATTTAAATAAAAATTGTTTCAGTGGTTGCATGTGTGTGTGCAAGTGCAAAAAGTGCAAATCAAATTGTGCATACCTTAAGCGCATTAAAAATATTACGTACAATATGATTGTACATAAATTTTTAAAGTAGTTTAATTACACACAAGTTTTTACTTAAAGCCTTATAATTATTACTATACTTCCAATTTTCCGATAATTTTATGTCAAATTTCAGTTAAAAATAATGCTCATATGGTCGTGAAAAAATTTAATAAAATGTAAATTGTAGTTCTACTCGTCAAAGAGGTCCAGTAGCAGTCAACGAAATGCACCTTCAAGTCAATCCATCAAGTCCGGAGGTAAGATCTATATATATAACTAACAAAACGAGCCCTAACTCGGCGCACCTATTACTACTCATCGAGGAGTTCCAGTAACATTCACCAAAGTACACCTTCAGCTCACTCTATCAAGTTCGGAGATAAGGTCTCACAATAACTAACAAAACGAGGTCAAACTCGGCACACCTAGTTCAACTCTTCGAGGAGTTCCACTAGCAGATACCGAAGTAAACCTTCAGATCACTCCATAAAGTCCAAGATGTATCATTATCATCATCATCATCATTACAGCCCTTCACAAGTCCACTTCTGAACATACTTCTTTTCTTGAAGGTCCCTAAGTCACCCCGTGACTTCCGAGTCACGTATAGCCGTTGGCCCTGCGCCGCCTTACATTCTTGTTGGATTCCCGTCCTATCGGACTATGAGAGTGACTGAATGGAGAGTGCATATGTGCTTGCACACACACTCGTGCATTATAATCCTGTCCTACGCAGATGGTTAGTCTCTATTGAGACTGGACTCGTGACCGAACTTCGGTCTGGATGATATTGTTATCTTCGTTATTTACGGTTCGGGACTTATAAAAAAACATGTTGCTCTGAAACACACTTCTTTCATAACAAACACAGTTTCATAACTCAATAAATTCATATGGAATCACATGACCCATAGACACCCAAATAAGTGTCTATGGGCATACGGGCATCCACATACCATCAGATATGTGCTCGCTAATCACTCACATTTTAATAAAAAAACTAAACTATCTTAAAACGTGCTGGTATAAATTTAAAACAGTCAATTTTTACACCTCAAAGGCCTTAATCAAAACTACCGCAACACACAGACAGGCCTCTCTTAATGAGCACTATGTTTCAATTAACGTAGGTGCATTTTAAAAGTAGGTTATACAGGCAGATATTTAAAAAATATTCGCCGTAAAGTAGGTACATTTAAATTTACTTTCAGTATAATCATTATCATTACCCCTGAGCTACCGGCTCTTTTTATCATAAAGATTTATTGAGTTTATTTCTAGGGCTGAACTTTCATCACCAGGTAAAAGATACTCATAGGATAATATACAACATAAGAAATTAAAAATTACATTTGTATTAATAAAATAGTTAAATTTTTTGACTTTTATATTCAGTCAGATTATAATTTATTCCAAAACCTTTATCAGACGACTGAAAAAACTGCCCTCAACTAAATTAAGTTGTCAGTTCGCATTATGTTTCATTTTTCATTCATAATAAACACAATTCGGCAATGACAGAAATACACTATAGCGGGAGAAAGACGTCTGGCTCTCTATTAATTTATTGTAGACATAAATTAAATAATTTTTAATATAATACAAGTGGTAAAATTAAAAATTTTGTACAACCGACTTTAATATAAATTAAATGAGAACATCATCAAATTAGTCGAAATCAAGTAAATACGCTTTATTAAGGATAAATCAAAAACCACATGTCAGATCTTGATCAAATTTATATGAAACCACAGGAGAAGCACCAGCTTTCAAATAAAGAAAGAATCATTAAAATCGGTTCACCTAGAAAATAGTTCCGAAGTAACACACATAAAAAATACAGTCGAGTTGACAACCTCCTTCTTTTTTGGAAGTCGTTGAAAAAGCGATGAAATATTTGTATAAGTATGTAATATTTAGTGAGAAAATATTCAATGGTGGGCACGACGCGTGTCTTAATAATTTAGCTACTTTGTAATCAGAGCTCAGTAGCTGAGTTGTCATTATTTACAAAGGGCTTAGTCTGTGTTTATTTATCATTGTCCCTGGTTCTTTGTACCATTGTCCTACGCTAATACAATACATACAATACATGTTTTCAATGAAAAGGGGGAGTTGCGCATTCAAATTAATTATAAACGCTGTCCCTTTACAATGCGTGGTAGAGTAAAGAAGGAGGTTTCCACAAGGCGTATATTGGGTCCGATGTTATAGAAAATGCAAATGTTAAATTACACTATACAAACGAACTTTTATTACAACGATCTGGCTCTGTGAATCTGTTCGAATAAACAACTGTATTTTTATGGTCTAAATCAGATTTTTTTACAGTGACAATAATTTAGACTAAGATTTTTCTTATTGATTCAAAAGATTAAGAGCTTACTCCTGTCTCAAAATTACAGGTGTGGTGCCATCTGTAATTCGCCTGGTCTTACCAGCAGATGAGCTGCATGCTCATTTGGCCCCTCTTATAAAAATCTTTCGACCTTGTTTGTCGACTTTTATGCCACAATACGAAGCCATTGGTTATAAGAAATATTTGCTTCTGTTTGAAATCTGGCTTTTTTCCAGCTGCATAAGCAACAGTGTGCTATCTAGGAAAAAATAATATCTTTTTATTTGCTACTAAATAACCCTCGCGACATCGCCCGCGTGGAAATTTTTTTTTTTAAATAAGTCTCTAGAATCGAAATCTAAGTTACTCCGCGTAGCATCAGCTATCTGCCCGTGAAAGTTACGTCAAAGCGGTCCAGCCGTTTCGGATATTAGCTGGAACAAACAGACAGACAGACAGACAATTTTTTTTTTTGAATGAAGCAGTGTATATACTTTCTTAAGCATTTAGTAAAACGCTGTTATTTTGACACTACAAAGAGACACTTCAATTTTATTTATTTGTATAGATTTAGATTTTGATATTTTTTTTTATATAAGTAGATGTCTTTTTAACCCCGGACGAAAACAGAGGGGTGTTATAACTTTGTAGTGTGCATTTGTGTGTCTGTGTATCTGTATAATATAATAAGTGATAAAGGCAAATGGTGAAGAAAAATTAATTAAAAAGAATTTCAATCGTTCTGTTCTTTTTATCTTTTAAATTCAAAATGTGTGGTAATGCATGACTTTAACTGATTTTACTGCGCACTCTTACATTCGTAAGAGTCTATCCGCAGGCAAAAACGTTGTTGCCCATAAATCACATTCAATTTAGGATAATTTCAAATAAAAGTAGAAGCTTTATTTACTCGTATTTTCAAAAACTGCAATAATGGTATATCATTATTTATACAATATGTAACAAAAACCCTGTGGTTCCCGTTAAGTACGTTATCAGGATCATTATTCAAACGTATAGAAACAACTTTTTTTTTTAAAACTCGAACAATATTTTTTTTTATTTTATTTAAAAAAATAATTGTATGCAAATGTATGTGGTTTTATTACCATTGTCGGGGGGGGGGGGGGGGGGGGGAGTAAGAGGATTGTCAAAGACCCCGCTTTACTTAGCTTTAGCATCGGCTAGTGTCAGTAAGAGGTAATAAAACCACATAAAATTTTAAAAAAAATTAATAAAAAGTTATTTCTATATGTTTGAATACTGATCCTGATAACGTACTTAACGGGAACCACAGGGTTTTTGTTACATGTTGTATATTTGAACGTAAGTTTAAAATTTGTCTACTCTTTGAAAAATAACCCTGTATTATTCGTATAATCTTAAGTCGCTTTATGAACGTCGGACCCGGCGACGTACACGAGCGTAAGCAGTGAGTGACCCGAAACGAAGTCCCTTTTTAACTATTAAAGGGAACACTAATGTCTAAAGAATTACGAAATCATACATTATGATTCTTTGTCTGCAACAATCACGTTAAAAGAAGATCGTGATTGATTAATGTTGCTGTATTTCGTATGGTGAGTGTAGAGAACCGGAGACCCTTTTTACTAAAATCCAAGCATTCTATCTTATTTCTTAAGGGTGACGACGCATCTGCATTTTGATTCTTAATTGATGAAAAATGTAAATGTCTATGGGCCACAGTATCCACTTACCATCAGGTGAACTGTGTGCTCGTTTGTCATCCTCATTATACAAAAAAAATACAGTGCAGTCGTCGCTTACTAAAGTGCATAGCATGCAAATTTTATAATTTTTAAACTGTTCATATGACAATATTAATTAATTAATATCAAAAAAATCTTTAAAATCATAAAAACATTCAGTTTTTAACCAAGTACAAATATTTTTCTTACATATTTTACTTTTACCAGTTAGTAAAAAAAAAAACAAAAAAAAAGTCTCTGGGGTAAACCTGCATTTTGATTATTCGCGGGTAAGTGTAGGTGTCTATGGATCACAGAATTTCCTTACCATCAGGTGGACTGTGTGTTCGTTTGTCATCTTTATTCATATAAAAAAAATTGTGTTATGTTTATTTCCCGTAAGAAACTTACGAGAATAGATATTTTCACATCATCAAAGTTTTATTGCCTTAGTTAGATCGCAAAGAGAAGCAAAAAGAAAGTATAAAAATATTTCACGCATTTGATGCCACTAGAAAAGTTACTAACAAGACTACACCTGATACTTGGATATCAAAGGCTGTTCATTATAAATCAGTCTATGAATAGTTTTTTGTACTGCCAAACATATCAAATAGCTATCATATGGACATATCCAGCTAGCTATATTTAAAAAAAATGTTACCACCCACTAAAATTTTCCCCTGTATTGTGGAGGCAGATAACTTAAATTGCTCAAGGGCAAATATCGAGAGCCGGAACAATTATTTGTAGGCCAAAAAAAATACATGTTCCTTGCGGAATACGAACCTAGCCCGTTTGCCCCACTGCAACTCAATGCTTGGCTTAGCTGCATCACGGAGCCGTCAATGTATATAATATTTTTCTTTTATAAAACTGAAGTGACAAACGAACATACAGTCCATCCGTTGGTGAGTGGCTATAGTAGTCTATGGACATCCGCAGCCAACTTCATACAAAGAAGGCTACTGATACGGTGTCACCTGTGGGGACTAAGATGGAATGCCTCATAGCCCGTAATTACACTGGTTCTCTATATCCTTCAGAACGAAAAACAGCAGTGACAGTACTGTTATTTGGTGGCAGAAATATGTAGAGGTTGGTACCCACCCAAATTGACTCACACGCAGAGGAGGAATTCTACAACTTAGTCAATTTTATATATATACTAGCTGACCAGGCAGACGTTGTTCTGCCCTTTTCGAACGACCATTTGCTTTCCAAAAAAAAAATTGTGAGTCACTTATCGGGATAAAAACTATCCTATCTTTCAAGTTGGACCTAACTGCGCACAGTATGCGAAATGTACGTTGAAACCAGTTCAGTAGTTTAGGAGTTCATCGCGGACAAACAATGTGACACGTAATTTTTATATATAAAGACACACATATATATATATACAGTTTGCATTCGCCGGCATCACATGTTCTCGAAATATATTGTTTCTCACCAATGCAGGTTTCCTCACAATGCTTTCCTTCACCACGGTGTTAGTTAAGGATCTAAGCGCTCGCAGCAACTCGGATTTGGGCACCAATGAAATATTTAAGTGAAATTTTAAGTTTTTTTTTATAGGAGAGGGGGGCAAAGAAGAATGCGGCTCACCTGATGGTAAGTGACTACCGCCGCCCATGAACAACCGCAATACCAGGGAAATTTCAGATGTGTTGTCGGCCTTTTAGAAAGGAGTAAGCTCTTTTCTTGAAGGTCCCTAAGTCTTATCGGTCCGTAAAAATCGTCGGTGGTAAACAATTCCACAGAGAAGTTGTACGAGGACGAAAACTCTTAGTAAAACGCACAGTCGTGGACCGCCAAGCAATCCAGATGGTGAGGATGGTATCGTGAATTTTGACGCGATGTGCGTTCGTGAAATTTGGCAGCTGGAATATATATATATATATATATATATATATATATATATATATATATATATATATATATATATATATATATGTATATAATATGTGACTGGACTCCTTCTAAACGGCTGGATCGATATTGATGAAATTTTGTGTGTATGATGGAGTTGATTGGAGAATGGTTTAGACTTGCAATGAGACCCGGTAATTATATAAATCGATAAAGAATTAAAAAAAAATTGAGAGCAACATATAAAATAGAGCAACATTCTCATTTATCAGATATTAATTACTAGAAATAATTAAATATCCCTGTAGGATTCTTCTTAATTACATACCTAGATAAATTAAATATATAATTAGTGCTGCTAAATTATGGGAATACTACAAACGTATTAACAAAACACCTAAAACAAAATATGTAATAAATAATTGTTAACTACCTTGAATGGCTTTATGCCTTTATTTTATTTCATTTTATTGGAACAAAAACATTTACACATTAATGTAGTACAAGACAATTGATTTATACTAGGAGTATTAACGTATAACCCACACTAATGCTACCAATGCCTACAAAGTAATATTATATGGTTAGCCTTACGTTTAACACAATTGCGCAATTTATGAAAGTGTAGATTTTTTAAAAAAAATTATACGTGGTAGAGCCATGCTACAGCTATATTAGTACATAGTATAGTTGTAGCACGAATGTGTCGGCTCGACCGGGGAAGGACCACGCTTTCACAGAATATCGAAATAAAATAGCAGCTTAACGCTGCTGTGTTTCGTATGGTAAGTGTAGAGAACTGGAGACCCTTTTTACTGGCAATGAGGCATTCCATATTAGCCCTCATGGGTGACAACGCATCTGCATTTTGATTTGTAATAGAGGATAGATGTAGATGTCTACGGGCGGCAGCAACCACTTACCATCAGGTGGACTGTGTGTTCGTTTGTCACCCTTATCCTATAAAAAAATGCTAATTAATTAAGGCTTCAAGAAAATGTGATGTAAAAATTTATTTATATTGTGTATAATAATTTAAAAACTCAACTAGATGGAAGCCCTCGGCAGGGGAAAGCAAACAAATAAGGGTTAAGGGGAAAGGGAAAGAAATTGGCAGACGATACGAGCGGTATCGAGGAGTACCGCCTTCTGCATTAGAGGTCATGGATTCCCAGTCGCCTGAGATGATCCGAGTGACTGACTGGGATTAAACCGTTCTAAAAACGATTATAGAAATAATTGCAGTCGGCAGACCACCCCACATGTCGGTCATCTCTAGAGCCAGTTCCAGATATTTTGTTCGGTTATATGTGTCAGTGTTTACGAGGTTCTCGTCATATTTAATGGCGGTATCTACCAAAAATATCTTTGGCTGTGCCCGTTCCATATACACAAAATCAGGCTCATTTGTAAAAATAGTCCTGTCTGTGATGATGGCCTAGTCCCAGTAGAGCCAGGCACGGTCTTTTTCGAGTACGGCTTTCGGCGGGTATTTATAGTAAGGCAGTTTCCGATCCACAAGACCGTACTTAGCGAGCTCCTGTTGTAGAATTGTGGCTATTAGGCTGTTTATTAACCGACCCCAAAAAGCAGGAGGTTCTCAATTCGAGTGTTCTTTTTGTATGTGTGTTACGGGATATCTTCCCGGATTGTGAACCAATTTTGATGATTCTTTTTTTATTATGTACATAGGTTATACTTTAAGGCTGGTCTCATATAAATTTGCAGAAATAATTTCATCCGTAATAGTACCAAATAAATAACTTCTTTTTCAGCAATTTGAAGTCGGTTTTTACTTTTTCTTAAAAGTTATAATTATATTAACTTTAAATTTGCTTATGTTTTTAAGTGGTTAAAAGTTAAAGTTATAGCCTAAATACATCCCACAGCTGTGCACAGGCGTCTCCTCATTTCTAAGAGGGATTTTTAAGTAGAGTAGGAATTAATTGTTTAAATGTTTTTCTTTTCGAGTTTTTGGTTTGTCCTTAATTTGCACCTACAAACATCTTTATTTATTCCATCTTTCCCAGAATTGACTGGTAGAGAATGTCATAGGGAATGAGGGCATCCACGACTTTTTCTACCACCAGGGCGGCGCCACTTTACAGTGAGGTAAAATATTTGACAGATTTCATAGCGGGGACGATAATTTCTTAGGAAAATGTAATTTTTAAGGTTTCTTTCTGTATTATTAGTTATATTTTATATTAATTATATTAGAAATTAATAAACCAAACTATAAATATAACTAAAAACCGATTTTAAAAAAAAAGAGTTATAAAATGCAAAAAATTAAAAATTTAAATTACTGACGCATTGTGTTGTGTATTAATATAATACTCTGGATAATGATAAACTATTATTTAAAACGAATTTCTCAATTAACTGACACTGTGTTACAATAAACTTTACCTCAGTCACAACTAGCGACATCTGGTGAGTGGAAGATTATTAGCCCTCATTAAGTCCGTCAATTGTAATCCCTAGTTGCGGGTGTGTTGCAATAAATAATAAATAATAAGATAAATACATAAGCATTTCATTTTCATTATTTTGTTAATAGATATTTGACATAGTTCTCAAATGAAACTAATTTTGAATATGTTAAAATTGTTCATTTAAAAATATGATTGTATAAGTTTTCAATTTAAAGCTAGTTAACCCATTTATTATTGACTAGCTGTTCCCCGCGACTTCACCTACGTTTTATTTGGGGTTTTAATTTTTTTGCGCGGAAACATAATTCTTTTTCTATAATAAAATTAACCTAAGTTACTCCTTATGACGGAGACTGACTATTTCGGAGATTAGCCGGAACAAACAGACAGACAGACGGACAGACAGACAGACAGACAGACAAACAAAAACTTTAATAATTGTATTTTTGTTATTAGTACCGTATATGCTTTCATCTGCATTTAGTAAATAGCCGTAATTTTGACATTACAAACAGACATTTCAATTTTGTTTATTTGTATAGATTGTATAGATGATTGATGTAAAGTATTTAATTTATATTTCACATCATTCAAAATAATGTAAATAAACTAAAATATTTATTTGTCCATTATTCGTTCATAATTTAACTAGAAATTTCACATTCGTACTTCATCAAATGAAAGTTCTCATCTGCACTTATGTTAACTAGTGTTATACTCGTTAATATGCAAAATTGCAACCATCAAACAATCTCTTAGAATATCTTCTGTGACCAGGCAAATGTTAGTTTGGCAAGAAATATTACAAAGGATTTGTTTTAGTTTCTAAGACACAATCCGAGAACTTTTCCTACTGAGTGCCTCTGCAAGAAATGTACACATTTCAGTCGGCTCGACCGGGGTAGGACCAGAATCTCACAGAATACCAGCGTGAAATAGCGGCTTAATGCTGGTGTATTTCATGTGGTTAGTCGCCCCCAATCCGAGACTTTGTTCAGCAAAGACTCGACTTCAGACACAAGTTTGTTCCGGTACTCGGCGACGTTTTCACGAGAAATATTGGCACGGTCGGTGTATAGAGCATCACCAGTGCTGTCATCCGCATATTAATGAATGTTATCAGTTAGCAACATATAATTGATATGCAGAAGAAACAACGTTGGTGATAGCACACAGCCTTGTGGAACACCAGCGTTAATAGGATTGGAGTCGGAGCATGCACCGTCTACAACGACCTTGATGCTCCGATCTGCAAGGAAGCTGGTGATCCAATTGCACAATTTCTCGGGAAGCCCATAGGAAGGGAGCTTCGAAAGAAGCGCTTTGTGCCAAACCCGATCAAAGGCCTTCGCAATGTCCAAACTAAAGGCCAACGCCGCCCCCTTGGACTCTACTGCCTCCGCCCATCTATGGGTCAGGTAGACCAGAAGATCACCAGCTGATCCACCCCGAAGAAAACCGTATTGGCGGTCACTAATCAGCTGGTGATCCTCAAGGTACCGCATGAGCTGGCAGTTAATAATGGATTCCATTATTTTGGAGAACAAGGAAGTGATGGCGATAGGCCTATAGTTGGACGGGTCTGAGCGGTTCCATAAATTTGGGACTACGCCTTGGACCGGAAAAGACGCGTTAGGACCGGTGTCAACTCCGGTGCACGCGGCCTCAGCACAATTGGGTGGATTCCGTCAGGCCCACACGACTTCTGGATGTCCAGGGAGAGGAGTGCTTTGACCGAGTTTGTGAGAACAGCACCTCCGGCTTGGAGCACTCACACCGCGGGATGGTCGGCGGTGTTTTCCCCCCGTCATCAAGAGTCGAGTTGGACGCAAAAAGGGAGCCTAAAAGGTCGGCTTTGTCTTTTGCGGCTTGGGCCAGTGAGTCGTCCTCCCTGTGCAGAGATGGTAGTGATGGCTTACAGAAATTCCATTGGACAGCCTTGGCGAGAGACCAGAATGCACGGGTTCCCGAAGGAAGGCGTACTAGTTTCTCGCCGATTCTGCCTATGTACTCTTACTTTGCCTTGGCAATAACTCTTTTGAAGGACCTGGGGGCGAAGTTATACTTCTTTTTAAGTGTGCTGGTATTTACATCCCGAGTCGCCGAAGCCGCAACCCAGGCTTGATAACACTCCTGCTTACTGCGTAATGCGGTCCTACAGGAGCGACCAAACCAAGGCTGAGATCTGCCTCCGATGGGTACCACAGATGATGGAATAAATAGTTTCATTCCCTGTAGCATCACATCAGTGACAGAGTAAGCAACAGCGCTGGGATTATCCGACGAGAAGCAAACCCGCCCCCATGGTTAGGATGCAAAGAAAGACCGCATTCCGTCCCAATCCGCCGACCTGTAATGCCAAACACGGCGGCAACCTGCAGAACGCAACCGCGAGGGGAGCGTGAGTGGCACCATACTCCGGATCAGACAATGGTCCAAAGAGCCGAGAGGGGCATCGATGGAAACCTGATATCCGTCCGGATGAGAGGTCAGCAGAATCCAAGGTCCAACAGGGAAGGTGTATGATCCTCCACATCTGGAATCCGCGTAGGCGAAGTAACCAGTTGTGTCAGACCATATGCCAAGGCAAAGTCATAAACAGATCTCCCCGCATGATCGGTTAAACGTGAACCGAGCCATTCGGCATGGTGGGCGTTAAAATCGCCAAGGATCACGATCTCTGCGGATGGGACCTGTTGTAGCAAGGAATCTGTAGCCATTTGGACGTGGTCGATGAGTCGGTCTGTTTCGGCATTACCGCTATGAGACCTATAGAGGCACCCGTATACGCGCGGAAGGTCGTCGCTGTCTACACGTAGCCAAAGGATGGACAGGTCCGAACCTTCAAGACTGCCGAGGCGTCGAGTACAGATGTCCTCTCTGATATACACGCGAACTCCAGCCTCGGGCTGAAGGAGGAGTGCTCCAATTTGTACCCCGGGCAGGAGAGATACGAAATATTAGCCAGAGGGGAAACCTGCGTCTCGGTCAGAAAGAGCAAGGCTGGCTTC
This sequence comes from Parnassius glacialis, assembly GCA_033319125.1. Taxonomy (NCBI): domain Eukaryota; kingdom Metazoa; phylum Arthropoda; class Insecta; order Lepidoptera; family Papilionidae; genus Parnassius; species Parnassius glacialis. The sequence continues at coordinate 5,626,460 of JAVANC010000007.1, read as the reverse complement.
GCCGTCTCGAGATGGTAGTGGACGGCGTTTAGGTTAGAGTGAAGTCCCCTGATGTTGCAGAAATTCACGGATAGCATGGCAGGGGTCGCCTTGGTATTGTTGCTCAGTTTGCCCCGAGCAGTTATGTTTTTGAGCGGAATTTCGCCCCATTGAATACGCGGGGCAGCCTGAGCACCCACGCTCAGGATTGGAATAACATGGTCGTGGATGCTCAGCGAGGGATTCTCTAGGGGTACTCGTACCCTCCTGGGATAGTCTTTGATGTAATTCTGCTACCATTTTGATGGGGGGAGGGGGGGGGGGAGAATTCGGCCTTCATAACCTTTGAAGACTATTACAGTATTTATTCATCCATTACAGCCTGTAAAATTTTACTACTGAACATAGGCCCTGTAGATTTCCTCATAGAGGAGATTTTGTCAGAGTTGCCACACTTGGCACCCGCCTGCCAAGTGTGGCAACTCTGACAAAATCTCTGGCAACGGTAGTTTTTTGTAAATTGAATTGTTATCAGGAAGATGCTGCTGTCCTTCTCGTGTTTCTTTCCCTTTGTCACCTCTTATGACACCAACGGGATGATAAGGGGTTATGAACTTATGGATATACTTACACAGCTATAGCTCGTGGCGGCTGGTCTCAAACATCTCCATTTGCATTTACATTTTATCATCATTATTTATGTAAATTAATTTAATTACTAACACTATAATTTAAGTTATATTTCATTGACTGTTACTAACATTCTTGTATGGGTCCTGTGTTGCCTGAAATAAAGATATTTTATTTTATTTTATTTATTTTATTTATAAGTAGCGGCACGAAAGTCTAGCAGTGACCGTTATTGCACATAAGTCGTGCTGACTGGCTTTTTGCACATAAGTCGCGCTGATTCGCTCGTACGTGTCGTTCGCACTCGCTGATTGGTTCTCCAGTCGCATTCGTGCAATTCAATTCGTGCGCCTGGAGGGAAACCAGCTCAACTTATGATATGATTATGATACTTATGTGCCGCCACTTGTACTTTACGGTTAACAGTAGACCGAAATATTTGTGCACTCCAATGTATTTATTTTACTTGAGAAATTATGAACAATATATTTAGAGCCGTTCAACGATTATCACATATAATCAGTGATGGATATATAATAAGGCACAATAGGCACTGCCCTAGGACATCACCACAGAGAGAGCATCGGTTTTTTTATAGGAGAGGGGGCAAACGAGCATGCGGCTCACCTGATGGTAAGTGACTACCACCGCCCGTGAACAACTGCATTACCAGGGGAACCAGGGGAATTGCAGATGCGTTGTTAAGCTTCCGATATAAAATTATGTTTTATTATGGAAAGAATTGTATGTTACTAGTTAATCAAAATAGAAATGAATCTTTTCCTATTACAAATGCATTAAATGCATTTAGATTTGTTGTATTGTAAAAATAATTCAATGAAAAAAAAAATTATGCGATATTTTTCTTTTATTTAGCGATCCGTAAATTTGTATGCCATCAAAAACATAACTTGTAAAAAAAATGCTTCGAGAAAAGGATGGTACGGCCGTGCCGCTCTTTTGCTCGACTAGGGGGCACTGCCGTGCCCCCAGATATAAAATCAACATACGCAATGTTTTGTCATGCTTTATAGAATACACTTATTTTCATTTATAATTATGTAAATTGATAGTCAAAACTAAACAGTATTAATTGTATAGGATGCTAGAAAAATCAATGTGATAATTAGGTTAAGATACTGTGTTTTTTAAAAGTCGGCTGTAAGCAGAATACAAGCGGTGACCTCAACCTCAACTTACCACATAGCCGAGTCACCCGCGGAAGACGCCCCGGGCGTCGGGGGCTACGTCGTGGCCCCCGGCCACCGTAGGCGCGGGCCTGTGGACGGCGAGCAATGGGTAGCTCGCCGTCCGTCCGTCTAACGACGACAGGCCGTGTCGACGGCGCGTTTTGTTCCACGCGCGCCTCAAAGAGCTGTCAGCAGCGTGAAGGGGCCCGCAAGGGCCGACGCCTGCCGGGGCTGCGGGCTGTTCGAAAGAGATACCGCGGCTCCGGAACGTAAGGGCACTGAAGGAACACGGATGGTTTTTAGTCAGTAAAAGTCTGACACTCCCTTCCGCTCCACCCAGAGCGAAAGGCGTCATTTGATGATTTTCCATCCGCAAAAAAAAAAAAAAAAAAAAAAAAAAAAAAAAAAAAAAAAAAAAAGGCCAGTTTGTTATTATTTTTATGTTACTTTAGTATGTTTCTAAGTTAATTTTGTTAGGATCTGTTAGTACATTTTTAACAACCATGCGTGAATCGAGACAAATAAAAAGCTTTATTATTATTATTACACATAAAGAAATGCTGTTCTTTGATCTCGCAAAAACTCAAATATGGCTGGAGCGATTTTAATGAAATTGTTGTGTATTTGAGTGGGTCCTTTGATGCTTTAGATTCACAATCGGAGCCCGGTACGTGGCGCTGTTGTCGAGATCCAGAAATTACCCGCGCGAAGCCGGAGAACTCGCTAGTTTAAAATATAATTCGAAAATTAAAAAAAAAAAACTATTTCTTAACCAACTTATAAAAATTGTTTCATTTAACTGAACTGATAATACAGTCAAAACCCGTGAAATACGTCTCATTTCCTACGAAGATGAAAATGAAACCAGTAGTTTTAGTTAGTTTTAATTGTAAAAAAAAAACAATATAAAATGAATAATAATTTAAAATTAAGAATTTTGTACAACCGACTTCAATATAAATTAGTAAGAATAACTCAAAAATTATTGGTCAAACCTTGATCAAATTTATATGGGACCACATGAGAAGCACCAGCTTTCAAATAAAAAAAGAATCATCGAAATCGCTTCACCTAAAAAAAAGTTATAAGGTAACACACATAAAAAAACAGACAGTCGAATTGAGTACCGTCTCCTTTTTCAAGTCGGTAGAAAACTATGGCATCAAAAAGGTAAATGCAGCGCTGCCTATAATCAATGAAGACTTATGGGCAGCGCCGGAATAAAGATGTTTTAATTAGAGACACCGATAGAATTACAGCCTAACTAAAGATCTTCTTTCATCGAGAAAATTTCTAAACAAATTTTAATTAATTGGTAGCAGCAAGCAAGCGAAGCCTGTATAGTGCACAGAAATAGATTTAGGACGTCGAAGGTTAAGCCACTTTATTACATATAATATATATCTAAACACTACCTTTATGGTACATGTGTTTTTAAATTAGCAACATTTTTTAAATGTTACTACGGTTAATATAAAAAAATATATAAAATAAAAATAAAATGCTTGTGTTATAGGAGTAATTCACGTCAGTAGTCCAAACCTACAAACATCGATATATATGTACTACGTACTAGATTGCGCATTCCGAACATACACTATGTTCAAGTGAACTGTACTGCAATATATAGTATAATATAATATAATATAAGTACAGTGTGTTATTTAGTGTGGTTTCAATCTAATAGTTAGTCTGTGGTTTCAACACACATGCAGTGTGGAGCGGCGCTAATAATACAAGATTTCAAATTAAAGTTTAAATTAAAAACTGACCGTGCAGGCGCAACGCGCTTATATCAATTGCGCGACTTTACTATCTCCTGAACATGCGCGAAAACATAGAGTAGTACAATTTTTTTGTTTAGAAAGGCTTCTCTAGTCCGTAATACATATAACTCAATGCCTACAACTTTTAAGGTTTTTAATCATACCCTAACTATTTGGCTGCTGTCAATTTAAATGCAATGCAATGAGATTTTGCAGTGGTTAAATGGGAATTTCACTAATTTAAAAGCATGACATGCGGTATTGTCGTACGAGGCGACAATAGAAAATGCGAAAGAGATTTTATTGCTCTCAAAATATCGCAGCATAACCAGCATAAAGGAATGCTACGTAGATATATACTTAATACCCAAATTGGGAAAGGAGAACATTATAACGTTTTTTTTTTACAGTAATTTTACTTTTCTTATGAAGAATGTTGTGACGGCCTTAAATAGAAAACTAAAATAAAACTCACATGTAAATGGGAGTTTTATTTTAGTTTTCTCGGTGGTCTCCTTTACAGCGTACAGGAGTCCGTCTGGATACGTGTCACCCGCTTACCTACTTCTGGCGCCAAACAGCAGTGTTTGCATTACTGTTCTCCGATCTAAAGGGTATATTACAGACTGTCAGCTATTTCATCTTCGTATGGAGTGTAGAGTACAAGGAGAACCATCTTATAAGGGGCAAAAGTTGAAAAAGTGTCCTACTACTTACTGAAAATAGAGGTTCCAAAACCTACCACAATAGCGCTGGTGTCTGAAAAACTACGATATGAAGATAGCTGTTGTGAACGGAGTGAAGTCAGCTGAATTCAGATATTTAAAAACTTTCATGATTAGAGTAGTTAAAAAATGCCAGTATAGAAAATCTCAACTATTTACGTAGTACAAAACCAAGCGCATTGGTCGGTCCTTGTTTATTTCTCCATCTTATTCTAATTAGTTTTGGCGCTTTTTTTTTTAATTTATCCTATGCTACTGCAGAGCCATCCTCATTGGACACGTTTTTAGGGACACTTTTCATATATAGAGATGGTCCTCCTTCTCTCTACACTCCGTACATCTTCGCCTTCAGAGGTGACATCTGTAGGGGTTTTTTTTCAAGATGGCGGCAGTATCCATGAACTGCACAATTCGTTTGTAACTTCAGTTTTATTAAAAAAAATAAGCTTATGTATATTTGTGATAAATGTATTATTGTGATAACCAGGAAGTAAACAACGTCAATAAAACGAGTGTGGTGATTAAGGCAAATCCTTCCTACTGGAAATGTTCACGTCCGGTTGTGGAACTTTTTGGACTGATGATGATGACGATACTGTTCATAAAATTACAAGAAATGGTGGAGCAAGTGACTCCTTAGCGCTTATGAAGCCATATATGGCCCTTCACAAGTCCACTGCTGAACATAGGCCTCCCACAAGGAATGTTGCATAGCACGGTCCTGAACCACCTGCATCCATCGACTTCCTGCATGTTTTACCAGGTCGTGGCTCTATCTAGTCACCCTGCACTTCGCCTACCGGTACGAGGCTGCAACTCCAGAACCTTTTTTTGATAGTTAACCCTTTTACAGTACCGTGATTGCTATAGTTTTACTATTGTGTCTGAAAACCGGACCTTGAAAGTGTTCAAAGTAACTAATATTATAACTAGCGTTTCTTCGTTAAACGTTATATATTAATCACTACGTTTTAAGAGGCGGGAAGAAACATTTGTGAATCCTGAAAATAAAGGTTAATGACCTTAGTTTTATCGTAGCAACCCTCGTTAGCTGACCCGAAAACGGGTTAATCCACTGGGATTTCCATAGGCCTTCCCGAAGTAACTATATCGTGTCCGAACCCCTACCGAGTTGAACGTATCGTGAGATTTATTAAAATATTTGGTAACATTGTAGACTACGGAAAGCAATTAGCTATACATAGCGTGTTGAGCGAAATGGTCCCAATTTAGATGTAGCACAAGTCAGAAGTAGAGGCGGATGGAATTAGTGCAATATTTTTCTGCCGACTTCCAAAAAGGAGACGGTACTCAATTCGGGTGTATGTTTTTTTTTATGTGTGTTACCTCATAACTTTGTACTGGGCAAACCGATTTCGATGATTCTTTTTTTATATGAAAGCTGATAGTTCTCGTGTGGTCCCATATGAATTTGATCAAGGTCAGACTAATGGTTATTGAGTTATTCTTAAATAACCTATATTGAAGTCACTTATATTGAAGTCGGCTTTTTATTCGGTCGGATTTTTAATTTTTAATTATTTTAAACGGCTTTACCTCCACACTACGATTATCTTCTGTATCGTAGGGGCAGTTTACATACATAAATATGGCAACGGCAAATATCCAGACCCAGAACAATTATTTGTAGGCCATACTAACACTTGTTCCGTGCGGGATTCGAAACCGCGGCCCTTAGCGCTGCAACTTATTGCTAAATGCAATATGCCACGGAACCGTCAATATTTCCTTGGGATACTGGCTCTTTTATTCCTATATTTGAAATATAGCAGGCTCCGGGAAAAAACAGTAAAGAGCATCTGAGCGTGATACTTTCCAATATGGATTCATCAGCACACAAGCAGAAGAACAAACAAACACAGTCTCTACCTGATGGTAAGTGTGTACTGAAGCGAATGGACAGCTACATATAAATTTAAATGAAATTGCGTTGTCACCCCTGAGGACTCAGATGGAATGCAACTAATAGTAATTAACCTAGCTCTCTATGCGCTACAGACAAGTATACAGCTGTGGCAGCATTGCAGCTTGAGAGAGAGAGAGAGAGATGACAGTGTAGTATCAACTCAGATAAATTTCTCGACAAAAGGATGCCAAGCCCATAAATAAAGAATAAGGGTGACAAACGAGCACACAGTCCACCTGATGGTAAGTGAATGCTGTGGCTCATATTCATCTTTTCTCCGCAATTAAGAATCAAAATGCAGATACGTTGTCACCCGTGAGGACTGAGATGGAATGCCTCGCCAGTAAAAAGGGCGTCCGGTTCTCTACACAGACCATACGAAATATAGCAGCATTAAGCTACTATTTACGTTGGTATTCTGTGAGAACGTTGTACTATCCCGGTCAAGCCGACCCATTCGTGCTACAACCATAATATAACTGCAACGCGGCTCTGCCATGCAAGATTTTTATAGTCAAAATCTCTCCACGGCCATTACTCCACACCACCTCTTAATAGATGAGTTGATGAATTGTTTTTTTTCCGGCATTTCAAAGCATTCCCTGCTGGGAAAGGACTACATTTCCACAAAATATCAGCGTTAAATAGCAGCATAATTCTACCGTGTTTCGTATGGTAAGTGACGAGAAAAGAAAAGTTACAGCCTATATACGTCCTACTGCTGGGCACTGGCCTTTTCTCGTTTCTGAGAGAGTTTTAGGGCGAGAAAATGTCCGCCACGCTGCCTCAGTTCATGTTGGCGATCTTCACACGTCTTCGAAATATTTTTTTCTTATTTCTTAGCCATGCAGGTTTCCTCACGATGTTTTACTTCACTGCCGAGCACGTGGTAAATCCGGCCGGCGGGGATCGAACCCGGGTTGCTCGAGTATTGTGAAATTTACAACGAGCGCTTAGCCCCTAAACTATCGCTGCTCACCAGTGACGAGAACTGGTGATTTTTTTACTGATAACGAAGCGTTTATGAACAGTCTGTCATTACTTTGAGAAAGTGGTGTGCTCTGCGTAGTTAATTACATCTTATCTAATCTTATAATATATAAAATCTTTTGAACAGTGGTACAGCCAGGCGGCAGCTTTTGCTGTCGCATGGTGGGCCGGCTCGAACCGGGGTGGTACCACGACCTCACAGAATACCAGCGTGAAGTAGAGGTTTACCTCTGCGTTTCGCTTGGTGAGTGCAGGTGGCCGGAGGCCCTTTTTACTGGAAATGAGGCATTCCATCCTAGTTCTCACGGGTGAAAACGCATCTGCATTTTGATCTGTAACAGAGGATAGATGTAGATGTCTATGGGCCGCAGCAACCACTTACCATCAGGTGGGCTGTGTGCTCGTTTTTCACCGTTATCCTATAAAAAATAAATAAAAATTAATTTTTGTTCGTTCGTATTTTATGCACAGCGTTCATCAGATTGCGCTAAAAATTTGTCAACTTTTTGCTTGCACTTGCTCGAAGGTGATAGCCATATAACAATTAACTTACAGTAGGTGGCGCGACAAATTTATTTGAAAGTTCTAATATATTATTCAATTTCAATGAATGTATTATTATTCCTAATTAACCAATATAACTCTTCCAAATTTAAAATTATATTTCCACATTTTTTTTCTGCGGCAGCAACGCGCCGGGTACCAAGTAGTTATTAAATTAAAAAAAAACTGTCACTTTAATAATAAATACAACTTATGGAGTGTAGAGTACAGGGAGGACCATCTCCTTATATGAAAAGTGTCCCTAAAAACGCGTCCAATAAGGGTGGCGCTGCAGTAGCATAGGATAAATAAAAAAAGCGCCAAAATTAATTAGAATAAGATGGAGAAATAAAGAAGGACCGACCAATCCGCTTGGTTTTGTACTACGTAAATAGTTGAGGTTTTGTATACTGGCATTTTACTAACTACTCTAGTCATGAAATTTTTCAAATATTTGAATTCAGCTGACTTCACTCCGTCTATAACAGCTATATTCATATCGTAGTTTCTCAGACGCCAGCGCTATTGTGGTAGGTTTTGGAACCTCTATTTTCAGTAAATAGTAGGACACTTTTTCAACTTTCGCCCATTATAAGATGGTTTTCCTTGTACTCTACACTCCATAATACAACTTTAATAAGTGGTAGAGCCATGCTGCAGCTATACTAGTAGTATAGTTGTAGCACGAATGGGTCGGCTCAACCGGGGAAGTACCACGCTCTCACAGAATACCAGTGCAAAATAGCAGCTTGATACTGCTGTGTTTCGTTTGGTAAGTGTAGAGAACGGGAGACCCATTTTACTGGAAAAGAGGCATTCCATCTTAGTCCTCACGGGTGATGACGCATCTACATTTTGATTCTTTATTGAGGATAAATGTAGATATCTATGGGCCGCAGCAACCACTTGTCATCAGGTGGACTGTATGCTCGTTTGTCACCTATCCTATAAAAAAAAACTTATAAGACTGCACGTCAGAAGTGAAAACTTCTTAGCGTCATAAACTTGTACCTAAGCTTTATTTTTCATTATTTATTTGTATCTGAGCTTGACGGTCACGCTAGTTTAGTACTTTTTCCCTGTCCCAAAAGTGCCCAACGAGCCTAAAGAAGATTTCACTTTAAAAAAACTCCATTATTAAGTACTGCAATGTGTGGATTGAATAAATGGAAGTCCTTTCTTAACAACCTTTTAAGCGCAAATCTAAAAAAGGTATGTAATAAATATAGTCACTTATTTTATATCCCTTGTTTATTCAAACAGCGATATAAGCTCGGTCATAAATTTCTTTTCATTTATCTCTTCCGTCTTATTTATTTCAGGCACTGAAACTTCACTTTCTTGACATTAATTGACAAGCTGATTGATTTAGTCGCAAATATCAACACTCAGACAGATGCGATCGTGTCGAAAAGGTCCGATGAAATTTTTATTGAACCTTTTGTATGACCTTGATCGTACGAACGCTCTGCGATCAATCTATTGACGATCGAAAACCTGACGTATACGACTGAAGTTCTTAAAGGATGAGTAGTAGCGACTACGTGAATTGTCTCAAGATGTGCAATATACATACTCCGACCAAGAAAAACTTTATTTTATTTTTTATTGATTTGAACTTGGAAATACATATATGATTAAAAAAATCCGATAAAAGTGACACAACATTTTTTTTATTCTAAACTGTAAAAGAGGTCTAATAGCCAGTAATAATAAGGGGACAGTTATATAAACTAAATTATAACAAATACTGTATTTGATAGCCGCAACCCATAGATTATAGGTATATACATGCTGCAACCTATCTCAAACAAAAAGGCCACAGAAACGACTATTTACGAGTAAGTGTATATTAATCTATAGTGTCGTCAGCCCTGAGCTCAGAACAATAATATTAGATTAATATAATTAGGCCATGAGGCCCTAAGAAGTAATTCAATTAACATAACACATTAACAGTGATAGTGATTAATGATTATATAATCTTTTATTACAAATTTCGAAATGAAAGGTGCATAAAGATATAATAACATTTTATAGGCAGCAAAATTGATAACTTCTTCACTTTGTTCGAACCAAAGCAATCAATTAAATTTTCATTATTTATTTACATAACTTATTTAGACCGTTTTTAATTTCACCCACAACAACAATATCTATTTTCAGTTTATACTCAAATAACAGAAGAGACACTGGCACTCAGATAAGTGACAGTGACGGAACTGTGCACAGTCTTGGCTTGCTTCACTTTGCGAAGAAACGTTGTATCTCTATGCATCTTCTTCTACCGCATAAACCACGGAGAGTGCTTAGAGCAATTGTTTGGATTAATTCCAACTGCTAAATTCCACTATCGTACACTGCGACAGAACTCGAAATTCCATCCCCATCATCTCGATGGCTGACGGTCCACTACTGTGCGACACGCGGAATTTGCTGCCTCGCACGACCAAACTGTGAAATATACAGACGCCAGCGGTTTTCCGGATCGATATGACTTAGGGATCGTTAAGAAGAGCCTGCTCCTTCCTAAAAAGCTGGCAAGACACTTGCAATCCCCTGGTGTTGCAGATGTTCATGGGCGACGGTGATCACTGAACATCAGGTGAGCCGCATGCTCGTTTGCCTTATCTTCCATAAAAAAAACTTTAAGGACCCAATTGGCGATACACTGGATATGACCCAAAAAGTGTAAGAGATACGTCACGATCGTGCCATATGGAAACTGCAGTCTCTACAAACCTCTCTGGATGACAGGCATGAAATTCCACGTAAATGTAGTAGACGTAGAGCAATTAACAATTCCCAATGCAAAGTGCAATATTTTTAGTATTTTCTGCCGACTTCCAAAAAGGAGACGGTACTCAATTCGGGTGTATGTTTTTTTTATGTGTGTTACCTCATAACTTTGTACTGGGCGAACCGATTTCGATGATTCTTTTTTTATATGAAAGCTGATAGTTTTCGTGTGGTCCCATATGAATTTGATCAAGGTCAGACCAATGGTTATTGAGTTATTCTTAAATAAGCTATATCGAAGTCGCTTATATTGAAGTCGGCTGTACAAAGTTTTTAATTTTAAATTATGGACATGCAAGTTTTCACATGTGGTTTCCTTACATGGCAATCGGCACTTAAACTTGCAATTAATGAAAATCGTTGAGGCTGAGGAACTGGACATACTTTAAAATTTACGGTGCATGCCTTTGAGCTACTATGGTTATTTATCATTAATCATCAGTAGAGCCCATCAAAAGCTGAAGGCCCCCCCCATAGATTGTTTAATAAAAGGAATGTTTACCATTATTGTCACGCTTGGCATGCAGTTTGGCAACCGCAGCTTTTCTAATCCCCTAATTTAGTTTTCCTCCGTCGCCTCTTACTACGCTCATGTGATGATATTTTCTGCCGACTTCCAAAAAGGAGACGGTACTAAATTCGAGTGTATTTTTTTTTTTGCTTTTTTTATGTGTGTTACCTCATAACTTTGTACTGGGCGAACCGATTTCGATGATTCTTTTTTATATGAAAGCTGATAGTTCTCGTGTGGTCCCATATGAATTTGATCAAGGTCAGACCAATGGTTATTGAGTTATTCTTAAATAACCTATATTGAAGTCGCTTATATTGAAGTCGGCTGTACACAATTTTTAATTTTTAATTATTTTATATATTATGGGTGACAAACGGGCACGCAGCTCTCCTGATGGTAAAAGGATTTATCCCTCCTAGACTCTCGTATCTATCGTCGGTTAAGAATCAAAATGTAGATACGTTGTCACCCCTGAGGACTAAGAACGAATGCCTCGTTATCAGTAAAAAGGTATGTAGTGTTATGTATCTATCTCTGTTTTTCGCTGGTATTCTGTGAGAGCGTAGTCCTTCCCCGGTCGATTCGACCCATTCGTGCTACAACCGTGATAATGCTGCAGCGTGGCTCTACCACGGTAAAAATATACTGTAGGTTTAGGAAATTAAAAGCAAATTATTACAAAGTATACTTTGACTCTATCTTCTGTTTTTTCTATGTCGGTAATATAAAAGAAGAAATGTTATAACAACAAAAAATCGCCCAAGCGGTTGATTTCCAATATAAGAAATACAAAGGCTCATTCGTATTTGTTTCTGAAATAAGATGTATTGTTGTGTTAAACGATTTTCTTTCGTACTTCCAGACAGAAATACTGTGCTATCTATAAATTATTATTGATATTATATAAGTAGTTATCCGCTATACATATTATTTTTTTTGGTTCGTTATTCGAGGATACTTCAAGGGCGGGGGGATGTTCGCGCCACTCAGCACTACCGCCAAACGCTTATGAGATTCATTAATTATTATGATTTCCTATCTACAGCCTTTTATACCTTTTACGTGTGCACTCTGGTGTTAACGGGGCTGTCATAAGTTCAGAAGACACGAAACCAACCGCATCGGTCCTATCTCGCGCCATCGCCTATGTGTAATTTAGATATTAAACTATACAAAAATATCGTAGAGCGTTAATAACTCATCTGAAGAAATCCATAGCGTCCAGTGTTTATTATTTGACCGATAATATAAGAAATTAAATTATCCTAAAGTATCCAAAAATAAAAATTTAAATTAAACATAAACAGGGAAAACCTATATCTAAATTTAAACTTATGTCTAAAATATACTGAAATAATGATCATTCATTGATTCAATACAACCAATTGAAGTCCACTTCTGAACATAAGCTCTAATAGATAGTTTCTACGCTTTTTAATATTTTATTATACTTGGTGACTTTTAAAACCTTTTTTTTTATAGGATAAGGGTGACGAACGAGCACACAGGCCACCTGATGGCAAGTGGTTGCTGCGGCCCATAGATATCTACATCTATCCTCTTTTAGAAATCAAAATGTAGATGCGTTGTCACCCGTGAAGACTAAGATGGAATGCCTCATTCCCAGTAAAAAGGGCCTCCGGCCACCTGCACTCACCAAGCGAAACGCAGAGGTAAACCTCTACTTCACGCTGGTTTTCTGTGAGGTTGTGGTACCACCCCGGTTCGAGCCGGTCCATCCGTACGACAGCAAAAGCTGCCGCGTGGCTCTACCACTGTTAAAAACAACGTTTACTACTATCATAGGTGATTATTTGCCATACAAACCACGCTTGCAGGTATTTTGAGTTGTTTTCAGGAAGATGCTGTTCTTTATCTCTTATTTCAGTTTCCCTCTGTCCCCTTTTACGATAACCACGGGATGATATGGTTTAGTGGATATTCTAACACTGATACTGCACAGCGTAAAATAATGTATAACTTAATTAATTAACCGTGCATCTACGCCTAAATCTCCCCTATGAGGCAATATTTAGGGGAGGCCTATCTTAGAAGTAGACCTTAAATTTTTGAAAAAATTTTTTATGAGTATCTTCAAGGCAAGAGTCAATAAGATTTTTGTTGAGCTAACTCAGTACGTTTTACTATCTTCGGCTGCATCACCACTTACTTAGTTTTACTAAGGTTTGGTTTATAAAACAATTATATTATTATTAAGTGGCGAAGCTTGCGAAGACACTTATTGATTTCACGATGTCTGTCCGTCTATCCCACGATTATCTCGAGAACGGTTTCGAATTTTCAAATTCTGTTTTCGATTACTGATCACCCAGGCATCTGAACCTCCTATTTTAAAACTGATTGCTCAACAGGAACCGTTAGAAACCGCTACAAAGCTGATTGCTTCGCCACTTTGCTATGCTGTTAGCTTGCTAGGTTTATTATTATATTATTATAAGCCACTTAAAAATATTTTTATTATTATAATATACAAATGTCTATAATAATAAAAAAATCCTTAGTCTACAATTTAAATATTAAGGAATTCATTTTTTTATTTCGTGCCAAAATAAAATAAAAGGCAGTATAAGGCTGAATTGTCAATTAAGTTCGATTGTGTAAAAAAGTCTGCTGATGAATGCTGATTTATAATGTATTACAATTTAAAATTATTTTTTTTTATAACCAACTTCAATATAAATTATTAAGAATAACTCAAAAACTATTAGTTAGACCTTGATCAATAATAATAATAATTCATATGGGACCACATGTGAAGTACCAGCTTTCAAATAAAAAAAAAGAATCATCGAAATCGGTTCACCCAGTAAAAAGTAATGAGGTGATATATACACATAAAAAGATACAGTCGAATTGAGTACCGGCTCCTTTTGGAAGTCGGTAGAAAATAGACCATTGCTCGAACTACTCGAGAGAGACGAAACGGGCTACACCGGCTGTGGTTCGCCTCGCCAAATGCTGAGTCCGACTCCTTTTCGTCGCGTTCGGCAACGTATAACTAATACTGTATTATTACTAATAATATAAGAACACTGCATGTCAATATGGCGTTGTGCTTATGTGGAGAAATAATTTTTTTCCTATTTTCTGTTTTTGAATAATAACTGAAATATAAAAAGCGCGGTTGTTAACCTGCCCTCCAAGCGTGGCAACTATGGCAAATATTCCCCGTATAATGCAACTATGAAAGGCCCGAAAATAGAAAGAAACTCAATAATTATTTTACCGTAAACAAGGGTATATTATATATACCATTAGTTTCATTGAAGAGAATTCAATTAACTCAGACAATCTCTTCATTAACTTAAGGCGCACACTAATGCTGCCAATTTAGTATTTAATCACATACGATTAGAATTAAAATTGCCGTAGCTTAATTGGGCAAATGGGTCAGTTATATGTTGACTAATGATTATTGTTTGCTTACTTCTTTACATATAAAGCTTATTTATTTATTTACTCTTTATTGTACAGCAAAACACAAAATAACGAGTACAGTTAAATCTAAAGTAGAATATATACAACAGGCGGCCTTATCACTCTGAAAGTGATCTCTTCCAGACAACCTTAGCGTAGAGAACTGATGCAAACAATAGTTAAAATAGAGGTGAGCGTACAAAATATAAATATCAACTATTAAAAAAAATAGTTTATCACGTGGGGAGCACGTGATAAACTATTTTTTTTAAACAGCACTTAACATTGGAATTAACAATTTCATTGGTGCCGGCTTGTTTCTAACACGGGCTGCTCGCGTACTGTGAATTTTACAGCGGAGGTTAAGCCCCTGAACTACCATGGCTTCAGAATGCCCCCTAGTTTATATTTATAGCCTTCATGGTGGTTCTCTATACCCTTCATGGTAGAACACAGCAGTACCCGCACTGCTGTTTGGCAGCAGGATGAGTAAAATGGTGATATCTACTCAGATGGACTACTAGGCAGAAGAGTAGTCCTACCACCTAATCTCTTTGTTTTTTAAAGTTGAAAATTGTTTAGTGGATCTCTTACGTTTGTCACTTCAATTTTATTTAAAAACTAGTTGTTCCCTGCGACTTCGCCCACGCGTAATTTATTATGATTTGGCGCGGAACCCTAATTATTTTTCTGAAATAAATGTAGCCTAAGTTATTCCTTATAACATCAGCTATCTGCCAGTGAAAGTCCGGTCAAAATCGGTGAAGCCGTTTCGTAGATTAGCCAGAACAAACAGACAGACAGACAGAAAGACAGACGGGCAAAAGTTTTAAAAATCGTGTTTTTGTTATAAATACCGTATATACTTTTATATTATGCATATAGTAAAAATCTGTTATTTTGACATTACAAATAGACACTTCAATTTTATTTATTTGTATAGAAAATCCACTACCCTATAGCATCCTAGTAGTAAGATGCAATAGAGGAAAACTAAAAATGAAAACGAAACGACCGAGTTCTTTCCGATCGGCTTGACTCACTGGTACTGCGAAGAGATGTTACATCTCTTTGCGTATTTTATCGCATCTATCACTGGGGAGTGCTCTTAGGAATTGTACGGACTAATTCCAGCCGCTCAATTTCACCATCGCACATCGCGACAAAATTCGCAATACCATCCATACCATCTTAATGATTGGCGGTCCACCACTGTGCGATTTAGAAGAAGTTTTCTTCCTCACACAACTTCCTTGTGGAATCGATTACCACCAGCGATTTTTCCGGACCGATACGACTTCAAGAACCTTCAAGAAAAGAGCCTACTCCTTTTTAAAAGGCCAGCGATGCATCTGCAATTTCCCTGGTGTTGCAGTTGTTCATGGGCGGCGGTAGTAACAGTAAAAAAGTCAACAGTGGTAGAGCCACGCGGCAGCTTTTGCTGTCGCACGGATGGGCCGGCTCGAACCGGGGTGGTACCACGACCTCACAGAATACCAGCATGAAGTAGAGATTTACCTCTGCGTTTCGCTTGGTGAGTGCAGGTGGCCGGAGGCCCTTTTTATTGGAAATGAGGCATTCCATCTTAGTCCTCACGGGTGGCAACGCATCTGCATTTTGATTCGCAAACGAGGATAGATGTATAGCAACCACTTACCATCAGGTGGACTGTGTGTTCGTTTGTCACCCTTATCCTATAAAAAAAAGTCACTTACCATTAGGTGAGCCGCATGCTCGTTTGCCCCCTCTCCTATATAAAAAAACTGAAACAGTAGGTAGGCTGCAGTATCTTCCTGATATCTACTCAAAATACTCGTATGCCAAACGTGGCAACAATTATATGGTGAGTGTAGAAAACCGGAGACCCTTTTGACTGGAAAGGAGACATTCCATCTTAGTCTTCAGGGTTGTCAACGCATCTGCATTCTAATTCTTAATTGAGGATAAATGTAAATGTCTACTTGTCATCTGGTGGACTGTGTGCAGAGAAAATGTACAAACTTGAGTGAAAAGAATTAACGGTCTGGGAATTCAGAAATTTTATGAACGTATATGTTTAGGGTCTCCCCCGACATTACATCAGATTTGATGGGCCATAAATCGTATTGAAATAACAAAAACATCCTTATTTCAATGGAGAAGATCAGTATTCAATAGAGGAGCTACCACCTCCCACCCTCCCTCAATCGCGCGCACTTTACCCGTCGCCGTCAATCTCAGCACTACCATCCCATCATCATCGTCATCATCCCCAGCACCACCACACTAGGCACAACATACCACTCTTGAAAATACGACACGTGTTTCGCCTTTATAATAGGCATCCTCAGGTGAAGTAGACTATGCGGAGGCTGGCCGCTAAGATAAGGCACTTAGCGGCCGGCCAGCAATTAAGCAAACTAGTTTATAACAACCCCATAATAAATTTTAGGTTAAAGCTAGCTGTTTTAACGTTGACATTAGGATGTTGAACAGCTCAGTCCCCACGTGGCCATGGGTGCTGCGAAGTACTCGTCGGGAATATAAAAATAAACTAATTAATCACGATAAAACCCGTAAAAACTATTCTCATTGCATATCCTAATATCTAATATCCTGCATAGCCTTTGATATATAAGTATTACACAGTTTGACTACCTCCTTGGTTTAGTGGTTGTAGCAGTACTACTGCTGATCATGAGGTCCCAGGTTCGAATCCCGGGTCGGGCCAAAAATCAGTTATTGAGTTTTTCCATCAAGAAATTCTCAGTAGCTGCCCGGAGTCAGGGAGTTGGCGGTGTCTGACCCCCGTCCCTCAGAAAGCACGTAAAGCTGTTGGGTCCTGCATCTGGTTTCTCTCCGGTCGTGCTGGTTTACGGTCCCATCGGACTATGAGAGTGAGGGAATAGAGAAAGCGTGTGAGTTTGCACCGATTGCTAGTCTCTGTTGGTGCTGGCCGCCGTGACCGAAATGCGGTCTGGAGGACATTACTATTACTCAGTTTCATAATGAAACTTGCACGGTACATCTTTAAGGAGAGAGCAGCAGCTTTCCTTCCCGGCCGCCGCGGGAGACGCCCCGGGCGTCGGGGGCTACGTCGTGGCCCCCGGCCACCGTAGGCGCGGGCCTGTGGACGGCGAGCAATGGGTAGCTCGCCGTCCGTCCGTCTAACGACGACAGGCCGTGTCGACGGCGCGTTTTGTTCCACGCGCGCCTCAAAGAGCTGTCAGCAGCGTGAAGGGGCCCGCAAGGGCCGACGCCTGCCGGGGCTGCGGGCTGTTCGAAAGAGATACCGCGGCTCCGGAACGTAAGGGCACTGAAGGAACACGGATGGTTTTTAGTCAGTAACAGTCTGACACTCCCTTCCGCTCCACCCAGAGCGAAAGGCGTCATTAGATGATTTTCCATCCGCAAAAAAAAAAGAAAATAAAACGGTACATCTTTAAAAAGCGATTTAGTGCTATTCATGATTTTTTCAAGCCTACTTTTATGTTTTACGTTTCTGTCTTCACACATCCTCTTTTATCTTGTATATGTACCATTTTTTTGTAGCAATATTAAATTGCAGTAGATTTACTAACTTTTAAAAAAAATAAAAAATACTTCAACGCCTACTACAACGTACTTAAGCGGCGATTGTAAATTGCTCCAGGATGCTGACTAGAATTGATTTTGGAAATCTTGAATTATAGTTATATACATATAACATATATTCCAAAGTAAATCTTGTTTTGTTTGCCTAATATAAGCCAGTGCTTGACTAAAGCCCCACCTGGTGGGAAGTGGTGATGAAGCCCAAGATGGTAAATCGAACTGTTTCAGCGGCACAAAAGCCTTTAGATTATGATCGGATGAAAAGACAGACGCCGGTATATTATTCCACTCCCTTGTTGTTTGCATTACGAATGACGAAACATACCATTTGGTTCGAATGCGTGGAATATCGACAACAAAGGAGTGAAGACCCGCTGACCGTCTGGTGAATCTGAACGACCGATCGTATTTACGTGGTAGAGCCAAGCTGCAACGTTATGGTTTTCGATACCACCATTTTTCTTGGAATCACACTAGATACGAAGCTTCAATGGAGCCCCATAATTATACCAAAACTAGCAAGCAGACTTAGTTCTGCAGCATATGCTGTAAAAAATATTAGAAATCTTACCAGTGTTCAAACCGCTAGACTAGTTTAATTTAGCTATTTCCAGAGCATAATGTCGTATGGTATTTTGCTATGGGGACACGCAGCTGACACTGAAATTATATTTGTTTTACAGAAGAGGGCCATAAGAGCAATTTATAATTTAAAGCCTATAGAGCTGCGATCGCTGCGACAAAAATTTAAGGAAATTAATATAATAACTTTAGCCTCTCAATACATTTATGAAAATGTAATGTACGTACACAAAAAAAATGTAGTTTTACAAAAATAAGTGATAATCATTCTGTCCAACTCCACCGAGTTGGTAATACATTCTTGAGGCGAAGTAATTTGGTGATCGCTACCAAGCTATTTCTAATTTATTTTGTGTTATTAAATGTGTAACATACATGATTGTACGCTGTTATTAAAAAAAGTCCCGCTGGGTTTCTTGCTGGTTCTTCCCAGGACAGAGGTTTTTCTTCGAACCAGTGGTAATTAAACAAAGGAGTGACTTTCAATAAGTATTATTTATAATCTATATTGAATAAAAAAACTTTCTGTTTCTGTTTCTGCTGTAGCATGAATTGTTCTGCTCGACCGGGGTAGGACCACGCTTTCACGGAATACGAACGTAAAATAGCAGCTTAATGCTGCTGTGTTTCTTATGATAAGTGAAGAGAGCCGGAGACCATTTTCAATAGAAACGAGGCATTCCATCTTAGACCTCAAGGGTGGCAACCCATCTGCAATTTGATTCTAAATTGAGTATTAAGATGTCCATGAACCATAGCATCCACTTACCATTAGATAGACTGTGTGCTCGTTTATCACTCTTATTCTATAAAAAAACAAAGATGTGAAGACCCGCTGACCGTCTGGTGGTCCGATGGTGAAAAGGGGAGGGAGGAATTAAGGCATGTATCCGATACTCCCAAACGTATTCTATGAGCCGACTATTCTAGAGGCTGGTTGCCCTGTGCTACCGAGTCGTTCAAGACAGAGCCCACCACTGCTAGGCAGCATTTTCCAGTACCAGCTCATATGTGATAGCAATTAGTTTAGATATGAAGCATAGTGATCGAAAAATGAAGATTTCTGAAAGGTCTATAGTATCCATTACGGGATAAAGCATTTTAAGTGTAAAGGACGTGGTATTGCTAAGATAATCCACCATCCAAGCGTGGTCACTATATATACGTATAATTAAGAAGGCCAACTAGAAGAAAGCATATCCATGATTGTGACTAATGAAAAAGATGAAAGGTTTCTTGTCAAAGTATAAACTTAATTGCATTATTTAATTTTAACTAAACCTACCAAAAAACAAAATTGAATTACGTATATTAAATTATATTATTTAACCAGCTGTTCGTCGCAACTTCGCCCGCGTGTTATTTGGGGTTTTAATTTTTTAGCGCGGAAGCCTAATACTCTTTCTCAAATAAAAGTAGCCGAAATTACTCCTTGTGATATCAGCTATCTGCCAGTGAAAATCCCGTCAAAATCTGTCCAGCCGTTTCAGAGATTAGCCGGAACAAACAGACAGACAGACGGACCGACAGACAGACAGACAGACAGACTAAAACTTTAAAAATTGTATTTTTGTTATTAGTACCGTATAAACTTTCATATGCATTTAGTAAAAAGCTATAGTTTTGACATTACAAACAGGCACTTCAATTTTATTTATTTGTATGTATAGATTTCACCTAAACCTACTAACATGGAAATGGAATTTACAAATCAAATTATATTTGAGAAACATTACAATAATAACCTTTAAAAATTGCTACGACAATGGCTCGTTTTTTATCGAATCTTTACAGCCACTTTAACGCTCCCTTTATCGAGGACAAAGTTATAAAGTTAATACCAAAGTAACACAGAAACAGCCACCTTTAATAATAGAAATATAAAGCCTTATTCGTGTTTATTCACCTTACAATGTTTTCCTTCAAAATATCTTCCTTCAGTAAACATAATAGAGTACTTCCTCCTGTTTGAAATCGATAGAAAATATAAAGATTGTGGTGAAATGTAGTTATGAATAAATTAAATTTAAAAAAAAATTGTCTAAAATTTTATCAACTATTGGTTAGCGCGTCAGTAAGGCGTAATTTTTTTGGTAACTTTTTGCTGCTTAGGATTAGTGTCATCACCGTATCACACTTTTTTCATCCGACTTCAAAAAAAGGATACGTTAAAAATTTGACTGTTTTTTTTTATCGAATCAAGTTCACAAGCGAGCACACAGTCAACCTGATGCTAAGTGGAGGTTGTGGCCCATATACATCTTATCATTACTCATACATACTCGATTAAGAATTAAAAAGCAGATGCGTTGTCAGTGAGCACAAAGATGGAGTGTCTCGTTTCCAGTGAAAGGGGTCTCCGGTTCTCTACACTCACCATATGAATCATAGCACCCTTAAGATGCTATTTTACGTTGGTATTCTGTAAGGGCTTGTTCCTACCCCGATTGAGTCGACCCATTCGTGCAACTAATATAGCTGCAGCGTGGCTCTTCCACGTATAAAACGACTGTACGTTTTTTATTCGTTTTTTATTCTGTATGTATGTTGCGATATCTTCATCAATGGTAAACCAATTATGATTTTTTTTAATTAAACAGGTAATACTCCTTGGAGAAAAAATTCCATCACTAAGGGTGGCAAAATAGACTATAAACTATTTAGACAATTGATGTGATATTCCTTATTTCACTCAAAAGGTTAAAAAATAACATTTAATATTAAAGTAGATAAAGGCCGCCAACAAACAAAAAAAAGAATATTTTTTGCAGCGACTTCGGAATTACGAGGGTGGATTGAAAAGTACTCGGCCTAACCAAGAAAATAAACACATACTAAATCAGTTATATTTTTATTTTTCTACATAATCACCATCAAGTTCAATACACTTTTGCCACCTCCCCTTCCAAGCATTTAGACCGTTGAAAAAAAATGATTCTTCCTTAGAGTCAAAATATGCGTCTACAGCTGCTTTGACCTCGTCGTTTGTCGAAAATCTTTGACCTCCCAAGTGCTTTTTTAGGTTAGGGAACAGAAAGAAGTCTGATGGTGCCAGATCAGGTGAATACGGCGGATGCGGTAACAGTTCAAAGCCACAGTTGTGAATTTCAGCCATTGACTGTACTGACGTGTGAACACGGGCGTTATCTTGATGAAACAGGACTTTTCTTCTGAGCATTCCTCGACGTTTTTCTTTTATTTCCTCTCGTAAACGACGTAGTAACGTGCAGTAGTAATCAGAGTTTATAGTCTGACCCCTTTCAAGATAATCAATCATAATCACACCTTTCGAGTCCCAGAATACTGAAGCCATCACCTTATTTGCCGACAAAATCGACTTAGCCTTTTTAGGGGGTGGTGAAGCAGGTCTTCTCCACTGTTTTGATTGTTGTTTTGTTTCCAGTGTACAGTAATGAACCCATGTTTCGTCTATAGTAACAAAACGATTCAAAAAATCGTCTGCACCGGCTTCAAATAACTCCAAACAGTCGCGTGAAATAGTCAATCGCGTCCTTTTTTGTTCAACTGAAAGCAGTCGCGGAACCCACCTTGCAGACACCTTGTGGAAACCCAACTCGTTGACAATGATGTTTTGAGTTCGTTCATAAGAGATGCCTATAATCTCGGCTATCTCTCTAATTTTTAATCTGCGGTCTCCCATTATTAAATCAAGTACTTTTTTAATATTTTCGTCAGTAGTTGACGTCGAAGGCCTTCCAGAGCGGGGTTCATCTTTCACACTCTCTCTACCACGCTTAAATTCTGCTATCCATTTTTTGACGGATGAATATGACAGAGCACAATCGCTTAATGTACTGACCATGTCATCATGGATGGCTTTTGATGATAGCCCCTTCTTATGGAGGTACTTAATGACAGCACGCTGCTCGATTTGCTCCATTCGCGGAAATTATGTCCGATTACTTTATAGTCCTCATGGCAGAATCGCTGGAGGAACTAAGCACTATGCTCAATGACCTCAATAGTGTCTCCCAACGGATAGGTCTTAAGATGAACATGGACAAAACAAAGATTATGTTTAATGTCCATGTCACACCTATGCCGGTAGTTGTTGGGAGCACTAAGCTCGAAGTTGTTGACGAGTATGTTTACCTGGGACAAATAGTCCGACTAGGTAAGTCCAACTTCGACCGAGAGGTCAATCGACGGATTCAACTCGGCTGGGCAGCGTTCGGGAAGCTACGACACATCTTCTCGTCAGAAATACCTCAAAACCTTAAAACAAAATTGTACAACCAGTGCGTGTTGCCAGTGATGACTTACGGAACTGAGACGTGGTCCTTCACTGCTGGCCGTATGAGGAAGCTCAAGGTCGCTCAGCGAGCTATGGAGAGGGCTATGCTCGGAGTTTCACTGCGTGATAAACTTAGGAATGAGGATATCCGCAGTAGAACCAGAGTAACCGACATAGCCCAACGGATTAGTAAGCTGAAGTGGCAGTGGGCCGGCCATATAGCTCGAAGAACCGACAACCGATGGGGAAGAAAGGTTCTCGAGTGGCAGCCTCGTACCGGTAGGCGAAGTGTAGGGCGTCCCCCCATAAGATGGAGTGACGACCTGGTAAGACATTCAGGAAGTCGATGGATGCAGGTGGCTCAGGACCGTGCTTTGTGGCATTCTTTGGGGGAGGCCTATGTTCAACAGTGGACTTGTGAAGGGCTGTAATGATGATGATGATGACTTTGTTAATAAATTTATAAAATCACAACTAATTATCGCACACGTTTCGAACTTCACACAATGAACTAGTCTGAACTGAACTAAATAATGTGGGTAGATTTGATTTTTAGAATTGAATGGATCTGTGTTAGGCCGAGTACTTTTCAATCCACCCTCGTAGAAATTATTTTATTCTTTTTAGTTGATTGAAGTCGGCTCTTACTTATATAAAAGTTTATTTTGCAAATTTTGCAAATTCACGACGGCGAATATAGCTAGAGTTTTTGGTTCCTAACTTTATACAGCAAATCCGCCAGGAAATTTCTCTCGACGTAAGAAACATTTATAATTAATTTAACGTTTGTATTCATATCGCTACGAATATCGTTTATGTTTAATTATTACTTTACGTATTGACATAGCAACTTTTGGAATCGCTCTTTTCTACGTCGATTTAAGTAATCCATATCTAGTCTTACCGTGTAGTGGCGGTGTATACCCACTACCCCATACCATTCTGTAGGTGTCGTAAGAGGGGACAGAGGGAAACAAATCAGGAGATGGGGCAGCGTCAGCAACTAAAATAAAAAAAAACTGCGGTTGCCAACTATGAGGCGATCTATGAAGGAGACCTATGTCTCGAAAATTTTGTACAGCCGACTTCAATATAAGCGACTTCAATATAGGTTATTTAAGAATAACTCAACAACCATTGGTCTGACCATGATCAAATTCATATGGGACCACACGAGAACTATCAGCTTTCATATAAAAAAAGAATCATCGAAATCGGTTCGCCCAGTACAAAGTTATGAGGTAACACACATAAAAAAAACAAACAAAAAAAGAAACATACACTCGAATTGAGTACCGTCTCCTTTTTGGAAGTCGGCAGAAAAGGTTGTAACGGTAACGGTATATCTAATATAATACTGTATGATATATTATGCCAAAAACAGGTTAGAATTGCAGTGTAAGAGAATGCGCTACTCTGTAACATCCCGTGGATTTCCAGGCGACAGATGGAAACTGTAACAGGAGATAGACAGCAGCATCTTACTAATAATAATACAATAATAATAATAAATTGCGGATGCGAACGGTATCGAGGAGCGTTGATACCGCCCGCATCGTCCGCCGGTTTCTTTCCCTCTCCCCCTAACCCTCGGCCATTTAGTCTCCCCTGCCGAGTGCTTCCATCTGGTTGAGTTTTTATTTATTTACGTTTTTTTTTATAAGATAAGGGTGACAAACGAGCACACAGTCCACCTGATGGTAAGTGGTTGCTGCGGCCCATAGACATCTACATCTATCCTCGTTTGCGAATCAAAATGCAGATGCGTTGCCACCCGTGAGGACTAACATAGAATGCCTCGTTTCCAGTAAAAAGGGCCTCCGGCCACCTGCACTCACCAAGCGAAACGCAGAGGTAAACCTCTACTTCACGCTGGTTTTCTGTGAGGTCGTGGTACCACTCCGGTTCGAGCCGGCCCATCCGTGCGACAGCAAAAGCTGCCGCGTGGCTCTACCACTGTTAATTTATTTTATTGATATTTATGTATGTTTATCATTTTTATTTATAATTATATATTTATACAGTCCAACCAGATGAGGAAACTTTATAGATACCCCATAATAAATTATGTTGCTACCGTACGGCAAATCTCGCGATACTACGCCAAATTAACGGGAAAACTTTGGAGAGGTGATTAATGATTATTTTCCAGCTCGCTGTAGCGTGACGTTCAACCACAGATTAAATAATATCTCCCATAAAACCTATTAGAGTGGTAAACGCATTAGCTGTTTATCGTTAGAATATAATAGAATGGAAGGGTATAGATTAATACATAATACTTATTAAATCTCATTTTTTATTTACCAGTGATTTTTTTTATAGGATAAGGGTGACAAACGAGCACACAGTCCACCTGATGGTAAGTGGTTGATGTGGCCCATAGACATCTACATCTATCTTCAGTTAAGAATCAAAATGCAGATGCGTTGTCACCCGTGAAGACTAAAATGGAATGCCTCGTTTCCACTAAAATGGGTCTCCAGTTCTCTACACTCACCATAGGAAACACAGCAGCGTTAAGCTGCTATTTTACGTTGGTATTCTGTGAGAGCGTGGTCCTTCCCCGGTCGAGCCGACCCATTCTTGCTATAACTATACTATTAATATAGCTGCAGCATGGCTCTACCACGTCGAAAAATTTGATGATTTGATTCGGAAAATACCTCTGTCCTGGGAAGAACCAGCAAGAAATTATTTTTTAAACATATTTCACTTTACAATAATTTTGTTTGTACAATTTTTAAATGAATTTTAATAGAACCAGCATGGGGGCGATCACCTCATTCCCAGGGGTTATATTCATTTATGTATTCATTGATATTATAATAACCCTTTTGTACAATTTTTTTAATTAACTTGTTTATTGACAAACATTGGAAATTTTCTGGGATTTTGTTGTAAAAGCATTATATTGCAAGCATTTTGTTGTATACATTTCCCCAGAAATGAATTCTAATTCTGTAGAGTCGAGTATCTGGTATTACAAGCTTATGTTTGTTCCTAATATTCAAAGTACGCATCTTTATTCTTATCAAATCTATTTATGTTTTTATATACATTACATTTTCATGAATATATTGCGATGCCAAAGTTAATATTTTTTTTAATAGGATAAGGGTGACAAACGAGCACACAGTCCACCTGATGTTAAGTGGTTGCTGCGGCCCATAGACATCTATATCTATCCTCTATTACAAATCAAAATGCAGATGCGTTGTCACCCGTGAGGACTAAGATGGAATGCCTCGTTTCCAGTAAAAAGGGTCTAATATGTTTATTTCTTTAATTTTTCTCTAAGGGACTTTTTCCAATTTAAGTTATAAATCACCAGTACGGCTCTCCTTTACAAAACAAATATGACCTTAATGTCAGTCGCATTACTCCATAGTAAAATTCCATAAGACACGATGTTATGAACGTAACTAAAATAAACTAATCTAGCTGTCTCAACATTGATGAGACTTCTAAATTTTAATCTTTCTTACAACATATGCTGCAGAACTAAGTCTGCCTGCTAATTTTTATATATATATCTTTATATATCAAAATTACGTGTCACATTGTTTGTCCGCGATGAACTCCTAAACTACTGAACTGATTTCAATGAAATTTTGCACACTCCTCACTCACACTCACACTTTGAGCCAACTTGAGAGATAGGATAGTTTTTATCCTGATAAGTGACACTAAATATATTTTTATTACGAATTTAAGGCTTTTTTATATGAAGGGTCGTCGAAAAGGACAGAACAACGTCTGCCTGGCCAGCTAGTATAATATATATTCAACATTAGGTATTGTAAATAGAATACATTTATTATTATTTCCGTTTAAGAGTAAATTGTTGGCGTTAATTCAACGTACTAATTTCGATAGAGCATTATTTACAGTGTCAATATTAATTGACTGTCGTTTGAGTTTGAAAATGAAAGAGGTATCATCAACAAATTTGTGATTGACCCCTATAAGATAAGGTAAGTAATTAATATAGATTAAGAATAAGAATGGGCCAAGAATCGAGCCCTGAGGTATGCCCATTAATACTATCGATTCGGAGGAATTTTTAACATTGGTAACGACTTTTTGAGTTATGTTATTTAAATATGAAATTATAAAGCTAAGTGCAATATTTTTGAAACTATAATGTTATAGTTTTCTGATTAATATCTCACGATGAACATAATCGAAAGATTTGGAATCACAAAAAATACCTAAGACATCTTGTGAATTCTCCCAGGCATTGAAAATAAATTTTACAAGCTCAACATCTGCGTTAGTCGTCGCATGACCTCTTGTTAAACCAAATCGATTCTTATGGAGAAATTTATTTGTATTGAGAAAATTTACTAGTTGATCTAAAAATATTTTTTCAATAATTTTACTGAAAGTTGGCCCTGTTACCTTTACCTTTACATGCTACTTAAAGCCACTCCTGAACATAGACATCGATGGGAGAGGTCTACATTGCCTCATAGTAGCAACGGTAGACGGGATTGCAACTGCAGTTTTTTCTATTTTTAGTTGTTATTAAGAAGACGCTGCAGTCTATCTCCTAGTATGTTTCGTTCTGTCACCTCTTACGGTACCCACGGAGCAATATGGGGTAATGGATATACGCCAATACACAGTCCATGCGGCGATGTAGGGAAGACCCTATCCCTGCTTTGAAACTCTCTGAAAAATGAGTGGTGACATGTTCCCAAATTTGTTGTTAACTTAAACAGAACCACCGCGAAATGGTATGAACCATTGTCTTGACAAACTAAATATATTGTATGAATAAGACCACAATCGCTCAAGTCGTTCAGAAGTTACAGAATCACTAACATACGTATAAGACTTATGTAAAAAAAGTTGTATTTTAGTTATTTTAAAACCGACCTTATAAAGTAAATTATCATAGCCTTGCCGCTTAGGTAGGAGCAAAACCTTGAAACATAAGCATAAGACACTTAAGTTAATTTAGTATAATGAAAGCCAAGTATTATGCGATTTTGCATAATTTTCATTATAATCTTCCAGCTTACGATAAACTATATGGACTTCAATCTACCTGTCTAAAAATATATTAGTTCAGCAAGGATCAATATTTGTACACAAATTAATAGTTTTCTGATGTCATTGTGTCAGATATTACCTGACATACGAGTAGCTCTACACATATATCTAGAATCTTCCTCAGATCTTAAAGCGGGAGTCGATCAAGATAGTGACTCCATTTGTTATGTGTGTGCAATTAGCCCTATTTATTTTTTATTTTATTTATTATTATGTACAAACAAATGTACAAAGGTATTTATAAAAATATTATAAATAATCAAATATATAAAATTCTCGTGTCGCGGTGTTTGTTACCAAACTCCTCCGAAACGGCTGAACCGATGTATGAAATTTTGTGTGCATATCGAGTAGGTCTGAGAATCGGCCAACGTCTATTTTTCAAACCCTTAAATGATAAGGTTGAACCTGATTGATAAACATTTATTTTTATTTATGTGACATTTTATTTTTATTTTATTTTGATTTAGCATTTTAAATTTAGCATTGAAAAATACATACAACTTCAAACTTTCACCCTTCTACGATCCACCCCGGTTTTTAATCGCGATTATTATAACTAAAAAAAGAAAGTTCACATTTAAATCTTTTTTTAAAAGAAAAGTCTTAGCTTTATTGAAAAAATTGTTATTTTATATTGAAGTACACTGTTTGGGAATTTATTTTTTAAAAATAACATTGTCCAAATGTAAACCGTTGCGCTCTCGGCATTCATTTAGTCGGGCACTAAAATTGCCTATGACAGCTCGGCAGGTAGTCTCCGTGATGGCTGCCATTTCATGACGGATATTTTCTTTTAATTGTGCCAGGGAAGTCGGTTTATTAGCGTAAACTTTTGATTTGACATAACCCCACAGGAAAAAATCCATAGGCGTTAAATCGGGACTCCGTGGAGGCCAATTTATGTCACCTCGCCAGGAGATTAATTTGTTCGGAAAAATTTCTCGAACTCGAGGCAGAGATCTGTTGGACGTGTGTGAAGTTGCTCCATCCTGCTGGAACCATGTTCTTTGGTTGTAACCAGGAAAGTTTTGCAGTTGGGGTACGAAAAACTCGTCTAACATCTCCACATAACGCTCTGAATTCACTGTGAGTGTGCGTCCGCTTCCATCTTCAAAAAAGTAAGGGCCGATAATTCCTCGCGCCGACATCGCTGCCCATACGGTGACTTTGGGTGAATGTAGCGGTTTCTGATGTTTTTGTTTTGGGTTGGTTGCACTCCAGTAACGACAATTTTGCTTGTTTACATGCCCATTCAGGTGAAAATGGGCTTCATCGGAAAACAAGATGTTGGTGAACGTTGGAAAGCGCTCAATCATCTGATTTACAAAGGCAAGCCTCTGACCAGCATCTTGAGGCTTCAGTTCTTGCACTAACTGAATTTTGTACGGGTGCAGCTTTAAATCGTTGTGTAAAAAGCGGCATAATGAAGATCTGTGCACATTTAAAGCAACAGCACGCTTCCGAATCGAGAGGTTTGGATCATCTCGAATAGACTGAGTAACACTGTCCACGTTTTCGGCTGTTCTTGATGTTCTTGGTCGCCCAGATTTTGGTTTCTCCAGAGTTGACCCAGTCTCTTCAAACTTCTCAACCCATTTTGCAATGAGACGAGTGCTAGGCGCATCATTTAAGTGACGAATATGTCGAATACTGCAGAATTTTCTACGCGCTACAGTCGCCGAATTACCGTTTTTGTAAAACTCACGTACGCACAACGCACGGTCCGCACCAGAGAAACGCTCCATAGCGACTAAATTCCCAAGAGCCAGACTACCGACTGACATACCCCCCGCGCCCCTCAGAATAGTTGCTTTCGCGTAATAAGATAAGCAAATGTGAACTTACTTTTGAGACACCTTGTATTTCTTGGAAATAATGTATATGGCAAAATAACGTTTGCCTTGTTAGATAAACAATAAATAAAGAGTTGAAGAGAAAAGAAAATTTATAATTGTATAAAAATATTATGAAATAGAACAAAATATTATATCCCATATACGTTCTACAATTAAGCACAGGCTTGTTTTGTGTGCGTTTTTATTATTAAATGTTTTTAATGACATTTGAATGTTAAATAATTAAGTAAATAGTAATCGAATTTTAGTGTACTATATTGGCAGTAAAAAAATATCCACTACCACCTAATATTCAGTGGGTGTTAAAAGAGGTGATATAGGGAAACTAAAACGGGAAATGAGAACAACTAAAAAAAATCCGCGGTTGCTATCCAACTTTGGTAATTATCACACTTTTTTGTGCGAGCAGCTTATTTTTATGCAGGTTTAGAAAGACTAGTATCACTGCGACATATAAGATCTATTGTGATCGCAGTTATGGATATAGTCCACCGCTAAGTCCAATGAATTGAAAGAGTTGCTTAAGCCGATATTACACGGATCAATTTCGGTTCAATAATGAAATCAATTTCATTACTTCAATGGCACTGAGACATCTAAATACATTTCAACCCGATTGCGCAATCTCATTGAAAGCTTAAATTCACCGAACGCTTTCAATGCAATGGTAGCAATATTGGTCATTGTTCAATGCGGTTGAAACGTGTATACAATTATACGTGAATATTGAACGATGTCTCATTCCGCGCACCGCACGTCAATTATTTCGCGTGCGCACAGGGATTTTCGAAAATGGTTTTTAAGTGGCATGAAAATGGATTTTAAGAAGTTCATTATATTCACTTTCTGTCATTCGCAAATAGTTCATATAAGTATTTGGATCTTCTTCTGCCCATTCTACTAATAAGGTGCTTGAGGCTCCTTTAGTTATCCTTCTCGAAATACACGGGGGCACCACCAACGCCAAGATTTTTTTTTTAAATTATGCAACTCATTTATTAAATAGTAGCAGTATATCGAAATTCCCGCAGGTACAGTTGGCGCGTCATCTCATTGCGCTGTGAACATTGAACGTCATTTTGATTTACGTGTATATTGGTAAAGCCGTTCAATGTGCAATATTCAATGTTTTTCAATGGAATTGTTTCAATTTGGTTGATCCGTGTAATATCGGCTTTAGGTATGAGCAATAGAGAAATTTATGAGAGGGTTATAAAGTGATTTATCCGCTGCTCTATTCCAGTTTGCGTTAGCGGGCATCACCTCCTCGAAATATACGCTTTCTCACCCATGCAAGTTTCCTCACAATGCTTTCCTTCACCACGGTGGTAGTTAAGGATCAAATCGCTTGCAGCAACTCGGATTTGG
Organism: Parnassius glacialis; assembly: GCA_033319125.1. Taxonomy (NCBI): domain Eukaryota; kingdom Metazoa; phylum Arthropoda; class Insecta; order Lepidoptera; family Papilionidae; genus Parnassius; species Parnassius glacialis. The sequence goes on along the minus strand of JAVANC010000007.1, from coordinate 5,595,261 downwards.
GCACCAATGAAATATTTAAGTGAAATTTAAAGCTTTTTTATAGGAGAGGGGGCAAACGAGCATGTGGCTCACCTGATGGTAAGTGACTACCGCGGCCCATGAACAACCGCAACACCCGGCAGGGAATTGCAGATGCGTTGCCGGCCTTTTAAAAAGGAGTAGGCTCTTTTCTTGAAGCGCCCTAAGTCGTATCGATCCGGAAAAATCGCTGATAGTAATCGATTCCACAAGGAAGTCGTGCGAGGAAGAAAACATCTTCTAAATCGCACAGTGGTGGACCGCCAGAAAATTATTATTTATTAATAATAATTTATAACCTCCACAAAATTATATTAAGTGCTGATTTACTGCATGCTCGGCGTAAAGAAAACATCTTGATGAAACCTGTATGGGTGAGGAATCAAAATATTTCTTAATAAAGTCATAGATTTTTACTGGTAATGAGGCATTCCATCTTAGTCCTCACGGGTGACAACGCATCTACATTTTGAATTGTAATAGAGGATAGATGTAGATGTCTATGGGCCGCAGCAACCACTTACCATCAGGTGGACTGTGTGCTCGTTTGTCACCCATATCCTATAAAAAAAATATAAAAAAAAAGATGTAGATATCTATGGGTAACAACATCTACGTACCATCAGGTCGACCGTGTACTCCTTTGACGCCTTACTAAAAAAGAAATGTAACATATTTTTTACTACTTTACGAAGTACGATACGGTACTCCTACTTTATAAAATACGTAGGTACACTTTAGTATCCCTCAAAGAGATGTAATTTCAAAAGAAACCTGTTTCTCCGCCTTAAGATCTGAATGAAAGAGCTTTATTTTATACTCAGTACATAATATAAAACGTTAAAGTAAAAGTAAGTAAAATATACTTTATTGTACACCAAGGAACATTTACAGTATTTATATATTTAAAGGGACATTGGTACAACAGGCGGCCTTATCGCTAAAACAGCGATCTCTTCCAGGCAACCTTAGGGCAGAGGATACTATTTTAAAAGATAGCGGAAGGGGTGTACAGAATATAATATAGAAAGATAAAGAAAGAAGAAAGAAAGAGTGAATGACGACAGGTAGTAACTTAAGGGGAAAGGTAATAAAGTTTTAATTTATTTTTAAATATAGGAAGAGATTTAGATTCTTTAATATGTAAGGGGAGAGAATTCCATAGTCGTATAGCGGTAACCGTAAAAGAATTAGAATAGAAGGAAGAGGAATGTCTAGGAGTACTTAGAAGGAGATTATTTTAACGTTAATTCTGAGTTTCTTTGCGAAACCTTTTTATTATACTCATAAAGTTCTTTCTGCATTTTTCCAAGCATGCGTCGGTGGAATATTATTTCAAAGTTTACTTTTTTGTTCATAAAATTATTTTTATATTAAAGAATCAGCCTATACACTACTGAAAAGAGCTTTATCTCGAACGCTTATGGCCTAAAGTACCGCGGTTTGTAACTATCAGTCCTCGGCATGTGTTGTAATATTCACTTAGACTTCAAAAAACGGAGTAGATAAATAATTCGTCTGTATGTATAAAGTACCTATGTATGTTACGCTATCTATATCTCTATATTTAAAAATCAGTAGCTGTCTGTCTCGTTAAAACTCGAAAACTTTGTATGTGTTTGGGTCCTTGGACGGTTTGTTTACAATTGGACCCGGTAGGTGGCGCTGTTGCCGAGATCTAGAAATCACCCAAGCGAAACCAGCGCGGATCGCTAATCTTCATTAATTTTGAACCGATTTTGATGATTCTTTTTTTTATTATTAAACAGTTTATATAATCCGTGCGTTTGACCATTATCAATTTCGAAAAAAAATCCACATCTAAGTGTGAGAAATAGGAATGTGTGTAAAATAGATATATTTTTTTTACGTGGTAGAGCCATGTTGCAGCTATATCAGTAGTATAGTTGTAGCACGAATGGGTCGGCTCGACCGGGGAAAGACCACGCTCTCGCAGAATATCAGCGTAAACCAGCAGCGTAATGCGCGTAGAGAACCGGAGACCCTTTTTACTGGAAAAGAGGCATTCCATCTTAGTCCTCACGGGTGAAAACGCATCTGCATTTTGATTCGCAAACGAGGATAGATGTAGATGTCTACGGGCCACAGCAACCACTTACCATCAGGTGGACTGTATGCTCTTTTTTCACCCTATCCTTTAAAAAAAATAGAAAATGAATTTGTAATGAATGACATTAGACGAGATTGATATTGAATGACGTTGAGGTTTATTAGACTTCTTGAAAGGTTAAAAACACTTAAAAAAAAGTAAAACCCAACTTAAAACTAAATAGAATAAAAAAACACATTCTGAAGTAGGCTTTAAATCTTCTATATAATATGTCTTAGCACCGACTTTAGAATATGAAATTGTTTTATTATTTTTAGTTGGTTGAAATCGGCTTTAACTGTTTATTAAAAGTTATTACAATCAGAAACTGAAGTAGCCGCAGTACTGGTATGTAAAAATAAATCTAGGAATAAAGTATCTTTGGTTGTAATTTTTTTATAGGATAAGGATGACAAACGAGCACACTGTCCACCTGATGGTAAGTGGTTCCTGTGGCCCATAGACATCTACATCTATCCTGTATTACAAATCAAAATGCAGATGCGTTGGTACCCAGATGGAATGCCCCAGTAAAAAGGGTCTCCGGTCTACACTCACCATACGAAACTGCAGCGTTAAGGTGCTATTTTACGCTGGTATTCTGCGAGAGCGTGGTCCTTCCCCGGTCGAGCCGACCCATTCGTTCTACACATATTGCGATTCGAGAATCATGTGGCAGATTGCGTGCGAGCTTGTTTTTACAGATTGAAGACACTTTACAAAATTAGACCGTACCTCAGTGTCGAACTACGTGAACAGCTAGTGGAAACGCTCGTGCTCTCGAAGCTGAACTATGCAGACACTGTTTATGGGCCCAGACTGCTAGCTCGTACACAGCGACTAGTACAAAGAGTTCAGAACGCCTGTGCTAGGTTTTGTTATAAAATTCCTGCGCGTAGTCATTTAACACCGTTTCTTAATAAACATTACGTATTGAAGATGAAATCTAGACGCAAACTCCACCTGGCATGCCTTCTCTTTGGTGTCGTGAAGTATAAAAATCCACCATACTTACACGACAAACTAGCTTTGGTCGCGCGAAACAGACAAGGTAACAACAGACTGTGTTCTCAACAATTATCTATGCAACGTCACAGAACAGCAGCTTTCAGGGGTAGTTTTAGATATGCGGCTACAAAATGTTGGAATAATATTCCACCTCCAATCAGGAGTTTAAAAAATCTCCACCAGTTCAAAATCAAGCTAAAAAAATTTCTTATTGATGCACAAATACAACATGGCAATATCAACCGAGAAAGCTCCTTCCTATAATGCATTGTACGGTTATTTACAAAATTGTTTGTATGTTTCTGTTGTGTCGGTATGTTTATCAATATAAACCGTATTGATGGACATATTAGTATCGCATTGATATTTTCATTTTCCTTTTATTTTCTCGTTTTTGTTTATTATTATTATTACTAATCCATTTTAATTGATAATTGATAGTTTTTGTTACCACACACAATTATGTATAAGGTTATATTTAATGTCTTATATTGTATTTTTTTTTTGCTGCTTTTTGCTTTGTTTTAGTTTTTGTGTTATAATTATATAGAAGGTTTAGGCTTTTTTCGTTTTTATCGAAGAACTAGACTACACGTAACAGCTGTGCTACGTTCGTGACGCCAATGAATAGGTTTCTTGGCTGAAAATCAGCGCTGTGTGAGGCCATACTCACACAACACATGCTGAGCCAACCCCTTTTCGACACAATGCGACCTTTTTATATTTTACTTATACTTTCATGTGTATGAACTGCTTGTGCTGAATAAATGTTTTTTCTATTCTATTCTATTCTATATACTACTAATATAGCTACAGCATGGCGTTACTACGTAAATTTATATTTAATTCTGGCAGTTTCTATCCGTTTTAGAGATATTCATTTGCGTTTTTCATTTTAGTATGATTGTAAACTGGTTTTACAAGCTACATTTAAGTCTTAACCTGTTTTAGTAACTACTCTATACACACCATATTATTGACAATCACAGCTAATATTAATAACTGTTTAATAACAGTTCATATCTTAACCATTTATAAATAATAATGTATGAAACAGTGTTTCCTAATCAAAACTTTACAACCAAATTATTTCTTGTTATACATCATCATCGTCATAGCCTTTTACAAGTCCCTTTGCAAGTTCTCCTCCAAGGAATGCCACAAGGCACGGTCCTGAGGTGACTTTATTATTACTTACCAGGTCGTCACCCCTTTTAGGTTGTTACTCGAGATCCTTTCTTCCTCATCGGGTGTCAGTACTTCTTATATGGCCGGCCCATTGCCACTTCAGTTTACCAATCCGTCGGGCTTCCAACAACGGGTTAGTAAGACCGCCCTCTTATACATTTAACTATAAAATTAACAAGGATAACAAATGTATAAAATTGAAGAGGTCGTAATTATTCATAATATGATTTGAAGTTTTTTATAACAAAATTTAATTTTAAAAGATAGGTACGCTATTGCGGCGCGTCGCGTCGGTTCGAACCGTGTCAGCATAAAATAAAATGTGTTGGATTGTACAAAAACCTTCGCGGGCGCGTACTCAGCTCTCTATAGCTTAATTGTAATTGCATGAATGCTTACTCGTAGAGTATACATAACCATACCTTGCCTATATATACTCAAAGGCTGAAAGGTATAGTAACGCTCATGAGACAATTAATCTAATTTTCAATTGTCTTTTTTTAGTTATTGGATTTTCTAACAAAACCTTACCCTCTCTATAGTGTTTGAAAATTAATAAAACAACACAATTTATTTTTCTGCCGACTTCAAAAAGGAGACGGTACTCAATTCGACTGTATGATTTTTTATGTGTGTTACCTCATAACTTTTTATTGGGTGAACCGATTTGGATGATTCTTTTTTTATTTGAAAGCTGGTACTTCATGTGTACAAACATGTACTCCCATATGAATTTGATCAAGGTCAGACCAATAGTTTTTGAGTTATTCTTAATAATTTATATTGAAGTCGGCTGTACAAAATTTTTAATTTTAAATTATATATTTCCTAGAAATATCGGGTATGCATCAGAAGGTTAATTATTGGAAATAGTATAAGAGCGGATGTTCAACTTGTTGGCAATATAACTGCGTGCTGCAATATACATTCAGTATAGAGCTGCAGCATGGGCTGTACCAAGTAAATATAACGTGAAGGACGTAATTACATGATAACACCAAAGTATGCAAACCAACAGAAACACTATCTATTTTACTGTAACACAGACCAACCTCTCAGCAACACGATCTTCTTTGCCTGCACTAGAAGAATTACTACAACGGACAGAACCACGATACTGTTATTAGCACTTGTTTAATGATTTAGTAAGAATCTCTCTCGCACGACGCCTACAGTGAACATTATATTGATGTGGGGGGTTTTCCCGATATACCCTCATTTCCACGTCGCCACCATTTATATGACGCGCCGCTAGTGACGTAATCTATCGCTGACCCCGACCCAATCGGTATTTTATATACGCGCCGACATATTTTTATTATCCCAACCCTTGATAAGTGTGAGAGTAAATTATTTGTAATATTTTCAAAAGTTTCAAGTGCATCCTAATTTGAAGCTAGGCCTACTCAAACGTAAGTTAAGCATGTATAATTTAATAGTGTAATCACCATGTGTTATAATCTTTAAATAACTTTTAATTAGTTAGTTTTAGTAGTAGAGAGTGAATAAATACTTGTAAAATTGTTAAGCATGTAGAATGTAATAGTGTAATCACCATGTGTTATAATCTTTAAATAACTTTTAATTAGTTAGTTTTAGTAGTAGAGAGTGAATAAATACTTGTAAAATAGTTAAGCATGTAGAACTTAATAGTGTAATCACCGTGTGTTATAATCTTTAAATAACTTTTAATTAGTTAGTTTTAGTAGTAGAGAGTGAATAAATACTTGTAAAATTGTTAAGCATGTAGAACTTAATAGTGTAATCACCTTGTGTCATAATCTTTAAATAACTTTTAATTAGTTAGTTATAGTAGTAGAGAGTGAATAAATACTTGTAAAATTGTTAAGCATGTAGAATGTAATAGTGTAATCACCTTGTGTCATAATCTTTAAATAACTTTTAATTAGTTAGTTTTAGTGGTGGAGAGTGAATAAATACTTGTAAAATTGTTAAGCATGTAGAATGTAATAGTGTAATCACCTTGTGTCATAATCTTTAAATAACTTTTAATTAGTTAGTTTTAGTGGTGGAGAGTGAATAAATACTTGTAAAATTGTTAAGCATGTAGAATGTAATAGTGTAATCACCATGTGTTATAATCTTTAAATAACTTTTAATTAGTTAGTTTTAGTAGTAGATAGTGAATAAATACTTGTTAAATTGTTAAGCATGTAGAATTTAATAGTGTAATCACCTTGTGTCATAATCTTTAAATAACTTTTAATTAGTTAGTTTTAGTGGTGGAGAGTGAATAAATACTTGTAAAATTGTTAAGCATGTAGAATGTAATAGTGTAATCACCTTGTGTCATAATCTTTAAATAACTTTTAATTAGTTAGTTTTAGTGGTGGAGAGTGAATAAATACTTGTAAAATTGTTAAGCATGTAGAATGTAATAGTGTAATCACCTTGTGTCATAATCTTTAAATAACTTTTAATTAGTTAGTTTTAGTGGTGGAGAGTGAATAAATACTTGTAAAATTGTTAAGCATGTAGAATGTAATAGTGTAATCACCTTGTGTCATAATCTTTAAATAACTTTTAATTAGTTAGTTTTAGTGGTGGAGAGTGAATAAATACTTGTAAAATTGTTAAGCATGTAGAATGTAATAGTGTAATCACCTTGTGTCATAATCTTTAAATAACTTTTAATTAGTTAGTTTTAGTGGTGGAGAGTGAATAAATACTTGTAAAATTGTTAAGCATGTAGAATGTAATAGTGTAATCACCTTGTGTCATAATCTTTAAATAACTTTTAATTAGTTAGTTTTAGTGGTGGAGAGTGAATAAATACTTGTAAAATTGTTAAGCATGTAGAATGTAATAGTGTAATCACCTTGTCTCATAATCTTTAAATAACTTTTAGTTAGTTAGTTATAGTAATAGAGAGTGGAACGCAATAACGTATGAAATCGCGAAGGAGCGTACGTGGTAGAGCCATGCTGCAGCTATATTAGTAATATAGTTGTATCACGAATGAGTCGGCTCGACCGGGGAAGGACCACGCTCTCACAGAATACCAGCGTCAAATAGCAGCTTAACACTGCTGTGTTTCGTATGGTGAGTGTAGAGAACCGGAGACCCGTTTTACTGGAAACGAGGCATTCCATCTTAGTCCTCACGGGTGGCAACGCATCTGCGTTTTGATTCGCAAACGAAGATAAATGTAGATGTCTATGGGTCACAGCAGCCACTTACCATCAGGTGGGCTGTGTGCTCGCTTGTCACCCTATCCTATAAAAAAAGTTGCTGTTCCACTCTCAGTTTACTCGATTTAAGCATAATTGTGATTTCAATGTATAATAATTGTGAAAATTGACAATACACTCCCTCTGGGGGAGAGGGGGGGGGGGTGTACCCTCTAGTGAAAATAAAAAAAAACTCAAACATAAGCTGCATAATATACACACAATCAAATATAGGATTTATGATACTTTCACAGAATCGTTGACCAACAACTAAAACACTAGACCTAGTGGTCGTAAACATGTCTGCTGATCACGAGGTCTGGGGTTGAATCTCGGATCGAACCAAAAATCAGTTATTGAGTTTTCCTGCCAAGAAATCCTTAGTAGCAGTCCAGATGAACTCTTTGGCAGAAAAGGCGTACCTAATATTACCACCTACCTACCCTCCCACCTAGCAAAGCCATTTTTATTTATATGAGATGGTACACCATCATCTATCGACTATCAATACTATAGATAACAAAAAAATGTGAAAATGGGTTATCTTATTCCAAACGCTAACCAGCAATAAATAACTCGCAAATTAAAACTTTTCATTTGTGAAACACGAAGCACTTGTTATGATCTAAATCTATAAATATATCTAAGTGTTTTCGAAGGACTTACGACTCACTGACCCGCCCCCTTCTTGCTCGCCTCATTTAAAAAATTCCACCGACTAATTGCGGTGGTACCGATAAGGCTACGTTTTGTTTAAGTTATAAAACTTTCTCGGCTAAGTTAGAGGGATTCGAGTTATAGTTAAAACTTACATAGACTTGTAAGTTTGTTGTTGTTGCTAGTTTCACATAACCGGTCTTTTCTACCGACTTCAAAAAGGAGACGGTACTCAATTGGACTGTATGTTCGTTTTTTGTTATTTTTTATGTGTGTTACCTCATAACTTTTTTCTGGCTGAACCGATTTCGATGATTCTTTTTTTATTTAAAAACTGATGCTTCTCACGTGATTTCATATTAATTAGATCAAGGTCTGATTATAGTTTTTGTGTTATTCTTAATAATTTATATTGAAGTCGATTGTATAAAATTTTTAATATGAAATTCATCATCATCATTACAGCCTTTCATAAGTCCACTGCTGAACATAGGCCTCTCCCAAGGAATGCCACAAAGCACGGTCCTGAGCCACCTGCATCCATCGACTTCCTGCATGTCTTATCAGGTCGTCACTCCAACTCGTGGGGGGTCGCCTTACACTTCGCCTACCGGTACGAGGCTGCCACTCAAGAACCTTTCTTCTCCATCGGTTGTCGGTTCTTCGAGCTATATGGCCGGCCCACTGCCACTTCAGCTTACTAATCCGTTGGGCTATGTCGGTTACTCTGGTTCTACTGCGGATATCCTCATTCCTAAGTTTATCACGCAGAAAAACTCCGAGCATAGCCCCCTCCATAGCTCGCTGAGCGACCTTGAGCTTCCTCATACGGCCAGCAGTAAAGGACCACGTCTCAGATCCGTAATTCATCACTGTCAACACGCACTGGTTGTACAATTATGAAATTATTTATATAAAATTCAAGTGACAAACGAACTACCAATCCATTTGATGGAGTCAAAAAACGTTCTTTGTTATATGTACATGACATGATGGTAAGTGGGTTACTGCAGCCAACTTCAAACAAATAAGAATATAGATACGTTGTCACCTCTGAGGACTTTTTTATAGGATAAGGATGACAAACTAGCACACAGTCCACCTGAGTAGTGGTTGGTGTAGCCCATAGAAATCTATCTATCTTGATTACGAATCAAAATGCAGATGCGTTGTCATCCGTGAGGACTAAGATGGAATGCCTCGTTTCCAGTAAAAATAGTCTCCGGTTCTCTACACTTACCAAACGAAACACAGCATTAGGCTGGTGTTTTACTATATTTGTGCTACAACCATAACATAGCTGCGGTGTAGCCCCATCACGTACAAGTGGTAGAGCCACGCTCGTGTCAATTATTCTGTTATCTTTATTCTACAATCAATAATAATATATTTTTTTATTTATGTACTTATTCAAGACTACATAAAAAGACCTAATAAAAGAATTTTGCGGTAGTTGGTACTGGACTGTCTTGATATCTCACTTGTTACTAAGTGTTAGTGGTCTAATGAGCATACGGCGTAACTGATTGTAAGTGACTGCTAAATAGCAGCTTTTACTAAATGTTAGTACTTGGTTAAATATTTAAGGGGCTGTATATATGATTTTTTTAAACTGGTAGTAATAGTAAAATCTTAGTAGTTTCTTTTTTAACGTGGTAGAGCCATGCTGCAGCTGTATTACTGGTATAGTTGTAGCACGTATGGGTCGGCTCGACCGGGGAAAGACCACGCTCTCACAGAATACCAGCGTAAAATAGCAGCTTAACGCTGCTTTGTTTCGTATGGTGAGTGTAGAGAACCGGAGACCCATTTTAGTGGAAACGAGGCATTCCATCTTAGCCCTCACGGGTGACAACGCATCTGTATTTTGATCCCTAATCGAAGATAGATGTATCTTATTATGATGTTATCTTATAAAAAAAATGCTGAAACCGACGTATTTTTGTCTTTATATCTCCAAGGACGAATAAAATCGCGCACGCGTTTTTATTATATGCCACTAAAAGAATTAATAGAACCATCCAACAATTTATTGCGGCAAATTTGCCACTAATAACATGTTGTATTACATTATTCGAGCATCGTTAGTTGATCGGCTTGTCTTATCAAGAAATTTCCACAGGGAATTGTTTGGTACATGTCATAAAGTGTAACGATAAACATATTTTTGAAATGTTATTAATATATATAATCAAGCGTTACTATGTAGAAATTCTAAAGATTTTTCTTATGATTGGATGATAAACGAACACATAGTCCACCTGATGGTAAGTAAATGCTGTGGCCCATAGACATCTACATTTATCCTCAATTTAGAATCAAAATAAAGACGTGTTGTCACCTCTGAGGTCTGAGATAGAATGCCTCGTTTCAGTAAAAAGAATCTTAAATATGTTAATATTAGTTTATTAGATAGATTTATTATTTAGCTTTGGAGCGATGCTCTTCACTCTAGGTAAAACACGCCATTTTGTTTATCGTGCGGATCATAACCAATGACGATTCATACATTCTTGGGCCCAAGTGTTAACAAGATGAAAGTAGGGCCATTGGAAAGCGTATATACAAAGAGATTTAAAAAATATATATACTATAGAGCGGGCATTGGAGAAATTTCTATACAAAAACTTTAAGCTCGTGCGTGTGTGACGCCCTCTAGCTAAAAATAGCAAAACTACACTATCATTTATTAAGACAACATTTTAGCTATTCCCCAGTAGGTGACGCTTAACCTCTTAGAACTTGACATTTTTTGGACATACTTAGTCAGAACTATGGTCAAGCCTAAGAGTATAGTAGGTCAGGCCAAAGACAATTTTTTTAAAGATGGTAAATATAACTTAGAGTCATTACTATGTTCTAATCCAAAAATTTAAAAAATATTAACAATTAAAATATCGAATTATTTGTATGAAGGTCAAGTGAGCGCTAGAGTAAAGACGATTGCAAGACGATTTGTTGATAAATGAAATGTTTCGAGAAATTACCAATTACTGTGTAGTGGCGGTGTATTAATATTCATTTATCATTCCGTGGGTTTCGTAAGAGGAGACTGATGCACTGTTCAGTTCCACGGTACACGTACCTTGATACTGTGTAACAGTAACAAGGTACGTGTACCGTGGAACAGAACGTGGCAACTATGATAAGTATACCCTCTATGAGGGTATATAGTGGAGGCCTATATTCAGTGGGTTTTTTTTAGGATGTAACGGTGTTTGTTGTAATAGTGATAAGAAAAAAATGTTGGAGGAAAAAGGCAAACATTTTTTCTAAATTTAATCTCGGTGAAATGCGGATACTCCGTGCGATGTTTAGGGCAGGGTTGCAAAGGTGGGTGATATTTGTGGCAGCAAAATTCTGTGCTCCCCTTTATTTCCATGGCTCATAACCAGCAGTGGAAGGAAACTGTAAGGAGAGGGAGGGATTAATTTTATTATTTGAAACAATATTTTTGTGAGTCAAAAAAAGTCATCAAACATCAAACAATTTATTAAACAAAAATTGCTTAAACAAGTTCAATGGTTAGAACAGTAATAAATAACAAAACCACACAATTCCACTGAAAAGAAAAAATATTATGTCACTTCTACAACTAAAGCAAATCTAACGAATCGTCAAATGTTAAAATCAAATAAATACTATGAAGAAAGAAACAAAGATATAGAAACACTCAATTTTCATAAAGAAAAGAAATATATAATATTACTAGCTGGCCAGGCAGACGTTGTTCGGCCCTCTCCGATGATCCTATGTCCTATAAAAATTATTAAATTCGTAATAAAAAATATTGAGGGTCACTTATCGGGATAAAAACTATCATATCTCTCAAGTTAAACCAAACTGCACACAGTGTGCAAAATTTCATTGAAATCAGTTCAGTAGTTTAGGAGTTCATCGCGGACAAACAATGTGACACGTAATTTTTATATACAAAGATTATATTGATATACTCAGTAAGAGCCTCAAAAAAAAATTTAATCATAGGTATATACTTTATTATTAAATCTTTGACCAACGCCATTTTTCTACTGACTTCAAACAGGAGGAGGTACTCAAGTCAACTCTATGTTTTTTTTATGTGTGTTACCTCATAACTTCCTTCTGGGTGAACTGATTTCATTGATTCTTTTTTATTTGAAAGTTGGTGTTTCACATGTGGTTCCATATAAATTTGATCAAGGTCTGTCTAATATTGTTATTCTTAATAATTTATATTAAAGTTGGTTGAACAAAATTTTTAATTATTGTTGAAAACAACTTCGCCATAATGTTCATTATATTATATCGAAATTATAACATAAAACGTAATTTTAAAACTTTGTGGAATATGAAAATTTGTGTTAATTACACAAGATTTATAGTGATCATTCACACCTTGTATTTAATTTTCAGTTCATTCTGTCTATTAAATATAGTGATACGTGAACGACACAGTATTTGAAATGGAAATTTTATAAAGTATATAAAATTGTTACGAAGCAAAATATAAGGAATTAACTTTTAAAGACAGTGTAATTACTTATCCTTTATATAAAAACTAACAAAAACTTCTATTGTACCCACTTAATATTTTATAAATTTGTAGTTGCCTCTTACACTCACGCGGCGAAGGAAATAACACTAAAGTATGTGACGTAAACGCGACGCGTAGGGCGTAACGACGGAAACTCGTCATTTAAAGTAAATTCTGTTAATTTAGAGAAGCGTAATTTAGTAACAAAACTAATTCTAATAAAATATTAGTTTTATAATTCATATAAATAACATTTAAAAAATAATTGTTCTGAACACTCTTAACTATGGTTCTGACTAAACGTTGTTATCATATATATACTCTTAGGTTCTGAGGATCCTTTCTAAATATTACCATACTCTATGGAGCGTTCTACAAAGGTGACATTTGACTGTTTTAGGAATGTTACCCTTTCGATACCAAAGTATCGATAATGTTGTTGAAGGTTACTAAGCTTGAAATACTTTAAAATATAATAAAAGGGAGTAAAATGATTGTTTCATTGTATAAATCTATTTATCATGACTTCCATCACACGAAAAAAATCACTTTAACTTTTTATGCCTCTATTTTATACTGATCCTGCTTTTATATATTTAAGTAATTATAGTGAAAAATAACCTGTTACAATGTAATAACAGTGAAAAATCACCTGTTACAGTGTAGGTAATAGATAATCTATATTTTACTTATTCTACAATAACTCAGCTTCTAGATTGACATATCTTTTCGGATATTAATTGTTTATATATACGATTTCAAATGGTACTTTCATCTTGTTAACACTTGGGCCCAAGAATGTATGGAGACGTCTTCCTCTCTTTTTATATTATTTTGTCAATTTCATCAGCTGCACTACTTAAAAGACACTACCCACATCAATAAAAATTGTTATATTAAGTTTTTACCTTATTTCCTAACTCAAGCTTAACCTACAACTTCTTGTATCTAATATCTTTAACAGTACAATTTTTTTTAATATCACAAGCCTATAGCACTCTCCTATCACTGTAAGCCAGGATTTATAATGATTTTGTCCTTGAATACCACCAGACAATGACGCCTGGTATGTAAAAGAGAAGACTTGCTGTATTGCTAAACATCAACACAGCAAGTATCCTCAGCATGTTCATAAGCAACACAGAAAATCTCATCATCATGGTTAAAAAAAATTTCCCACCCTTCCACATAAAGTAGGCCACTTAGCATAGTTGGTATATGCTACTCATTTTTGTTGGTACGGGTACAGTATCTTTGACTGTTTTACCTCCTTAAATATTGTTAATGATTAAATCGGCATTCTGTATAATATTTTTATCGATAACCCCAATCGATAAACGTCGTCAATCACTAACTTTAAATAAATAGTGACGCTACAGGATAACAGAGGGCGCTTAGTACAATAAAAATAAATTTTCTAGAAAAATCTACTAGAAATAATAAAATTTAAAAATTATTCGGTAAATATACGTTATACTTACGATAAAAAACCAAAATCACGTTCATTTTTTGCTCCATATCGTGACTTACAATATCTTAATGCGCAACCGGGCATATTTTCTATAAAAATATTTTTTAAAGATATGAAAAGAATGCGTCTTGACTTTATGACGATGTCACTAAGACTAACGGAGATATATCCTATAGGACATAAGTTACAGACGACAATTTTGCTGCTGATGTCCGGTCTATTACTACTACTACTTAAATGTCTTTGCGTATATATTATAAACAATTCATAGCTGACAATTTGGCAAGATTTGTCAAGCTAAGAGATTATGTATTACCTACACTGTAACAGGTGATTTTTCACTGTTATTACACTGTAACAGGCTATTTTTCACTATAATTAAACACTATATAAAAAGCTGTGGTTAATAATGAAACGAAATGGTGAATCGATTAACGACAGTTAAAACAACAACAACTGATCGATTACTTGAATTGTTATTGTAATTGCTACTTTTTGCAATGTTGATATTTTATTATTATTCTGTAGATACGTACGCAATTATTTTTAACTCCCAAGTTAACATAGAAAAATAATCGAAAATAGATATTAAAATGCTCAATTTAATTGAGAATCGATTATATTACGCTCGTTTCAAATCGAATCGAAAAGCTGTCTTTTCCTTTTAAGTAAATAGTTTGTAGTTTGCACTGTCAAGTTCAAAATGAGAAGTCCTCTATTGGACGATAACTTTCAGAAACGAGAATTTCATTAGTGTATTCTTTATGGTAATCGATTTATTGCCATAAAAAATACAATCGATTTTCTAACTTATTTCTTATTTTATTGTTTTTTAGAATTCTAGATTATTGTATTTTACTTTAGAAAAATATAGCCAAATTTTTAAAGTATGAACCAATTAGTTAAGTTCAGGCCCAAAAATCCCATTCTCCATAGATCGACGCTTATGGCATTAAATTACTTTTGATTAATCTTATAACAGTTTAGAAGGAAATCATTTTTACGGTGTTACAGAAACTCGTAACAATCTAAGTTTCTCCTTTATTATCTAGGAATCCGTGTAGGTAGCGTTCGCGTAGACATCATGTGGTGTGGGTGGTACGCTGTATGCCTATGAGGTCCTTGTCATCACGTAGTGCGTCCGTGTAGGTGTGATATATGTCCTCATAAAATCCAGAAGTTCGTATGGGTATGTATACTGTGAGGCATTTCATCTTAGGCTTAGGTCTATAGACTGTACTTTGATTTTACTAATGGTGGATGGATTATCTTTCAAAAAGAATTACTTGTTATCAATATTGAATAAAAATTATTCTATTCTATTCTATTCTACCTCGAAACCTCAAAATTAGATTGTAAAACCAGTGCGTGTTGCCAGTGATGACATATGGATTTCAGACGTGGTTCTTCACTGCTGGCCGTATGACGAAGTTCAAAGTCGCTCAGCTAGCTATGGAGAGGGCTATGCTCGGCGTTTCTCTGCGTGATAGACTTAAAAACAAGGATATCCGCAGTATAATCAGAGTAACCGACATAGCTCAAAGATTTAGTATGCTGAAGTGGCGATGGGCCGGCCACATGGCTCGAAGAATCGACAACCGATGGGGAAGAAAGGTTCTCGAGTGTCAGCCTCGTACCGGCAGGCGAAGTGTAGGGCGTCCCCCTACTAGATGGAGTGACGACCTGGTAAGATATGCAGGCAGTCAATGGATTCAGATAGCTCGGGACAGTGGTGGACTTGTGAAGGGCTGTAATAATGGTGATAACGATGATTCTATTCTAGTTTAGAGAGGGTTCCACACGCGCTAAAACTAAATATTTTTAATTCCTTAGACACCAAGTTTCCTCACAAAATAGCCTTGAACACCGAACATATCGTAAAAAAGCACTTAAAACAGTTATTAACAATTTTTTGAGTGTTGATTTTGACGGATTTGGGTTGCTTGCATATTTTAAAATTTAAGTCCTGCCACGATAACAAGTGTTCATTATTGTTTATGTTTATTTCCACCAATCGCAACCTGTTACTTGTACCACGCAATCATTCCAACACAATTAACTTTGCACGCAATGTCATGTTAATACCTATTTGCGCCCTACTATTTATATAGGTATTTTAATAACGCTTAAAATTATTATAGAAGCGCCCTATGTGATAATAGTCCCCTAACGGAATTTACCCAATGGAAATTCCCATGGAATT
This sequence comes from Parnassius glacialis, assembly GCA_033319125.1. Classification (NCBI taxonomy): domain Eukaryota; kingdom Metazoa; phylum Arthropoda; class Insecta; order Lepidoptera; family Papilionidae; genus Parnassius; species Parnassius glacialis. Next base: position 5,578,899 of record JAVANC010000007.1, on the reverse strand, counting down.
TTTAAAGTTACTTAGTCATTTTGCGTCTTTGTCTATCTAAGTACAATATTGAGAGTAGGTAAGATTGTCTGCAAAAAATCGCTTTTAGAATCGCCTATTGTACCTTCTTTATATATTTAATCACATATATATATATATATGTACATAATACATACATAAACATTCACGCCTGGTCACCCAGAGGGGTAAACAGAGAGTATGAACTTCCATTTGGCACGATCCTGAAACACTTATCTCGCTTCTTCCACATCTATATACATACGCATACACGCTCATCGGTAAGAGGCACTCTTAATTTGGCCCATTTCTCTCTCTTTCCTCGATCATTCTTTTTCATGACCAAACCACCGAAGCATTCCTTTCTTAATCCTCGTCACAACGTCATCTTGCAAACCACACTCTTTTCTTATCACACAATTTCTCACCCTGTCATTCAGATTCAGCCCTAACATACTCCTAAATGACCGCATTTCTACAGCATTTATTCTGCTCTCCTACTTCTTCTGCCACACCCAACTTTCAATACCATACATTAAAATTGTGACCAATACAGCATTGTGAATTTACGTGCCTTACGTGCCTTTTTGGATACATTCTGACTTTTCACAATAGATTGTAGAGCCCATTCACTCTATTTCCTGCGTTCACTCATCGTTCTATATCCTTATAATATCTACCATCCCAGCTAAATACACACCCCAAATACATAAACTCATCTACTTGCCAGACCAACTCCCCTTCTATTCTTATTTCACATATCGTTTTTTCATAGCATAAGGGTGACCAACAAGCACACAGTCCACCTGATGGTAAGGGGTAGCTGTGGCCCATAGACATCGACATCCATTTTCGTTCGCGAATTAAAATGCAGATGTGTTGTTAGCCGTGAAGACTAAGATAATATGTCTAAGACCAGCCTAGAGCTAAGGATGTTGAAAGAGAATGTTACCGTAATTTTATCTCACAAACGGAAGAACACATTGCTAGCAATCCAAAGTTGTTTTGGAGATATGTTAAATCCTACAAGAATAATAAGTCATTTCTAGCAACATGTCACTGCAAAATGAAACAGCAGAATGGACAACAAATAAGTGACTTATTTGCAAAATACTTTCATTCCACATTTTCCTCTCCGTACGGTAATTATCATGCTGGTCATATCACTATCAACGATTTAAACATTCCAAACTTAGTTAATTTGAATACCATATGTATTAATAAAACTGAAATCGATAAATTACTTAAGTCATTGGATCTCAACAAATCGGGAGGGCCGGATCTTATACCACCTATTTTTATAGTTAATTGTTCCAAAGAGCTTTCGGAACCTCTTTTCATTCTTTTTAAGCGATCGATAGCTGAAGGTGTTGTTCCCAAAATTTGGAAGCAGGCATACATCACACCTGTTCATAAAAAAGGGAACAAACTAGAAAATAATAGAAAATTACCGGCCTATATCAAAACTATGTTTATTTGCTAAAGTATTTGAAAAGATAGTGTATCAACAAGTGTACAATTCTATTTCCCCTATACTTAGCGATGCCCAACATGGATTTCTTATAAAAAGAAAACTGTTACTAATCTGATCCTTACAAATAATTACATTTCAAAGGTATGGACATTGGACTACAAGTTGACTGTATTTATACTGACTACAGTAAATGTTTCGATCGAATAGATCATCAAATCCTTTTAAAAAAATTGGCAATGTCAGGTATACATGGAGACCTTCTGCCATGGTTCTCCTCTTATATTGAAAATAGGTCACAAGCAGTAGTGCTTAATGGGTTTATGTCCACTTGGCTACCGGTTCCCTCAGGCGTACCTCAAGGCTCTCTGTTGGGCCCCCTACTATTTATTATTTTTGTGAATGATATAGAGAAGTGTTTCTCGTACTCCAAAGTACTCTTATATGCTGATGATGTGAAAATACTTAAATTCATCTCTAGCACAGAGGATACTATGTTATTGCAATCAGACTTGGAAAGATTTGAAACATACTGTAATATAAATAAACTAGATTTAAATGTCCCTAAATGTTTTTTTTGTGTGATTTACAAGGAAAAGCGATACAATCAATGGCGGCTATCACTTGCAGGGTACCTCTTTGGCCAGAGTATATGAGGCTTGTGATCTTGGAATAATTTAAGACTATAAACTTATCTATGACAAGCATACATCTAGCATTATAACTAGGGCATATAAAGCCATGGGATTTGTCATCCGCTGTTCTTGTGCTTTCAACGGCCTAAAAACGATAAAAATTCTCTACTGTTCATTTGTACGGCCTATTCTTGAATATGAATCACAGGTCTGGAACCCACAATATGAGGTTTATAAGTATCGTATTGAGGGTATCCAGAAAAGGTTTATATAGTATCTTGATTATAGAGCGCATACGGATTCTCAGGACTATGAAGAGAGGTGCAAACGATATCACTTTCTTCCTTTATCTGTTCGGCGTAATATTAATGACGTATGTTTATATCTAAAAATTTGTAATGGTTCAATTTACTCCCCGGAATTATTATCCGATGTTACTTTAAATGTTCTATTAGCAAATAAGAGGAAACGCAAACTTCTTTACATAAACAGAGCTCATACGAACTATAGACGTAATTCTGTCTGTAATGATTAGAACTGCTAAATTTATAAACTCGTTTAACTTTGATATTGATCCATTTAATACTACCCCGAGTGTGGCCAAGAGTACCTTAACCAGTGAATATTTTGCTTAAGTTTTTATATTAATTCTTAAAATATTCATAATACACATAGCTTTTTAACCTTAAGGTACCTACCATTAACTAGTATATTCTATTTAGTATTAGTATCTAGTTATATTTAGGTATTCTAGTTAGTATTTAGTATATTATCTTTGAACTGTCTTTTGTTTATACTTAACAGTGGTAGAGCACGCGGCAGCTTTTGCTGTCGCACGGATGGGCCGGCTCGAACCGGGGTGGTACCACGACCTCACAGAATACCAGCGTGAAGTAGAGGTTTACCTCTGCGTTTCGCTTGGTGAGTGCAAGTGGCCGGAGGCCCTTTTTACTGGAAATGAGGCATTCCATCTTAGTCCTCATGGGTGACAACGCATCTGCATTTTGATTCGCAAACGAGGATAGATGTAGATGTCTATGGGTCGCAGCAACTACTTACCATCAGGTGGACTGTGTGCTCGTTTGTCACCCCTATCCTATAAAAAAAAGAAAAAAAAAACTTTTATTTTTAATTCTAAACGTGGAAACTTTTAAATGGCTTAATAGTATATTATTATATGTTTTATTTAATTATAAGAAATTGCTGTAAGTTTTCCGAATAAAATAAAATAAAATAAAAATAAAACATGCCTCATTTCCAGTAAAAAGCGTCTCCGGTTCTCAACACTCACCATACGAACACAGCAGCGTTAAGCTATCATTTTACGTGGTCCTTCCCCAGTCGAGCCGACCCATTCGTGCTACAACTATACTATTAATATAGCTGCAGCATGGCTCTACCACGTAAACCTTCTTTACTAGCAACTTTCAAATTTTCCAAACAACTGTCCATAAATAGGTTGGATAGCCACGGGGAAGCCACACAGCCTTGTCTGACACCTTTATGGTTGCCAGACCAGTCCGAGTAGGCCCCTTTTAATCCTGACACTGGAGGCCCTATACAGAGACTCCAATGTCTGTATCAACCCAGCGCTTAACCCAAATGAGTTCAGTGTTTGCCATAACACATCCCTCTCCACTTTGTCATAAGCCTTTTCCAAGTTCACGAACGCACAAAAACATTTTTAGTTTTTGGTCAAAAACTTCTGCGCGATGCACATCTAAATTTTTTCATCAGTTTCTTTCATAACTCATACAATTAGTGTCTTAGCTTGCAATTAAGAAGGCTGATACCACGGTAGTTTTTACAGTCCTGCTGCGACACTTTTCCCTTATATTATATTGGGACTGTCACGGATTTGCACCAGTCTCCCGGCACCTGCTTAAGTTAACAATATAAATTAAACAAGGTGTACAGCAGGCCTGCCACCACTCCCTGTCCAGCCCTCAGCATTTCGAGTGATACTCTATCATATCCGGCTGCCTTACCTGCTTCCATACTTTTCATTACTTTCGTTATTTCATCTATACATATGTTTGTTATGTGTTTTGTGTTTCGTTATATATCTATACTTATGTCTCCATCTATTTCCTCTTCTTTCGGAATTTCTATTTCATTTAATTCAAACGTCTGATCACTCATAAACACGCTTTCAAAGTATTACTTCCATCTCCTTAAACTCAAATCTTCTTCTTTCAGAATACAGCCATTCTGGTCTCGAATAGCATTCATTATAGGCTATTTTGAATGTCCCCTGGCAGTTCTTACTAGTTTCCAGAACATTTTAATATTTGCCTGGTAGTTATCCGATATTCTTCTATCATTCTTTTCCGTTCCTTCTTGCTTTTTTCCTTTCAACTACCTACTTTCTTTAATTATTTTTTTCCTTTAATTATTTTAAATATTTTCTTTTATTTAGATGTCTAAAGACTGCATTTTTTCTTTCAATATCATCATTCATACCATCAGAATTACTAGCCTTAGTTGCTAATAAATCTAGCAATGCTTTCTTCTTTGCTTCAACATCCATCCGTACCTCATCATCCCATCATAACGTGTTATTTTTCCTTTCATTGGTTCTCTATGTAAGTGTAAGTACTTACTTACACCAAACCTTTTTTGACATTATAACACACAGTCTAAAAGTCTGAATTATTCATACACAATTCATCCATACCACTTATATTTTCTCTCAGCCTACACTTGAACTTCTACTTCACACTTTCATCTTGTAACCTCTCTGTTCTTATATGCTGTCACTTAGTGGTAGACACAGATGTCCTATGTCGCGAACGTCTGAATAGACCATTAATTCGGCATAAGACCAAGTAATGATCCGTCCCTACGTTGGACCCCCGGTAAACCCTTGTATCTACCACTGCGCTTTTCATCACCAAACGTTCCCAATATCCTTTCATAACCAGACCTCTTCACCCCAACCTTTCCATTAAAATCTCCTAACATAACAATATTTTCATCACCCTTCCATTTTATTAGCACCACCCTTACCATCTCCCAAAACTGCTCTCGGATATAAGTGGGCTTAGACATGTCTGGGGCGTAGACCCCTAGAACAAAAAAATTCTTTAAGCCCACTTTCATTCGTATCCATAGCAGTCTCGGGCTTAGTAGTGGCATCCTTTTCTTTCTTTCTCATATATATATAATCAATCACTTAATATGTGTGTGTAAATATTAATTGATTGACTAGGTAGCAGAACTCTTTTTCTGCCCCACTCCGAAAGTTCCCTCTTACTTACGAGCAACGGTAGATCCACCGATGTGTTTCTGTTTGAAAGAAAGGAAATTAAGTAAGCAGGCTGTAAACATTGCATTTTAGTCGTCATAAATATAAAGTATGTGTAATATATTTCTGCCACCAAGGAGCAGTGCATTATTGCATTCTATTTTTAAAGCATAGAGAGCAAGTTTAATTATTCATAGACTGTGGGACTTGATACTCGGAAACACAGACTAATAAATATGTATCAATCTACTCTTAAATTAAACCTACCATATTTGAAGTTGATTTAATATGTCTATGGACTGCCAATAAACAAAAATAGCTCGTTTGTTACTTCAATAAAAATAAGAATATACATTATATTTATGATTTGAATTTTCATGAAGAAGAATTCTTAAGAAGATTTTATACTTATTTATAATTAAAAATAAGCATATGCAGATTAATAAATATGTATCAAGCTACTCGGAAATGAGACGCGTCTCTAGCTTTCCAAAGTTGAAATTGGTGTAATCAAAAATAGCTCGTTTGTTACTTTAATAAAAATTAAAATGAACAGTCTGTATTTGAATTTTGACGAGTTAAAAAGCGACGTATAATTTGTATTTTTTGATATAATTAAAACATAAACATATGCTAGCCGTTACATTTTATTTTTAAGTTCTAACATCCTTTTATTTTTAGTTGAAACCTAATCTAGAAACATCTAAAATTACATAAAATAGAACTAGAACTTCGAAGAAAAGAGACGTCGCAAATGAATAATCGTATTCTAGGACAACCTTTTTACTGACCCGTTTAAAAATAAAAACGACTACACTTTCTGAAAAGTGTAATTGCTTGTTGGAGGAACAGTACTGGATGAGTTTTGCTCACACCAAAGAAAAACAAAATGGCTGCCGCGAATTTATTGCGAAAGGACCAGCTTGTTAACTGGCTTGTTAACCAGGGCCATTAAGGCATATCCTCCCTGACAACACGAGTGACTCATGCGTGCTGATATTGCAGAAGATATTTGATATTTAAATTAAGACACTTTTATATTTATTTAAGTATTGTTATTTTATAGAATAAGTGACAAACGAGGACATAGTCCACCTGATGGTAAGTAGATGCTGTCGCCCATAGACATCTACATCTGTCTTCGATTAAGAATGAAAATGCGTTGTCATCCCTGACGGCTAAGATGGAATGCCTCTTTTCCAGTAAAAAGGGTCTCCGGTTATCTACACTCACCATACAAAACAGTAGTATTAGGCTGCTATTTTACGCTGGTATTCTGTGAGAGCGTGGTCTTACCCCGGTCGAGCGGACACATTCGTGCTACAACTATAATATAGTTGAAGCGTGACTATACTATGAATTTAATATAAATATCAAGTTTTTTAATAACCCCTTAATAATTAAATTTATACATCTGTGATTCTAGACATACAGCGATGCTATTTTGTCTGTCAAACGAGGCAATAAGCCCATGTTAAGCAACAGATTACTTACGGAACGTTGAAAAATATATTCATAATTTAAAATTAAAAATTTTGTACAGCCGACTTCAATATAAGCGACTTCAGTATAGGTTATTTAAGAATAACTCAATAACCATTGGTCTGACCTTGATCAAATTTATATGGAACCACACGAGAACTATCAGCTTTCATATAAAAAAAGAATCATCGAAATCGGTTCGCCCAGTACAAAGTTATGAGGTAACACACATAAAAAAAAACATACACTCGAATTGAGTACCGTCTCCTTTTTGGAAGTCGGCAGAAAATTAAGATGTTAGGAAAGATTTGATCAAAGATATGATTTTTTTAAAAGTTTCAGCTTTATATCCTCTAATTTAATTGCCCCCAAGCAAACTTCAAACAGCCTACATTCATACGAAAACTCATGAGAAAATAGCCTTATCTCTATGCAAACGACACAAAGGACGTAGGATACGCGACTGGAAAATGAAATCGGAATATTGTAAATCGTAAAGCACCCGGAATCCAATTTCAAAAGCGATCTCATTTATAAAGTAAAAGGAGAACTTCTGTAAATGTTTTTGCTCGGTAACACAGGATATACGCAAATGTTTCCCGCGGGTATTTTTTTTATAGAATAAGGGTGACAAACGAGCACACAGTCCACCTGATGGTAAGTGGTTGCTGTGGCCCATAGACATCTACATCTGTCTTCGTTTGCGAACTAAAACGCAGATGCGTTGACAGCCGTGAGGACTAAGAGAGCATGCCTCTTTTCCAGTAAAAAGGGTCTCTGGTTCTCTACACTTACCATACGAAATATAGTAGCATTAAGCTGCTATTTTACGCTGGTATTCTGGTTCGTATCTCAAACGAAACAGGTTTGTATGGACACTTAATATTTCTTTGGATATTTGTCTATGTGATGTTTATGTATGTAAATCGTTTACGATACGGGAGAAAGTACTAATAGGGTAAGAGTTATTTTTAAATAAGGTATGGGTGATAAAAGAGCATACAATACAACTGATGCTGTCGCCCATATATTCTGTTGCCCATAGACACCCACATCTTTTATCGAATAAGAAGCAAAATGCAGAAGCGTTATGAAATCACGACATAGATGGAATGCCTTGTTACCAGTTACGATCACCAACTAAACACAGCAATATTTTACACATATTACTGGAAATGACGACGCATCTGCATTTTAACTCTTTTTTGAGGATAATGCAGATGTTCATGGGCCGCAGCAACCACTTACCTTCAGGTGGACTGTGTGCTCGTTTGTAACCCTATCCTATAAAAAAAACATTACCTATCACTATCACTTCTTTTATATTTCACGGAGTTGCAGTTTATAAAATGTAAATAAATTATGATTCTTGCAATACCACTCCTCTGCATTCTGCGGGCAACTTAACACTTCCCTTATATATATTACTATACTCTTAGCTCAACACCCTAATACTTTTCGAATATCCCGGTGCTGCGCTGTGCGCCAACCCATTTTGAACAAGTGAGTTAACACATCCGTGAACAGAGTTGGCACAATTGCGCGGCGCACCGCAGTGTTACACATGTGTACTGCTAAAACCACCACGCAACATTGGACTCAGTGGAGAATCGTGTTAAAAGTCTTATTGGTGACCCTACTCAGTTGAATCTAATCTTGTCAGCTTCAAGAACAGGCGCAGAGTAACTAGTCTCTTGATTCTATTGTACACATTCCAGAGAGTTTACGCAAGAAATACATAATTTAATTCCTTCCTCCGGTTGTTTTTTTTTATAGGATAAGTGTGACAAACGAGCACACAGTCCACCTGATGGTAAGTGGTTGCTGCGGCCCATAGACATCTACATCTATCCTCGTTTGCGAATCACAATGCAGATAGATGCGTTTTCACCCGTGAGGACTAAGATGGAATGCCTCATTTCCAGTAAAAAGGGCCTCCGGCCACCTGCACTCACCAAGCGAAACGCAGAGGTAAACCTCTACTTCACGCTGGTATTCTGTGAGGTCGTGGTACCACCCCGGTTCGAGCCGGCCCATCCGTGCGACAGCAAAAGCTGCCGCGTGGCTCTACCACTGTTAAAAACTGTGCGGTCGGTGGGCCTCCACTACTTTGTTGTCCATATTCCACGCATTCGAGCTAAAAGTTTGCTTCGTACTTTTTTTATAGGATAGTATGACAAACGAGCAAACAGTCCACCTGATGGTAAGTGGTTGCTGTTTGATTCGCAAACGAGTAAAGACATCTACATCTATCCTCGTTTGCGAATCAAAATGCAGATGCGTTGTCACCCGTGAGGACTAAGATGGAATGCCTCTTTCCCAGTAAAAAAAGGGTTTCCGGTTCTCTATACTCACCATACGAAACATAATAGTGTTAAGCTGCTATTTTACGCTGGTACTCTGTGAGAGCGTGGTCCTTCCCCGGTCGAGCCGACCCATTCGTGCTACAATTATACTACTAATATATATTTTTTATAGTATAGGGTGACAAACGAGCACACAGTCCACCTGATGGTAAGTGGCTGCTGTGGCCCATAGACATCTAAATTTATCGTCTTTTGCGAATCAAAATGCAGATGCGTTGCCACCCGTGAGGACTAGATGGAATGCCTCGTTTTCAGTAAAAAGGGTCTCCGGTTTTCTACACTCACCATACGAAACACAACAGTGTTAAGCTGCTATTTGACGCTGGTATTCTATATTTTATAGCTGTAGCATGGTTCTACCACGTACAAAACAAAATAAATAAAAAGTGGAAAAAGTTGGTGGTGTCTGTCTTTCGTTCGATTACTATCTTTAAAGTAAGAGTGAGTTAAAGCAAAATACAGGGTTATTTTTCGAAGAGTAGCAAAATTTTAAAATTAAATTCAAATATATAAATAATGATATACTGTTATTGCAGTTTTTGAAAAGCCCAGTACTTAAGGCTTCTACTTTTACTTAAAATTATCCCAAATTGTTTGTGATTTATGGGCAGCAACTACACGTATGCGTGCTCCTCGGTGTGCGATTTCAATTCACAACGTTTTGCCGATCGATCAATCCTTACGAATGAGTGCGTGCGTAGTAAAATAGTAGGCGTTAGATGTTTATGAATGACAATCAGTTATAATAATACATTACCACGCATTATGAATTTAAAAGATAAAAGGGACAGAATTTTTGAGATTTCTTCTAATTAATTATTCTTTACCATTTACCTATATTACTTATTCTGAACCTTCTTTGCAAATTTAGCCGGTTATTGCAAAATAACCCTGTATAAGATTTTACACCGCTTATCTACAGGTAGAATATTATTAGTACTGGTACTAAATGAGAATCAAAATGCAGACCACTGTGGAATAAGATGGAATACCTTGTTGCCAATGAATAAGTCTCCGGTTCCTTACGCTCATCATACGAAACACAGCTGCATCTTACATTTGTTTTTCTAAGATTTTATGAACATAAAAAATCAATTCATTAAATTAATAGATGGACGTCCTAAACGCCCTTAACGTCTTTCGCTGTCTAAAAGTCAATCTGGGTAACGTTGCTTTGTTTTTGTCTGAAAGGTAGGAGTGCCAATATTATTTTAGTAATTACTTGAGTTCTTCATTCATCGCAGCTATAGCCATATAATTATATTATATTTATTATTAATTATGATACATAATATTTTATTTCATCATCATCATCATTATTACAGCCCTTCACAAGTCCATTGCTGAACATAGGCCTCCCTCAAGGAATGCCACAAAGCACGGTCCTGAGCCATTTCATATTTTGTTTATTAATTATTAATTATTTTATTTATAATTATTTGCTTTTATAAATATTATCATAAATACGAACGAACAAACACAACAACCACCTTTTATTTAATTAGAATACTAATTTAAAAAAAGTAAGCTAATAGCTTACTTATCGCACGACGACCCCATGTCACTTTATGAAAGCCATGTTTAATAATTTAAAATTAAAAATAACTTCAATAACTTCAATGTAAATTATTAATAATAACTCAAAAACTATTGGTCAGACCTTGATAATAATATACAACTTGATAAGTTTTATGGGACCACATGTGAAACATCAGCTTTCAAATAAAAATCATCGAAATCGGTTCAACCGGTAAGAAGTTATGATGAGGTAACACACAAAAAAAAACATACAGTTGAATTGAGTACCGGCTCCGTTTTGAAGTCGGTAGAAAAGAAATTCGTAGCAGGTTCTCACGCCACAGGCATGTTTATTGTGAAGATCACATAATTACACACACTAGTATACCTCCAGGTGATTTGATTAGATCATAGGTTATGACTATTTTACTTCCATTTTATTATCGCACGGTCGATTTCTGGATCTTAGCAACAACGCCATCTACCGGGTCCAACTGTGAATCTAAACCATTCTCTAATCAACTTAATCACACACACACACACACAAAATTTCCAGCCGTTTAGGAGGAGTTCAGTCACACACACGAACAGGAGTATTATATAACAAATAATATGCATGTATTAAACAAATCTTTCTCTTGAATCATTGAAAATCATGAAAACCGCATCAATATCTATTGCGTAGTTTAAAAGGTCTAAGCGTACAGACGGCGAGAAACGACTTTGTTTTTATACTATGTTGAGATGTTGTATATTATAATCAGTACATTACCTTTAGCTGTATAAATAAACATTTACTTTTTTTTAATTTTCAATAAAATAAGAAAAATATGCAAAAAGATCTCAACTTCGGGCTTTTTAAAATTAAAGCGAACATAATTAATTATCGCTTCTTTCACAAAGAAAATTTCACACAAGTAAAAAGTTTTCCGAGAAATATTGAGAAAGGATAGATTTAAAAACAACTCGGCCATTTTGAATTGTAAACGTGTAAAAAAGGAGCGGGAAAAACTAAGTTAACATTAGATTAAAACTTTCCTTCAAATTTATTGCCTATTGATCCTTGGCCTGGTTAGATAATTAGTGTTTATCTGAATTAATATACTTCAGTAGCGGAGCGTGTCGATTCAATTAATTTTTTTTTCGTATCATGTGTTCTGGTATACGTATTCACCATGTTTATAGTTTTAGAAGCAGTGGCGGATTTACCAGCAGGCTGAGTAGGCTGGAGCCGAGGACGTCAAATTTTAGGGGCGGCGAATTTGGGGCTAAAAATTTTTCATTTTTCACTTGGTTGATAAATTTTCCTACAATTTGCATTTGGTTGTGGTGCGGAAATGAGTGACATAACCATTCGCTAAGTGTTTGATCGAAATGCATGCCCTATGTAGTATATCTATGGAAACGCTGATGAATTGACTGAACGAGAGAGGCGCGGCCGCCGCGGGAGCCGCAGCAGGATCGTACTGTTGAAAGCGTACGCTGATGTTGGCATTGAGTTCGAAACGGATAGATGTACATATTTAATTCAAAATCAAAAGAAAAGCTGCCTCGTTTGAATCCTGGTACGTTTTCTAATACGTACTAATATTTCTCTGGCACAATTTTTTGGAAAATTACTTATTGGAAAAACGTTCTGAAGAGGGTTCTTGCCGTAGTATGATAATGCCGCAAACATGTCTGGTGTGTGTACAATGGCTAAAATTCAAAGCCAAACAGCTTTTGCTTTTTTCGTTCCTTGCTCTGCCCTCTCTTAAAATTTAGTGGCAACTGCGGCTGCTGAATGTTGCACAGAAGCTTGTCGCTTCTTCAGTTCCTTGTAGCAGAACGAGAAATTTTAAAGTATTTCCAAGAAAAGGTGATCGAATTAAGCGTGTCGAAGCAGTATGCAAAAAACGTGTGGGGAAAATACAACCGGAACCGAAAAAAATATATGATGAGACACCTGATAAAGACATGAGAATGACTTCGAGTGATACTTTCAGGGCTAATACATTTCTCCTCCTCATTGATAGACTCGTATCTGAATTACAAAAACGGTAGGTGTTGGTTCAAAAAAACTTTTGATTTCGGACCACAATCAATAATAACATCATTACCCTTACAGAAAAAGCCCTTTCCTTGGAAGAAATATATCCTAATGATTTAGAGTTTATCTAAACTTGGATATAGCAGTCGACAAGGGTTTATTCCACCAGTGACAACTTTTTCGGGTGTTTAATTTTAAGTAAGAAAAGCTTCTAGCTTTTTTTACTTAAAAACTTAGAATGGCTGAAAAATTATCTAAAATCTACCTAAAGTCAACATCTCGGCATGCCGGGATCACTCCCCGAAGTTACTTGCAACATCAAAGGACTGTTGAACTTCTTCGGGGATAGTTTCATGGCTGAAAATTACATTATTCCTGTCCACACACAAAATACGCGCTTAGACGTGGAGTTGCGGAAAATAGCCCGTCTTAAACTAAACTACCCAAAGTCAAGAAAGGCTAAACACCTCAGCTATTTTGTGCATAGAGTCAGAACTCAAAATTAATGAACAAGATTTCATCCAACGATTGATGATTATTTTGCGAATAGAAAATTACTTAAAAAGGAATTTTAAAACTTTCTACTTTTAATTAAATATATTATTTTTAAACTGTAATTAACCGCAATAAACATTATTTAATAACGTTTAACGTTAAGTAGCATTAAGTACTGCGGGGTAAGGTATGCCACCTTACCCCGCCTTATTACAAGTACATGATTGAGCTTATATTAGCTCAGAAATTTAGCCAAAAGCTATTTCTTGTGCAATCTTAACTAAATGGTTGACCTGTAAAGATAATTTGGGAATTGACACATCGATTTACTAGTTCACAATAATTATATTAATGAAGAGAAAGGGGTGGTAAAATTAGAACCATAATGCACAAATCATGAAGTTACAATTTAATTGACAAAAAATTGTAATTAATATGATTTTGAACTAGGGCATCAAATTCTAAAAGATCGGTAGGGGCGGTAAAATTAAAAAAGCCTACTGGCGGCAAATCTGTAAATCCGCCACTGTTTAGAAGTTATTAAAAAGGGAGATATTTTTTTTTTATTAATGTGGTAAACGAACTTACAATCCATCTGATGATATGTGGCAACTCATAGACAACTGCAACCGCTTCAAAAAAGAAAACTACAAACAGATGCATTGTCACTACCGAAGACCAAAACGGAATACCTTATAACCTGTAATTATATACTGTGTATGGAACACAGCAAGCAGTGCATGTATTACTACTGTTTGGCAGCAGAAATAGATTGGTACCTAAGTAGTCGGAATAGTAGACAGAAAAAAAGTCCTCACTGTCCGTTTAAAAAGGGTAAGAACTGGAAATAACCGTAAATTGAATAAAGACTGAATTTCACTTTGAAATAAATGAATACTTTTTTCCTAACCTTTCGTATTCTCAAAGATTCAATGTAAAATAATTTTGATTTATTGCATTTCAAAGTCTATACGAAGTTTTAACTTTGTTTCAACCTCTTAGAATTCTAGGTCAGGTATTAATGTATCCGAATCAATGATATCTATATTTAGACTAAGCTGAGAAAAGGCTTCTTGTCACAGTTACGTAATTCCGTTTCGGTTGGGTAAAAGCGTGTTCTGTAATAACAATCAATATTTTTTACATAAGTAAGTTTGACAATGCGTGATTTATGCAATCTAATGCATTATCTATGCAATCTCGTATGGAATGCAGGGGTTTGGCCCACTGACTGGCAAAAATCACTAATGATCCCATTGCACAAAAAAGGGTCGACGAGAATATGTGACAATTATCGCACAGTGACTCTGATATCTCATGCGAGCAAGATAATGCTGTATTGGACGGTACGAATTTGACGGAGGGGGGCTAGGCGAGAAAGAGTGAAAGATTTTTTCGTCACGTCTGATGTAGACGGCCTTGACGACTTTGAGAAAGTGAGGTGGGATAATATCCATCTCCCTTGTCATGAAATAAATCTTATTTTATTTTAAATCACGTTTCATTTTAATAGACGCTAGTACATAATTCATTTATTTGTATTTGTTAACTAATAATATAATACCTACGTTTATCAATAATAATATACTACGAAAGGAACTTCGTTCCAATCGAGGGTTCCGTGCCACTCACGCGTGTTTTTTTATTTATTTATTTATACATCTTATTGTACTAAAGGTACAAATGGCGGAATTAATGCCATATGACATTTTCTACCAGCCAACCAGAAAATTACTGGGAGAAGTGTATACTTCAGTGGGCTAGGGTGAAAAACCTAAAATTGATAAATTTCACACATACACATACACACACACTATTTACTCAATAGTAGATTACAATTCTATCTACAATGGCAAATTCCCACTGAACAGGCGGGATTTGTTAAAAATGGGGGCACAAAAGAACAGTTCATGAACGTGAGGCAAAAAATTGAGAAAAGCCGGGAGTTCAATACACCTGTGTTCGCGTGCTTCATTGACTACTCTAAAGCATTTGACAGCGTAAGATGAGACTATCTATAGAACATACTCCGGGAAATGGGCGTACCTCAACATCTTATAGTATTGATTGCAAACCTGTACCAAGAAGGCGAATCCATGGTTAGAGTCAATGACGTCATCTGTGGACCATTCAAGCCGGAAAAGGGAGTACGGACCCTGCCTTAGTATCCTTAGGGGGACACATAGGCCCCTGCTTAAGTATCCAGTCTCATATCCTGTTTAACATTGACGAGGAATACATAATGAGAGGGGCCCTAGAAGGATGGGAGTGAGGAATTTCAACTGGGGGTGTTAAGATTAGCAGCTTCAGATTTGCTGCTGAAACCACACTTTTTGCATAATTAGAAAAATAAATCACTGAACTTTTTCGCAGATTAGAGGTAAAGAATGGAATAGCTGGACTTAGTATTAATAAGTTCAAAACAAAAGTTATGCTGATTGACAGAACCGGTCAACCCTCTAGGACTGGAGAACTCTCGGACCTGGAGTTTGTGATTGGATCGCTACTTTTAGATAGAAAAGGAAGTGAAGATTACATAAGAAGACGAATCCAAAGGTGCAATGAGTAAATTAACAAGAATTTGGCAGAACAGGAAGATCTCTAATGTGACCAAAAATAAACTTTTCAGAACTTTAGTGTTCTCCGTCCGCCTTTACGGTTCTGGTGCATGAAAAATTCGAGCAGCAGACAGGAAAAGGATCAATGCGTTCGAAATGTGGTACTGGAGAAAGATGCCTGCGATACCATGGACCGCGAAGAGGACCAACAATTTAATCCTGGGGCACCCTCGTGTTGACACCAGACTCTCTACTACGTATTACCAGAGGATCCGATGCCCGCCTAAGAACTTGGATAGACTTATATATTTGTAGGCAAGATGGGGAGCAAAAGACCATGCGGCAGATCATCTAGCCACTGGTCAAATCATTCACTGGCCTTCCAATTACGATCGCAATAATCCGTAGAAGACCGCATAGAATAGGGGGTTATAGTGACCAGCGCTACGAAGACACTAAACCACGGAAACGACCTTCAGTCATGAATAACACGACCAAGAAGAGAAGAAGTTTGACAAACGAGCACAACGTTAAAAGCAACCAAATAATTGATATTTGCCGCCGAATAACAGTGTTTACATATGTGTCCGATCTGAAGAACATAAAGAGTCAGAACTGGCTATGCGGCATTCCATCTTAGTCATCAGAGGTGACAACGTATCTGAACTTTCTTGAGTTAAGTTGAGCTGGTTACAAGTGTCCATGGATTGCAGAAACCATGTTTTTTTTTTATAGGACAAGGTGACAAACGAGCACACAGTCCACCTGATAGTAAGTGGTTGCTGTGGCCCATAGACATCTACATCTATCCTCTATTACAAATCAAAATGTAGATGCGTTGTCACCCGTGAGGACTAAGACGGAATGCCTCATTTCCAGTAAAAAGGGCCTCCGGCCACCTGCACTCACCAAGCGAAACGCAGAGGTAAATCTCTACTTCACGCTGGTTTTCTGTGAGGTCGTGGTACCACCCCGGTTCGAGCCGGCCCATCCGTGCGACAGCAAAAGCTGCCGCGTGGCTCTACCACTGTTACCATGTGGATCATAAGTTCGTTTGTCACTTCAGCTCATATGAAAATAGGTTAATGATCAAAGTTAGTTACAGTCTATATACGTCCCACTGCTGGTCACAGGCCTTCTCTCATTTCTGAGAGGGTTTTAGAGCAAGGAAATGTCCGCCGCGCTGCCCAAATGCGTGTTGGCAAACTTCATATATCTTTGAAATATTTTTTTTTCTTATTCCTCAGACATGCAGGTTTCCTGACGTAGTTTTCCTTCACCGCCGAGTACGTGGTAAATCAGCACTTAAAATTGCAATTAACAATTTCATCGGTGCCGGCGGGGATCGAAACCCGGCTCCTCGTGTACTGTGAAATTTAAAGCGAGCTCTAGAGCTACGACAGCTTTTAATATTCAATAAAAAAAAACAATTGCGAAATTAAATTCTATTGTATTTGACGCAATAATATAATATAAATAGCAGTGAATACAAGTATTACTGATAAAGCGACACTTGCTGTCTACCGAGTTTTCGATGAACAAACAGGCACACAAAAGAACCTACACTTATATGTACAGATTCGCAAGAATTCTTATGACGTTAGTAGTAGCACTCACCGTATTACGTAAGCTTCATTAATTATATCTGTAGAGTTTTTTTTTTATTGAAGTAAAGATGACGAACGAGCACAAACTTCATCCGATGATAAGTGGATAGTGTGAAATGTGTTCTATATACGTAGCAGTTTATATCAGATATTATATATCCAGCGTTATTCTTTTATTTCTTTAGGAAGCTTAATAGTTTTTTTATATAGGATAAGGGTGACAAATGAGCACACAGTCCACCTGATTCTAAGTTCATGCTGTGGCCCACAGACATCTAAATTTATATATATATTCTGGTATTCTGTGAGAGCGTGGTTCTATCCCGGTCGAGCCAACCCATTCGTGCTACAACCATCATATAGTTGCAGCGTGACTCTACCACGTACGAAAAATAAAATATTGATAATTGGTATTTATTTTATTTACTAAGAGCTATTAAAAATGTGCCACAGATAATATCTGTAATATATTATAGTATTTAATAGATATTATACATAATATAATATCATATTTTATTATGACAAGCTAAAAATATAGTACAAAAGCACCACAGCATAGAGCAACACGGGTCGCCGGTGGATCGGAGGCGAGTAGCCATACGCAGGCGGTCCCCTCTGTCAAAGTATATGTCCACGTGGTCCTATGCGTACAATAAAACTAGTTGCAGCCGCAATACTCACTAGACTAAATCTAGTGGCGCGGCTGAATCGACGTCCTACAAAAATGCCTCTTTTGTTTTTTTTCAGTTTTTTTTTTGATGCATAAATATATCTACCACGTCAAATTTACATGAATTTTCATATGTGAGTAATTTTTAATCATACTTTTGCTATTTACTTATTTTTAATCTTAAAAATTTTAACGTTCGTGTTGTTTCGGATTTGTTTACCAACACTCTCCGTTCGCCCTCTTACAATATGCAGAGGTCGAGCGACTGATCAGAGTCTGTATCCGAGTTGTCGCTGTTATCGAGCAATATTGTTACGTTGTATCTTTGAGTGTGTGAAATTGTTAGTTTATTGTTTTAAGTATTAAGTGTGCGTTTTTTTATAGGAGAAAGGGCAAACGAGCATGCGGCTTACTTAATGGTAAGTGACAACCGCTGCTCATGAACAACTGCAACACCAGGGGAACCAGGGGAATTGCAGATGCATTGCCGGCCTTTTAAAAATGAGTAGGCTGTTTTCTTAAAGGTCTCTAAGTCGTATCGGTCCGGAAAACTCGCTGGTGGTAATCGATTCCACAAGGAAGTTGTGCGAGGAAGAAAACTTCTTCGAAATCGCACAGTGGTGGACTGCCAATCATCCAGATGGTATGGATGGTATCGCGAGTTATGTCGCGATGTAAAGTTGCAAGCGGTGTGCCGGCATAAAATACTGTCCCGCTCTGCTGAGCACGTCAAGCTTTTAGAGGCGAATTTGGCCTTCTCTTCCGAGTGACCACGATACTACACGTCACTCGATATGTCGACGCCGAGGATTCCGATACTGGCTGAGGCAAGAAGGGGAGTGCCTTGAAACTGAGGAGATACGACAAAGGGGTTCTTTTTAGTGTTAAATCCACAACCTTGTGTCTTGTGAGGATTGAACTGGACTAGATTTAGTCGCCCCAAGTCTGAGACTTTGTTCAACAAATTCTCGACTTCAGACACAAGTTTGTTTCGGTACTCGGTGACGTTTTCCCGAGAAATAATGGCACGGCCGGTGTATAAAGCATCACCAGTGCTGTCGTCTGCATAGTAATGAATGTTACCGGTTTGCGTCATATCAAAGTCTAAGGATTGAGTTTAATCGTAACAGATAATTGTTTTGTGTGCGTAGATTTCCCCCCACAAAAAATGACTGACCTCCGGTACGCCAGTGACTCACGTTCTCCTATGCACCACAGTTACGAATTTATGACAATAAGAAAATTACAGTAAAATTACCGCCTAATTCACCGCCCTACCTTTGTCTGGTGTACTCATAAATATATTATTTACGAGATGAGATGATTGTACAATATATTCAGCCCTGAATATAGATAGTCACTTATTGCAAAAACACTGACGTCTAATGGAATCAGGTTTTTACTAATTTTAAGACAGTGCAAATCATTATTGATTGGCGGTCCACGACTAAGCGTTTTACTAGGAGTTTTTTTCCTCGTACAAATTCTCTGTGGAATAGTTTACCACCAGCGATTTTTCCAGATCGATACGACTTAGGGACCTTCAAGAAAAGAGCTTACACCTTTTTAAAATGCCGGAAAAGCATCTGCAATTCCCCTGGTGTTACGGTTGTTCATGGGCGGCGGTAGTCACTTACCATCAGGTGAGCCGCATGCTCGTTTGCCCCCTCTTCTATAAAAAAATCAGTGACAGTGATAAAAGTGTAGCAATCATACTTGCTCGTAAGCGGTAAGGTAGTTATAGATGATTTATTGATATTTTTTTAATCGATCAGTTTGGAAAATTCAAAGGATTCTCTGATCTCTGAAAGGTACTAATGATCGTAGACGATGACAGCAATTTCTATTTTTAACGAACAAGGCTCTAACTAACTAAAAATGGTGGAAAATCCGTTCTAAAACTTCCCACTCAAATTCCACAAGCTAGTGGACCACAGGCAACTATCGACTTTGCGCTCACTAAACTGCTTATCCAACATAACGAAAATGCATAAATATTTAAAGGTACCTTATTAGATGCCTCGAAAAATCCTAATCTCAGCTGCGGATTACGAGAGATTTTTCATGTAGAATAAGGGTGACAAACTAGTACAGTCCACATGAGGTATGTGACACCTACATACCTATCCTCGATTAAGAATCAAAATATTGGCTCTTTGTCACCTTTAAGGATAAAGGTTAGCAAAAGGAGTCTTTACTTGAAGTTGATAGAAAATTTAATCATAGTATTATCTATCTAATGAAAACCAAAACAAACTTGCGTTACATTAGTTACGTCATCACTTGTTATTATTGCGTCACGCGTTCTAAACTTAGATGTTTTCTAAATTTAAATCTATAAAAATAATAATTAATTTAACAAAAAAGATTATACGTGGGTACCTAAGTACTTATATAAGTGTAATATACTAATATACTTATCTAATTGTTGTAATTATTTTTATTAATAATCATAATTATATGTTAAGTAATTATTTCTAATAATATAAAAATAAACATGCTAAATATTTATTTTTATATTATTAGAAATAATTGTTTTTCATTTTTGGATCTAGTCGCAATAGACAATAAGAATAGAAAGAAAACAGTTCCAAAGTACTATCAAAACATTGTTCTTTAGGGACGCCGATTTGCTTATAGTTACTCGTAGATGTCCGATGAAAGTAGCTCAAATATACAATTTTAATTCTAACATTTTATTTTTAAATATAATTTCAAATTTTGAAATATTTCTTAAAAACAAAGCGATACAGGCCGCAAGCATCTCTTGTTAATTTATTTTAATTTATTGTTTTCAACTATTTAATAACAATAAGTGCAATATAATAATTTATTAAATTGCTATGTATTTTAATTATATATTTAATTTTTAATAAATATTAAATTATAAAACAAGTTTAGTTTTATT
Organism: Parnassius glacialis; assembly: GCA_033319125.1. Taxonomy (NCBI): domain Eukaryota; kingdom Metazoa; phylum Arthropoda; class Insecta; order Lepidoptera; family Papilionidae; genus Parnassius; species Parnassius glacialis. The sequence continues at coordinate 5,557,916 of JAVANC010000007.1, read as the reverse complement.
ATTTAATACCTATAAAAATAGCTAGTTTTTCCTGTATTTTATTAATTTAAGAATAGGAGAAAAGGGACTTTTTACATGTGGAGTATTTATAATTAAGAATAATAGATATAATAATAGATAATACTGAAATTATAAATACATAGGTCAATAGTAATAGATGGCCAAAAACTTAAATATGACGTCAGAAATCATGCGGCGAATCGCGTAGGAGTAACTCTTAGGTAAATAACAAATATCAGAAGTATACTTCGCAATATGAATACCAATTTGCAAACATTTATTTAAATCATCACAAAAATGTCAAACTACATAACATAACTGGCGTTTATACAACTCTGCCACTACTATATTTTTGATGTTATCAAAACCTTTATATTCATCAGTCACGACAACTACAAACAATCGATTCTCAATAAAAATGTCACATTATGTTGAATACCTCGGCACTATTGGTATATCGAGTCAAGTATGTAATAAATTGCAGACGCATTTCCATACAAATGCACACTTAACTCGAATTGTTACATAAAACTTTAATGAGCTTAGATCGGAATTTTAACGTGCTTATATTATATCATAAACCTTAAACGAAAACATCCAATTTGCACTGCGAAATAATCTTATAATCCAGTTACGGTAACAATAATAAAACTGTAAAAACTTACCTTTACCGGAACAGCGTTGGAAACAGCAGATAGACCTAAACACAAGCGACCATTGTCAGTTACGTAGAGTAGAATTTAAAAAAAATCTATCACGCTCGGAACGGAGTGTTTACGGTAATATTTACAGGCTCGATATTCGCCGTGGTACTGTGCTCTGGCGAAACGTCAGTCCGTCCGCATATTTCCTCGCGCGTGCGCGTTGCAAAATGGCAGCGACGCGTCGGGTCGATAGTTTCCTCGCGATAAGGTATCGCTGAAGGTTCGCCCCCATGCTGGGTGACATTGTAAAAACGGGGTAATGTTTAGGAACGAGGTCACCAGTTTGTATTGCGCGCTCTTCCGCAGTGTGTTGCCAGAGTTAGAAATGTGTTACAGTAACAAAAAAAAAGAAACTATTAATCTTTAAGTAATAAATAACAATGTCAAATTTATATACTCGGGTACTTTAAATTTTAAGTATTTTTTTTTAAATTAATGTTAATATAACACGACGTTTAACTTCCATAAGGAAAATATGTGTGTAGCAGTATTAACATATAAAATTACTTTTAGTGTCCCGCTATTATTAGATTTTCATTATAATTTGGTCCTGTGAACCAGACGGCAAACATAATATTAGAGCTAATCGTATTTAAAATTTATTTATGTAGATTCATACTTATGAATGGCTTCTGTTTGTGTTTTCTTGGTGAATTAATTATGTGTTATTTTACTACGTGTTAATATAATAACAAAACATTTTATAAGCTGCAAAATCCAATGATGACAATAAAATTACAGTAAGAAAGTCATACTTAAGGAAACGGATAAAAAAACAATTGTAATAAATTGTTATTTAATACTGAACATCGATTAATTGTAATGGAGCTAGTGAGTTACCGCTATACCAATTAAGATTCAGCAGCACTTAATTCTTCTACTAAACTTGCTTTTTATAGGATAAGAGTGACAAACGAGCACACAGTCCACCCGATGGTAAGTGGTTGCTGTGGCCCATATATCTACATCTATCCTCTATTACGAATCAAAATGCAGATGCGTCATCTCTAAGGACTTTGAATGGCTTATTTTCAGTAATAACTATAATTCAAAATTGAAAATTTCGTACAATCGACTTCAATATAAATTATTAAGAATAAGTCAAAAACTATTGATCAAACCTTAATCAAATTTATATGGGACTACATGTGAAGCACCAGCTTTCAAATTTAAAAAAAATCGAAATCGTTTCACTTGTTAAAAAGTTATGAGGGAGCACACATAAAAAAACATACAGTCGAATTGAGTACCGTATCCTTTTTGAAGTCGGTAGAAGAGGGTATCCGGTTCTCTACTCACCATACGAAACACAACCGGGTTAAGCTGCTATTTTACGCTGGTATTCCGTGAGAGCGTAGTCCTGCCCGATCGAGCCGACCCATTCGTGCTTTAACTATACTACTATATAGATTCAGCATGGCTCTACCACTTAAGAAATCCCAGTATTGAATTGACAATTTTTATTTAAGTACAAAAAAGTTAAATTCAAGTCATGAGATATTGAATCATATAGATCACTAAATGTGAAGAAAATGAAAGTGTAATTAAAGGTCATGGGGGTATTTCTATGAAAGTATGAAGTACTAGTTGTTCTCCGCGACTTCGCCCGCGTATAATTTAGGGGTTTAATTATGTTGCGCGGAACCCTAAATCTTTTTCTAAAATATAGCCTAAGTTATTCCTTATAACATCAGCTATCTGCCAGTTAAAGTCGTGTCGAATTCGGTCCAGCCGTTTCGGATATTAGCCGGAACAAACAACAGACAATCAACAGTGGTAGAGCCATGCGACAGCTTTTGCTGTCGCACGGATGGGCCGGCTCGAACCGGGGTGGTACCACGACCTCACAGAATACCAGCGTGAAGTAGAGGTTTTCCTCTGCGTTTCGCTTGGTGAGTGCAGGTGGCCAGAGGCCTTTTTTAACGGAAATGAGGCATTCCATCTTAGTCCTCACGGGTGACAACGCATCTGCATTTTGATTTGTAATAGAGGATAAATGTAGATGTCTATGGGCCGCAGCAACCACTTACCATCAGGTGGACTGTGTGCTCGTTTGTCACCCTTATCCTATAAAAAAATAAAAAAATAAACAGACAGACAAAAATTATATTTTTGTTATAAGTACCGTATATATTTTTATATGGATTTAGTAAAAAGCTGTTATTTTGACATTACAAACAGACACTTCAATTTTGTTTATTTGTATAGATTTCACATTCTAAAGTCGGTTACTAACAAGCGACAACACTCTTTTTTTAAGAACGTAGACAGATTTCCCTTCTGAGCCACGTCCATGCGCTGTCATTAGTTATTAAATTAACCTAGTTGTAGGAGTAGCTATCATATACATATTAGGCTAGTCATAACGAATCGTCTCGCATGCAGCCTTAATGATTTTAGCAGCCCAAGCAAGCTGGTTTCCGAAAAGACTTTAACACCATAGACCACATACATACCCTTTGGCAAATTGCACAGAAGACCGAAGAGTACAGTCTGCCACTTTATCTTGCGTATTGACTATAAGAAAGCCTTTGATTCCGTCGAAATATGTGCTGCGCTGTGTCCTTTCAACGGTGCCAAGTTGACGGACGGTATATCGAAGTGATGTAGTGTTTGTGCTACGATGGCTATCAGAGTTCAGAACCAGAGTACGAAATCTATCGTTATATAGTTGTAATGTTATATCCTTGAAGCTCTTCACCACTGCATCGGAAGATAATTTCAAACTACAACAAGCACTGTGGCTACGACTGAGACTGCTCAATAATCTCAACAGTCCCTTCCAACGTATAGGTCTCAAAGTGAACATGGACAAAACAATGTAAGTGTAATGTACATGTCACACATATATCAAGGCCAGTAGTTGAAAGGCCAACGTTGGCCGAGAAGTCAATCAACAGATTTAACTTGTTGCATCCCTTTGCATTTTCTTTCACATCTACCATGGGGAGTGCTCTGAGGAATTGTTCGGATTAATCCCAGCCGCCAAATTTCACGAACGCACGTCGCGGCAGAACTCCCGCTACCATCCGCACCATCTGGATGATTGGCGGTCCACCACTGTGCGATTTAGAAGACCAATACGACTTAGGGACCTTCAAGAAAAGAGCGTACTCCTTTTTAAAAGGCCGGCAACGCATCTGCAATTCCCTCCCTGGTGTTGCAGTTGATCATGGGCGGCGGTAGTCACTTACCATCAGGTGAGCCGCATGCTCGTTTGCCCCCTCTCCTATAAAAAAAAACTCCTAGGCAGCGTTCAGGAAATTACGACACATCTTCTCGTCACGTATGCCTTACATTAACTTGAAAATTATGAGTATACAACCAGTGCGTGTTGCCAGTTGCCAACGACATATGGGTCTGAGACGTGATCCTTCACTGCTAGCCGTATGAGAAACTGCTGGTCGCTAATCGAGCTATGAGAGGACTATGCTCAGAGTTTCTCTGCATCATAGACTTCGTAAATATAAATTAGTAAACTGAAGTGACAATTAGTTGGTCATATTTTTTTATACAATAAAAGTGACAAACGAGCACACAGTCTACCTGATGATAAGTGGGTGCTGTGGCCCATTGACATCTACGTTTATCCGCGATTAAGGATCAAAACGCGGAAGCGTTGTCACCTCTGAGGACTAAGATGGAATGACTCATTTCCAATAAAATAGGGTCTCCCGTTCTAAGCACTCACCATACGAAACGCAGCAGCATTAAGCTGCTATTTTACGCTGGTATTCTAAGAGAACGTGGTACCACCCGACGAGTGGCTCTACCATGTATAAATATCATAAAGTTCAAAGAACCTACAAATGATGGGGAAGGAAGGTTCTCGAATGGCAGCTTAGAGCCGGCAGACGCAGAGACGATCTGGTAAGTGGTGCAGGAAGTCGATGGATCAAGGTGACTGAGGACCGTGCTTTGTGGCATTCCTTGAGGGGGCCTATATTCAGCAGGGGGCAGTAGATTTTTTATTTATAGGATCGGGGACAAACAAGCACACAGTTCACCTGATGGTAAGTGGTTGCTGCGGCCCATAGACATCTACATTTATCCTCATTTGCGAATCAAAATCCAGATGCGTTGTCACCCGTGAGGACTAAGATGGAATGCCTGTTTTCCAGTAAAAAAGGTCTCCGGTTCTCTACACTCACCATACGAAACACAGCAATGTTAAGCTACTATTTTACGCTGGTATAATAAAACATAATTGCTATTGCCGCCACGATTGGATATCGTGTTGGTAGGCTCAGTTTAAATAAAAAAAATTGAGTAGAAATTAAAGGTTCCAAGCTCCAAAGAGGAAGATGTTTCTGCACATCTTTGTTTCAGTTTCCCTCTAACGCCTAATAAGAAACCAACTGGATCATAAGTTCTGCAACGCCACCATAGCGTGAAGTAGAGGTTTACCTCAGCGTTTAGCTTGGTGAGTGCAGGTGGCCGGAGGCCGTTTTTACTGGGAATGAGGCATTCCATCTTAGCCTTCACGGGTGACAACGCATCTACATTTTGATTTGTAATAGAGGATAGATGTAGATGTATATGGGCTGCAGCAACCACTTACCATCAGGTGTACTGTGTGCTCGTTTGTCACCCTTATCCTATAAAAAAAGAAAAAAAAACCATATACGGCAAAGAAAGGTGTATTAATAACAGAAAAAAGATAACGGTAGTAATATATTTAAATATAATAATTTAATCATCGTCAACATCAGTTGAAAGGTATCGAACTTCAGGATCACTGGAGACATGACCTCGGAACCGCGCTAACGCAATACGACCTCGTGCGCTCCCGAACTCCACTATCAACCACGCCAAGCCAGCACAGCATCCGACTGCAATTAATATAATTAGTCCTATTTTCAGTCCACTCGGACCACCTGTGAAAAAAAAATTCTATTTTATTATTTCAGATCCGATTCAGACCGTCAACGACCCAAGAAAACATAAAAATTACATACACCAGGGGATAAAATACAGCCTATAAAAATCTACAACCAAATTGAAATAAAAGAGGATACAGATGTGTTGTCAAAGACGAATAGTTTAAAACCGCGTTTAATTAAAAACCGGCCAATTTTTAATTGCACCATGGATTAAAAATACTTTAATTTGGGATATACTAAAAGATTTTTAACTAAAATGTAGCCTATGTTTTATTCTGGTTTGGTAGATTATATAATATTGCTATGTTTCATTAAAATCCGTTCAGTAGCTTTTACGCGACGAAACCACAAACATAAAACATCCAAACAAACTTTATCATAATATTAGTAATAAGAAAGATTAGGCCTTATACCCGTAACTATCCTGGCTTTTCAAACCGAAATAACAATGGTTAACTTAACTTAACTTAACTTAACGATAGAAGTTTTCTAGGATTCCTTTTTTTTATAGAATAAGGGTGACAAACGAGCACACAGTCTATCTGATGGTAAGTGGTTGCTGTGACCCATAGACATCTACATCTATCCTCGTTTGCGAATCAAAATGCAGATGCGTTATCAACCGTGAGGATTAAGATGGAATGCCTCTTTTCCAGTAAAAAGGATCTCCGGTTCTCTACACTCATCATACGAAACACAGTAGTGTTAAGCTACTATTTTACGCTGGTATTCTGTGAGAACGTGGTCCTTTCCTGGTCGAGACGACCCATTCGTGCTACAACTATACTACTAATATAGCTATAGCATGACTCTACCACGTATAAAACGTATAAAGTTTCAATGGGCCGGCCATACAGCTCTAAGAACCGACAAACGATAAGGGAAAAAGGTTTTCGAGTGGCAGCCTCGTACCGGCAGGCTAAGTGTAGGGCATCCCCCTACTAGATAGAGTGACGACTTGGTAAGATATGGAAAACAGGTAAGACAGAAAGTCGATAAATGTAGTAGCTAGTAGCTCAGGACCGTGCTTTGTGGTATTCCTTGGGGAAGGCTTATGTTTAGCAGTGGACATGTGAAGGTCCTCAGGATGTGCCACAGATTTTTTTATTACACTGTGCAGATAATGAAAGCCACACGGCATCCTTTTACATTTAGATCATCCCATGAAGTTAACGTGTCTACAAAAATTTAATAAATAAGTGTTTCCTAAATCATAAATAATATTCGGAAAAGTTAATGAAAGTCGAAATGTATCTGTACATCTAGTTTATATCATATTGCACTCACTTTTTGGTTCCTCTGAAGATACTATTTTACTTTTCTCCTTCTTTTGCTCGGTTTCATGTTCCATTTTTGCTCTTTCAACCATATCACTATAAGCATCATGGTCTTCTATTGGTCTCCAATAACCTTTAGGGGTTTTTGTAGATGTGCTGAGAATTTTAGACGTAGACGATTGTGTTGGTTTTATGGGCAATTTTGGAATTATTGTAGTTTTAACAGTGGTATACTTTCGTGTATTTTCAGTAAATTTGTATACGGGTGTAGAGGTCTTAAAAACTAACGTACGCCTCTTAAATGTTGTTGTTGGTTTTGTTGAAGTTTTCGTAGTGGGTTTAGATGTAGTTGTGCTAGTTGTAGAGGTAGTTGTCCTTTTAACAGTTGTCGAGACAGTTGTTAATGGTGATTTTGACGTTGTTCTTCGCGTAGTTTTTGTCGTTGCCATAGATGTACTCGATCTTGTACTTGAGGTGGTTTCTGGCGTTGTCGCTACCAATTTTTGAGTTTGAGGTGCTATCTCTACGGATGTGTTGGCTGCGCTATCGTCGGAATCTGTAGACAAAATAGAAATTTACTAGTGAACGAGTATATATGTGCGGGACAAGTGAAAACAAATAGTCATAGGTTAACACATAAATAAGACACGCGTTTTATGTTATATTAATTGAATAAAGATTACAGTTTAGAGTTACACATAAAATAGGATATAAGAATTTAATGTTATGTTAAGGAAACAATAATTATAGTTTAGTGTTTATATTTGTATGGTAGAATTAGTTTTAATGTAAACAATGACTCAGCAAGGTGGTCACTTTGTATAGCTTTAATGTAAACAATGTAACGTGACTCAGCAAGGTGGTCACTTAACATCGTCACTTGCTTTGTCACGCCTCGCGCTGATTGGTCGACGCCATTTATACGATACTTACACCGTATGTATTGACCCAGCCGAGGTAGTATAAAAGAGGGGCGATTTTGTAGTTCGACGTAACTTCAAAACGCGGCGGTAAACGCGCACCGCAAAAAACCGCACACTTCCCGCCCCAGCGGCCCCTGCTGCTCCTTCAACCTCCACAGCCCCCGTTGCTGCCTCAAACCCCGCAGCTCCCGCTGCCGCCTCTGCCCCCGCAGCCTCCGTCGCTGCCTCGGCCCCACTTATGTCACTAGACATCCCCGCTCCGACCAAGCCAGCCTCTCGCTGTGCTCCAGTCCTTGCCAAGAAGCAAGTCCCACCCCCTGTCTTCCTAAGGGACAAGGCAAGATTCACCAAATTGTCAAAATCCTTGTACGACGCAGGCATTAAATATGACCACGCGATTAACCTCGGGGAGACTATTAAAATCATCCCCAACTCTATCGATGACTTCCGTAGTATCACCAGGCTATTCACAGCCGAACGAGTCTCTTACCATACATACGCTCTTCCGGAAGAGCGTAAAGTCAGGGCCGTCATCCGCGGCATTCCATTCGAATTTTCCAACGAGGAAATCCTTGAGGACCTTAAGTCCCAAGGTTTCCCTGTAGAAGCCGTGCACAAAATGCACAATAGAACGGGCCAGAGGTTCAATCTTGCCCTAGTCATCTTAACCAACGTGCCGGAGGCAAAAGCCATCTTCCGGCAGGTATGCACAGTGTGTGGCCTGTCGAGAGTGAGGGTTGAGCCCCCACATAGGCGCGGGTTCCCGGCGCAGTGCCACCGCTGCCAGCTATATGGTCATGCGGCGGCCAACTGCTCCGCCCCACCCAGGTGCGTTAAGTGCCTTGAACCCCACAACACTAAAGAGTGTCCTCGGCTCACAGACGCCGAATCCCCACCCGCATGTGTCCTGTGTAAACAAACAGGCCACCCGGCAAACTACAGAGACTGCCCTTGCGCACCTCATCCTCGCCCCAGTAGGCAAGCTCCACCGCCGGTCAATGACCGCTCATTCCCGGCTCTTTACCAACGGTCCCGTCAGGGCCTTTCTCAGCCCATACAGGGCTTCTCTCGACCCTCTCAGGGTCCCCTTAGGCCCCCTCAGGGCATTATTCGGCTCCCTCCGGGCTTCTCTAAGCCTATGCAGCCTCCAGTGTTTCCCTGGGGCCCCAAAAAGGCAGACCCACCGCGGACAACCTCCGCCCCATCAATCACAGCCCTCAATGGCTGATGACCTAAAAACGGTGTATTCCGCTACTAGGAACATCGACGTTGGGGAAATCGCTGTGTTAGCACGCAAATTGCGCGCTGCGAGGTCTCCTCAGGACCGTCTCCTCGCTCTTGCAGAGCATCATAATCTTTTGTGCTCGTTGTAAGTTAAGTTAACTTAATTAACTTAACTTCACAATGACAGAGCAGTTTGCTCTATCAAAGTCTCACGGTCGTATCAAACCTAAGGGTTTATCGCTTGTATCCTTTAATTTTCGCGGTTTGCGAAATAACCTCCCAGAACTTAAGCTCTTTCTTCAAAATCGTGAAGCCGATTTCCTCCTCCTACAGGAAACTAATCTCAAAACTAAGGACACTAAAGGCCTTTCTATTAAAAACTTTTCTCTTCTTCGTAATGACAGGCACGACCGCCGAGGTGGCGGTACGGCCATTTATTACAAGAAGTCACTCCACTGCTCTCCCATTTCTACTCCGCAGCTTACCAATATGGAAGCCACGGTATGCAGTCTAGCTATGACTGGACATCAGTCCATCCTCATAGCCTCCTGTTACATCCCTTCAGGAACCCATCCCCTCAAAATAGATTTTAAGTCTATTTTATCTTTAGACAATTCAGTCATTATGTTTGGAGATTTTAACTCCAAGCATACTGAATGGACATGCCGTACTACCTCCCCTAGTGGCAAGATACTGCTCGATATCACGCAGTCTCTTGACCTCACCGTTCACAGTCCCCTCGGTGCTACCCACTATCCCGATGTCACCGACCACGCTCCCGTCGTGCTAGATTTTGCACTACTCAAAAGTGTTTCCCTCAACCTCAGGGCAATCGAGACACTAGACGATCTAGGATCCGACCACCGACCAGTCTCCCTCATTCTTGGCCATAAGCCACCCCCCTCAACACCCTCTACTAAAACCTTCACAAATTGGAAGGGCTTCAAGGAGTCCCTAGCGAATGCTCTGGACTCACAGGACTCTCCCATCTCCCTATCGTCGGACTTAGACAGTCCCGAAAAAATCGACACCGCGGTCGATTCACTCTCCACCCTTATTAAAACCTCCTTTAAGGAGAATGAAAGGGTAGTCCCGGTTGCTAATAATAGTTATCTACAAACTATACAAAATAGGTCTCCCCGATCGTCTAGTACGGCTTGTGGCCTCTTATCTAAATCATCGTACCTTTCGTTTTAGACACGAAGGCACGCTATCTTCACAGCGCCCCATCAAAGCTGGTGTCCCTCAGGGCTCTGTACTTGCTCCTCTGCTGTACATCCTGTTCACCAACGACATTCCCATCCCGCCGAAAGGTGTTCAGCTCTCCCTCTTCGCAGACGAAACTGCTCTCTACTGTAAATGTATCTCGCTACCCTTCATACGGAACAAGGTCCAAAAGTCAGTTGATGACCTAGTAGCTTGGTTCAAAAAATGGCGCATCGATGTGAACCCGGAGAAGAGCTCCGCCGTACACTTCGATTATAAACGACGCCGTCTCAAAAACACTCCACCAATACGTATGCTAGGGACCCCTGTCCCCTGGCATACGTCTGCCAAATATTTAGGTGTCACTCTAGACACAGGGCTAACTTTCAGGCCCCACGTCAAAAGAGTAGCCCGTCACGCACGTTTTTACCTGAATAGGGTCAACAGTATGTTGGGCCGACACAGTAAAATGTCCCTCAGAAACAAGCGTACCCTTTATAAGGTCTGTATATGACCAGTCATGTCCTACGCGGGCCCCATTTTTGCCCACGCTTACCCTAAAATTATTAATGAACTCCAAGTAGTTCAAAACCTTTTCTGTCGTCGAGCTGCGAACGCACCTTGGTACGTCCGTAATTCCGACCTTCATCGGGACCTAGAGCTCCCTACAATTCAACAATTTCTTAAAAAACTCTCTGAGAACTTCTTCAAAGCCTCAGAGTCGCACTCCAATCATCTTATTCGTGAGGCAGCTACTTATGCAGCCCCACTCCCCTCTCGCTATCGAGTCCGCAGGCCGAGAAACTCTCTCTCGGACTCGCCTAATAAGCTGTCAAACGACCTGAACTGCCTCATGGCGGCTTAGGCCAACTCTAATTAAATTATTCATAATTAATTTGCCTTCGTAGGCATTCCCTCAGCGGCTCGTAGCCGCCTGCGCCCTCTTTTCCCAAAAGAGGGTCGCTTCCGATACGGCATAAGAAGCTCTAAACAGCTAGTTGCCAGTCCCTAAAGGCGGTTTTTAGCGGGTATCACTTAGGTCCCCCGGTAGGCAGTGAGTCCCGCATAACCAGGACAGACCGGCTGTCGTGGTATGCATAATGCATTTTCCGCCTCCCTCTGTGGTAGCCCTTTTCCAATTGCTTCGGGCGCAAAAAAAAAACGTAGTTCGATACAGTCGGCGGCCAGCTACCTCCAGAGAAACATCGAATATAGAAGAAAGAAAATAGTCTCAAGGGTTTTATTCTCCACCAACCCAGCACACAAATGTTCCTGTAGGGCACAATATACTTCAATATATTGTCAACGCTGCAATTAGATTTTTATCTATAACATTGCGGACAATTCCAAAAAATATTCTCGTATAGTGCAGTGTTTTCATTTACGTCAAATATACTCATTCGATGCTTGGGTCAAATATTGACCCTAATAAGTAGATCAAATACAAATATTAAAAAAATTGAAACAAGAATTATACAGAATATTAATGATATTAATAATATAAAATTAGAAGCAGAATATTAATGAACAAATGGAATGGAAGATGGAAAAAAAGGTATCAGACGGCCTGTAGGCTTGGATGCATCTTGTAAAAGGGAAGTTTTAAAGTAGTTAAAGATGTAGTATTAGTTATCGCAATTTTACTCACTGTTTCTATCTTTAAATACTCACCAGTGGAAAACATGCACAGATCAAAGAAGTCTGGACAGCAGCTCCCATCATTCACACAGGATCCAGTGCAGCCGCAGCCCAATTCATTGTTAGGCTTCCCAGTACTACCGCAACGGTCCGCACAGGAATCCGCTAAAATTTGGGATAGTCTTTATATAATAAAATAAAAATAAAAAAGCCTTTTATTTCTTACAAACAAATAAAATAGTTACTAATAGTGAATTGACTTATTACTACTACTACTATAACCTAATGTTTATTATATAACCTACGATTATATATATTTTGTGTGTCTATCTATCTATGATTGTAGTAACTAATTTTTATCTAGATAAGTGTGATTTGCAAGAACCCCTCCTCGGGTGAAGGCCTCCTCCAAAGAATCCCAATGGTCTCTGTCTTTTGCTATTTGTAACCAATTTGGGACCACTATCTTTGTGATATCGTCTTGCCATTTCGTATGGGGTTTTCCTCTGTAGCGTTTGCCTGTTGGGCCATTCCATGAAGTAATTTTTTGGTCCATCTCTCATCATGCAATCGCGCTACATGCCCCACCCTTTTCCATTTTAGTCTTTGAGCATGAATTAGGGCGTCTGTAGCTTTTGAAATATTTCTTATTTTTGTATGTCTAATGTTTTGTCTTTGTTTGATATTTAGCATACTGTGTTCCATACCGCGTTGGCAGCTGATGATTTTGTTCTTTACTTTACTAGAGTATCTCCAGGTCGGACAGGCATAGTTTAAGCATGGTAGGAGACAAGTGTTAATCACTCTAGTTTTTATCTTTACTGACATATCGCCTTTAAATATTTCCTTTAAGCTCCAGTATTTATTCCACGATCTATGTATTCTTGGTTCTAATTCTAGCTCATTGTTATTTCTGTGAAAAGATATCTGTTTCCCCAGTCTTTATACACCGGCTGACTATATTTATTTGCCTTTTTTGTCATAAGTGAACGGTGTACAAGCCTAAATAGCGTTTATATTCATTCTTTTTTCGTTGACATTTTATGAAATCTATCAATATATAATCATAAAACAAACCCAAACGTTAAATCAGTAATTTGAAAAACTCGACTGTAAAAATTACCCTCTTTCTGGGGCAGTCGAGTAAAAAGTTAGACTTCTTGAGAACCAAAAAATTCAAACGATCCGCAACTAGGTTTTTCAGGTACTTCCACAAAGGCCAGAAAACTTACACAGAAATTCGTGTAAATTTAACACGGTTTTGTAATATAAGATGTAACGGTGCATCTGAATACATCCTTACAAATGATTATTATTAATTAATCTTAAATAGATAATAATATAGATGTAATCTTAAATAGATAATAGTAATATATTATTATGTTAAAATAAAAATCAATAAATTATTACATATTGTTGCGCGCCACCATTAATGTCTTGTACATGGCAACACTAGTTACCACCAGCGCTCTCTAGTGTCGAGTAGCAGAACTAGGAGAGTCAAGATCCTTCTAGAAGTTTCGGGACCGATATGTACTCGAACATTCTAGATGTCGCTACTGTAGAATGTTCTGGAAACTATCTGAGGCCCTATATAAGGCAGGTATAGACCACGACCGAGGCAGTATTGGATTGGCGATATAAGCGAATACTTCGAAGTGATATAACTGCGAACTAAAGTGATCAGTAGTACAATTGTGTTTTATTATTAGTGTGTTTTTAAGTTGTAATTAGTGTTCCGTAATTAAAGTGTGAATTTTGGTAATTCAATCGGCAGTTTTTAATTGTCTCGAACCCCAAGCTCGTAACAATATTATGAATTTAAAATAATTATTCTACGGATATAGTTAATTTAATACGTGCACCGTGAACCGTTTTGCTCACCGATCCCTAAATCAAAAGACTCGGTAGGATTCGGACTCGGAGACTGCTTGAAGTTCGCAACGCACGTGAGCTTAAATGAACGACTGTTGAACTTGCTACCTGCATTCAAAATTTAAATTTGATCCCGCTGGTGTGAGTTCTAATTTATTTAACAATAGCAAACATTGTAAATGTTCTGTTTTATTCCTGCTGAGGCTGTTTAGTGCTTAGGAGACTTTGCCCCCTACGTCAGGCCAGTGATCCCCTTCCTAGAACCTTACTTTGTACGTGTGCTGAAGTAAGATAAATAAAAATAATTAACTATAAACCTTGACTTTTTTAAGAACCCACCTACTTCTGAACCACCTAACGGCACAAATAAACTGTATCTACTGCGCTTCGTGTGCAGCACGTGTGATTGAGACGGTGTGACTTCGGTGTGTAAAGTAAAAGTAAAGTAAAGTTGCAGCTTATTTACGTCCCGCTGCTGGGCACAGGCCTCCTCTCATTTCTGAGAGGATTTTAGGGCAAGGAAATGTCCGCCACGCTGCCCCAATGCGTGTTGGCGAACTTCACATGTCTCCGAAATATTTTTTTTCTTATTTCTCAGACGTGCAGGTTTCCTCACGATGTTTTCCTTCACCGCCGAGCACGTGGTAAATCAGCACTTAAAATTGCAATTAACAATTTCATTGGTGCCGGCGGGGATCGAACTCGGGTTGCTCGCGTACTGTGAAACTTACAGCGAGTGGTGTGTAATAACTTCTGAATTAGGGGCTCTAATTCTTTGATATTTTTTTAGTCAATTTTTTGTGAAGTTTTTTTTTAAGTTTAATCATATTCTCTTATCTCAATACTCGTACTCCATTAGATAATTTTGCAAATAGACGCCTGCCTAATAAAGTAAAATCAATCCTAATAAAAGAACATTATAATATTGTATTTAATTATAATTGCGATTCTCTATTCGAGAACTTTCATTGCACCGTCTGGATTGTGAAAAAAAAATTTAGGCCTTACATTATTGAATGGTAATAGCCTGAGCAGATCAAATGCAACCGTATGATTCAACTTGTGCAACACGTGAGCATGAAACACATGTTTTACCGTGTAGGGTTACGGTAGAAGGTCGGTATATACAAAAAAATCTCCCAAGTAATTGTAGAAATAGTATATATAAATACTTCTTGGTTCCATTATTGTATTTATGACGTTACGGAATGTGATTCCTTTTTTAGTCAGTTTGTAATGCTTTACCGATCAAAAAACGTTGTTATATATTTTCTATCTCGAGTTATCTACCTAAATATGTACCTAGATATGTTTTATGCTTTTATTACAAAATCATTTTTTTAATTATTTACAATACTAAAAACTATAACAAAAAAGCTAAAACGAATAATTATCATACAGTCTTACTCCCCGCGGTATAGTGCCAAAAACGCTGGCTGCGTTTTCCCGCTGAATAGCTATACTTAGCCTTTGAGGGAGAAAAGAGTCAGCCCTCTTATCACCAGTAGCAACGACCAGTCGCGGATGAAGTTCCTTTAGGAACTTCATCCGGACCCCACAGACAGATAGTCTCTACAGCAAATGCCACAAATATGCAATCTCTCAGAGACTCTTAAATTGTATTGTTATCTTTTATGTTAATAAGGTTAATATTTTTTGAATTATTACGTATTTCATTATTTACAAGTGTCCATTAGGCTTTTCATTTATTTATGTTAGTGTTAATTAAATATGTATTTCTATTTTTTTTAACGCGCAAATACATTTTTTATCGATTGCTGAATAACTTGTGTAGATACGTTTACAAGAGATGTCTTTGTTTATAATATAAATATTATATAAACATACACATCTTTAGAAAGATTACTTAGATATAAATATTTAAGTAATCTTTTTCGTTTACAACTAATCCTTAGTCCTTTGCTTTTATCCATTTATAGCTTTGTTATGTGTTTTTTATTTGTATTTTCATTTGCGGGAA
The DNA here is from genome assembly GCA_033319125.1 of Parnassius glacialis. Lineage (NCBI taxonomy): Eukaryota > Metazoa > Arthropoda > Insecta > Lepidoptera > Papilionidae > Parnassius > Parnassius glacialis. Next base: position 5,542,205 of record JAVANC010000007.1, on the reverse strand, counting down.
ACAGAGATTGTAGAGTAGGAGAAATAAGTCATGGAATTTTTCAAATGCTCTTTTTATATTGGTTTCTTCTAAAATATCACTATACTATCGATACAGTTTAGTATATTATTACAAACCAGTGTTAAATGTTCGATGTCTGCATTTGTGTTCTCTAGCCTTTATTATACCATAAGTAAGATGATTTCTTAAATTTATGCAAACTCTAAACAAAACTAATAAAAATAAGTTAATATAACGTGATAAAATTAGTTTTAATCAATTTCCTACAGTTTAAAAAAGGTCTCTTTATAAACAAGTCTCTTACTCTTACTAATAGGTAAAAGAAAAAAAATTACGCATGTTATTGGAAGGTGTGGTGGCTTCACGTTTCGCGGCGGTGCAGTTGCTGCCTTGCAGGATGGCCACGTCGTCTATGGCGATATCGCTGGTGAAGCTCGACCCACGGATACCTTCGATAACGATCTGTGGAGAGGAAAGGTTATTGAACAGAAGGAAGCGTACGTGAGGGCGCCACAGGCGCTAAGTTATGACCATAACACGATAAGTCTGCTGGACTGGGGAAGGACCACGCTCTTACAAACACGATGGTATTACAATCTGTGTATCATCAAGGCAAGAGTGTATAAGATTTTGTTTCTCTAACCTACCATCCAGGGCTTCATCACCACTTATCACCAGGTGGGATTGTAGTTAACCATGCCAATGTGTTTTCACCCTTGTGGAATGCAACGTTACCAGTTAAAGTATCTGGTTCCTGTCATTCACCATACGAAACACAAAAGCATATATCTGTGGGGAAGAAAGATAATTGAACTCATGGAAGCATACTTGGTAGTATAGAGCCAAGATGCAACTGTACTACTGTTAACTGCAGCACGGTGTGTCGGCTCGTCCGGAAAAGAACCACGCTCTTGAAAACATCAGAGTTAAATAATAGAGAGTATAATGCTACTGTGTTTCGTGTGGTGAGCGACGAGATTCGGAGAGCTTTCTATAATATGCTAAGCTTTAGGGATGACAACGCACTGACAATTTATTTTTTATTTATTTATTTATTAAAATTTTATTGTTATACTCTAAATGCCTAACTGGTTTGGATCTTAATTAAAGGATAGATGTAAGTATCTATGGTCACAGCATCAATTTACCATCAAGTGGAATCTACCACCTGTTGGTAAGTGGTTGCTGTAACCCATAGACATCTACATCTATCCTCAATTACGAATTAAAATAAAGATGCGTTGTAACCCGTGAGGACTAAAATGAAATGCCTCGTTTTCAGTATTTTTTTTCTGCATTTTGATTCTTAATCAAAGATAAATGTAGATGTTTGTACATGGTAGAGCCATGCTGCAGCTATATAAGTAGTATAGTTGTAGCACGAATGGGTCGGCTCGACCGGGGAAGGACCACGCTCTCACAGAATGCCAGCGTAAAATAGCAGCTTAACGCTGCCGTGTTTCGTATGGTGAGTGTAGAGAACCGGAGACCCATTTTACTGTAAGAGGCATTCCATCTTAGTTCTCATGGGTGACGACGCATCTGCATTTTGATTCTTTATTGAGGATAAATGTAGATGTCTATGGACCACAGCAACCACTTACCATCAGGTGGACTGTGTGTTCGTTTGTGACACTATCCTATAAAGAAAGATGTCAATGGGTCACACCATCCATTTACAATTAGGTGAACTGTGTGTTTGTTCGTCACCCTTATTCTAATAAGAAATTATTTTATATAACACAATAATAATAAAAATGCGGTTGCCAACCCGCCTGCAAAGCATGACAACTATGGCAAATATAAATAAGAGACAATATATGGAGAAGTCCATGTTCACTGGTGAACATTTGATTGGATGTAATACATGAATGATGAATGAACTTGCAAATGAGTAATGATTCCAACTAAGGATAATTCGCGGAAGAATGTAATTAAAACGTTATGCTCAATAGATATATACACAAACAAACATAAACACACAAACACACACACACACACACACACACGCGCGCACACACACACACACACACACACACACACACACACACACACACACACACACGACACACAGGCGCGAAACAAAAAACTTTATGACAAATTAATTTTATTATTGTTGTTATTAAGTTTAATTATTGTTATTAAGAGGACGCTGCCTCCCATTACCTGGTTTGTTTCTTTGTGCCGCCTGTTACAACAGCCAGTGGACGATATAGGATAGTGGATTTTTTTTTTATAGGATAAGGGTGACAAACGAGCACACAGTCCACCTGATGGTAAGTGGTTGCCGTGGCCCATAGACATCTACATCTATCTTCGATTACGAATCAAAATGCAGATGCGTTGTCACCCGTGAGGACTAAGATGGAATGCCTCATTTCCAGTAAAAAGGGCCTCCGGCCACCTGCACTCACCAAGCGAAACGCAGAGGTAAACCTCTACTTCACGCTGGTATTCTGTGAGGTCGTGGTACCACCCCGATTCGAGCCGGCCCATCCGTGCGACAGTAAAAGCTGCCGCGTGGCTCTACCACTGTTAAAAAATTCTTATAATAAATATTCTTACATCGCCACTACACGTACACGAAGACTATGGAATATGTTAAAAAGATGACAGTTGTCATCTCGTTTACGCCGAGCATAAATACCCAGTCCGACGACGTGGAGGAGTGTAAAAAGATTACGATTAAGGTAATTCACTTAAAAATCCAATGCCGGGGCTTTTAAGTGGTAAGTCAATAAAACAAAAACGAAACTTTAGTGATAAGCCACTAAAACTAAAATGAAATTTTAGTGATAACTCACTATAACTAAAACGAAATTTTAGTGATGTCATTAAAAAAAAAACAAAAGTTAAGTGATAACTCACTATAACTAAAACAAAATTTTAGTGATGTCACTATAAAAAAAACAAAATTTCAGGGATAAGTCACTATAATCAAAACGAAATTTCAGTGATAAGTCTCTAAAATTAAACGATTTTTTTATATAGAATAGGGGGCAAACGAGCATGCGGCTCACCTGATTGTAAGTGACTACTGCCGCCCATGAACAACCGCAATACCAGGGGAATCGCAGATGCGTTGCCGGCCTTTTAGAAAGGTGTAAGCTCTTTTCTTGAAAGTTCCTAAGTCGTATCGGTCCGGAAAATTCGCTGGTAGTAATTGATTCCACAAGGAAGTTGTGCGAGGGAGAAAACTTCTTCTAAATCGCACAGTGGTGGACCGCCAATCATCCAGATGGTACGGATGGTAACGCGAGTTTTGTCGCGATGTTTTAACAGTGGTAGAGCCACGCGGCAGCTTTTGCTGTCGCACGGATGGGCCGGCTTGAACCGGGGTGGTACCACAACCTCACAGAAAACCAGCGTGAAGTAGAGGTATACCTCTGCGTTTCGCTTGGTGAGTGCAGGTGACCGGAGGCCCTTTTTACTGGAAATGAGGCATTCCATCTTGGTCCTCACGGGTGGCGGCGCATCTACATTTTGATTTGTAATAGAGGATAGATGTAGATGTCTATGGGCCGCAGCAACCACTTACCATCAGGTGGGCTGTGTGCTCGTTTGTCATCCTTATCATAAAAAAAATGTGCGATGGTGAAATTGAGCGGCTGGAATTAGTCCGAACAATTCCTCAGAGCACTCCCCGTGGTAAATGCGATAAAATACGCAAAGAAATGCAACATCTCTACGCAGTGCCAGTGTATCGAGTCGATCAGAAAGAACTCGGTCGTCGACGATTCGAACCGCTCTGCGCTGGATGCGGTCAAGTGGAAGGAGCTAGCACTGGGGTGCCCCGGCCCAGAGATGAGAACAGTATTCTATGTGGGGCCGAACTTGCGCTTTGTAAAGTTGCCAGCGATGTGCCGGCATGAAATACTGTCTCGCTCTGCTGAGCACGCCAAGCTTTTTAGAGGCTAATTTGGCATTCCCTTCAAAGTGACCACGAAACTGCACACTATTCGATATGTCGACGCCAAGAATTCCGACACTGGCTGAGGCAGCAAGGGGAGTGTGGAGTGATACGACAAAGGGGTACTTTTTAGCGGCAAACGCGCAAACTTGTGTCTTCTGGGGATTGAACTGGACTAGATTTAGTCGGCCCCAATCTGAGACTTTGTTAAGCAAAGACTCGACTTCAGACACAAGTTTGTCCCGGTACTCGGCGACGTTTTCCCGAGAAATATTGGCACGGCCGGTATATCACCGCATCACCAGTGCTGTCGTCTGCATAGCAGTGAATGCTACCAGTTAGCAACATATCATTGATATGCAGGAGAAACAGCGTTGGTGATAGCACGCAGCCATGTGGAACACCAGAGTTGATAGGCTTGAAATCAGAGCATGCACCGTCTACTACGACCTTGATGCTTCGATCAGCAAGGAAACTGGTGATCCATTTGCACAATTTCTCGGGAAGCCCATAGGAAGGAAGCTTCGAAAGAAGCGCTTTGTGCCAGACCCGATCGAAGGCCTTCGCTATGTCCAAACTAACGGCCAATGCCTCGCCCTTGGACTCTACTGCCTCCGCCCATCTATGAGTTAAGTAGACTAGAAGATCACCAGCTGATCGACCCCGACGAAAACCGTACTGGCGGTCACTAATCAGCTGGTGATCCTCAAGGTACCTCATGAGCTGGTAGTTTATAATGGATTCCATTATTTTGGAGAACAAAAAGGTGATGGCGATAGGCCTGTAGTTGGACGGGTCTGAGCGGTCGCCTTTTTTAGGGATCGGGTGGACCTGTCTCCCATGAATTCGGGGCTACGCCTTGGGAGTAAGAGTACCGGAAAAGACGCGTTAAAAAAGGTGCCAACTCCGGAGCACACGTCTTCAGCACAATGGGAGCGACTCCATCGGGCCCATTCGACTTGCTGACGTCCAGGGAGAAGAGTGTTTTGTGAACCGAGCGCTGTGTAAATCGCATATCTGGCATGGAGCACTCACATCGCGGGATGGTCAGCGGTGTGTTCCCCCCATCATCTAGAGTCGAATTGGACGCAAAAAGAGAGCTCAACAGATCGGCTTTCTCCTTTGCGGCATGGGCCAGTGAGTCGTCCTCTCTGTGCAGAGATGAAAGATATGGCTGACAGAAGTTCCCTTGGACAGCCTTGGCGAGAGACCAGAATGCACGGGTTCCCGAAGGAAGGCGAACTAGCTTCTCGTACCTTCAAGATTGCCGAGGCATCGAAAACAGATGTCCTCTCTGACGTATACGCAAACTCCAGCCCGGGCCACAAAAGAGTGTTCCAATTTGTACCCCGGGTAGGAGATATATAAAGTATCAGCCGGAGAGGATACCTGAGTCTCGGTTAAAAAGAGCAAGGCCGGCTTCACCGTCTCTAGATGGTAATGGACAGCGTTAAGGTTGGAATGAAGTCCCCGGATGTTGCAAAAATTCACGGATAGCGTGACAGGGGTCGCCTTGGTTGTATTGCTCCGCTTGCCCCGAGCAGCATTAGTCGCGAGCGGAATTTTGTCCACCCCCCCCCCCCCCCTCCAGAATACGCAGGGCAGCCTGAGCACCCACGCTCAGGAGTGAAGTAGTTTGGTCGTGGATGCTCAGCGAGGGATTCTCCAGGGGTGCTGGTACCCTCCTAGGGTAGTCTTTTATTTAATTCCACTACCATGTTGATGGGGGGGGGGGGGAATTGGGAATTTTAGTGATAAGTCACTAAATTTTCGTTCTTCTTAAAAAAATATGTTAAGAAAGTATTTTTATATTGCACTAGCCATCCGCCCCGGATTCGCACGGGTGATTTATAGATCTCGTCAACAACACCACCTACCGGGTCTAAGTGTGAATCTCAACCAAAACGGTTCCCTCAAACACAATAAAAAATTCATCAAAATTCAACACACGTACAGAAGAATTATATTATAAAATATAATATATGTATGTATTAAGATTAGCGATCCACCTCGGCTTCACACGGGTGATTTCTGGATTTTGACAACAGCGCCATCTACCGGCTCCAATTGTGAATCTAAACCATTCTCGAATCAACTCACACTCACCAAATTTCTTCAAAATCGGTCAACCAGTTTAGGAGGAGTTCTGTCACATACCTGGAAGTTGTCCGAAAAATCGGTCAGCTGCAGCACAGCATCGTACCACACGTCCCCTTGGTTGCCCCACTTCTCGAACAAAATATACTTCTGCTTTTCATTGCTCGGTAGACTCAGTAAAGCATCTAGGGCGTAATTTTCCGGTTTCTCGTACACACGCAAGCCTCCCGTTGTTCTACAAGAACAAAAATGTCTTGCTTAGTGATTTATATTTAATATTATATAGAGGTAAAAGAGAGCCGTGGTAAGTCAGATGGGTAGCGCTCGCTGTAAGCTTCACAGTACCCGGGTTCGATCCCCACCAATGAAATTGTTGATTGTAATTTTAAGTGCTGATTTACCACGTGCTCGGCGGTGAAGCAAAACATCGTCAGGAAACCTGCATGTCTGAGAAATAAGAAAAAAATATATATTTCGAAGATATGTCAAGTTCGCCAACACGCATTAGGGCAGCGCGGTGGACAATTCCTTACCCTAAAACCCTCTCAGAAATGAGAGGAGGCCTGTGCCCAGCAGTGGGACGTAAATAAGCTGCTACTTTACTTTACTTTAGACGTAAAACTGTGAGTGTGTGAGTTTGTATGTAAGAGTAATCTCCGGAAATAGAGAACCGATTCTAATTAATAATTATAATCACCATCATCCTCATCATCATCAACCTGTGGCAGTTCACATCTGGACAAAGGCCTCTCCATATAATTCTAATACAGGGAATTAATTATAGGGGTGTTTACTAAATACTTAGGTACATGCTGCAGCTATATTAGTACTATAGTTGTAGCACGAATGGGTCGGCTCGACCGGGTAAGGACCACGCTCTCACAGAATACCAGCGTGAAATAGCAGCTTAACGCTGCCGTGTTTCGTATGGTGAGTGTAGAGAACTGGAGACCCATTTTACTGTAAAAGAGGCATTCCATCTTAGTTCTCATGGGTGATGACGCATCTGCATTTTGATTCTTTATTGAGGATAAATGTATATGTATATGGGACACAGCAACCACTTATCAGGTGGACTGTGTGCTTGTTTGTCACCCTTTACTATAAAAGAAAACCTTTATAGACTTATTTATTTCGAAAATTGCAGAGTTCTTGCAAGTCAGGCGGAAGAAGTCACGAGCAAAAGCAATACAAGCAAAATTATTGTTTCAAGATATATGAATGAAGCGTGAATAATATGTATTATTTTCGCAACCGATAAACTATGTAAAATACAGAAATAACGTAAACTGTTCGTGTGTCGGCGGTCTAAGACAACCCATCACCTATTGTATTTAATTACTCTTTTACGTCTCTAAATGTATGTATGCAAAAATTTTAATTTGTAATTTGTTTCTTTTTCTCTTTGTGCTCATGAATGTATGAATATGCCTGACGACCATGCGTTCCTGGCTTGGTGGATACAGCTCCGAGTAAAGAATGCTTGATTTTTTTCTTTTGCAGTTTAAAATTTCACTAGGTTCCTTATTTATTGCTGTTTTTCTTAGATTAATGATAGGTTTTCGCGCGCTCAGACGCGCGCGGTGACCTATCATTAATCTATGCTGTTTTTGTAATAAAACATAATCTTCACACTAGGCTTTTACTCAGGGCAGATTCCTTATTTACTCTCGGAACTGTATTCTCATAGTTTTTTTCTTTGGTCATTACTGAAAATCAGCGTTGTGGTTTCGCCACAACTCATGCTGATAATGACCATTTTTGGAACGCCTTCAATGTACAAAGCCAATTTTTTTCATTTATATATTGTTGTACGTCAATAGTCTACTAACAAAATAAAATGTTTCTTTCTCTTTTCTTTTTCTTTTCTATTTCGTCCTCTCCCGTTCCTCTGCCCGTTCCTGAGAACATAGGTCTTGACAGATCACAGACGGACCGACAACTAAATTATACTATAAGGCTCCTGGTTTTTTTACGTACATTAACATGAATACTTACTTCCCAAACATGTGGTAGTAGAACACAAAACATCCGTTTTTAGCCAATGCTCCATCGAATATAGGTGAAATCAGACGGGCAGTATCGTTCTCGAACCGGGACGTACTCTCTATGTACATGTAATAACCTGGAACATTTTATTGTATTAACATCTACCCAGGCGAAGACAGATCCGATTTTATATTAATAATACTAATAACCTTGTGAAAGCCGAAACAGATAAGCTCACAAAGTATCTGGACTGGCTCACGAGGTTACCGACATGTGGGGTGGTCTGCCGACCGAAATTATTCCTGTGGTCGTTTCTGCGAACGGGTTAAGCCCAGTTAGACTCTCGGGGTCATCTGAGGCGACTGGACTCCGTGACCGACCGCTTCAGGCTCAAATGCAGAAGACGGTGCTCCTCGATACCGCCTGCATCGTCCGCCGGTTTCTTTCCCTTTCCCTCGGCTGTTTGGTTTCTCCTCCCGAGGGCTTCCATCTGGCTGGGTTTTTATTTATTTATGTATTTTTTTATATATTTATTTTATTTTATTGATATTTATGTATGTTTATATTTTTCGTTTACAATTATATATTTAAAAAGCCTAACCAGGTGAGAAATATTTATAGATATCCCAAAATAATAATGATTTCTTATATTTACGCGAACACTACACATTGAATAAAACTATTTTTTACGGATTTTATCGCGTTTAATTTACTATTTTAATTCAAGATACTGTAAGTTTATTCTGCGTAAATCGAAACAAAAATTAATATTAAGAAACTGAAAGTAGCCGGGCTAATTGTGACATCGGGACCTGAAACATCTCAGTAGCACGAAAGGGTCGGCTTGACCGTGAAAGGATCACACTCTCATGGGATATAAGCGTAAAATAACAGCTTAATGCTTTTGTGTTTTGTTTAGTGAGTGTGGAAAGCCGGAGAACCTCTTTACTGTAAAAAACGCATTCCATCTTAGTCTTCACGGCTGACAACGCATCTGCATTTTACTCGCAAACGAGGATAGATGTAGATGTCTATGGGCCACAGCAACAACTTACCATCAGGTGGACTGTGTGCTCGCTTGTCACCCTATCCTATAAAAAAATAAATCAAAAGCTACAGACGTATAAAAAAATGGCGACCATCCCATGTACGTCAAACGCAAATTACCAATGTTTGCGACGGGAAGTGTCAATTCTGGTACTGCGATCGTCAGGCAGCCAGAAAAGCCTTACAAATCCTCCACAGAACGGTAGAGGATTATACAGTCTAATAAATATGCAGAAAAATATATTTTTGTTTAAAATAATAATTTTTAAAAAGGACGAAAAATCTCTATTTGTTTCCATAATTTATTTATGTTTGGACTTACCTTCATTGTTTATGAAGTGATTTTAATGTTGCTTCTTTTATTAAGTATGTTTTCATTAAGTTTATACTTCAGGAGTGGGTAAATAAATAAACAAAAAATATTCACGAGTAAATATCTTCCTAGGTTGGAAAAGTAGGAGATAAAGTTTTTAATGTATATTTTTAGACGGAATCCTAAATGTTACATTGAACTTATGATATTATTTTAGAATGGTAAAAAATAAACTTATCAAAAACTAAAAAGTGATTTTCCTAAAAATTTAAAAGCGGCCAAGTGCGAGTCGAACTCGCCCATGAAGGGTTCCGTAGCAGCAAGTAACATAATTTACGATTTATGACGTTTAAAAAAAACTACTTACTAGATCTTGTTCAAACCAATTTTCGGTGGAAGTTTACATGGTAATGTACATCAAATATTTTTTTTAGTTTTATCATTCTCTTATTTAAGAAGTTACAGCGGGGGGGGGGGGGAACACCCATTTTACCACTTTGGAAGTGTCTCTCGCGCAAACTATTCAGTTTAGAAAAAAATTATATAAGAAACCTCAATATCATTATTGAATACCTATCCATAAATACCCCATATGTATGGGTTTGATGGAAAAAAAATTTTGAGTTTCAGTTCTAAGTATGGGAACCCCCAAAATTTATTGTTTTTTTTTTCTATTTTTGTGTGAAAATCTGAATGTGGTTCACAGAATACATCTACTTACCAAGTTTCAACATCATAGTTCTAAAGTTTCAGAAAAAAGTGGCTGTGACATACGGACGGACAGACAGACAGACATGACGAATCCATAAGGGTTCCGTTTTTTGTCATTTGGCTACGGAACCCTAAAAAGAACAAAATAATTTGCACATAATCATTAGCTCATCACAAAGACTTCAGAAGCTGTTGTGTTAATTACTTTATTTTTTTAATCTTCAAAAGTTTTTTAGACATCCGAAGACATTCTTCGTTTTTCAGTTTTCATAAAGTGGGTTTTAATTTTTTATGTATTATTTTCAATAATTATTTCATTAATGTCATAACCTGAACTAGTGGTAGTGAATAGAACTAATCAAAAGATTCATACCTGATCCTCCTTTACCCAAGGTATGGTCATACGACGGTCCAGTAAAGAGAAAGGAGGAAGGAGTCTTCTTGTTTAGTCGCTTCCAGTCAAAATCGTGGAGATCGTCCTGGGTCCAGCCGCATAAGCTCGGCTCTTCGAAGTCACAACTAAGTGGGTTGGGCGCTGTTGAATCTGATAATTTAAGAATATTATTAGAATAATGCAATTTTTACGGATATACGTGGTAGAGCCATGTTGCAGCTATATTTTTTTTATTGGAGAGGGGGCAAACTAGCATGCGGGTCACCTGATGGTAAGTGACTACCGCCGCCCATGAACAAATGCAACACTAGAGGAATTGCAGATGCGTTGCCGGCCGTTTAAAAAGGAGTAGGCTCTTTTCTTGAAGGTCCCTAAGTCGTATTGGTCCGGAAAATCGCTGATGGTAATCGATTCCACAAGGAAGTTGTGCGAGGGAGAAAACTTCTTCTAAAAGGCACAGTGGTTGACCGCCAATCATCCAGATGGTATTGATGGTATCGCAAGTTTTATATAGGTATTTTTTATAAAGGTCATTTGTAGCATTTCGTACTACAAATTAATATCCTCAATAAAAAATCAAAATGCAGATGCGTTGTCACTCCTAAGGACTAAGATGAATTGCCTCGTTTCATGTTAAAAGTATCTTCGGTTGCCTTCATTCATCATACGACACATAACAGCATTAAGCTGCTATTTCACGCTCACATTCTGTGTGAGCATGGTTCTTCCCCGGTCGAGCTGACCTATCCGTGCTACAAGCTGTAGGGTGTCTCTAACACTTGCCTGTAGAGTCACAGGTCTTGCTTGAAATCCTATTCGAAACTGTAACTTGTGCATAATCATCTTCAAATATAAATAAACACAACGCTTGATTTGACAATATTTGGTAGGGTTGTTCCCCACAGGCTGAATACTGCGTCACCAAGTTGTCTATGGAGGAAGCTGAAAGAAATATAAAATTAAAAAAAAATCTTACCAACACATGAAGGTGCGGTGCCATTCCATCTCCTACCATCGCAATATATAGTGGAGGAGCCGATCATCTTGTGACCAGGTAAACAGAAGAACACCACCCACGCGTTTTGTCTAGAAGGCATCTGGACGCCATTTTCTATTTGGGGTAGAGGACATCCAGGACCTGAAAATATAATTAAATATGTATTAGTAGCGGCACGAAAGTCTAGCGGTGACCCTTATTGCGCATAAGTCGCTCTGATTGGCTCGTGCCTATCTTCGCACGCGCTGATTGGCTCTCCAGTAACATTCGTGCAATTCAATTCGTGCGTGTACCCTCCACATTTCGTTCAGCGCTAGACTTATGTGTCGTAATTTATAAGGGTCAGTGTAATCCTTTTGCAGTGTGGTGAGGGCTGCGTAAGGGAACGCATCACCTCATTTCTTCCCGTGGGTGTCGTAGGAGGCTACTATGGGATATACCAAAAAGGTCTTATGGCTTCCTATATATGGCGGTATAACCACCTCAACGGAGACTAGTCATCTTCACAGGACAGGATTATAGTGCTCTCGCATTGATATACCATCCCTTTTAATATATCAATGTGCTCTCGCCGGTTCTTTGAGCTATATACCCTGACCACGTCAGCTTACTGATCCTTTGAGGTATTTCGGTTATTCTACTGACTGCGGATACCCTAATTACGAAGTCTATCACGCAGAGAAACTTCAGACATAGCACTCTCCACAGCTCAGTCAACGACCTTGAGCATTTAAATGTTTTTACGGAATATGACATATTATAGATTATTTGGGTGCAAACGAACTCACAGTCCACCTGATGGTAAATAGACGCTGTGGCTCATAAGTAGTCATTACATGATTCTTCGTTAATCGAAGATCAAAATGTAAATGTGTTGTCAACCCTGAGGACTAATATGTAATGCCTCGTTTCTAGTACAAAGAGTCTCCGGTTCTCTAAACTCACCATATCAAATACGGCACAGTTAAGTTGCTATTTTACGCTGGTATTCTGAGAGAGCGTCATTCCCCGGCCGAGGCAACCTATTCGTGGTATAATAATATAGCTGCAGAGTGATTCTACCACGTGTGTGCATCACACAGCCAGCATGGCATGGCATATATATATCTAACTGTTCTGAATTTAAATATTTGTCATTTTAATAAAGAACATGATTCAAAAGAGTGGAGTCAATTAAAAATAATAAAAATACAAAAATCAAACTTACGAACACAAACCGGTAAAGGAACGTCCCACTCTGTACCCCTGCAGGTTGCGTATTTGTTGCCGACCAACTCGTATCGCGGTAAACAAATGAATTTGACGAGTTTCGATCTCTGCCGCACTCGTACCCTGCCATTCTGCAGGCGAGGGAAACCGCAAGACGCTGATGAATACCTGAAATCTGTAAGTTTAAGTTAACGAAACCATTACCATAACACAGTGTACACAGGCCTCCCACATAGATTGCCTCATACGAATATTTGCCGTAGTTGCCGCCCTTGGCAAGCGAGTTAGCCACTTCAGTTTTTTAAAAAAGGCCGTGAAATGGCGGCGTAGGAATATCCACTACCATATAATTATATATATAATACGGTGGTTGTCGTAAAAGGTGACAGAGGGAAACAGAAAATCGGCAGCAACATCTTCCTTTTAACAACCAAAAATAATGAAAAAGCATGGTTGCTAACCCGCCTGTTAAGCGTGGCAACAGTGGCAAATATCCCATGTGAGGCGATCTTTGGTGGAGAGTTATGTTCAGCAGTGGACTCTGATAGGATTTTATAATGGCGGTGATGATGAATATGAATTAATGTATAACATATTGTGATGAGCCGTAGAGGTGATGAAAGAAACCATCAGAAGGAAACCTACACGTCTAAGAAATAAAATATTTATACTCGTAAGACATGTGAATTCCGTCACGCACTGAAACAGTCACACAGATTAATTGCTTTATAACCCTGTCAGAAATGGGAGGAGGCCTGTGCCCAGCATTTAAAGCTATATGTAACTTGACATTGATATTATTGTCATTAGTCTAAGATTGTTCACAGTTGGACATAGGCCTCTACCAAGACGCACTACTTAACCAGGTTTTCAGATTTACGCATCAACTTCCTGATTCCTAACCAGTGCAGCTATATTATGGTTGTAGCACGAGTGGGTAGACTCGCTCTGAGCAGGACCACGCTCTCACAGAATAGCAGCGTAAAATAGCAGCTTAATGCTGCTGTGTTTCGTATGGTGAGTGTATAGAGCCAAAAACCCTTTTTACTGGAAACGAGGCATTCCATCTTAGTTCTCAGGGGTGACAACGCATCTGCATTTTGATTCTTAATTGCGGAGAAATGTAGATGAATATGAGCCACAGCATCCACTTACCATCAAGTGGACTGTGTGCTCGACTGTCACCCTTATTCTTTATTTATAAGCTAGGCGTCCTTTTATCGAGGAATTCATCTGGGTTGGTACTACACTGTTATCTCTCTCTCTCTCTCTCTCTCAAGCCGCAATGCTGCCACGGCTGTATTCCTGTCTGTAAGGCATAGAGAGCTAGGTTAATTACTATTAGTTGCATTCCATCTTAGTCCTTAGGAGTGACAACGTAACTTTATTTGAATTTAATTGTAGCTGTCCATTCGCTGCAATACACACTTATCATCAGGTAGGAGACTGTGAGTTTGTTTGTTATGTCTATGGGCCACAGCCACATACCATCCACTTACCATCAGGTGGACTGTGTGCTCGTTTGTGCTTTTATTCTTTAAAAAGATGTGAATAAGTCCAAGAACGTTGCACAATGTTTAGAATTCTTTACTTTATATAACTACTATGGAGCTTGGCATCCGTCCAGATCTCAAATCTTTTATCAACAAAACCGACAACCACGAAGTAGTTTGTTCCGAACCTCGTTCACTTTTAACATTATGTTTTTGGCGGGATATCATTCATTTTGAAAAAAAATATCCTTTTATTAATCTTAATAAATAAATGACTATCAACTTTTTTCATGTGTTTACGTTTCAATGTTTTCATTTTTAGTATTTCCGCGGCTGGTCGTTGCTGCTGGTGATAAGAGGGCTGGTTCTTTTCTCGCTCAAAGGCCGATACCGCGGGGAGTAGGAGTATATGATAATTAAGTTTCTAGTTTTAGTTTTTTTTATTATAGTTTTTAATATAGTATATAATGAATAGTAATTAGATTTTAAATTATATGTTTAAACTATTATGAACCAACGTTATAAATAATTTGCTCTTTTGTGATTTTTTTTCTTTTGTATGTAATACGCCTAATGATCTACCTTGATGCTGATATTTCAAGTTTCTAAATAACCGAGGAGTGGCTTGGGTTTTTCATAACTGAGTTGGTAAATAATGAAAATGGTACTATAATATTCAGACACCAATAACTCAAGAACAGTATTGTTTTATTCGTGAAAACCAACCCATTAACTGTTTACTGCTATATCTATTAACAACTGAGCTTACAGTAAATGGGCACTTAAAACTTTAAGAGACTACTTTATTAGTTTTTATATTTATTGGAAAAGACAAAAATTATATCTATCCAACTATCTACATTCTCCGACCAATAAAGAAAGATACACGGAGCGCCGCGTGTACCTCAACTTCCTGACACGCACTCACGCAAAACCTTCTTCTTCCCTTGTGTAACAGCCTGTAAAAGTCCACTGTTGGATGCACATATTATTGATTGCAAGTGAATTGAGGTGCATATGTGTGCGTAATTGCGTGTTCTTACCAAAAGTTGAACATGGTTTTAGTTTTTATAAGGCTAATGTGAACAAAACAATGTGATCCCCCTGAATAACGAGACGTTATAACGTTATGTGACATAACGAGTAGACATATATCCCCCGTCCGTAGCATGGAGCCAAATGAAAGATAAAAAATCATGCTTTTTTGACATTTGAAAGGGACTATTTTATCCTAGTTTGAACGTGGGATTAAGTTTATATTCATACAAAAAATTTATCTAAGTTCAAGTCTATCTCCCATTTTATCTACTGTGGATATTATATCCACCGGTGTGCCCATGCTCGAAGGGTGAATAAAAATAAGCGAGGGGATAAACATTCTCCCGTTTCCCCGGGGATAAAATTGTCTCCTGCCCATGCTAGCCCTGCAGATGGTATGGTATGGTTGCTATAGCCCATAGACATCTACATCTATCCTCGTATGCGAATCAAAATGCAGATGCGTTGTCAGCCGTGAGGACTAAGATGGAATGCCTCTTTTCCAGTAAAACGGGTCTCCGGTTCTCTACACTCGCCATACGAAAAACAGCAGAATCAAGCCGCTATTTTATACTGGTATTCTGTGAGAGCGTGGTCCTTCCCCGGTCGAGCCGACCCATTCGTGCTACTACTATACAATTAATATAGCTGCAGTATGACCCTACCACGTAAGCTGACGCTTACCATAAGAAAACCTGAGCAGTAAACGTCAATTTTGTAATGCACTTAGTATTGAAATGTAACGATGTTTAAACTATATATGGAGGGTATTTAAATAGTTGGGCTGTATAAATATATAAACGCAAATGATAAATATAATACATTCATATACATATATTAATATAGTGATATAAATATATAAACAATACGTAAATAAATAAAACACCAACCAGTTGGAAGCCCTCGGCAGGGAGGGGGGAGGGTTAGGGGGAAAGGGAAAGAAACCGGCGGACAATGCAGGCGGTATCGCAGAGCACCTTCTTCTGCATTTGAGCGTGGAGTGTTCTGTCACGGAGTCCCAGTTGCCTCAGAAAATGAGAGACGTTGCCTGGGATTAGTCTGTTCGCAGAAACGACTACAGGTATAATTTTGGTCGGCAGGCCATCCCCCATGTCGGTCTCCTCGTGAGCGAGGTCCAGACATTTTCTTGGCTTATCTGTTTCGGCTTTCACGGGGTTCTCGTCATACGGAATGATAATGTCGACCAAAAATATCCTTGACTGTGCCCGGTCCATCAGCACAATATCAGGTTTATTCGCAAGAATAGTCCTGTCTGTGATGATGTCCCGGTCCCAGTAGAACCCGGCGCGGTCATTTTCGAGCACGGCTTCCGGCAAGCACTTGTAATAAAGCAATTTCCGGTCCACGAGACCGTATTTATATTATCATAATTAAATATTATCATTCATTAGGCGTCCCTTGCACTCATTGCTTCGTCTTTATTTTTTGTTGATTTGAATCTTCATTTCACCACTTACCAAACTATTTACTGTCTTCTATTAACTCACTTCTTTTGTGTACTCATATATAAAACCATAAAAAAGTTATTTCATAAAACCAAACTAACCGAACGGAGGTCATAAAAGGTGCCTCCTACGCTCCAGCAACCGGAAGAGCGACACGAGGACAAACCGCCAAGAGCGTGCGTCCGGCAGATAATATAATATATTTATTACACGTTCGAACAAACCAGTAATTGATAGGATATTTTTGTGCATATAAAATCATATATCTTTACGTTTGTACACATCAATATTAATATTTTCGCGAACTTTCAGAAACAAGGCATAAACTAATATCACAGTTTTAAGACCATAATTTAATTCAAGAACATAGACGTTTTTAATATCAAGTACTTACTCAATGCCTACTTATACGAACTCGTAGTGTATACCTCACAGACGGAAGAGGAGGACCTGTGACCAGTTGTGGGACGTCTATAGACTATAGCTTTACTTTACTTTGCGGAGTATTTAAATTCTCTATGGACATAAGAAGTATATGTATATTCAGTACATGTATCATAACATACTTAAATATTTATTATTATTTTTATTTATTATTATTTATTATTTATTTATCAACAACAAGTTACAAATAACATCTTATAATAAAGCAAAAACTTAAATCTAATCTCCTCACTGTAACGTTACATATTTAAGTGAAAAGCTAATGCAAATCCAAATTTAAATGAGGTAAACAAAAATATATTGCGAGTTATTTATAATATTGTTACAAAAAAGTCAATGTTCTACCCTCCGTACTAGTTTGCACTGTATTACGGCAGGCGTAGTCATCTAAATATTAATGAGGTTAAATGATTACTCTAAAATATTTAAGGAAAATAATTACATTGAACGCGGTAGAGCCACGCTGCAGTTATGATTGAAAAATGAATGGGTCGGCTCGACCGGGTAAAGACCTCGCTCTCACAAAATACGAGCGTAAAATAGCAGCATAACGCCGCTTTGTTTCGTATGGTGAGTGTAGACAACCGGAGACTTTTTTTACTGGAAACGAGGCATTTCATCTAAGTCCTCAGGGGTGACAATGCATCTGCATTTTGATTCTTCGGCATCTACTCAGCATTAGGTAGGCCTATGTGCTTGCTTGTTGTCCCAGTGATAGTGACAAGAGAACTAGCTCCTCTCGTTTAGAGATTAAATATATCAATTCAACGAGGAAATGGAGCCATTATTAGGTATCCCACAAAAAGGGTTTTATGATAAACTGTTAAGTATAGTATACATAATAACCTCTTTGTTTAAAATTTTGTATGTTGTCCTCTTATCTGTCACTCCGTTTGCGGGTATTTGACAACACGGGTCGCTGGTAAAGTAAAAAATGGCTTTCAATAGGAATTACATGCATGTGATCGATATTGAATAAAAATATATACTATTCTACTTAAATTTATCAAGAAATCACAGATTAAAAATTATTTGTTTTCTGACTTTGTCTATCAACAAGCCTTTTCATAAAAACGAACAAGTTATGTCACTGGCAACACAGTGAATTAATTAAAAAGAAATCGATGTCTGCGGTGTTAGCGCCACAATAGCTTGCTGCCCGCAAAGCAAACGACATAGAAAAATTACATATCGTCCGTGCCTATGTTTATTGTTATGCTATGTGCCATCTACCATTGAATTTTTTATTTTAACAATTAATTGAACTAGACTTTTTCAATCGAAATAATTTTGACTAACCCTATTCTTAGTACTACATTCTACACGTTATGGGTGGGACTGAAAAATAAAATTTTTTTCACGTGTTGCTTTGGTTTACGACCGCTAGATCAACGAGAAAGTAAATTAATAAAAGTAACACAAACTTTATTTAGTAACGTGCAAAGTGTAAATATTATAATTTATCAAGTGGAAAATTTAAAAAAATTGTACAACCGATTTCAATATAAATAAAATGAGAACATCATCAATGTAGTCGAAGTCAATTGGATAAGCATTATTAAGGATATATCAAAAACTACTTGTCAGATCTTGATCAAATTTATTTATAAGCACCAGCTTTCAAATAAAAAAGAAATATCAAAATCGATTTAACTAGAAAAAAGTTCTGAGGTAACACACATAAAAAATACAGTCGATTTAAAAACCTCCTTTTTTTTTAAGTCAGTTGAAAAGTAGAAGCATTGTAGTTCAAGGTAAAAGCACTCGCTCGCTTTTTATTTAGTACATGAGCAAACCGAGTTCGAACTAACGAAATTGTTAATTGTAATTTTGAATTGCTGTGTTGTTGTTGATAGGTAGGAAAAGTTCGTGAGAAATCCGCATGAATGTAGAATGTAGTAAGAGTTAAGTCAACGCACTCTTCCTTGCCCTCAAACCCTCTCAGGAATGAAAAGTCTACATCCATGGTAGAGCCATGCTGCAGCTATATTAATAGTATAATTGTAGCACGAATGGGTTGGCTCGACCGGGGAAGTACCACGCTCTCACAGAATACTAGCGTAAAAGAGCAGCTTAAGGCTGCCGTATTTCGTATGGTATGTGTATAGAATCGGAGACCCTTTTTACTGATAATTTTAAATTAAAAATTTTGTACAGCCGACTTCAATATAAGTTATTTAAGAATAACTCAAAAACTATTGGTCTGATCTTGATCAAATTCATATGGGACTACACGAGAACTATCAGCTTTTATATAAAAAAAGAATCATCGAAATCGGTTCACGCAGTACAAAGTTATGAGGTAACACACATAAAAAAAAACATACACTCGAATTGAGTACCGTCTCCTTTTTGGAAGTCGGCAGAAAATAATTTAAAATTAAAAATTTTGTACAGCCGACTTCAATATAAGCGACTTCAATATAGGTTACTTAAGAATAACTCAATAACCATTGGTCTGACCTTGAAAATAATCATCGAAATCGGTTCGCCCAGTACAAAGTTATGAGGTAACACACATAAAAAAAAACATACACTCGAATTGAGTACCGTCTCCTTTTTGGAAGTCGGCAGAAAAGAGGCATTCTATCTTAGTTCTCACGGCTAACAACGCATCTGCATTTTAATTCGCAAACGAAGATAGATGCAGATGTCTATGGGCCACAGCAACCACTTACCATCAGGTGGACTGTGTGCTCGTTTGTCACCCTTATTCTATAAAAAAAAATCCAGCAATAGAGCGTATGTAAAAATTGTTTAAAATAGAGTAAACTGAAAACTTCGCAGTGTAGCTTCGCAGTGTGTCCACGCAATACCGAGATTTCATTTGAGTGGTTATCATTACCTTCTCAAAGTTGAGTGGTGCAGGAAACAGCCTCCTACGCTGCTCCAATACGTAATGGCAAAATTTTCATAATTATAAATTAAAATTAAAAATGTTGTACAATCGACTTCAATATAAGTTATGAAGAATAACTCAATAACTATTTGTCTGACCTTGATCAAATTCATATGGGACCACACGAGATGTATTAGCTTTCCAATAAAAAAAGAATCATCGAAATCGGTTCACCTAGTAAAAAGTTATGAGGTAACACACATAAAAAAACATAATATAGTCGAATTGTGTACCGTCTCTTTTTGGAAGTCGGCAGAAAAGCAAAGTTACAGGCTATTTACGTCCAGTTCTGGGCACAACTTGCATTATTGAGACGGTTTAAGTGCAAGGAAGTGTCCACCACACTGCCCCAATGCGTGTTAACGTAGTTAACGGGTGTCACATGTCATTGAAATCGTTATTTTTGATATATAGAGGTTGACTAGGCGGTGACGAAAACCACGACGATTTCCTTCACCGTCGAGCACGCGCTAATTAAACATCAACACTTAATTGCAATTAACAAGTAAATTGCTGCCGGCGGGGATAAAATCCAGGTTACTCTGTAAAAGTTACTGCGAGCGCTAAGTGCCCGTGCTAATATTTCATATTGTTCCCAAATATTTATTTATATAATATTCGAAATTTTAACCGACTTCAAAAAAGGAAGATGTTTATATTTTTCATATAAACTTTTAGTTATTCTAATATCAAACATGTGATACATCGGCATATAAAATTACAATTGAAAATATAAGTGAGCCGAAACCTGAAGTCACAAATTACAAAAATTCAACAGGAGTGCCCAGCTCTAGAGCTTAATTACATGTTGGTATTGCATTTAAAAAAAAGACATCATGTATATTTCGAAAGTCTTTAAGGACTTACCAGCTTCAACAGATCCGATGATAAATAGAACTAAAAAACACTTGAAAAACATTTTACACAAACAAAACATTATTACTGAAGGGAAAGCACTGTCTTACGAATTACGTAAACCTGAAGTTTTCGTA
The DNA here is from genome assembly GCA_033319125.1 of Parnassius glacialis. Taxonomy (NCBI): domain Eukaryota; kingdom Metazoa; phylum Arthropoda; class Insecta; order Lepidoptera; family Papilionidae; genus Parnassius; species Parnassius glacialis. The sequence continues at coordinate 5,521,206 of JAVANC010000007.1, read as the reverse complement.
CTGGCTTATGAAAAATAAATCACTAAATATAAAAAATTCTGTGACTTCAACATTTGGGACTAGAATGGTCACTGAGAACCATACATTGAAATATGTTAAATGCGCAAATTATGTATGTTGCTTTACAAAAAAGAATATACAGCGCACAGACGAGACAAATACGAGTAGGTACCAAACAAAGATAATATGCAAGTTAGTTTAAAAAACTAAACTCTGAACAGTGTATTTTACATCGCCATTTGAATATAATAAAAAAAACACTTGAAATTTTTCATATAGTTAAATAAAATGTCAATTTCGTAAATAAATACCACAAGAATTAATCTAAATATTATATAAAATATATTTTAAATAAAGATAATGTGGTTTTTAGTATTAAAATTATACATTTTGCTTAGTTGGAATACTATATAAATGTTGGTTGTAGCGTAGTAAGGGGCCATTCGTTAATTACGTAAGGTTCTCGAGGGGGAGGGGGGTTAAAAATCTCTACATGCCCTTATCTTAGGGGAGGGGTGTAAAACCCACTCTTACGTAATATTTTGTACGTCGAAATTTAATATTAGAAATCTAATACCATGTCGGATGGCAAATGGTTTTCTTCATTCTATAACATGCACTTCGATTTACATCTTATTTTAATTTTTTTATTGTTTATTTAAACTTTAAAATCTTAAATATGTGTTCATTTTTATCCATTTTAAATGTTATAAATAATAATCATTGTATATTCTTCCCGCGTTTTAATCTAATCCAAATAAAAATTATAGAATCTTACGTAAGAAGAGGGAGGTAGGGTTCGAGACATCTTATGTACCCTTACATGGGGTAGAGGGGGTTAAAAATGGACAGAATCTTCCTTATTTAATTAATGAATGGCCCCTAAGTGGCAAAAATCTGATATTATCTAAGCCAAAATAATCTCAAAATACTTTATAATTAGTCAATCAATTTCTGTAAAACTTTCACACGTTACCAGAACAACATACTTTTTAAATTATTAGTGTCAGTCATATTAAATATGACATAGATATTTTACTTTAAGAATGAATCACAGAGAGACGTTGTTGTTAGGCATTAAAGACCAAGTTGAAACACATAACTTCTAATCTATGCTCCAAACGGGATGCCGTACCACAGCTATCAAAGGAAGCGGACTTTCCACTGATATTATGTATAATAGTATCACTACTCCCTGTATTTTGGACAAACAGATTAGTAAAAAACAATGATCATATCTTATCAAAAACAACCCTTAGTCAAAACCAGTGATTCATAGATTGCAAATGGATTCGGAGAATCACATTGCGCTTTTTACTTCTAATTACTAATTTATCATTTATTTATCTAAATAGATTATAAAATTTCGAAGAATGCGATGTATGACATGCACCAGAGTCCTTTGAACTTCCCTGACGGGTGTTATCGAACTAGTTTTTTATATCATGCAAAACATTCATAATGCGTGTTAAAATGTATGCGTGATTTAAAATGTTGAACGGTCTGAACATTCTTAAGTACATGTTGATTTATATTATAAATAGTAGAGCCATACTGCAGCTAAGTTATTGTTGGAGTATGAATGAATCGGCTTGACTGGGGAAGGACCACGCACAGAATATCGACGTGAAGTAGAAGCATATGACTGTGTTTTACTGCGTTTGTATGTGGTGAGTGTAGAGAACCGTAGACCCTTATTACTGGTTACAAGGAGTTCCATCTTATTCCTCAAAGGTGACAACGCATTTGCATTTTGGCACTTACAACGCAGTCGACGATAGGTGTGTGTAATAGGCGTCAACGTACACTTATCATAATGTGAACTGTATGCTCGTTTGTCTCCCTTACATCTATTAAAATATGTAGATATTTTTTAGGGTTCTGTAGCCAAATGGCAAAAAACGGAACCCTTATGGATTCGTCATGTCTGTCTGTCTGTCCGTCCGTATGTCACAGCCACTTTTTTCCGAAACTATAAGAACTATGCTGTTGAAACTTGGTAAGTAGATGTTTTCTGTCAACCGCATTAAGATTTTCACACAAAAAATAAAAAAAACAATAATTTTTGGGGGTTCCCCATATTTAGAACTGAAACTCAAAAATTTCTTTTCCATCAAACCCATACATGTGGGATATCTTCCAGACTATAAGACTGTACTACACCTGCCAACACTGTAAGACTGCACTATACCTGCAAGACTGTACTATGGTAGTAGCGCAAATAGGTCATTTCGAGCAAAAAATACTACACTTGCTGATAACAACGTAAAATAGGTCTGTTCCCTTCCCTGACAATAGTCAGTGAAGAGAACAAGATACCATTTTTACTAGTAACGAGACATTCCATCATAGTCCTCAAGGTGACAACGCATCTACACGTTGATTCTTTATCGAGGATACTTATTGCCGACAGCATTCACTTACCATTTCGTGGACTGTTTTTTTATAGTATAGAGAGCAAACGAGCATGCGGCTCACCTGATGGTAAGTGCAATACCAAGGGAAGTGCAGGTGCGTTGCCAGCCGTTTAGAAAGGAGTAAGTTCTTTTATTGAAGGTCTCTAAGTCCTATCCATCCGGAAAAATCGCCAGTGGTTAAAAGTTCCACTAAGAGGTTGTGCGAGGAAGAAAACTCCTAGTGAAACGCTCAGTGGTGATCCCCTAAGCATCCAGATGATGTGGATGGTATCGTGAGCTTTGTCGCAATGTACGTCCGTGAAATTTGGCTGGAATTAATCCAAACCGTTCTTCAGAGCATTCCCGTAGTAGACGCGATAGAAAATGTAAAGAGTAGCGACATCCTATCGCAGCACCGGTGAATCAAGCCTATCAGATAGTACTCGGTCGTCGACAATTTTAGAGCCGCTCTGCGCTGGATGCGGGGCGAGTCTTTGTTAAACTTTGTTTGAAGTCGAGTCATTGTTAAACAAAGTTTAACAAAAAGTTTAACAATGACTTGACTTCAGACAGAAGCTTGTTCCGGTACTCGATGACGTGATCTCAAGAAATATTGGCATGACCGATGTAAAAAGCATCACCTGTGCTGTCGACCGCATAACAATGAATGCTAGTGATTTGCAACATATCACTGATATGCAGAAGGACAGCCTAGGTACATATTACACAGCCTTGTGGAATACCGGCATTGATAGGCTAGTATCGGAGCATACACCGTCTACTATGAAACTAAACTGGTGTTCCGATTGCACAATTTATCGGGAAGCTCATAAGATGAAAGTTTCGAAGAAGTTTGTACTAAACCCGATCGAAAACCTTCGCTATGTTCAAACTAACCACCAAGTGTGTTAAGTAAACAACAAGATCACCAGCTTTCTTACGTGGTAGAGCCATGCTGCAGCTATGTTAGTAGTATAGTTGTAGCACGAATGGGTCGGCTCAACCGGGAAAGGACTACGCTCTCACAGAATACCAACGTAAAATGGCACCTTAACGCTGCTGTGTTCGTATGGTTTCGTATGGTGAGTTAAGTTTTGAGGTATAAGAGTGGTAGAGCCACGCAGCAGCTTTTGCTGTCGCACGGATGGGCCGGCTCGAGGTAGTACCACGACCTCACAGAATACCAGCGTGAAGTAGAGGTTTACCTCTGCGTTTCGCTTGGTGAGTGCAGGTGGCCGGAGGCCCTTTTTACTGGAAATGAGGCATTCCATCTTAGTCTTCACGGGTGACAACGCATCTGCATTTTGATTTCTAATAGAGTATAGATGTAGATGTCTATGGGTCGCACTATACGGTATTACGGTTAATGGAAGACTTCAATGCAATACTAGACACAAGAGAGAACGGTGAGCTGAAAGTAAGGAAATTTGGAATAGGGCATCGGAACCCAAGAGGTCAGCAGCTGGCCGACTTCATGGAGATAGCGGGACTCTTTCTTCTCTTTCTCTTTCTTCCAGAAGCGGCCCCACATAAAGTGGACCTGGTCGAGCCCCGACGGTTCGACGAAAAATGAAATTGACTTCATTATGACGACCAGACGACAACTGTTCAGTGATGTCTCCGTGATCGCGAGGGTGAAAACTGGTAGCGATTACCGAATGGTGAGAGGCACACTAAACCTAAACGTTAAGTTGGATAGGTCACGTCTAATGAAGTCACCGCTCCGTTCCCCTCGTGCTCTGTTCCAAAGTCTCGAAACTTTTCAGCTCGAGTTACAAAACCATTTTCAGTGCCTAGAAGACTGCAATGAAGTGGACGATATGAATGACAAGCTCGTGGAAACTGTCCATGCGGTCGGAGCTAAGTTCTGCAAGAACCGCCGCAGAAGAACACAAAAACTCTCCGATCACACTCTTAATTTCATGTCTGTTAGACGGGAGATGAAGCTACATTCTTCAACAGATTTGACAGCATACAGGCAACCGAACAGACAGATCTCCAAATACATGCGGCGGGACTTGCGCAACTTCAATACAGCTTGTATTGAAGAAACGATCGAGCGGAACCAAGGCTCCAAAGTCTTTGCCAGAGATCTGTCAGCCAGAGCCATCTGTCAAAGTTGAAGACCGAATGTAGCAGCATCGTTTCTGGGACACCTGAGATTTTGAGTGTGATTGAGAGGTTCTATGGGCAGCTGTACACGTCATCATTGGAACCACACGCAAGTGTGAGTTCCAATGATGACGTGATCGTTATCCAAGAGAGAATCTTATCCGACACTATTCCGAAGATATACCGGACGTCAGTCTAAGCAAGGTTAGAATGGCTCTCCAGCACCTTAAAAACGGCAAGTCCCCGGGCGAGGATGGAATTACAGCGGAGCTTCTGAAAGCTGCTGGAAAACCGGTACTTGAAGTCCTTCAGAAGCTCTTTAATTCCGTCCTCCATGGTAGCACTACTCCGGAGGCGTGGAGCAGAAGTGCGGTGGTCTTGTTCTTCAAGAAAGGCGACAACGCTCTCTTGAAGAACTACAGACCGATTTCCCTTCTGAGGCATGTCTACGTGCTGTTTTCGAGAGTCATTACGAATCGTCTCGCACGCAGACTTGACGACTTCCAACCTCCCGAACAAGCCGATTGCCGAAAAGGCTTTAGTACCATGGACCACATACACACCCTTCGGCAAACTGTACAGAAGGCAGAGGAGTACAATCTGCCACTTTGCCTTGCCTTGAAATGAGAATGTCCGCAGTAGAACCAGAGTAACTGACATAGCCCAACGGATTAGTAAGCTGAAGTGGCAGTGTGCCGGCCATATAGCTCGAAGAACCGACAACCAATGGGGAAGAAAGGTTCTCGAGTGTTAGCCTCGTACCGGTAGACGAAGTGTAGGGCGACCTCCCACTAGATGGAGTGACGACCTGGTAAGACATGCAGGAAGTCGATGGATGCAGGTGGCTCAGGACCGTGCTTTGTGGCATTCCATGGGGGAGACCTATGTTCAGCAGTGGACTTATGAAAGGCTGTAATGATGATGTTGATGATGATGGGTCGCAGCAACCACTTACCATCAGGTGGACTTTGTGCTCTTTTGTCACCATTATCCTATAAAAAAAGCTGAGCGACCCTGACGGGAACCTTACTGCCAATCTTACTAATCTGCTGATGCTCCACATACCGAATGAGCTAGCAGTTGATAATAGACTCCATTATTTTCGAAAACAAAGAGGTAAGGGAGATAGGCTTGTAATTGCATGGATCAGAATTGACGCCGATTTTATGAATGATGGAAAAAAATAGACCGATGCCTGGGGGTTGCCGGGGCGCGTCTGGAGCTGGGGCTGAACGCGACAGCATGCGGGCCGCCAGCCGAGCGAGAGGTGCTGGAAGACTACCTAGCAGCCCCTTGTCGTGAAGCGACAATTAAAGAAAAGAAAAATATAACCTAACCTAAGAATAGCATAACAACAAAAGTAGACCAAGAAAATAATATATTTAAAGTGTCAGAAAAGTATTTACAATTTTATAAAAAAAATGAAATATGAAGATGATGGATGAAATGAGATTACAATTAGGTTTAAAAAAAAATAAAGATAGGAGAATAGGACAATATAGTTTTATAGTGGAGCTTGGAGCCTCGCTGCTTTTGTAGAAATAGGCATACGCAGAGCTTGAGGTTTCTCAGCGGCGACGGCACGCAGCGCCTGGACTGGGCACACGCAGCGTCCGGAGCCGGCGCACGTAGCGCCTGGGGTAGGTGCGCTCAGTACTTGGAGAAGTAGTCGCCGCGCCCAGAGGTAGCGCGGGCAATAGGTGCACTCGGCGCCTGGAGCAAGCAGTCGTAGCGTGCCCAAAGGTAGCGCGGGCAGTAGGTGCACTCGGCGCCTGGAGCAAGCAGTCGTAGCGCGCCCGAAGGTAGTGTGGCCCCGCGCTTGAAGCAGACTGCCGACTACTTCACGTGTAGATGGAGGCTTGCAGGATCCCGGGGCGAAGCGGCCCTGGGATAAAGCCTTTAGTAGATGTTTCTCGTTTGAGAACTGAAGCGAGACTGTCCTGTATTCTTTTTTTTTTTTGCGCCCGAAGCAATTGGAAATGGACTACCACAGAGGGAGGCGGAAAATGCATTACGCATACCACGACAGCCGGTCTGTCCTGGTTATGCGGGACTCACTGCCTACCGGGGGACCTAAGTGATACCCGCTAAAAACCGCCTTTGGGGAGTGGCAACTAGCTGTTTAAAGCTTCTTATGCCGTATCGGAAGCGACCCTCTTTTGGGAAAAGAGGGCGCAGGCGGCTACGAGCCGCTGAGGGAGTGCCTACGAAGGCAAATTAATTATGAATAATTTAATTAGAGTTGGCCTGAGCCGCCATGAGGCAGTTCAGGTCGTTTGACAGTTTATTAGGCGGGTCCGAGAGAGAGTTTCTCGGCCTGCGGACTCGATAGCGAGAGGGGAGTGGGGCTGCATAAGTACCTGCCTCACGAATAAGATGATTGGAGTGCGACTCTGAGGCTTTGAAGAAGTTCTCAGAGAGTTTTTTAAGAAATTGTTGAATTGTAGGGAGCTCTAGGTCCCGATGAAGGTCGGCAATACGGACGTACCAAGGTGCGTTCGCAGCTCGACGACAGAAAAGGTTTTGAACTACTTGGAGTTCATTAATAATTTTAGGGTTGGCGTGGGCAAAAATGGGGCCCGCGTAGGACATGACTTGTCGTATACAGACCTTATAAAGGGTACGCTTGTTTCTGAGGGACATTTTACTGTGTCGGCCCAACATACTGTTGAGCCTATTCAGGTAAAAACGTGCGTGACGGGTTACTCTTTTGACGTGGGGCCTGAAAGTTAGCCCTGTGTCTAGAGTGACACCAAAATATTTGGCAGACGTATGCCAGGGGACAGGGGTCCCTAGCATACGTATTGGTGGAGTGTTTTTGATACGGCGTCGTTTATAATCGAAGTGTACGGCTGGGCTCTTCTCCGGGTTCACATCGATGCGCCATTTTTTGAACCAAGCTCCTAGGTCATCAACTGACTTTTGGACCTTGTTCCGTATGAAAGGTAGCGAGATACCTTTACAGTAGAGAGCAGTGTCGTCTGCGAAGAGGGAGAGCTGAACACCTTTCGGCGGAATGGGAATATCGTTGGTGAACAGGATGTACAGCAGAGGAGCAAGTACTGAGCCCTGAGGGACACCAGCTTTGATGGGGCGCTGTGAAGATAGCGTGCCTTCGTGTCTAAAACGAAAGGTACGATGATTTAGATAAGAGGCCACGAGACGTACTAGACGATCGGGGAGACCTATTTTGTATAGTTTGTAGATAAGGCCTGTATGCCAGACTCTATCAAAGGCTTTGGCGATGTCGAAAAAGACCGCGATAGTCTTATGACGACGGGGATAAAAACCGCTGAGGATATATTCCACAATACGGTGAACTTGTTGGGGGCAGGAGTGTTTCGCTCGGAAACCGAATTGATGGGGAATGATAAGAGGGTCACCGTCTGTGGGAAACAGATGGCGCCTCATGCGATTTTGGATGACTCTTTCAAAGAGCTTGCCCATGGCCTTGAGGAGGCTAATGGGGCGATGACTGGAGGGGAGGTTGAGAGGCTTGCCTGGCTTGGGAATCCCAATCACAGTTGCCTCTTTCCACGTAGTGGGAAAGTAGCTAAGGTTGAAGCAGGCGTTGAAGATAATAGATAAAAGGGTTAACACCTGCTCAGGAAAGTGTTTAAGGGCTTGGTTGGAGATGCCATCCGCGCCCGGAGCCTTTTTGGGCTTAAGTCCTTTGATGAGGGATAAAATCTCATCATTGGACACAGAGATAGGTTCGGAGGCTGTAGGGGGTGAGTTCCGGCGGCGGACCTCATCTTCCACTGCCTGGACGTGTGAAGGGTCAACGGGTTGAGAGCTAGGAGAGCATTGAGCGGCAATGCTGTCTGCAAAGCACTCAGCCTTTTCCTCGTCCTCGAAGGCTACCGTACCGTCGTGACGGGAGAGAGGGGGAGTGTGGGTGATAGTGTCTATGCGGAGGGCTCTTGCCATCCGATAGTACGCTGTATGAGAGGGAGAGATATTCTCCATGAGTCTCACGGAGTTCTCGTTGAAGACGATTAGCCGTGTGCCTATATTCGGGCGTGGGATATTTTGCTGCTCTCCGGAAAGCAGCTTTCTTGGTTTTTAATAGGTTGCTAATATGTAGGGGAAGCCCACTATTATTAGCAACCGGGACTACCCTTTCATTCTCCTTAAGGGAGGTTTTAATAAGGGTGGAGAGTGAATCGACCGCGGTGTCGATTTTTTCGGGACTGTCTAAGTCCGACGATAGGGAGATGGGAGAGTCCTGTGAGTCCAGAGCATTCGCTAGGGACTCCTTGAAGCCCTTCCAATTTGTGAAGGTTTTAGTCGAGGGTGTTGAGGGGGGTGGCTGATGGCCAAGAATGAGGGAGACCGGTCGGTGGTCGGATCCTAGATCGTCTAGTGTCTCGATTGCCCTGAGGTTGAGGGAAACACTTTTGAGTAGTGCAAAATCTAGCACGTCGGGAGCGTGGTCGGTGACATCGGGATAGTGAGTAGCACCTAGGGGACTGTGAACGGTGAGGTCAAGAGACTGCGTGATATAGAGCAGTATCTTGCCAATAGGGGAGGTAGTACGGCATGTCCATTCAGTATGCTTGGAGTTAAAATCTCCAAACATGATGACTGAGTTGCCTAAAGATAAAATAGACTCAAAATCTTTTTTGAGGGGATGGGTTCCTGAAGGGATGTAACAGGAGGCTATGAAGATGGACTGATGTCCAGTCATAGCTAGCCTGCATACCGTGGCTTCCATATTGGTAAGCTGCGGAGTAGAAATGGGAGAGCAGTGGAGTGACTTCTTGTAATAAATGGCCGTACCGCCACCTCGGCGGTCGTGCCTGTCATTACGAAGAAGAGAAAAGTTTTTAATAGAAAGGCCTTTAGTGTCCTTAGTTTTGAGATTAGTTTCCTGTAGGAGGAGGAAATCGGCTTCACGATTTTGAAGAAAGAGCTTAAGTTCTGGGAGGTTATTTCGCAAACCGCGAATATTAAAGGATACAAGCGATAAACCCTTAGGTTTAATACGACCGTGCGACTTTGGTAGAGCAACCTGCTCTGTCATTGTAAGTTAAGTTAATTAAGTTAACTTAACTTACAACGAGCACAAAAGATTATGATGCTCTGCAAGAGCGAGGAGACGGTCCTGAGGGGACCTTGCAGCGCGCAATTTGCGTGCTAACACAGCGATTTCCCCAACGTCGATGTTCCTAATAGCGGAATACACCGTTTTTAGGTCATCAGCCATTGAGGGCTGTGATTGTTGTGGGGCAGAGGTTGTTGTCCGCGGTGGGTCTGCCTTTTTGGAGCTCCAGGGAAAGACTGGAGGCTGCATAGGCTTAGCGAAGCCCGGAGGGGGCCGAATAATGCCCTGAGGGGGCTTAAGGGGACCCTGAGAGGGTCGAGAGAAGCCCTGTATGGGCTGAGAAAGGCTCTGACGGGGCTGTTGGTAAAGAGCCGGGAATGAGCGGTCATTGACCGGCGGTGGAGCTTGCCTACTGGGGCGAGGATGAGGTGCGCAAGGGCAGCCTCTGTAGTTTGCCGGGTGGCCTGTTTGTTTACACAGGATACATGCGGGTGGGGATTCGGAGTCTTTGGGCCGAGGACACTCTTTAGTGTTGTGGGGTTCAAGGCACTTAACGCACCTGGGTGGGGCGGAGCAGTTGGCCGCCGCATGACCATATAGCTGGCAGCGGTGGCACTGCGCCGGGAACCCGCACCTATGTGGGGGCTCAACCCTCACTCTCGACAGGCCACACACTGTGCGTACCTGCCGGAAGATGGCTTTTGCCTCCGGCACGTTGGTTAGAATGACTAGGGCAAGATTGAACCTCTGGCCCGTTCTATTGTGCATTTTGTGCACGGCTTCTACAGGGAAACCTTGGGACTTAAGGTCCTCAAGGATTTCCTCGTTGGAAAACTCGAATGGAATGCCGCGGATGACGGCCCTGACTTTACGCTCTTCCGGAAGAGCGTATGTATGGTAGGAGACTTGTTCGGCTGTGAATAGCTTGGTGATACTACGGAAGGCATCGATAGAGTTGGGAATGATTTTAATAGTCTCCCTGAGGTTAATCGCATGGTCATATTTAATGCCTGCGTCGTATAAGGATTTTGACAATTTGGTAAATCTTGCCTTGTCTCTTAGGAAGACAGGGGGCGGGACTTGCTTCTTTGCAAGGACTGGGGCACAGCGGGAAGCTGGCTTGGTTGGTGGGGCGATGTCCATTGACATTAGGGGAGCCGTAGCAGCAGCGAGGGCTGCGGGGGCAGGGACGGCAGCGGGAGCTGCGGGGTTTGAGGCAGCAAAGGGGGCTGCGGAGGTTGAAGGAGTGGCAGGGGCCGCTGAGACGGGAGGTGTGCGGTTTTTCGCGGTGCGTTTACCGCCGCGTTTTGACGAGACAGTCTTAAAGGACGACTCACCGGTTCCGTCGGAGTCACAGGGCTCCGATGAATCGGTGCCAGAATAGGTGGCGGGCCTCTTCCGGGGGGCCGACGCAGTGGACTCAGACTCGGAGCATGCGTACTCCATTTCTAGAGGGGCGAAAGAGTTCTTGGACTCTAGGTAGGCCGCTATAACGGGCGGCGGTTGAGTTGCCTGAGGGGCATATGAGGCAATGGTTGCCACGATTGCGGCGAGAGCCGAATTATCTAGCCTATTAAGGCCTGATACGATGGACCCTATAAGGTCTTGTTTAGACATGATGCTAAGAAACGAATGGGGCTGGGGGGATGCTGTTCTGAAAAGAACAGAGACGTTCTGAACCTATACAGTAAGGGCGGGATCACCGTTCTCAGAAGAACGGGACGTTCTTTATTCCAGGAGTAATGCCCTTACTCTTAAAAGAGCAGGGCCTTGCTCTGAAAAGAGCAAGTAATTCCCTAGAAACAGTATACACGTACACGTTATAAAAATAAATAACGAAAACAAAATAGAAATAGTTAACAAAAAATATAACTGGTAACAAGCGGAGGTCAGTCAAACCTCCCCGCCCGAAGACAGGGGGGCAAGAACTGATAGCAAAAATGACTCACCAAGGCGTCGACGCTGTACAGCGCGAGCAGGACAGCGGAGGCGCGAGAGCGAGAGAGCACTACCGTACGGGGACGGCTGCGCGGACTACCTGAGACGACCGCACGAGAGCGGTGCCAGAGGCGGAATGCCTGTATTCTCCAATTGCTCGGCTTTTATACCTTTTTAGAGAGAACGAGAAATTATTTTAATTAAAACGAAATTTATTGTAAATGACCTACAGCCAAAGAGTATTTATGTAGAAAGAACATCATACCAGAGACGAATTTGAATAAAAGTTACCATAACAACGACATAAATAGTAGTTGTCATATTTAGCAATTTTTGGTTTTTGGACTATTATTAAGAAACTATTACATTTTAGTAAGAAATGAGATATTATTCACATAGGAAAAACTAATGCACGGCTGCTTGCACGAAGCCTGAAATTGTAGAGTTACAGAGAATTCAATAAAAGACCAAAAAAGGTAAGACTCCATTGACAGCTATTTTAAAAGTACTAAATAGTGTGAAAATACGCAGTAAAATGATATGTTATTGTGTAAAAACGTTACAGGATCCTATATAAATAAAGGTGATGCAAAATATAAATGCAGAAAATCAAAAACAGAATGAAAAAAATAGTATAAAGTGATGCAAAACATGAATATGCAAAATATCAAAACAGAATGGAGAATTAGTGTACAATGAAATGTAAGTAGCATAACACTACACTGAGTCACGCGCAATCCGTTGAAGTGTAAACACGGTTGTCAGTCAGCTGTTACTTTATTTTGTTCCTAATAAGCTTGTAAAGTTATTTCAAACTTTTTAAAGTCAATATATTTTGATACTTAATGTTTGTGTTTTAGAAAGATATAATTAATATTATAAACCTTGTACAAAGTGTATTATAAAGTGCATTAATTACGTGCATTTGTTTGTACTGTGAATGTCAGCTGAGAGGTGTGATACCTATTCTTTGTTTGTATCGGTCGTTGGCCTGTATTTGCGCATAGTCTATCTTGCTCGCTCCAGCATCTAATTAATGGCCTGTCGCTAAGCAAGGGTGTCACATTTGGCTCGTCGGTTTATTTACCGAGTACCTGCTTATTGAATTCATTTGCTTACTATCAGTATAAATTATTTATACGAATAATACAGAACCATGAAATGCTTAGCATGTACTCAAGTGATTCGTCGCGAAGAGTTATTAGTTTGTATACGCTGTAAGGGCACGTATCATTATAAATGCCTAAATATTACTACGGCTCAGTTTATGAATAAAAATCATGATATTAAGCGTACGTGGTGCTGTCCTTCGTGTGTGAATGTAACATCACGCCGTATTAAGGACGACACACCTGTTAGAAAACAATTCGAATCAAGGCTTAACCAGACTGACATGTCATGTGAGGATATTATTCAGGGTCAAGGGGACTTAAATGAGTCGCTATCTACTGAGCAACCTAATACGATCATCACCAGTAGTATGTTACAACGCCAGTCAGACAAATGTATAAATATCTCTCTTGAGCAACTTTCTTCCCTTCTTGATACGAAATTAAATCATATGCGTAGCTCAATTACTAAGGAGATTAAGCAAGAGTTTGATATAGCAGTGGCTAAACTCAAAAAAGAATTTACGGAAACTACAGATTTTTTATCTGCTCAACTAGTAGAGGTAAAAACTGACATATCGTCTTACAGTAACAAAATATCTCTTTTAGAGAGTGAAAATGAAAAGCTACAGGCTGAGTTGTGTCTTTTAAAAAACCAAAATTTACCTTCCACATATCAGGATTTGCGAAATACCATAACTCAGTTACAAGTAAATCTTAATGAGCGTGATCAACAGGCTTTATTAAATGACTTAGACATTTCTGGTATCCCGGAAAATAGCAATGAATCAGTCCCACACATCGTTATTGCGGTAGCAGCCAAGTTGGGCACTCAGCTCGAAGAGAGTGACAAAGTTAGCGCCAGTAGAGTGGGAAATAGTCAGCGCTTTTCTGATTTAAAAACACAAGCCCTGGGACGTCCCCCACGTCATCGTCTTATTGTGGTACGCCTCTGTCGTCGAGTTATTCGAGACGAATTGTTACGAAATGCTCGTGTTCGCCGTGGGGCTACAACAGCAGATCTTGGCCTCCCATCACATGAACCTAGACCTTTTTATCTCAATGAGAGGCTTACTAGTACTAATCGTCAATTATTTGGAAAAGCACGTGATATTGGGAGAGGTCTTAATTGGAAATACATTTGGACGAAGGAGGGACGTATATTTGCTAGATAGAGTGATAGTTCGAAAATACACCAATTGCGATCTATTGCTGATATTGAACGTATTTTTGGTGTTTTATCAGAAAATAGTTCGAAATAGCCAATTAAAAAAAGTTTTTACATGTTTTTATAAATGTTTTAAAGTTTTACTTCTATTTTTAAGTTATATAATTTTACTTTTATTTCTTTTGCACTCCGCCTGTATTATTATCTGCGTAGGTTTGTCAATAAATTTGTTTAGTTTTAGTGTAATTATCAATGTGTTAAATGAACCAATTTATAAAAACATAACCTCATTACTCCTATTTTTTAGTTATATAATTTTTATTTTATTCCTATGTCATTTTGTCTGTATTATTTGTATAGGTTTGTTAAAAATTTTGTTTAATTTTAGAGTAATTATAAATGAGATAATAGAACTTATTTATAAAAATGTAACCTCACTACCTCTATTTTATAGTTATATAATTTTTCTTTTATTCCTTTGGTATTTATCTGTATTATTTGTATAACTTTGTTAATAAAGTTCTTTAATTTTAGTGTGAATATAGATGTGCTAAATGAACGTATTTATAAAAATATTTAAGTTAAGATATGATCATCTTAACACTTCCGGCTACGTTAAAAGTCATTACAGCAATCATAAATAAGTTAATTGAAACATCTACTTTTCCTTCTTCGTGGAAAATAGCTCTCGTACGTCCTTTACCTAAAAACAATGATCCTAAGGATCTCAAAGACTTAAGGCCAATAAGTATACTACCCTTTCTTTCAAAAATTTTAGAAAAAGTTATTTATAATCAAGTCGTCAAGTTTTGTGATGCTAACAATATTTTACCTGACTTACAATCAGGTTTTAGAAAAGGTAGAAGCACGTCTACTGCTTTACTTGACGTGGTTGACAATATACTTACATCTCAAGACTCTGGTAGAGGTACGATCCTTACCCTGCTTGATTTTTCAAGAGCATTTGATTCTATTAACATAGATTTGCTGCTGTCTAAGCTATCGTTTTATGGTTTTGTAACATCTTCCATAAAATGGTTTCAAAGTTACTTATGCGGCCGTTCACAACAAGTAATATTAAATCAACCAAATGGGTCTTCCCTTGTTTCTGAACAACGACCACTTAATAGAGGTGTTCCACAGGGTTCTATCTTAGGACCATTGTTATTTATAATTTACACTGCTGATATAAATAACTGTATGCACTTCTGCAAATACCACCTATATGCTGATGATCTACAGGTATATCTTTCCTGCAATTCTCTTGAATTTCATTCCACAATTAGTAACATCAATGAGGACCTGAATCGAATTGCAATATGGTCACAGAAAAATTCCCTCATTTTAAACCCGCTAAAAACTAAGTATATGCTTTTAGGATCAAAAAACCAAATCAAATTTTTAGAAAATCAAAACCCTAAAATCATGTTGTTAAACATCCCTCTGGAGCGTGTAGCTGAAGCTCGTAACCTCGGTTTAGTTATGGATAGCAGATTGCGTTTTGAAAAACACGTACTCGAGCTTGTCCGCAACTGCTTTTATAGGTTAAAGGTGTTATATAGAATCCGCGAATACATTCAGTTGGACTTAAGAATTAGACTGTGTGAATCTCTCGTTCTTTCAAAATTAAACCACTGCATTACAGTGTATGGACCCTGTATTTTGGAAAAGTCACAACGTCTAATTCAACGTATACAAAATGCATGTGCACGATACTGCTTCTCAATACCAAAACGGTCCCACGTAACACCTTTTTTCAATGAAGCAGGTATTTTGAAAATGAAAGCGCGACAGAAACTATACCTCGCTAATCTTCTATTTGATGTTGTTAAAACTAAGTTACCCCTATATTTATATGATAAACTTATATGGAGAAATCGACAAAACACCATTAGGTCTTGTACGAATCCGCTTGCCAATCCCACTTACTGTTCTGCAGCTTTCAGAGGTAGTTTTAAATATATAGCTACAAGGTGCTGGAACGACATTCCTCCACCTATTCGTGAGTGTAATTCAAAGTACAATTTTAAATCCCATTATAAAAATCATTTATTACACTCACAAAAAGCTCAACCTTGAGCCTATCTTCCAGCATCGTTGAGCATTATATGTTTGTTTTTAGTGTGCATTTTCAAAGCTTATTGTTACGCTTATTTTTATATGTTTTTGAAACCTTTTTAGTTTTATATAGAATATAATGTGATATGAATATATTTATGTATAATATGTCTTGTATGTATGTATGTGTGTATATCCCTAAATGTATATGTAGGTATATTTATTAGCACGGAAATAATTCAATTTATAAAATAATTATTGAAATGTATGTCATAAACACTTCCAGGCGGATCGTGCGTGTTTCTGTGGTTATGGCAGAATCATCAGCGCTGTAGGTTACCCTGCAGCATTACGCTGAGTCATAACCTTTTCACTGGCTCGATACACTCTTGTAATTTTAATCTACCATACTTTTAACTTTTTATTTTTTATTTTTGTGATGTGTACAGTTCCAGTGAATAAATGTCTTTCTTTCTTTCTTTCTTTCTTTCTACATTTTCCCCCCGACCCTGGAAAATTTTTGACTCAGCAAAAATTTTGACATGTACATTCTAAAATAAACCATAAAAACACAGCTTTGCAGAAACAGACATCAACAGGCAAAATCAGATATACTATCTTCGTACATTCATCATCTGCATTCAGGTAAGGGTGGAGTTCACATTCAATGACTACCACTCTAAAAGTGTGTTTTCGAAACAACATTAAGGCTTATTTAAGGAGTAGTCAACCGCTCCTGTGTGGAAAAAAAATAAATTAGTCGAAGAGACACCACTCTAAAAGTGTGTTTTCGAAAGGACATTAAGGCTTATTTAAGGAGTAGTCAACCGCTCCTAAGTGAAGATAAAAAATTAAGGGAGTAGTCAGCTGCTCCCAAGTGAAGATAAAGGTAAAGAGAATTAAGGGAGTAGACAGCCGCTCCCAAGTGAAAATAAAGATAAAGAAAATTAAGGGAGTAGTCAGTTGCTCCCAAGTGAAGGTTTATACATATATACAAATATACAAATTAACAGTTAATAAATGTTTAGAAAAGTATTTATACATATATACAAATTAACAGTTAATAAATGTTTAGAAAAGTTATGAATCGTCTCGCTTCGGCTTTCATAAACAATTTTATATAAAGTGTAAAGTGCAAAGTTAAGTTTAAGAAATAAAGATTTTATTATAAATTGTACCTGTTTAAGTTATCTAGAATAAAAATATTAGAGTGATGAATGTAACTTAGAGTGATGAATGTAAATGAAGTGTTATATGTAGGCCTAAATACAATCCAGATAAGTTGAAAAACCAGAAGAAGTTTTGTTTTAGAATTTTGAAGGTATGAAAAGGACGAATAAATGAATGATGAGTAATGAGTTAAGAACGAAAGGGAAAGCAATTAAATCAAAAGGGAATGGACAAGGCGCAGTAAAGGTGAAGAATTAAGAGAGAAAGAGGACTTTTACGTTGGGCGCCAAACTGTCGTGAAGCGACAATTAAAGAAAAGAAAAATATAACCTAACCTAAGAACAGCAAAACAACAAAAGTAGACCAAGAAAATAATATATTTAAAGTTTCAGAAAAGTATTTACAATTTTATAAAAAAAATGAAATATGAAGATGATGGATGAAATGAGATTACAATTAGGTTTTAAAAAAAATAAAGATAGGAGAATAGGACAATATAGTTTTATAGTGGAGCCTGGAGCCTCGCTGCTTTTGTAGAAATAGGCATACGCAGAGCTTGAGGTTTCTCAGCGGCGATGGCACGCAGCGCCTGGACTGGGCACACGCAGCGTCCGGAGCCGGCGCACGTAGCGCCTGGGGTAGGTGCGCTCAGTACTTGGAGAAGTAGTCGCCGCGCCCAGAGGTAGCGCGGGCAATAGGTGCACTCGGCGCCTGGAGCAAGCAGTCGTAGCGTGCCCAAAGGTAGCGCGGGCAGTAGGTGCACTCGGCGCCTGGAGCAAGCAGTCGTAGCGCGCCCGAAGGTAGTGTGGCCCCGCGCTTGAAGCAGACTGCCGACGACTTCACGTGTAGATGGAGGCTTGCAGGATCCCGGGGCGAAGCGGCCCCGGGATAAGGCCTTAAATAGATGTTTCTCGTTTGAGAACTGAAGCGAGACTGTCCTGTATTCTCCAATTGCTCGGCTTTTATACCTTTTTAGAGAGAACGAGAAATTATTTAAATTAAAACGAAATTTATTGTAAATGACCTACGGCCAAAGAGTATTTATGTAGAAAGAACATCATACCAGAGACGAATTTGAATAAAAGTTACCATAACAACGACATAAATAGTAGTTGTCATATTTAGTAATTTTTGGTTTTTGGACTATTATTAAGAAACTATTACATTTTAGTAAGAAATGAGATATTATTCACATAGGAAAAACTAATGCACGGCTGCGTGCACGAAGCCTGAAATTGTAGAGTTACAGAGAATTCAATAAAAGACCAAAAAAGGTAAGACTCCATTGACAGCTATTTTAAAAGTACTAAATAGTGTGAAAATACACAGTAAAATGATATGTTATTGTGTAAAAACGTTACAGGATCCTATATAAATAAAGGTGATGCAAAATATAAATGCAGAAAATCAAAAACAGAATGAAAAAAATAGTATAAAGTGATGCAAAACATGAATGCAAAATATCAAAACAGAATGGAGAATTAGTGTACAATGAAATGTAAGTAGCATAACACTACACCCTCGAATCCATAATCCCCACCAGATGGCATGGTATCGGCAGGGTCCTCTCGGACTCCGCAAGCAGCACCCGCCGCTGGTGTAGTACGCCACATACGTTGGATAAAAAATATGAACACAAAAGCATAGCGGGCGTACTATAACACGAAAGGAGAAGAAACTGGAGGGATAGCGTATCGGACCCGGATGAATAGCTTTGTTGCTGAGCAGGAGCCGTCTGTTCCCCTCACAGAGCCTGCCAGACCGAGTTCGGTAGATCACACGCACGAAAACATTTGATGATGACGATGATAACTCCGCCATTGCAGGTCCCAAGCCCGGATGAGAAAGGAGGAGGGGACGGTTCCGCCGGAGAGAGTGGGTGTATCCGGTGGACTAACACACCCACCTGCGCTAGGACCTGCGCAGTCGAGCGCCGTACGCGGGGATGAAGGAGTTCTGGAGGGTTGAGCCGATCGTCGCTGGGGTATATAGTGGCGAGAGGCAACACGCCCTCTTTGGTCTGGATTTCAAGCTAAACGGTGGCCCTATCTGCTAGCACGCGCCCCGTCAGAGGGTCGCAGGCGAGGGATGTGGGGGCTGCCTAGTTTTCCTGAAAAGGGGGCTGGGTGGTGGTAAAGGCCATGCTGACGGAGCAAGTGACAGTTTATTTGGGTGGTGGGGATGGGCCTTGTCAGCCCCATCTACCAGCTGGATCGTGCTCCCGATGTCGCGCTGTGAGCCAACTTCGCGTCCCTATATGCTCCCGGTAATCCTAACGCCTGAAATTCCTTTTTTTCTAAAGTAGGGCGTTCCCAAAGGTGCGGGCTCCATGGAGGGTGGGAAGCCGGGGGGATGAATTTTAAAGAACAAAAATTATGGACCTTTTAAGGCCCAATAAGAAAGAGGGAGAGGTGTCAGAGGGGCTTACCAGGGACACCAAAGAACAAGGGGGATCCGTCACTAAACCGACGGTTCCAAGGACAGTACCGTCCAGCGTAGGTGCCCCCACCAAAGGGACAACTACCTCGCTGAACGTTTCCAAAACCAGTTCCAAGGAGCTGGACGAGAAAAAAGAACAAGAGCCCGCGAGTAACAAAACTGCGGAGCCACTACGTACTGACGACCTTTTCTCTGCTGCCTGGCAAGTGGTGAGCCGTAAGGGGAAAAGCAAGGCGCCCAAAAAGGTGACTTGCCGACCTGACGGACCATCAGGAGGGTCCATCCCTGCAGGCAGTAGTGGAAAGTCCAAAAAGAAGAACAAGAAGCAGCAGGAAAAAGGCCGTAGAGAACGAGCCACATTGGCTGCTTTCAAACTAAAACCACGGAGGCTGGGCAAGCTACTGTGACTGGAGTGATTGGCGCTGGAACCAGTAGCCGCGCTGAAGCTGGGAAGGATAAAAATCCAGACCAAGTGGAAGTCCAGGCCGCGGGAACCAGCTCTAGGATATCCACCCGGAAGCAGCGAG
Organism: Parnassius glacialis; assembly: GCA_033319125.1. Taxonomy (NCBI): domain Eukaryota; kingdom Metazoa; phylum Arthropoda; class Insecta; order Lepidoptera; family Papilionidae; genus Parnassius; species Parnassius glacialis. The sequence goes on along the minus strand of JAVANC010000007.1, from coordinate 5,501,242 downwards.
CGGCCAAGCGTCCTGGGAAGAAGGAAAGAGCAGCCAAAAGGACGCTGGAAGAGTCCACCTCGCCTAGAGGGGAACACAAAAAAGTGAGACTCGAACAGCAACCAAAGACTGCAAGAACGAGCTACGCTGCCGCTGCTAAAGCAGATTTGGGTGTGGCCTTAACGTGTGCGCGTTCAGGTCACATTACGAAGGAAGTAGCAGACGACATCCTCGTGGCAATACAGAGGAAGATGATCAGCGAGGCCTGGAGTAGCCAGGACCCTGATGCGTCGGGCCCAGTTTTTAGGAGCAAACCCGTTTATACGGAAGGTGTCCTGAAACTGTGGTGCGACGATCAGAAGGCTTTGGACTGGTTGAAAGGGAATATTGCTACCCTCGACCTTAAATCCAACACCTTGCTGACAATAAAGAAACAGTCAGAGATACCACAAAGAGTCAAATGTGGTATCCTCATCCCTGATGCCCAGGGGGCCTGGAAAGACTCACGCGACATTGGTTGCGTGCTGGCGTACGAGAACCGCTGGGTTAACATCAGGGACTGGCTGTTACTCAAGGCTGATAAGCAGACGGACGGGTGGTCCCTCGTTGTTTCGGTACCGGAGGATCATATCCCGACCCTGATGAAGGCCGGACGCCGTCTCGCATGTGTATGCGGGGCAGTATACGTAAAATTCCAGGGTCGTGGAACTAAATTCTTTGCCACTCCACCGAGCAAAGAGGTAGAAAACAACCCGGAAGTTATGGATACCGGAGCCATGGTTACCGGTACAGCGTAATCACTGGAGGCCAAGTCCAGTAAAAAAACGGCCTGCACAATTGAGCCGAAGCCCCCTGTGAAGATCGGGCTCAGCGGCAGCTCACTGAGTGACGAAGAGGACTGCATTTTGCCGACCACTTCCGACTCGGTGGCTGACGATGAAACCCGAGATCTTCTGGCAGGCCTACTTTTGGGCGGGGACGGGGAGAATGCGATCAATGATGGCGTGCCCTTCGTCCAAAACTAGCCTACCTGTGCACAACCATTAACAGATTTCTGTTCTAGAGACATGTATGCCGTGGCAATACAATACACACAGGAGAGAAGATTAGTCGTCGCCTCGGTCTACATGCCGGAGGAAGACTCTCCTTCCCCTCATGACCTCGGCAGGCTGGTGAACTTCTGCGAGAGGACCGGACTAGAGGTTGTGATCGGGATGGACTCCAACGCACATCATCCCCTTTGGGGAATGGAAAAACCAAATGAACGAGGTAAGGTTTTAGTTGAATATTTATTTAGTACTAACCTAACTATTTTCAACATAGGTTCTGAACCTACTTTCATAAACAAACGCTGTCGCACTATAATCGACCTCACACTTGCAACAGAAGGAGCAGCCAAACTAATTACGGGATGGCATGTGTCGAAAGAGGCCTCATGCTCAGACCATAGATGGATCTGCTTCGCACTACAGGTCGATATCCCCTCTACACCATCATGTAGAAATCCCCGCAAGACGGAACAAAATACCTAAATAGGCTGACGTCTTCACCCGCGGATTTTGAGGGGATAAATACTATAGCAGATCAGTCGCTCCTAGAAGAACAGGTAGCAGCTGTTACTAAGGCCATGATAGACAGCTACCATGAATCATGTCCAGAAATCACTTCACCAAGACATGCCGAGGCAAAGCAACCCTGGTGGGGTAAAGAACTCGATAGGAAACGTAAGAAGGTAAGAAAAGCCCTAAATAGGGCCATGAATACCTCAATTGATGAAGACTGGCTACTATATAAGAAAGATAAGTCTGAATACAAAAAATGTATCAGGTATTGACGCCCGACTGGGTGGCGTAAATTCTGTGGCAACATAGAAACCTGTGAACAAGCAAACAGGATAAGGAATATTCTAGCTAAACAGAACACGTCGGGATCCATGTCCCTAAAGAAACCCGACGGTAGCTACTCAACATCGCCGGATGAAGCCCAACGCATCCTAATTGAAACGCACTTCCCAGGATGCTGCGTAACCCAGGAGGCAAACCGGCATGACGACATACTGACACCAACAGCAGAAGACTGGAATTTAGCACAGAGAGTGGTAACGATAGACAAAATCCATTGGGCCATTCACAGTTTCCTCTCCTATAAGGCGGCAGGACCTGACGGCATATTCCCGGCATCCCTACAGTGGGGGGGTTAAGCCCTAATAGTCAGACTTGTTGCCATAATGCGAGCCTGTCTGACTCTTAAATATGTTCCTAGGGGGATGGAGGGAAGTGAAAGTTACATTCATACCCAAACCAGGTAAGAGCGACTACACTGACCCTAAATCCTACAGGCCCATTAGCCTCACATCCTTTCTCCTAAAGACGATGGAAAGGATGTGTGAAAGGGAATTAAGGGGGTCGGCGCTAATGAACTTACCACTACACAACAAGCAACACGCCTACAGTCTAGGCAAATCAACAGAATCGGCATTTCATCGGTAATTACAAAGATTGAAGAGGCCATCCAAAACAAAGAAATATGTCTAGGTTCCTTCATAGATATAGAAGGTGCTTTTGACAGAACGAACTTCTCCAGCATAAAAGGTGCACTCAGTAGACATAAAGTTGAACCGGCACTGATCGACTGGATAGTTTACATACTCAGTACACGAATAATAAAGATTGCTGGTGAATCTCAACCAATCCAAATTAAGAAATACTGCCCGCAGGGTGGGGTTCTCTCACCTCTCCTGTGGAATATGGTCATTAATTAACTCATCAGCAAATTAAATGCCAATCACTTCTATAGAGTAGGTTATGCTGATGACCTGACAATACTGGTCTCTGGAAAGACAGCAAGCATAGTGTGCGACCTGACCCAAGCGGCTCTCCGTATAGTAGAGAGATGGTGCAGGAAATACGACTTAACCGTCAATCCAAATAAAACAGTTTTAGTAATGTTCACACAAAAACGAAAGATGGATAACTATCATCTTCCAAGTCTTTTCAGCACAAAACTCCAGTTATCCTCTGAGGTAAAATATTTAGGTCTTACCTGGGACAGCAAACTTAACTGGAATAAACACATAGAAAACAAAATCAACAAAGGTAGTATAACTTTCTGGCAATGCAGAAACATGATTAGCAAAAGATGGGTACTGACGCCAAAAATTATACTGTGGCTTTACAAAACTGTAATTCGGCCCATGATCACATATGACGCTCTGGTATGGTGGACCAAGACAAATAAAGCCACCACAATTAAGAAGCTTCAGCGGTACCAGAGACTGGCATGTATGGCTGCCACAGGCTGCATAAGAACTACGCCAACAGCAGCCTTAGAAGCGATGCTGGAGCTAACTCCGCTTCATCTACATATACAACAAGAAGCGACTTTACCTGCCATCAGACTCAAGACCCTAAATCTTTGGAGTAAGAATAGTGTCCCTCATACAGGCATAATTGATAGAATTCACTGAAAAATTCCTATCCTACAAGCCAAATACGATAAGATTCCTAAACAATTTGTTTTCGATAAGAAATACAAGATACAATTAAATGAAAACAGCTAGCCGGAAGGATTAAGCCCAAAAGAGCTTAGTGTTTTCACCGATGGTTCTAAAACAAATGAAGGTGTAGGTTCTGGAGCTTTCTCAGAAGACCTCAATATTCACATATGCACACCGCTGGGTACCTATAACACGGTCTTTCAGGCGGAATGTATGGGTATCATTCAAGCGGCCATAGCAATGGATGCTAGGAAGGTTAATGACTTCCCCATCAGAATACTGACCGACAGTAGGGCGGTACTACAAGCTCTGAGTTGCAATGTGGTGAACTCGGGACTAATATATGAATGCCATCAACGATTAAATGAGGTATGTAAAAACAACAATGTGACTCTGCAATGGATAAAGGGACATAGTGGATCCAGAGGCAACGATGCAGCAGACGAACTGGCCAGAAGAGGATCGGCTCTGGCCACTATAGGGCCGGAACCAATCATACCAATCCTCTTTGGTAACGTTCGTTCACTGGTACGTAGACACTTCACTAATCAACACGCTCAGCTTTGGAAAAATCTAGTGGACTGTAGACAAGCTAGGGAGGCCCTGCCTGAAATAAACAGTCGCTTAACCAGTTTTAATGAGACTGAACAAGCCGCCGATTAGGATAATAACAAGTGCTATCACAGGACACGGCACCTTTAACAAACATTTATTTACTATAGGTGTTACAGATAGTCCTCTGTGCAGGGCATGTATGGGGGAGGAAGAAACGGCGGCCCACGTGGTACTGAAATGTCCGGAGGTCGCTACGTACAGGGCTAAACAAACATCTCGGCACGCCGGGATCACTCTCCGAAGTTGCCTGCAACATGAAGGGACTGTTGAGCTTCTTCGGGGAGATCTCATGGCTCGAATAATCACATTATTCCTGCCCACACGCAAGATACGCGCATAGACGTGGAGTTGCGGAAAACAGCCCGTCGTAAACTAAACTAAACTAAACTAAACATTTGATGATGCCGAACTCGAACGACCACGGCGTGAGGATATTCCCTCATCCAATGAACCAACTATAGTTGGAGATGCGGCTCCTAATTCCATAGACCAGCAGCCACATGTGGAAGCCGCTATGGATCTTCCCGCTCTGGTTGATTTAGGCAATGATGGAAACCCATGAATTAGAGCAGATGAGGAGTAAATTAGAGGAGGCGATTGTGGAAACGTGCAGTACGTCTCTCGAAACCTCACGACTCCCGCGCATAACCCTAACAAGTGGAATCGTGATGTCGTGACGGTCCTGAACCCATTGCTGGCAACCTATTTGAAAACCAGCCGGGACCTTTGCGATACGCACACAATACTCTTTGGCACCGCTTTGGCAGTTTGCCGCATTGCTGGTGCCAAACTTCCCACATCTGGACGTGCTACTGAGCAAAGTAGCGCTATCCCAGTCTGGAGAAGAAGAATTGAAGACCGTATCGCAAAAGCAAGGGCATCGGCAGAATAATAAGCTTCAGATCGGGAAATAATAAGCCAAGAATTATGCGCACCGTCAGGATGACGTTTGCTGGGCCAAATATCAGTTTGTCCAAGCCGGATATATTGCAAAATCTGACGGAGCGCATAGGCGATTTTAAGCAGAGAATCGCTGCTTGGCGGAAGTGGAGTCGGCGATACACCGAGAGGTCAACACGGTTCAACCAGAATCTTCCTTCCAGAGTGATAAGAAGAGGCTCTATAAATCATTGGAGCGGCAAATGTTTCGTGGAACGGGCCCAGCACCGAATCAGGTCGACCTGTCGCATTCTAGCGCAGCTTGTGACCAAGCCTGTAAGTCACATTGAGGGCCCTTGGACGGAAGTTGTGTTGAGTCAGTGGGCGAATGTTACGCCCATGATCCCCGTCATTATAACGCCGGATGACGTCGCTGAGGCGGTACCGTAGGGCCCCGAACTGGAAAAGTCCGGGACTCGACGGACTGCATCACTATTGGCTGAAGAGGTTCGTGGTGTGTCACGCTGTACTCGCCCGACAGTTTCAAGAGGCTCTCTAAAAGTTACTCCAGAGCCTTTTCACTACTGGGATCACTAATTTAGTACCTAAAGACTGGGATTTCACAAACCCGCGCAAATACCATTACGTGTCTAATACCACCCACCACATATAAGACACTGACATCCATTTCGAGTACGCAAATCATTCATCACCTGGATTTAAATCAAATGATGTCACGTGCTCAGAATGGATGTCGGGGTGGTGGTCGTGGAACCAAGTAACCACTCCTCATTGACGCGGTCAATGGTAAAGTGGTTAAACGCAACAGTCGGAACCCCTCTGCTGCCTGGATAGACTAAAAAAAGGCCTGATTTCAGCCAAGTATGGGGCACTGAGTGCCTCATACATGGCTGAAGAGCGTTCTCGAGCTGTACAAGGTTGAGCTGTATAAGTGAAAGACTTCCTCGGGCAGTGTATGGGTCAGTGGAGTACGGTCCTTTGTCATATAGGCGAGCGGATGACGGCTGCGAAGAACCACATAAGGATAAAAAAGGGTATCTTCCAGGGCAATTGTTTTTTTTTATAGAATAATGGTGACACACGAGCACACAGTCAACCTGATGGTAAGTGGTTACTGTGGCCTATATACATCTACATCTATCTTCGTTTGCGAATTAAAACGCAGATGCGTTGTCAGCCGTGAGGACTAAGATGGAATGCCTCTTTTCCAGTAAAAAGGGTCTCCGGTTCTCTACACTCACCATACGAAACACAGCAGCATTAAACTGCTATTTTACGCTGGTATTCTGTGAGAGCGTGGTCCTTCCCCGGTCGAGCCGACCCATTCGTGCTACAACCATACTATTAATATAGCTGCAGCAAGACTCTACCACGTACAAAAGTTGTTTGAGTCCAATCTGGTTCTGCCTTTCTCTGAACCCTCTCAGTACCTCACTGGAGGGTTCCCGGAAGAGATTTCAAAAGGAGGTACAAAAGCAACCCACCTATTCTATATGGATGATCTCAAGTTTTTCGCCTCCAGTCGCACCCATCTTATGAAATTGCTAAACATCATTTGTGATTTTAGCAATTCTATTAGATTAGAATGGAGCTGGGGATGGATAAGTGTGCGGTACTTCATGTCAAAAGGGGTAGGGTTGCTAACTCTGAGGGCATAGACTTATTTATGCCCATCAACATAAGAACCCCATCCGCAGCTGATACATCCGATACCTGGGTATGTCACAGAACATAGTGGATGAGGTGGACATGAAACAGTCAGTTTGCGATGTGACACACGCTTGATAAAAGTGTATAACAGTATTTTGTCGGGCGTTAATAAGACACAGGCGTATAACGATTGGATCATGCCTGTTCTCATGTATACCTTTGTACTCAGGTGAACTCAGACCGAACTGAACACTGGATAGAAAAGTCCGCACTGTTATGACGTCCCACAAGATGCATCATCCGAGATCGTCAGTAATGAGGCTGTACTTACCGCGGAAATATGGTGGGCGCGGATTTTTAAGCGTTCCACCATGAATAATTACGAAGTGTGCAGTCTTCGTAATTACTTCCTGACGAAATCGGATGATCCATTCTACCGAGAAGTCATTTCGTGTGATAAAGAGCTCTATCCTTAGACAACCAGCAATGGCAAGACCCAGCAATACAGTCTATTTCCTACCAGGAGACCATACGGAAGGAGAAGGAGCTCCACGGGAGGTTCTACAAGGCTCTTCATGAGCCTTTCGTAGACACAGTTTTATCCCTCCACTGGCTACGTTCTGGTGATCTCTTTGGGGAAACCGAGAGCTTTGTCTGTGCAATACAGGATCAGGTTCTTAAGGCCAACAACTATCGAATATACATTCTAAAGGATGGCACCGTCGACATCTGCCGAGCTTGTCGCCATCCCGGTGAGTTACTTAGGCATGTCATCTCCGGTTGCTTGGCGCTTTCTAATTCTGAGTACTTGCACAGGCACAACCTAGTAGCCCGGATTCTACACCAAGTGCTTGCTCTGAAATACAGTCTCGTGGTTCAGAAAATGCCTTATTATAAGTACCTTTGATCACCAGCTGATTAGTGACCGCCAGTACGGTTTTCGTCGGGGTCGATCATCTGGTGATCTTCTAGTCTATCTGACTCATAGATCGGCGGAGGCAGCAGAGTCCAAGGGGGACGGCATTGACCGTTAGTATGGACATAGCGAAGGCCTTCGATCATGTCTGGCACAAAGCGCTTCTTTCGGAGCTTCCTTCCTATGGGCTTCCATGCTTAATGGAAGAAAGGCTTAATGGATCACCAGTTTCCTTGCTGATCGGAGCATCAAGGTCGTAGTAGACGGTGCATGCTCTGATTCGAAGCCAACGCTGGTGTTCCACAAGGCTGCATGCTATCACCAACGCTGTTTCTTCTGCATATCAATGATGTTCATTGCTTTGCGGACGACAGCACTGATGATGCCTTATATACCGGCCGTGCCGGTAAATATTTTATCGGGAAATATTTATATTTCTCGGGAAAACGTCGCCGAGTACCGGGGACAAACTTGTGTCTGAAGTCGAGTCTTTTCTTAATAAAGTCTCGGATTTGGGGCTAGTCGCCCACTTAGTCCAGTTCAATCCCCAGAAGACACAAGTTGGCGCGTTTATCACTAAAAAGAACGTATCTCCTCAGTTTCAAGGCACTCCCCTTGCTGCCTCAGTAGCGGAATCCTTGGCGTCGACATATCGAATAGTGTGTAGTTTCGTGGTCACTTGTAAGGGAAGGCTAAATTGGCCTCTAAAAGCTTGGCGTGCTCACCAGAGCGAGACAGTATTTCATGCCGGCACATCGCCTGCAAGTTTACAAAGCGCAAGTTCAGCCTCACATGGAATACTGTTCTCATCTCTGGGCCGGGGCACCCCAGTGCCAGCTCCTTCCACTTGACCGCATCCAGCGCAGAGCGGTTCGAATCGTCGACGACCGAGTTCTTCCTGATCGGCTCATTACACTGGCCCTGCGTAGAGATGTTGCATCTCTTTGCGTATTTTATCGCATCTATCACGGGGAGTGCTCTGAGAAATTGTTCGGACTAATTCCAGCCGCTCAATTTCACCATCGCACAGCGGGACAAAACTCGCGTTACCATCCATACCATCTGATTTCCACTCACACTCCTCCACTGTGCGATTTAGAAGAATTTTTCTCCCTCGCACAACTTCCTTGTGGAATCAATTACCACCAGCGATTTTTCCGGACCGATACGACTTAGTGACCTTCAAGAAAAGAGCTTACACCTTTCTAAAAGGCCGGCAACGCATCTTCAATTCCCCTGGTGTTGCGGTTATTAATGGGTGGCGGTAGTCACTTACCATCAGGTGAGCCGCATGCTCGTTTGCCCCCTCTTCTATAAAATAATAAAAAAAACTTGCCAGAAGCCGTGCTCGAAAATGACCGTGCCAGGCTCTACTGGGCCCGGGCCATCATCACACACAGGACTATTCTTGTGAATAAGTCTGATATTGTGTTGATGGACCGGGCACAGTCAAGGATATTTTTGGTTGACATTATCATCCCTTATGACGACAAACTCGTGAAAGCCGAAACAAGTAAACAGATGAAATATCTGGACCTGGCTAACGAGGTGACCGATATGTGAGGTGGTCTGCTCCTCGATACCGTCCGCATCGTCCGCCGGTTTCTTTCCCTTTCCCCCTAACCACTGGCCGGTAGAACCTCCTTGCAGAGGGCCTCCATCTGGTTGGGTTTTTATCTATTTATCTATTATTTATTTATGTTAGTATATTTAATATATATTTATCATTTCTTCTTATACCGAGTGACGAAAAAGTTATCACATAAATTGAAAAGACGTATGCTACATAAATTTCTTTAAACATACACAACTAAAAAAATATACAACAATTAATACATTAGTCGCGGTAGCATTTTTTTCGTTTTAATATTAAATAACATCATGTAAATGCATACAGATATCACCTGATGAATTCTAGAAGGTCAAAGACACATGCCATTTGAAGGCGAATATAGGTTGTCAATCCGAACTACTCAAATAAAGAAAAAATCAAACAAAAACTGTACTTACGGCTAACAATTTAAGGCATAATTTTATGCGCGAAATTAAAAACAAAGGGACCGCGCTCTGCGGGTGTGTGAAAACAAATTCAAGCGAAAAATTTACTTAAAATAATGAAGTTAAGGCATAATTCTCTACGCGCAAAGTGACAAGAAATGGCACCGGGTGTTAATATAAATTATTATTTTTCTGGCGCGTGCGACGTTTTGTAAGTCACTTCAGGTCAGTAACCTATATACCAAGGCTGATTTATTTCTTGTCAATTTTTTACCCTATTTATTTTGTTTGAAAAATGCATTTTTTATTTTCTTTTATTATTGTTTATTTTATTATTTTAACAGACATATATCAACTTGTATTAACTGCTGTGCTATTTAACGTGATAACCTGGACGCCACCCAGTATAGTTATTTAGCCCAACCAGGTTACTTTATAGAATAGGGTGACAAACAAGCACACAGCCCACCTGGTGGTAAGTGGTTGCTGTGACACATAGACATCTATATACATCTATTCTCAATACGGAATCAAACTGCACCCGTGAGGACTAAGGTGGAATGCCTCTTTTCCAGTAAAAAAGGTCTCCGGTTCTCTACACTCACCATACGAAACACAGCAGTGTTAAGCTGCTATTTTACGCTGGTATTCTGTGAAAGCGTGGTCCTTCCCCGGCCGACCTATTCGTGCTACAACTATACTTCTAATATAACTGCAGCATGGCTCTATCAATAAAATAGATGAGAATACTTTATTATAATAGAATAATTTTGTATGGCTTTAAATCCACTTTCGCTTCTCTTTTCTTACCCAAATCATGGATACAAATTGACTAAAATACATCTATAACTCATTTAACGTACATGGATGATATTAAATTATTTGAATTTAAATTACAGTTAAATATAGTTCAGACATAAAGATGAGTTTCGGTTTAGATAAATGCAAAACAGGTCACATTAAAAAAAGGAAAACTAACACCCGGAGAATACCCTATAGACGAAGAAATGAACAGCAATGGAGAATAAAAATTTATACAAGTATTTAGGAGTGCAACAATAAACCATATGGAAATACAAAAGAACCTGAGTGCGGAATACATGAGAAGAATTAATAAATTATGCAAAAAACAATTAAATTCTAAAAATCTCCCGAATGCAATAAATACTTATGCTGTTCCTATTCTTACATTTTCTTTTGGAGTCATCAAGTGGTCACTTAAAGATGTTAAAAACCTAGAAATAAAAACAAGGACAACTCTAACAAAGTATAAGTACTTACATCCTAAGTCTGCTATAGAAAGATATAATATTAAAACCCAGCAAGGAGGAAGAGGAATATTGGACTTAAAAATACTGTGAGAAGTCAAAGTTTGAGGAACTTTTTTATGAAAAATCGGCAACGAGTAAAGTACATAGACCAACAGTATAATGTGACGCAAATAATACTCCACTTAATTTGAAACAAACAGACAAACAATTCTCTAACAATGATGAACATGTGGCGGGTAGAACGAACAAGGGAGATCTCCCGCCGGGCAAGGTTTTCTGCCCAGGGAGCGGCCAACGCTCTGAGTGGTAGTTCGGAGCTATTCTATATATACTGCTTTAACTTTGTTACTTTGTTAGCACGATTTAGGCTTCGATATGTTTCGCTTTTGGCGCGACGACAACGCCGCAACATGACCCCCCTGCTCAGACCGGAGGTCGATAGTGCAATCAGATTGCTTGTTAAGAATGCTTTAATGCTGGTGGAGAATGCATGTTGTGTGCGTAAGGGCAAGTGACGCCGATGCGAACGATATGCCGGTGTGTAATACATGTCATACTACGCACTTGCAAGTGATACCGGTGAGAATGATGAGCCGGAGGCATCTACATGATTCAGAACAAGCACATTTTGATATTGAGACCTCAAATAAATGATTACAATTAGGTTATTTATTCCCGGAAACTGAAGGGTGGTTATTCAGAACCAGGTCAATAGATACAAGCAATTAAAAAAATACATACTAAAAGAAAATATTGAATCCGATACTTGCAATTTCAATTGCTTCTGGGCGCAAAATAAAGGGCCTACTCATTATAAAATGCTCTCGGTAACACGTGTAGCCCAAGCGCTGCGATTGTTTACGGTACTATTGAACAGTACTTTGTAGTCCAAAACTATCTTTTTAAAACTGTGCTTGTCAGCGCAATTTTTTGTGTTCCGAATTTCTAAACTTGATGCACTAAATTTCTAATACTTTCAATTTGATTTTCTATTGCATTTTTTATAAAGTTTGCATTTCAGCGCAAAACACTGAATATATTGAATATATAGATTTTGTTTTTCATTATAGTTTGTCATTATAGATATATAGATTTTGTTTGTAATATATAGATTTTGTTTGTCATTTATCACAATGACTGTTGAATTAATGAAAATTGATGGGACTATGGCGCCTCACACCGTAATTCCTGTAATTGGAGATGGAGGATGTCTGTTTAGGTCCATCTCCTATCTATTGCATGACACACAGTTGATGGCCAAAGAAATACGCGAGCAAATCGCTAGCCATGTGGTGGCCAACTGGGAAGAGTTTGTCCCATGACATTGTGTCCCATGACATTATGTCTCATGACATTATGTTCCATGACATTATGTCCCATGACATTAACGGGTATAATTACTTCAGTGCCGCTGAATACTGCATTGACATGTCACGCCCTTTTACTTTTGATAGTTTATGTGAGCTGGAAGCGGCAGGGCAACTCTTTCCATGGGTCTTTGAAGTTTACCGTAACGGTTAGCTGTATGTATGTTTTGGTAAGTAAGTAATCCCTTGGGACGACTACGTTTTTCACATGGTCTATCATGTGGCCATTTCGATTTTTACGTACGTAGTGAAGTGGCCGCGACAATATCCGAGCCCACCTCCTCTTCTTCACTTCACACTGTCGTCGCCAAGAGGAGGAGAATTGAAATGATTACTATCTCGCCGCCGCCACCAGAACTAGATTGTGACACGTCTCTTTATCAATCATCATCTCTTACCGTTCCTACCAAATCCTCTAAAAAACGTCGTGCAAGATGCACCGACGCTTCAAAACGCTTCTAAAAAGTATGCGCAAAAAAAACTCAGCAGTGAACAGAAAAGCAGTGGCTCGGTACCAGCAAGCTCACCCTGAGGTGCATAGGGCATCACAGTTTCGATGTGAGCAAAATAATTCTGGAAGACGTGTAGAAAGGCGCTTCCTTTCGTACGTTCTTGGAAAATCAAGGATCAATCCGGCATGGCATATGATATCGATACAGAGAATGAAAAGGACAGCACCGTGGCCTTGGGTTCCATGACCAACAAGTGCCGGTGGTGCAATGCTCTTAAGTGGAATGAAGAGGCACCCAGCATGTGCTGTAGCGCTGGTAAGGTGCAGCTCCTGTCTAATGAACAACTACCCGAGCCTCTCTACAGTTTGATGGCCAAAGAAATACGCGAGCAAATCGCTAGCCATGTGGTGGCCAACTGGGAAGAGTTTGTCCCATGACATTATGTCCCATGACATTATGTCTCATGACATTATATTCCATGACATTATGTCCCATGACATTAACGGGTATAATTACTTCAGTGCCGCTGAATACTGCATTGACATGTCACGCCCTTTTACTTATGATAGTTTATGTGAACTGGAAGCGGCAGGGCAACTCTTTCCATGGGTCTTTGAAGTTTACCGTAACGGTTAGCTGTATGTTTGTTTTGGTAAGTAAGTAATCCCTTGGGACGACTACGTTTTTCACATGGTCTATCATGTGGCCATTTCGATTTTTACGTACGTAGTGAAGTGGCCGCGACAATATCCGAGCCCACCTCCTCTTCTTCACTTCACCCTGTCGTCGCCAAGAGGAGGAGAATTGAAATGATTACTATCTCGCCGCCGCCACCAGAACTAGATTGTGACTCGTCTCTTTATCAATCATCATCTCTTACCGTTCCTACCAAATCCTCTAAAAAACGTCGTGCAAGATGCACCGACGCTTCAAAAAGCTTCTAAAAAGTATGCGCAAAAAAAACTCAGCAGTGAACAGAAAAGCAGTGGCTCGGTACCAGCAAGCTCACCCTGAGGTGCATAGGGCATCACAGTTTCGATGTGAGCAAAATAATTCTGGAAGACGTGTAGAAAGGCGCTTCCTTTCGTACGTTCTTGGAAAATCAAGGCTCAATCCGGCATGGCATATGATATCGATACAGAGAATGAAAAGGACAGCACCGTGGCCTTGGGTTCCATGACCAACAAGTGCCGGTGGTGCAATGCTCTTAAGTGGAACGAAGAGGCACCCAGCATGTGCTGTAGCGCTGGTAAGGTGCAGCTCCTGTCTAATGAACAACTACCCGAGCCTCTCTACAGTTTGATGGCCAAAGAAATACGCGAGCAAATCGCTAGCCATGTGGTGGCCAACTGGGAAGAGTTTGTCCCATGACATTATGTCCCATGACATTATGTCTCATGACATTATATTCCATGACATTATGTCCCATGACATTAACGGGTATAATTACTTCAGTGCCGCTGAATACTGCATTGACATGTCACGCCCTTTTACTTATGATAGTTTATGTGAACTGGAAGCGGCAGGGCAACTCTTTCCATGGGTCTTTGAAGTTTACCGTAACGGTTAGCTGTATGTTTGTTTTGGTAAGTAAGTAATCCCTTGGGACGACTACGTTTTTCACATGGTCTATCATGTGGCTATTTCGATTTTTACGTACGTAGTGAAGTGGCCGCGACAATATCCGAGCCCACCTCCTCTTCTTCACTTCACCCTGTCGTCGCCAAGAGGAGGAGAATTGAAATGATTACTATCTCGCCGCCGCCACCAGAACTAGATTGTGACTCGTCTCTTTATCAATCATCATCTCTTACCGTTCCTACCAAATCCTCTAAAATACGTCGTGCAAGATGCACCGACGCTTCAAAAAGCTTCTAAAAAGTATGCGCAAAAAAAACTCAGCAGTGAACAGAAAAGCAGTGGCTCGGTACCAGCAAGCTCACCCTGAGGTGCATAGGGCATCACAGTTTCGATGTGAGCAAAATAATTCTGGAAGACGTGTAGAAAGGCGCTTCCTTTCGTACGTTCTTGGAAAATCAAGGCTCAATCCGGCATGGCATATGATATCGATACAGAGTATGAAAAGGACAGCACCGTGGCCTTGGGTTCCATGACCAAGAAGTGCCGGTGGTGCAATGGTCTTAAGTGGAAGGAGGAGGCACCCAGCATGTGCTGTAGCGCTGGTAAAGTGCAGCTCCTGTCTAATGAAAAACTACCCGAGCCTCTCTACAGCTTGATAATGAACAGACATCCAGAACATTTTATGAACGGTATTCGTAAAAATAATAGTTCCTTTCAAATTACTTCATTTGGTCCCAAACAGATAATAAAGGACGGTTTTATGCCTACATTTAAAGTTCAGGGCCATGTATACCACTTGGTTGGAAGTTTGTTGCCAGCACCTCAAAGGGAACCACAATTCTTTCAAATATATTTTATTGGCGAAGACGACAGAGAAGTACAATTGAGGTGTAATAACCATCCTTATGTGAAATCTGGCTTAGTCAGGCAACTACAAGAATGCTACACAAATTTAATGCTTATGTAAGAGACTTTAAGATCGCCCTGGACAAGGTCCCTGCAACGCCTAAAACATTCAAAGTAGTTATTAATGCCGAGAGGAAGCCACCAGACAGCCATAGGCGTCGCTTCAATGCGCCTACGTCAAATGCGGTGGCCTTAGTAATGGTTGATCAACAATTTGAGAAATGAGACATTATCTTTGAGAGCCACGATAACTCATTGCAGCGCATTAGTGTGATCCACCGTTCGTACGACGCCCTGCAGTATCCGCTTTTGTTTTGCCGTGGCGAGGATGGGTACTCCATTTCTTTACCTCAACGTGATCCTGCGACCAATCAAGCACTTAAAAAGACAGTCTCCGCTATGAGTTTCTATTCTTTCCGTATAATGATTAGACAAAGAGAAGATAATCACCTGGTGTATTTCCGTTCTCTTTTTAGTCAGTTTTTAGTCGACATGTACGCCAAAATAGAGACGTAAAGATTGAACTATATCAAGAACAACCAGGCGCCACTGAGGGCAGTTACGTACACTTGCGGGATGCCATAGGGAGACAGGATGCTGATGGTGAGCAGCTGGGTGAAAAGGTGGTGCTGCCGTCATCTTTTACCGGGGGACCACGTTATATCCACGAGCGTACACAAGACGCCATGACATACGTGCGCCAATACGGCCGTCCTGATCCTTTTATAATATTTACGTGTAACCCCCGATGGAAAGACATCACAGATATGCTTTTACCTGGCCAAAAATCACATGATCGCCATGACATTATAGCCAGGGTATTCCACCTTAAGGTGAAAAATATGATGGCTCTTCTAACCAAGAGCAATCTATTTGGGGTGATGCGTTGCTTTATATACTCGGTCGAATGGCATAAACGGGGTCTTCCCCATATTCACATTTTACTATGGCTAGAGCAGCGTCTCACCCCAGATAAGATTGACAATGTTATTAGAGCTAAAATACCTGATCCTGAGCAAGACCCTCTCCTCTAAGATATTGTGAAAGCCAGCCTGATACATGGCCCTTGTGGTAGTTTAAACCACAAATTGCCCTGCATGAAAGACGGTAGCTGCAGTAAGAGGTATCCTCGACTACTTCTCAAGGAGACACAGACAGGAGATGGATATCCGCAATACAGGAGGTTGACTCCAGCTGCCGGTGTTTACACAATAAAAAATACATTGAAAAAATGCCTTACAATCCTGTCCTGTTACGTACTTTAAATTCTCATATTAATGTGGAGTACTGCAGCTCTGTTAAGTCTATCAAGTATATTTGTAAATACGTGAACAAGGTTAGTGATCAAAAAGCCTTTACTATTGAGAATGAGAAAGATGAGGTGAAAATGTACGAAAGCGGCCGGTACATAAATAGTTCCGAAGCATTTTGGAGGATGTTAAGCTTTCCCGTTCATGAAAGGTTCCCTCCCGTTTTACATCTCGCTGTTCACCTTGAAAACGGCCAACGTGTATACTTTACCTCTAATAACTTGTCAGAAATAATAAAGAGTCCACCTCAGACAACGCTGCTAGCGTTTTTTGAAATCTGTAAAACGGACAATTATGCCAAGACACTGCTGTACTCTGAAGTCCCTTCTTACTTTGTCTGGAACAAAAATAAATTTTCTAGAACGAAAAGAGGGCAAGTTGTAGATGGCTGGCCTGGAGTGAGAAAAGACCACGTTCTGGGTAGGGTCTACACCATTCATCCAAACAACACCGAGTGCTACCACCTACGCCTAATGCTCTATGAGGTTAGAGGACTGACATTTTTTGAAGACTTAAAGACTGTTTCAGTCTGCATGTAAGACTCTTTGATTGCTCGAAGACGCCAAGCATTAGGACACTACTTTAGAGGAAGCTGCATTGTGCGATTCTCCTTTGAAGCTGTAAGAGCTACTTACAATAATGTTAATTTTCTGTCAACTCTCTGATCTTTTAAGCCTTTGGGAGAAATACAAAGACAGTCTCTCGGAAGACATTAAACGGCAACTGGAGAGAGAATTACAAGATAGTGCACAACTGCTCATAGACGAAGTGTACAACAGATGCTTGATATTGATCGAGGATGCAGTGTTAGCTCAAGCAGGACAAAACTTGGCACAATATGGATTGCCTCAGCCAAAAAGATCTGCAGCAACTTTCGGTAATCGAGAATATCTGAGGGAGACCAATTATGACCTCAGTATTCTGAGAGAAGTAGTGTTCTCTAATGAGGAGTTACTGACGGATGAACTGCTTTACGTTTATCAGCAGATCCTTGGCAATATTGAGAAAAAAATTGGAAAAATATTTTTTCTGGGTGCTCCTGGTGGCACTGAAAAAACCTTCCTTATCAATTTGCTATTGGCAAAAGTAAGGAGTAATCGTAGCATCGCCTTAGCCATCGCATCGTCAGGAATCGCAGCAACACTGTTGGAGGGAGGCAAGACAGCTCACGCTGCCTTCAAGCTTTTTTTTCTAGTTCTTATAAGCCAGTGACGGACCACAATCCCACCTGATGGTAAGTAGTGATGCAGCCTTAGATGGTAAATCGCACTGTCTTATCGTAACAAAAGCCTATACACTATTGCCTTGAAAACGCCTAGATTGTATTCGGACGGAAAGATAGACGCCGGCAAACTATTCCACTCCTTTGCTTTACGCATTACAAAAGACGAAGCAAACCGTTTGGTTCTAATGCGTAGAATATCGACAACAAAGGGATGAAGACCCGCCGACTGTCTGGTTGTCCGATGGTGGAAAGGAAAGGGAGGAATTAAGGCATGTAATTCCTGCGCACACTCACCGAAATGCATCCTATAGAATACCGAGAGACTGGCTACTCTGTGCCTGTGCTCGAGGCTGACAAGATTGGTCCCAATCAAATCAAGGTCACCAATGAACCTCTTAACATGTCTCTCCACTGAGTCCAATGCTGCCAGGTGGCATTTTGCAGCACCAGTCCATATGTGACAGCAGTATGCATGGAGTACCATGCACGACCGGACTTGCGCTTTATATAAGGTAAAAAGCTGCCCCGGCGTGAAGTACCGCCGCACCCTTGCAAGGACACCAAGTTTCCTTGCGGTTGCTTTGGCTCTGGACTCAATGAACCGCCCATAGCTTAGGTTTGGAGAAAATTCAATCCCTAACAACTGAAGGCGGTCAGTTTACTCCAAGGATACATTCCGGAAAGTAGGAGCCAAGGTGAACGGGCTCCTTTTAGCGGTAAAAAGAGACGCTTGTGTTTTGGAGGCGTTTAATCTCACGAGATTGGCTGTCGTGAAGCGACAATTAAAAAATAAAGAGAACCTAACCTAAGAACAGCAAAACAACAAAAGTAGACCAAGAAAATAATATATTTAAAGTTTTAGAAAAGTATTTACAATTTTTAAAAAAAATAATGAAATATGAAGATGATGGATGAAATGAGATTACAATTAGGTTTTAAAAAAATAAAGATAGGAGAATAGGACAATATAGTTTTATAGTGGAGCCTGGAGCCTCGCTGCTTTTGTAGAAATAGGCACACGCAGAGCTTGAGGTTTCTCAGCGGCGATGGCACGCAGCGCCTGGACTGGGCACACGCAGCGTCCGGAGCCGGCGCACGTAGCGCCTGGGGTAGGTGCGCTCAGTACTTGGAGAAGTAGTCGCCGCGCCCAGAGGTAGCGCGGGCAGTAGGTGCACTCGGTGCCTGGAGCAAGCAGTCGTAGAGTGCCCGAAGGTAGCGCGGGCAGTAGGTGCACTCAGCGTCTGGAGCAAGCAGTCGTAGCGTGCCCGAAGGTAGCGTGGCCCCGCGCTTGAAGCAGACTGCCGACGAATTCGGATGTAGATGGAGGCTTGCAGGATCCCGGGGCAAAGCGGCCCCGGGATAAGGCCTTTAGTACATGTTTCTCCTTTGAGAACTGAAGCGAGACTGTCCTGTATTCTCCAATTGCTCGGCTTTTATACCTTTTTAGAGAGAACGAGAAATTATTTAAATTAAAACGAAATTTATTGTAAATGACCTACAGCCAAAGAGTATTTATGTAGAAAGAACATCATACCAGAGACGAATTTGAATAAAAGTTACCATGACAACGACATAAATAATAGTTGTCATATTTAGCAATTTTTGGTTTTTGGACTATTATTAAGAAACTATTACATTTTAGTAAGAAATGAGATATTATTCACATAGGAAAAACTAATGCACGGCAGCGTGTACGAAGCCTGAAATTGTAGAGTTACAGAGAATTCAATAAAAGACCAAAAAAGGTAAGACTCCATTGACAGCTATTTTAAAAGTACTAAATAGTGTGAAAATACGCAGTAAAATGATATGTTATTGTGTAAAAACGTTACAGGATCCTATATAAATAAAGGTGATGCAAAATATAAATGCAGAAAATCAAAAACAGAATGAAAAAAATAGTATAAAGTGATGCAAAACATGAATGCAGAATATCAAAACAGAATGGAGAATTAGTGTACAATGAAATGTAAGTAGCATAACACTACATGGCATCGCCCCATTCGGAGACTGCCTGTAGTGTGAGACTCACACGCTCAACCATAGCCCCTCTTTCTGACTGGATTTGATCCCGACTGGCCCGGGCGCTTGGTTGGTATCTCTCCACAACTGTGCTGTCGTCTGCATAGCCATAGATACCGGGAATGATCAAATCATTTATATGCAGCAGGAAGAGAGTTGCGGAGAGAACGGACACCTGAGGAACACCGGCGTTAGTTGCCACAGTATTGGATGAGCAGCCATCAGCGACGACCCGGAGAGGCCGTTCACTCAGAAAGTCCTTCACCTAGACAATTAGGCCAGCAAGTGCAGCAGCAATCTCGAGGGCTTCGCCCCATATGTGAGTGGCATACGCTAAAAGGTCCCCCAGTTGATCTATTTCGGCGAAACCCGTACTGGCGATCACTGAGGAGATCATTTTGCTCTAGGTATGCCATGAGGTGGGCGTTCAATATACGCTCCATAATCTTGCAGAGTATGGAGGTAATTGAAATTGGCCGATAGTTGACAGGGTCGGTACGGCTACCTTTTTTAGGCACAGGCTGCACATTGGCCAGCTTCCAAGATTTAGGCACTATTCCAGTCCTAAATGACTGGCGGAAAAAGCGTGTCAACACAGGAGACAACTCAGGTGCACATTTATAATTATAGCTGGTATACCATCAGGTCCACTAGCTTTGTTCACGTCTAGACTTGGCAAGATTTTAAGAACCTCCTTGTTGGTGATACGGACCTCAGACATAGAGGTACCGCAGTGAGGTAATTAAGATGGTACGCTGTTGCTACTGTCCAGACGCGAACTACAAGCAAAAAGAGAAGCAAATAAGTCCGCTTTCTCCTTAGGCGCATGCGCCAGTGAGCCATCTGGTTTTACCAGCGGAGGCAGTGTAGACCGACAGAAGTTGGTCTCGACTGCTTTGGCGAGAGACCAAAAAGCAAAATTCCGCTCAAAAAACATAACTGCTCGGGGCAAACTGAGCAATAAAACCAAGGCGACCCCTGCCACGCTATCCATGAGTTTCTGCAACATCAGGGGACTTCACTCGAACCTAAACGCCGTCCACTACCATCTCGAGACAGTGAAGCCGGCCTTGCTCTTCTTGACCGAGACGCAGGTGTTCTCTCCGGTTTATACTTCGCATCTCTCCTACCCGGGGTACAAATTGGAGCACTCCTTTGTGCCTCGGGCTGGAGTTTGTGTATATGTCAGAGAATACATCAGTTCTCCACGCCTCGGCAGTCTTGAAAGTTCGGACCTGTCCATCCTTTGGCTACGCGTAGACAGCGACGACCATCCGCGCGTCTACGAGTACCTCTATAGGTCCAAATAGCGGCAATGCCGAAACAGACCGACTCATCGACCACGTCCAAATGGCTGCAGATTCCATGCTACAACAGGTTCCATGCGCAGAGATTGTGATCCTTGGCGATTTTAGCGCCCACCACGCCGAATGGCTTGGTTCTCGTTTAACCGATCATGCGGGGAGATCTGTTTATGACTTTTCCTTGGCATATGGTCTGACACAACTAGTTATTATCATATACCTTCCCTGTTGGATCTTCTGCTGAATCGACAGAAACCTGATATCCGGACGGATATCAGGTTTCTGTCGATGCCCCTCCCGGCTCTTCGGACCATTGTCTGATCCGGAGGGTGGTGCCACTCACGCTCCTCTCGCGGTTGCGTTCTGCAGGTTGCCGCCGTGTTTGGCATTACAGGTCGGCGGATTGGGACGGAATGCGGTCTTTCTTTGCATCCTACTCATGGGGGCGGGTTTTCTTCTCGCCGGATGATCCCAGCGCTGTCGCTTACTCTGTCACTGATGTGGTGCTACAGAAAATGGAACTATTTATTCCATCATCTGTGGCACCCATCGGAGGCAGATCTCAGCCTTGGTTTGGTCGCTCCTGTAAGACTGCATTACGCAGTAAGCAGGAGTGTTATCAAGCCTGGGCTGCAGCTTCGGCGACTCGGGATGTAAACACCAGCATGCTTAAAAAGAAGTATAACTTCGCCTCCAGGTCCTTCAAAAGAGTTATTACCACGGCAAAGTCAGAGCACATAGGCAGAATTGGCGAGAAACTAGTTCGCCTTCCTTCGGGAACCCGTCCATTCTGGTCTCTCGCCAAGCTGTCCAAGGGAATCCCTGTAAGCCATCACTACCATCTCTGCACAGGGAGGACTCACTCACTGGCCCTTTTAGGCTCCCTTCAAGCAAGGCGTCCAACTTGACTCTTGATGACGGGGGGAACACACCGCCAACCATCTCGCTGTGTGAGTGCTCCATGCCGGATGTGCGGTTCTCACAGCACTCGGTTCGCAAAGCACTCCTCTACCTGCACATCCACAAGTCGAGTGGGCCTGACGGAATCCCCCCAATTGTGCTCCGGAGTTGGCACCGGTTCTAACGCGCCTTTTCCGGTACTCCTACTCCCTAGGCGTAGTCAAGAAAAGGGCCTACTCCTTTTTAAAAGGCCGGCAACGTATCTGCAATTTCCCTGGTTCCCCTTGGTGTTGCAGTTGTTCGTGGGCGGCGGTGGTCACTTACCATTAGGTGAGCCGCATGCTCGTTTGCCCCCTCTACTATAAAAAAAAACTACTTTAAAAAGAACATCGGTCACGGCCCATACATGCTGTGACTTGGCTATAAAATATCGCGAACATGACTAGTGTATGGATTAACCCGTTGCCCCTGGACACAATCTAAATCCTAAATTGAAAATATATATTTTTTTTATTTAAAAAATTATTTAAAAGTCATTATTAAGTGGCGAAGCTTACGAAGACGCTTACTCATTTCACGATGTCTGTCCGTCTGTCCGTCTGTCCCACGATTATCTCGAGAACGGTTTCGAATTTTCAAATTCTGTTTTCAGCAATCGATTACTTATACTCATATATACATATATTACTTATTGCTCAATGGCAACCGTTAGAAACCGCTACAAAGCTGATTGCTTCGCCACTTTGCTATGCTGTTAGCTTGCTAGGTTTATTTCAAAGTCAAATCATAGAACCTAGACCCTTATGTATTTCTTCACTTTTGAGGTTATGATGTAGCCATGACTGCAGCCATGACTACAACCTCGGCTAAAACAATTGATATGAAAACTATGCAGTAATATATACTTAATTATATAAGTTAATTCAATGGCTAAAACCACAAAAATGAATCAATAACCTTTCTAATCTTTTCACTGCTAAATATCTAAGACACAGGTGTTTTGACTTTTGCTCACACTTTTTGTCAGCTCTCGTGTCATAATACCACAGGCTGTATAGAGACACACTCATAATACATTTCGTTCTAAGTATTAGTGCATTTTATATTTCCTGTCAACCTATCATTTTCAACTTATTTCGGAATACTTTCCATATTCCCATCTAAAAATGATATTATTGATAATACACTAGAAAAATAAAATAAAAAATCTACAATAAAATATAATAATTATTTAAAAAAAAGTAAACGCATAATGGTAGTGTTACTTTAGTGTTATGATGAAACGTGTACCATATATAAAAACGGGACGGGTTTAGATGAGTTCAAAATCTATAAAAATTAGTACGGAAATGAGATTTTTCATTACAAACTTAAATTATTTTACCGGCTCCAATAAAATAAGTTGAACCCCGTAATTTAATATACACTTAAGTCACTATTTTTGACGTATCAATCATTGGTGGTCGTTTCATATTTTGGTCAGGTCGTATTTGACCAATGTTCTTTACGTATAATCATGTTATACGTAATTTTTTAATGCGTTTAGGGCATGCACAATTGGATTTGCCAATAGTATTTTTTATATCATTGTGTGGTTCTTTTCTTAGTTTAAGTTGCATTTATTTCTTAACATTATGTTGCGTAATTTTTTCATCCAGGATTTTAAAATTTGATGTCCACGAGTAAAAGTTATTATTTTTGTGTTTGATTGTAAAACCGCTCTGAATATATCATTTAGATGATCTGGGATTGGGGTCGCTGTATGCACTAAACTGTAAAGTATCTTTAGTAACAATAGTCTCGTATACGCTTTCAAAGTCTACTAATGTGTAATTTTAAGGCATGGTTTATACTGAGTAAACGTACTTGAAACCCGCAGGAGTACCATACAGTGATCTCATATTGACGTATTCAATACCGCAATAAAAGCGGAGTTGTTATTTTTATCAATCTTCAACATTATATGATCGAGGCAGTTCTCACCTCTAGTGGGTAAGCAGTGACAAGGTAGGAAACCATGTGTAGACATTACTTCCAAATATTTTAATCGATTATTACGCTGTTGGGCAGTTTCTGTAGTTTTGGTTATTAGGTTTACATTTATATCACCGACAATAATAATATTTTTATACGAATCAAAAGTTTCAAAATGAGATCCTATTGAGGCAATAAAATTATCAGCGTTTAAAATGGATGACGAGCGGTAAACACCTAAAACCGTCTGATTAGGAGTGGTTATTTGAAGTCCGCTTGCATGTATTAAGTCTATTTCGGAAACCTTAACTTGATGATCGTTTTTAATAAAAGCCATAAGTCCATCGTTTTGATTCATTGTGTTTATTATAAAAAATGACAGATAATTGTCTAAATGAGGTATTTGCTTATTTGGATGAATCCTACATTCTGTCAGGAGTATGATATCCACTACAATTTTCAGTTGTAACAGGGTTATTTGTAAGTCATCTGAATTACTGTGTGCACTCCTAATATTTTTAATAATCACATTTGGTTAAAGTTATAAGGAGTGATATTGTTAGAAATGTAGTCAATGTTACATGAAACATTGTGCGATGTCCGCATTGTCCAATTCCTGTAATGTATTTAATTAACAGTCATTATAGAAATAAATAATGTATAAATATTCTTTGTCTTTATCAAGATAAAAGTAAATTTCTGACGAATTATTCTGTGGTAATACTTCCGTGTATTATTTGCGTTCACCGAGTTTTATGAATTTTAAAGTGCCTGATGTTGCTGGTTCGCTTATATCCTCGGAGTGTCATATTTTATTATTGAAATCTATACAACGTATAAATCTGTAGAAAAGTCATGTCTGTAATTCTAATATATTCTTGTAAAAACATATCCAGGGGGTTAAGTAAAGGGTACTGAATCCAAATTAGTGGTTTTTCGAATTTTTGTCAGTTTGTCTGTCTGACTGTCTGTGTATTCACGATTCACACAATAACTACTGGACCGATTTTCATGAAATTTTGTACGTAGGTAGTTAGTAACTCAAAGCAACTTATAGGTTTTATCCCATTACGGAAGTTCAAGAAAAAAACTTATATATGATTCTGTTAATTTTAAGCGGGACGACGGATGTTTTTCAAATAAATACCATTTTTATACATAAAGTATAAAACTAATTTTAACCTTGGTGTAATCATTTGAATCCGCGCCGACAATCTACGTATTAGTTTTCAAAACAGCACCATCTATCATGAAATGGAATAAGTATCACATTTAATTAATTAGATTTATAAAATTATTTGAAAATTGTAACGTTTATTTTTTCTTTTTTTTTTTCGTTAATTCATTTTAAAAGTGAAATACTGATTAGATTAGATAATTTTTTTAATAACTTTATTAGATACTATGGTTTTTAGTTTTATTACTAATATACCTAATAAACTATAATGTGTAAACCGGCTTATATTATTCTCTACTCATTAAAGTTTGATCAAAAATATTTTTATATATTATGTCGTAGCATGTGTCGTGTTCAGCAATGTCATCACACTTCAACCTTCTATCGCTGATATTATTTATTATTTGAGAATCAAGACTTTAAGTACCCATAGGGGTGGCCATTATCGGATGATTTAATGAATATATCAGGTATAGACACCTGATATTTTTTTTTTTATAGTAGAGGGGGCAAACGAGCATGCGGCTCACCTGATGGTAAGTGACTACCGCCGCCCATGAACAACTGCAACACCAGGGAGGGAATTGCAGATGCGTTGCCGGCCTTTTAAAAAGGAGTACGCTCTTTTCTTGAAGGTCCCTAAGTCGTATCGGTCCGGAAAAATCGCTGATGGTAATCGATTCCACAAGGAAGTCGTGCGAGGAAGAAAACATCTTCTAAATCGCACAGTGGTGGACCGCCAATCATCCAGATGGTGTGGATGGTATCGGGAGTTCTGCCGCGATGTGCGTTCGTGAAATTTGGCGGCTGGGATTAATCCGAACAATTCCTCAGAGCACTCCCCATGGTAGATGCGAAAGAAAATGCAAAGAGATGCAACATCTCTTCGCAGCGCCAATGAGTCGAGCCGATCGGAAAGAACTCGGTCGTCGACGATTCGAGCCGCTCTGCGCTGGATGCGGTCAAGTGGAAGGAGCTGGCACTGGGGAGCCCCTGCCCAGAGATGGGAACAGTATTCCATGTGAGGCCGAGCCTGCGCCTTGTAAAGTTGCAGGCGGTGTGCCGGCATGAAATACTGTCCCGCTCTGCTGAGCACGCCAAGCTTTTTAGAGGCCAATTTGGCCTTCTCTTCCAAATGACCACGAAACTGCACGTCACTCGATATGTCGACGCCGAGGATTCCGATACTGGCTGAGGCAACCAGGGGAGTGCCTTGAAACTGAGGAGATACGACAAAGGGGTTCTTTTTAGCGGTAAACGCGCAAACTTGTGTCTTCTGAGGATTAAACTGGACTAGATTTAGTCGCCCCCAGTTCGAGACTTTGTCCAGCAAAGACTCGACTTCAGACACAAGTTTGTTCCGGTACTCGGAGACGTTTTCCCGAGAAATATTAGCACGGCCGGTGTATAGAGCATCACCAGTGCTGTCATCCGCATAGCAATGAATGTTACCAGTTAGCAACATATCATTGATATGCAGAAGAAACAGCGTTGGTGATAGCACACAGCCTTGTGGAACACCAGCGTTAATAGGCTTGTAGTCAGAACATGCACCGTCTACAACAACCTTGATGCTCCGATCTGCAAGGAAGCTGGTGATCCAATTGCACAATTTCTCGGGAAGCCCATAGGAAGGGAGCTTCGAGAGAAGCGCTTTGTGCCAAACCCGATCGAAGGCCTTCGCAATGTCCAGACTAACGGCCAACGCCTCCCCCTTGGACTCAACTGCCTCCGCCCATCTATGGGTCAGGTAGACCAGAAGATCACCAGCTGATCGACCCCCACGAAAACCGTATTGGCGGTCACTAATCAGCTGGTGATCCTCAAGGTACCGGATGAGCTGGCAGTTGATAATGGATTCCATTATTTTGGAGAACAAGGAGGTGATCGCGATAGGCCTATAGTTGGACGGATCTGAGCGGTCGCCTTTTTTAGGGATCGGGTGGACAAAAGCTGTCTTCCATGAATTCGGGACTACGCCTTGGGAGTAGGAGTACCGAAAAAGACGCGTTAGGACCGGTGCCAACTCCGGAGCACACGTCCTCAGCACAATTGGGGGGATTCCGTCAGGCCCACTCCACTTCTGGATGTCCAGGGAGAGAAGTGCTTTGCGAACCGAGCGCTGTGAGAACAGCACATCCGGCATAGAGCACTCACACCGCGGGATGGTCGGCGGTGTTTTCCCCCCGTCATCAAGAGTCGAGTTGGACGCAAAAAGGGAGCCTAAAAGGTCGGCTTTGTCTTTTGCGTCATGGGCCAGTGAGTCGTCCTCCCTGTGCAGAGATGGTAGTGATGGCTTACAGAAATTCCCTTGGACAGCCTTGGCTAAAGACCAGAATGCACGGGTTCCCGAAGGAAGGCGAACTAGTTTCTCGCCAATTCTGCCTATGTGCTCTGACTTTGCCTTGGCAATAACTCTTTTGAAGGACCTGGAGGCGAAGTTATACTTCTTTTTAAGTGTGCTGGTGTTTACATCCCGAGTCGCCGAAGCCGCAGCCCAGGCTTGATAACACTCCTGCTTACTGCTTAATGCAGTTTTACAGGAGCGACCAAACCAAGGCTGAGATCTGCCTCCGATGGGTACCACAGATGATGGAATAAATAGTTCCATTCCCTGTAGCACCACATCAGTGACAGAGTCAGCAACAGCGCTGGGATCATCCGGCGAGAAGCAAACCCGCCCCCATGGGTAGGATGCAAAGAAAGACCGCATTCCGTCCCAATCCGCCGACCTGTAATGCCAAACACGGCGGCAACCTGCAGAACGCAACCGCGAAGGGAGCGTGAGTGGCACCATATTCCGGATCAAACAGTGGTCCGAAGAGCCGAGAGGGGCATCGACGGAAACCTGATATCCGTCCGGATGAGAGGTCAGCAGAAGGTCCAACAGGGAAGGTGTATGATCCTCCACATCTGGAATCCGCGTAGGCGAAGTAACCAGTTGTGTGAGACCATATGCCAAGGCAAAGTCATAAACAGATCTCCCCGCATGATCGGTTAAACGTGAACCGAGCCATTCGGCATGGTGGGCGTTAAAATCGCCAAGGATCACGATCTCTGCGGATGGGACCTGTTGTAGCAAGGAATCTGTGGCCATTTGGACGTGGTCGATGAGTCGGTCTGTTTCGGCATTACTGCTATGGGACCTATAGAGGCACCCGTAGACGCGCGGATGGTCGTCGCTGTCTACGCGTAGCCAAAGGATGGACAGGTCCGAACCTTCAAGACTGCCGAGGCGTCGAGAACAGATGTCCTCTCTGACATACACGCAAACTCCAGCCCGAGGCACAAAGGAGTGCTCCAATTTGTACCCAGGGTAGGAGAGATACGAAATATCAGCCGGAGAGGAAACCTGCGTCTCGGTCAGGAAGAGCAAGGCCGGCTTCGCCGTCTCGAGATGGTAGTGGACGGCGTTTAGGTTAGAGTTAAGTCCCCTGATGTTGCAGAAATTCACGGATAGCGTGGCAGGGGTCGCCTTGGTATTGTTGCTCTGTTTACCCCGAGCAGTTATGTTTTTGAGCGGAATTTTGCCCCCCCCCCAGAATACGCGGGGCAGCCTGAGCACCCACGCTCAGGATTGGAATAACATGGTCGTGGATGCTCAGCGAGGGATTCTCCAGGGGTACTGGTACCCTCCTGGGGTAGTCTATTGTGTAATTCCGCTACCATGTTGATGGGGGGGGGGGAGATTGGGCCTCCGGCCACCTGCACTCACCAGACGAAACGCAGAAGCAGAGCTTCTACTTCACGCCGGTATTCTGTGAGGTCGTGGTACTAACCCGGCTCGAGCCGGCCCATACGTGCAACAGCAAAAACTGCTGCATGGCTCTACCACCAATGTATATAATGTATATATTCATATACATAGCAATAGTTTCAGCAACGTCAATTATTATTAAGTTTGTAGATAATTGAAAATTCAATGCTTTGTGCGATTTTCATCGCTATTTGATGGAATAATTCGTGTCAACAATCGTGAAAAACCATCATTTCAGTTTTTATGAAGTATATTTAAATAAATAAGGAGTTAAAAATGTAGGGGAAATGTGAAAACCGTCAATATACATTGAAGCTTTGCGACATACTCTTTACTACCCTTAAAATTCTATAAGTAATGAGGAGACAAGCGATAGTATAAATATTATGTATATAAAGTAAGAACCTGTAATCGGCATTAAGGATTATCTGAGAACTTCTGTATATATTTACAACGTGCTGTTGGTTCTATGAACAATTAAGAAAAAAAATGAGACCTGTGCACAGTAGTGAGACGTATGAAAGCTACTACTTTACTTTTTTTACCTATAATGAAACTTATAAATCAGTTTGTCGGCGACGGGGACGGCATTTGAAGCTGGAGTAAAGTAAATGTGAGTGCGGCGTCGGCCTACTTATTAAAATAAATTAATACAAGGCTCACAAACTACCAAAAATTTCGCCATTTTAGAGCCGAAAAAAATTAATTATAACTGAACAAAACAAAATTAAACTGCCATTTACATTCAATGGCATCCCACATAATAGATGAAGAGTTTTAAATATAGATAAAGTTGAACAATATATATTTTCAAAAGTTATTGTGTTTACGGCGCCATGCCGACTTGATAAATCCACAACATACTACTAAAACTCCTTTTTTATGTAAAAATAACAATTAATCGATTTAAAAAAAAATATTAATAATTTCAACAATCATTTATCGTTCTGACAATGTGCTTTTTATATCACTTATATGTATAATATGCTATGATAATATGATTGATAAATACGATTTCATGCGAAAAAGCGTTGGAATCTTAATTTTTAGGCCCTAGCAGAACCTACCTGCGTCTTTCGCGCTGGCATGCAATTACGTACAAGCGATTTCGATATTATTGTGTTAATTTAATTAGAAAGCTTACAATGAAAGAAAAATTGAAGGCTCAGCGTAAAATTCAAAAATCCTCTGGTCTGCCAATAATGAAATTACTAAGTTTAAACCTCTAAAGACTTCAAGTGCCAGTCTCCTCAATTTAACATTACACCCTCTGGACTCAATAAATCGCATTAACGATTTTTTTATTAGTGTACGCACGACATTAGCGGAAGAGATTATCATAAAATCTGGTATACAGTGTTACAACCAAACTGGATGCTAGATACTGACATATAAAAATTACTTACAAGCGATTTCGAAATTATTGTGTTAATTTAATTATAAAACTTACAATACTCGTAAAAGAAAAATTTAAGGCTCAGCTACTCTGGACTAAATAAATTGCGTTAACGATTTTTTATTAGTGTAGGTTATTATTACGATTATTATATAATTAGGGTTTATTAATGTAAGACATCAGCAGAAGAGATTATCATGAAATCTGGCAAACAGTGTAACAACCAAACTTTTATTAATTCTCAAGTGTCTTCGCTCTTGTTACTGGATACTGACCCCCAGGAAGTTGATAGCATTCTTATGACTCTTGATTCTACAAGCACCAAGCACCTCTGGTTGGGATAGTGTACCAGTAAAATTATTAAAACACTGCAGAGATTTTATATTTTTGTTGATAAGTCAGCTTACTAACTTAAGTTTTCAAACGAGTGTATTTCCTAGGGCACTCAACCGCTCTTTAATTACACCTATATATAAGGGAGGCGTCATAGACGATGTTAATAATTATAGACCCATATCAATTCTAAGCACTATATCGAAAATCATAGAAAAACTCTTGAATCTGTCAAACTCCCAATATCGCTTCAGAAAAGGCTTATCAACTCAGGATGTAGTTAAAGACATTATAACTCTTATTTCAGAAAAACTAGACAAAGGTGAAAAATGTGTCCATGTCTTCCTAAACTTAAAAAAATAACAATCCCCGGATGATCCCAGCGCTGTTGCTGACTCTGTCACTGATGTGGTGCTACAGGAAATGGAACTATTTATTCCATCATCTGTGGTACCCATCGGAGGCATATCTCAGCCTTGGTTTGGTCGCTCCTGTAAGACTGCATTACGCAGTAAGCAGGAGTGTTATCAAGTCTGAGCTGCAGCTTCGGCGACTCGGGATGTAAACACCAGCATGCTTAAAAAGAAGTATAACTTTGCCTCCAGGTCCTTCAAAAGAGTTATTGCCATGGCAAAGTCAGAGCACATAGGCAGAATTAGCGAGAAACTAGTTCGCTTTCCTTCGGGAACCCGTCCATTCTGGTCTCTCGCCAAGGCTGTCCAAGGAAATCTCTGTAAGCCATCACTACCATCTCTGCACAGGGAGGACGACTCACTGGCCCACGCCACAAAAGATAAAGCCAACCTTTTAGGCTCCCTTCAAGCAAGGCGTCCAACTCGACTCTTGATGACGGGGGGAACACACCGCCAACCATCCCGTTGTGTGAGTGCTCCATGCCGGATGTGCGGTTCTCACAGCGCTCGGTTCGCAAAGCACTCCTCTCCCTGGACATCCACAAGTCGAGTGGGCCTGACGGAATCCCCCCAATTGTGCTGAGGACGTGTGCTCCGGAGTTGGCACCGGTTCTAACGCGCCTTTTCCGGTACTCCTACTCCCTAAGCGTAGTCAAGAAAAGGGCCTACTCCTCCGCCGGCAACGCATCTGCAATTCCCCTGGTTCCCCTGGTGTTGCAGTTGTTCGTGGGCGGTAGTAGTCACTTACCATCAGGTGAGCCGCATGCTCGTTTGCCCCCTCTACTATAAAAAAAACTACTTTAAAAAGAACATCGGTCACGGCCCATACATGCTGTGACTTGGCTATAAAATATCGCGAACATGACTAGTGTATCGATTAACCCGTTCCCCCTGGACACAATATAAATCCTAAATTGAAAATATATTTTTTTTTTATTTAAAAATTTATTTCAAAGCCATTATTTCAAATCATAGAACCTAGACCCTTATGTATTTCGTCACTTTTGAGGTTATGATGTAGCCATGACTGCAGCCATGACTACAACCTCGGCTAAAACAATTGATATGAAAACAATGCAGTAATATATTATACTTAACTATATAAGTCAATTCAATGGCTAAAACCACATAAATGAATCAATAACCTTTCTAATCTTTTCACTGCTAAATATCTAAGACACAGGTGCTTTGACTTTTGCTCACTCTTTGTCAGCTCTCGTGTCATAATACCACAGACTGTATTCCGTTCTAAGTATTAGTGCATTTTATATTTCCTGTCAACCTATCATTTGCAACTTATTTCGGAATACTTTCCATATCCCCATCTAAAAATTATATTAATGATAATACACTAGAAAAATAAATGAAAAATCTACAATAAAATATTGTAATTATTTAAAAAAAAGGAAACGCATAATGGTAGTGTTACTTTAGTGTTATGATGAAACGTGTACCACATATAAAAACGGGACGGGTTTAGATGAGTTCAAAATCTATAAAAAATAGTAGGGAAATGAGATTTTTCATTACAAACCTAAATTATTTTACCGGCTCCAATAAAATAAATTGGACCCCGTAATTCAATATACACTTAAGTCGCTGTTTTTGACGTATCTATCATTGATGGTCGTTTCATATTTTGGTCAGGTCGTATTTGACCAATGTTCTTTACGTATAATCATGTTATACGTAAACTTTTAATGCGCTTAGGGCATGCACAATTGGATTTACCAATAGTATTTTTTTATCATTGTATGGTTCTTTTCTTAACTTAAGTTATATACCTTATATATTTCTTAACTTTATATACCGTAATTTTTTCATCCAGGGTTTTAAAATTTGATGTCCACAAGTAAAAGTTATTATTTTTGTGTTTGGTTGTAAAACAGCTCTGAATATATCAATTAGATGATCTGGTAGGACATTGGGGTCGCTGTATGCACTAAACTGTGAAGTATCTTTAGCAACAATAGTCTCGTATGCTCTTTCAAAGTCTACTAATGTGTAATTTTAAGGCATGGTTTATACTGAGTAAACGTACTTGAAACCCGCAGGAGTACCATACAGTGATCTCATATTGACTTATTAAATACCGCAATAAAAGCGGAGTTGTTGTTTTTTTTCTTCAACATTACATGATCAAGGCAGTTCTCAACTCTAGTGGGTAAGCAGTGACCAGGTAGAAAAACATGTGTAGACATTATTTCCAAATATTTTAATCGATTATTACGCTGTTGAGCAGTTTCTTTATTTTTGGCTATTAGGTTTACATTTATATCACCGACAATAATAATATTTTTATACGAATCAAAAGTTTCAAAATTAGCTCCTATTGAGGCAATAAAATTATCAGCGTTTAAAATGGATGACGGGCGGTAAACACCTAAAACCGTCTGATTAGGAGTGGTTATTTGAATAAATAATGTGCTTTTTATATCACTTATATGTATAATATGATTGATAAATACGATTTCATGCGAAAAAACGTTGGAGTGCCAGTCTCCTCAATTTAACGTTACACCCTCTGGACTCAATAAATCGCATTAACGATTTTTTATTAGTGTACGCACGACATTAGCGGAAGAGATTATCATAAAATCTGGTATACAGTGTTACAACCAAACTGGATGCTAGATACTGACATATTAAAAATTACTTACAAGTGATTTCGAAATTATTGTGTTAATTTAATTATAAAACTTACAATACTCGTAAAAGAAAAATTTAAGGCTCAGCTACTCTGGACTAAATAAATCGCGTTAACGATTTT
Source organism: Parnassius glacialis (assembly GCA_033319125.1). Classification (NCBI taxonomy): domain Eukaryota; kingdom Metazoa; phylum Arthropoda; class Insecta; order Lepidoptera; family Papilionidae; genus Parnassius; species Parnassius glacialis. The sequence continues at coordinate 5,467,530 of JAVANC010000007.1, read as the reverse complement.
TATTAGTGTAGGTTATTATTACGATTATTATATAATTAGGGTTTATTAATGTAAGACATCAGCAGAAGAGGTTATCATGAAATCTGGCAAACAGTGTAACAACCAAACTTTTATTAATTCTCAAGTGTCTTCGCTCTTGTTACTGGATACTGACCCCCAGGAAGTTGATAGCATTCTTATGACTCTTGATTCTACAAGCACCTCTAGTTGGAATAGTGTACCAGTAAAATTATTAAAACACTGCAGAGATTTTATAGTTTTGTTGATAAGTCAGCTTACTAACTTAAGCTTTCAAACGAGTGTATTTCCTAGGGCACTCAACCGCTCTTTAATTACACCTATATAAAAGGGAGGCGACATAGACAACGTTACTAATTATAGACCCATATCAGTTCTCAGCACTATATCGAAAATCATAGAAAAACTTGAATAAGCTACTAATGAGCTACATAAAAAAAAATATATACTGTCAAATTCCCAATATCGCTTCAGAAAAGGCTTATCAATCAACTCAGGATGTAGTTAAAGACATTATAACTCTTATTTACTACTACTATTTACTATAACTAGGCCTGTTGGTCTAGTGATTAGTGACCCTGACTGCTATGCCGGAGGTCGTGGGTTCGATTCCCACCCAGGACAAATGTTTGTGTGATGAGCACGATCATTTGTTCTGTGTCTGGGTGTAATTTATCTATAATATTTATGTATTTAGAAATATATAAGTATGTTTATCAGTTGTCTAGTACCCATAACACAAGCTCTGCTTAGCTTGGGACTAGATGGCGTTGTGTGATAGTTGTAGAATATTATTATTATTATATTATTATTTCAGAAAAACTAGACAAAGGTGAAAAATGTCTCCCTGTCTTCCTAAACTCTAAAAAAACAACAACACCGTATCAATAAGGACGTAACCATCTGAGTAAAGAGTGCGGCACTGTCTTTATTCGAAAATTATCTCACGGAAAGAAAACGAGTGGTTAAATACATAATTTTCAAAGATGTGAAAAAAATCACATATTGAGTACCACAAGGTAGCGTCCGGGGCCCGACACAATTTTAGTCTTTATAAATGGACTATGCAAACGATGGAAGGATTTTCTGGTATGCATATGACTCTGCTGATGTTTTTTTGGACACTCATGAGAAACTGTACAAACAGATGTTGAATTGGATCTCTCCGAGATAGCAAGTTAACTGAATTAAAATCTCCTTACTTTAAATACAGCTAAAATAAATTATGTATGTTTTACCCCCACCCAAAGGTCACAACCAGGACCAGTGTTTTGAGTATGACGATCCATGTATGTAACAGCCCGAACTTAAAATACTGTGATGGGAAAGTAAAAAAACTTGAACGATGGGTAGCTCATGAATTGAGTGAATTGAACTTGCAAACACGCGTTGACTGCTGTGTTACGTTGCTCATTACATTACTTGTGATAAAAAGTGGATACTGTACGATAATCGGAAGCGCTCGTCGTAATGGCTGAACCCTGGAAACTCAGCCAAATGCTGCCCTAAAAAAAAATTCACTCAGAAAAAGTTACTTGTGAGTATTTGGTGGACTAGCGCCGGTGTCGTTCACTACAGCTTTCTAAAGTCTGGCCAAACGATTACGGCAGATATCTATTGTCAGCAACTGCAAACCATAAGGGAGAACTTGCTACTAAACAACCGAGATTAGTCAATCGCTCTAGGCCACTGCTGCTTCACGACAACGCAAGACCACACACTGCACAACAAACAACCACTAAGTTAGATGAGCTACAATTGAAATGTCTGCGACATTCACTGTACTCCCCGGACCTTGCTCCAACAGATTAACATTTTTTCCGGAATTCGGACAACTTCTTAAAAGAAAAGAAAATTCAACTCAGATGCGGCAGTCCAAACCGCCTTCAAAGAGCTTATTGATCCTCGTCCCCATGGTTTTTTTAGTAAAGGGATCAATGAACTACCTATGAGGTGGCAAAAGTGCATAGATAACAACGGTGCATACTTTAATTAATTAAATATATTTTACAAAAAAATGACTTTATATTCCTCCCGTACAAAACACCAATTTCATATGTAAGGACCTAATACATGCAAGCGGATTTCAAATAATCTCTCCTAATCAGACGATTTTAGGTGTTTACCGCTCGTCATCCATTTGAAACGCTGATAATTTTATTGCCTCGATAGGCTCTCATCTTGAAACTTTAGATTCGCCTAAAAATATTATTATTGTCGGTGATATAAATGTAAACCTAATAACCAAAACTAAAGAAACTGCCCAGCAACGTAATAATCGATTTAGATATTTGGAAGTTATTTCTACACATGGTTTCCTACCTGGTCACTGCTTACCCAGTAGAAGTAAAAACTACCTCGATCACATAATGTTGAATATTGATAAAAATATATTGGTAAATCCAATTGGGCATACCTTAAGCGCATTAAAAAATTACGTATAACATGATTATACGGAATTATTAAAGTAGTTTAAATACATTTCGACAGCACTATCGGCTTCAACACCCTCGAAAACCATGAAAATGACACCCATGATGAAAAAATTGATACCTATTGCAGCCGTCATCTTGGATTTACATTTCGACAGCACTATCGGTTTCAACACTCTTGAAAACCATGAAAATGACACCCGAGATGAAAAAATTGGTACCAACTTCAGCCGCCATCTTGGATTTACATTTCGACAGCACTATCGGATTCAACACCCTCGAAAACCATGAAAATGACACCCAAGATGAAAAACTTGATATCTATTGCAGCCGCCACCTTGGATTTACATTTTGACAGCACTATCGGCTTCAACACCCTTGAAAACCATGAAAATGACATCCATGATGAATAAATTAGTACCTAATTCAACCGCCATCTTGGATTTACATTTCGACAGCACTATCAGCTTCAACACCCTCGAAAACCATGAAAATGACACCTATGATGAAAAATTTTATATCTATTGCAGCCTCCACCTTGGATTTACATTTCGACAGCACTATCGGCTTCAGCACCCTCGAAAACCATGAAAATGACACCCATGATGAAAAAATTGATACCTATTGCGGCCGCCATCTTGGATTTACATTTCGACAACCCTATCGGTTTCGACACCCTCGAAAAGCATGAAAATGTCACCCATGACAAAAAAAATTATACTACTTACTTTTAGTACGTACTACTATTATTTATTCTGTGCTTTTAAATATTGTAATAAAAAAATCTCTTTATTATTATTATAATCAAGTATTTAAGAAATTTGGTTATTCGAATATTGTGTATTTGTACAGCGATCTTTTTGAGCCGCTGAAAACAACCGAAACAATGTCCACTCACGACGGCGACTGAAGCCGAATTAAACTTAATACAAAGGTACTCTGTGAACTAAACTACTCTGTGGCTGTAGATCCCCATTTACAGAAACAATTTATATACGAGGCAACCAAATCAACGAAAAATTCGCCATTTTGGAGCCGAAAAAAATTAATTATAGCTAAACAAAACAAAATTACACTGCCATTTACATTCAGTGGCTTCCCACATGATAGATGAAGAGATTAAAAAATAGATTGAGTTAAACAATTGATATTTTCAAAAGTTATAGTGTTTACAAGCCACAGGGACATGATAAATCCACACCATAAGCCACTAAAACCCTTTTTTTTTATTTAAAAATAGCAATTAATCGATTTAAAAAAATTATTAGTAAGTTCAACAATCATTTATCTTTCTAACAATGTGCTTTTTATACCATTTATATGTATAATATGATTGCTAGATACGATTTTATTCGATAAAATGTTGGAATTTTAATTTTTAGGCGATAGTAGAACATTACCTTGCGCTTTCGCTTAAGGTATGCAATAACAACTCCGCTTTTATTGCGGTTTATGAATACGTCAATATGAGATCACTGTATGGACTCCTGCGAATTTCAAGCACGTTTACTCAGTATAAACCATGCCTTAAAACTAAAACATTAGTAGAATTTAATAGAGTATATGAGACTATTGTTGCTAAAGATACTTCACAGTTTAGTGCATACAGCGACCCGAATGCCGTAGCAGATCATTTCATTGATATATTCAGAGCGGTTTTATAATCAAACACAAAAATAATAATTTTTACTTGTGGACATCAAATTTTAAAACCCTGGATGAAAAAAGGGGCTCTGCGGTGTATTAAGTTAAGAAATAAGTGCAATTTAAATTAAAAAAAGAATCAGACAATGATATAAAAAATACTATTGGTAAATCCATATTAATATAAATATACATATTAAAAATTACTTACAAGCGTTTTCGAAATTATTGTAAAAAGAAAGTAAAAAAAAAGGAAGTAAAAGAAAAATTGAAGGCTTAGCGACTCTGGACTAAATAAATCGCGTTAACGATTTTTTATTAGTGTAGGTTATTATTACTATTATTATATGTGTATAATTAGGGCTTATTAATGTAAGACATTAGCAGAAGAGGTTATCATGAAATCTGGCAAACAGTGTAACAACCAAACTTTTATTAATTCCCAAGTATCTTCGCTCGTGTTACTGGATACTGACCCCCAGGAAATTGATAGCATACTTATGACTCTTGATTCTACAAGCAACTCTAATTGGGATAGTATACCAATAAAATTATAAAAATACTGCAAAGATTTTATAGTTCCATTGATAAGTCAGCTTGCTAACTTAAGCTTTCAAACGGGTGTATTTCCTAGAGAACCCACCGCACTTTACTATTATATATAAGGGAGGCGACACAGGCGATGTTAATAATTATAGACCTATATCAGTGCTAAGCAGTATATCGAAAATCATAGAGAAACTCTTGAATAATCGACTAATGAGCTACATAACAAAAACGTTTTATCGTGGTAGAGCCATGCTGCAGCTATTTTACGGTTGTAGCATGAATGGGTTGGCTCGGCCGGGGAAGGACCACGCTCACACAGAATACCAGCGTAAAATAGCAGCTTAACGCTGCTGTGTTTCGTATAGTGAGTGTAGAGAACCGGAGACCCTTTTTACTGGACAAGAGGCATTCCATCTTAATCCTCACGGGTGACAACGCATCTACATTTTGATTCGTAATCGAAGATAGATGTAGATGTCTATGGGCCACAGCAACCACTTACCATCAGGAGGACTGTGTGCTCGTTTGTCACCCTTATTCTATAAAAAAATTATATACTATTGAACTCCCAATATGGCTTTAAAAAGGGCTTATCAACTCAGAATGTAGTAAAAGACATTATAAATCTTATTTCACAAATACTTAACAAAGGTCAGTCTTCCTAGACTTAAAAGAGCTTTCAACACCGTTTCTATAGGGGCATAACCATCTGACTAAGGAGTACGGCGCGCTGTCTTTTTCGAAAACTATACCTTTCCATGTATAACTTTCCATGGAAAGTAAACAAGTAGTTAAATATATAGTTTTCATAGGTGTGAAATAAATTCAAATATTGAGTACAAGGTAACGTCCTGGGCCCGATACATACACATATTTTTGTTCTATATAAATGAACTATTCAAACTAAGAAGGGGTGATGGAAGGATTTTACTGCTACGCACGCCCGCACGAACGCATGCACGCACACACGCACGCAACTCACGCACTCACGCATGCATGCACGCACGCACGCATGCACGCACATACACACGCAATAAACGCACGCACTCAAGCTCGCACGCAGGCAAGTACGAACACACGTACGTAACGCACGCACACACCCACACGAACACGCACACGCACACACATACACTCCCGCTTACGCTCACGCACACACACACACGCACACGCCCATGCACACGCACATGCACACGTACACAAATTAGAACACGCACATGAACACGCACAAGCACACGCATACGCACACGCACATGCATACAGACACGGACACGCACACACACACACACACACGTACACACGCATGCACACGACCACGAAAACTCACACGCACACGCACACGACCACGCACACGTTCACCCACGTGCACACCGCACACGCACACGCACACACCCACTCACACGTACACGCACACGCACACGCACAAGTACACGCACACGCACACGCATACGCACATGCATACGCCCACGCACACGGACATGCGCATACGAACACGCGCACGTACACACGCACACGCATACGCACGTACACGTACACGATTGACAATGTTTCCTGAGCTTCATAATAAACAGATATATTTGGTTTCTTTCAAAAGTTACGTTTCGAATTAGTGACTAAGTTATCTAAATTCCGGAAGTAACTGCTAAATACCAATGACTTCAAAATTGGACCCATTTACGCAAACAGGAACCAACCCACAGCAGATTGATTTTGAGAAAATTGGACTTTTGTAAAAAGAGTGTGCAAAATGTATATGAAGCATATTAATAAATAAATATTTACTAATCTTATATGGGACATCGAAGCCTATCTAGGAATACATAATTCATACATTTTTATAAGATTTTACTATAAGTAATAATTAAAAAAATGGTTGGTTCTTTCTGGCAAAAAGCAAATTTGTGGCTTGGTTCCTTTTCAAACTTAACGTGGATTTCAGTTTCTATAATATTTTTAAAAATAAAAAGTTTTCTTTACTTTAAACCTTTTTTTTTTGCTGTGAAATATCTATCGTAGCATTTTTTTACATCTAACATACAAAAATCATAAAATGAATACAAAGAATTTAAGCTAAAAATCTCTATTGTCATCTTCTACCTTAAAATAAATAGCACCAGTATAAGTTGCTGCTTTTTATATTTTATAAATATCCTGTGTATCTTTCGGTATAAGGTGCACAATACTTTTTAAATCATTTAATTTTGTCTTGACAATGGGTTTCCCAGTGGGCCAAAGCAAGTTCATATCACTTGGACAAAGGTGACGATGTCACACTTCTCTGTTCCTTTGAAGCCACATTATGACCCTCTTGCTGATCACGCTTACCTTTAAGGCAATTATTCCGCACTTTTTTATAGACTCAGGATGACATACAAGCACACAGTTCACGTAATGTGTTGTCAGCCATGAAGACTAAGATTGAATGTCTCTTTTCCACTAAAAAGGTTTCCGACTCTCTTTCTCACCACAGCAGCATTAAGCTGCTATTTTTTACGTTTTAAAAAGAGCAATATTTACCCTTTTGGATGATGGAACATTTCTTTGCAAACAAGTATGTCATTCAAATAATATTCCCGAGAATATGTTTTGATTTTATTTTAATTTTTCGTTGTAGTCGTGACTTATGCGCGTTTCTTTTGTTTTTCTTTAATGTATGATATTAGATACATATTTTGGGCAACAATATGAGCCTTACTAATAGATTTTTTTAAATTCTACAAGTTTTTCTTCAGTAGATATCTTCTCTTGACATTTTTTTACACAATTGCAACTATAATCGATGAAAACCTTTGAATAGATGATTTACTTTTTAGAGTTCTTATAGCTTTGATTATTGGTACCGTCTCTTCTTTCTGTCTTATCTTAGCGCTCCATCATATAATACTTTTCTACCTCTGGTTGGTCTTGCTTCGTATGAAGGTTCAGTTTCAATTTATTTTTCTTGCAATATTTTACCTAATACTTTCAAGTAAAGTCTCATTCGATTTTTAATGGACTTCTGTTAATGTTGTTATCAATGACATAGAATTTTCCGAGCTTTTATCATCAAACGTAGGTACTATTTTCATCATGACATACGAAATTTGGATCCGGTACAGAATTATCGCTATTAATGTCGGAAGAAACCGATGAATTTTGTGCAGCATTTTGATCATGATTATTTTATCATTATCAAGAGATTCAGGTAGAATATTAAATAATTCAGTTGTCTCTGGTGACATAGGTCGAAATGGGAAGATAGACAGTCAGTGTTTGAGATACTTTTTTTACAGAATCATGTGATTTTAGAGATTAAAGGACAAGGCACCCTAGTGAGATTCGATGCTTCTTTTTGAACTTTCGTAAGGCAGCGCACCGATTTTAGTTAGGTCGTTGTCAATGGATAAAAAAATGTTCATGCATTGTTAACCATCACTTGTACCATGTAACATGCTAGCAAGCGATTACGACACTCTAGGTGTAGGTAGAGAATAGGCTCTATACTTATTTTGCCAATATACTCAACATTTAGGAGGAGGTCTAGGCGTTAAGTGGGAATATGATGGAGGGCTAATGCTTTCTCCACCTGATTCTTTTTCATTGTTAACTGTCGAAGCTATAAAAATAAGCACCCTTTTCCAGACAAAAACGGTTCGTCATCAGTAACATGCAAAGCTGCAGAAGAAAGCAAAATGTTATCTTCTGACATATTATATTATAATAAAAAAGTTAAGTTGCAACCTGCCTGTAACCTGTATTTTAAACCTTCATAATTTAAGAAGCAGGGATTTTTTAATAACAAGAATGTGTCTCATTTTATCATCAAAATAATAATTTCGAATTAGAGTTGACTACATTTTTAGGGTATTAAACAAATTATTAGTGTTTAGGTACCAAGTTACTTAAGTTAAGAAGTAGTTAAGAAATCTCTTATATGTATACACTTGCAGCGTTCCGACGACTAATAACAGAGATAAAACACTGTCATTTGTGGAATCAATCCACTTTTGCCAACTTATAAAAAAAATAATGCTGTATGGTTCACTATACAGTGCCGAATTTGAACGATTAAAAGAACCATCCCACTTGGTGCCTTCAGGACCTAAGCATTTCCATTATAAAAACAAGAACCAAAGTTACTTGGCTCCGTTTGGCACAAAAAGTTACAATATTTTAGTAACTAAATAGAACCAATCAACTTTGGTTCTTATTTGCATAATGAAAATAATTGGGTCCTAAAGGTATCAAGTGGCATGGGCCTTTTTAACGTTTAAATTTGACACTGAATAGTGAACCATGCAGCATAGTTCTTTTCTGTTTTTTTTAAAGTTGGCCAAAGTGGGTTGGTTCCGTTAGCGACAGTGTTGTATCTCTGATTTTAGTCGTCGGAAAGCTACATTTTTTTTTGGGAAGATAGAAAGCGTTATTTGAGCACCATCTATGTACCAAACTCAATGTCACTCAAACTGTGGGTTGGTTCCTGTTTGCGTAAATGGGTCCAATTATCCTAATTCATAAATCTTTATTTGCAAGACTCACGGTATAAAAAGATGTTACAATTTATATAGTGCAGTCGTGTTTCGCTAATAATAGCATGCAAATTATAATTTTAAAATGTTTAGACAATATAAATAATTATTAAAATCTAAAAAATTAATCTAAAAAAAAAGTTTTAAGTCATAAAAGCATTAAATTTTTAACCAATCATACAAATGTGTCTTATCTAGTATTTCGCTTCATCATCATCATTACAGCCCTTCACAAGCCCACTGCTGAACAAGGGCCTCCCCCAAAGAATGCCACAAAGCACGGTCCTGAGCCACCTGCATCCATCGTCTTCCTGCATATCTTACCAGATCGTCACTCCATCTAGTGGGGGGACGCCCTACACTTCGTCCGCCGGTAAGAGGCCGCCACTCGAGAACCTTTTTTCCCCAACGGTTGTCGGTTCTTCGAGCTATATGGCCGGCCCATTGCCACTTCAGCTTACTAATCCGTTGAGCTATGTCGGCCACTCTGGTTCTACTGCGGATATCATTTCTAAGTTTATCACGCAGAGAAACTCCTAGCATAGCCCTCTCCACAGCCCGCTGAGTAACCTTGAGCTTCCTCAACCGGTCAGCAGTGAAGGACCACGTCTCAGTACCATAGGTCATCACTGGCAAGATGCACTGGTTGTACAGTCTTGTTTTCAAGTTTTGAGGTATACCTGACGAAAAGATGTGCCGTAATTTCCCGAACGCTGCCCAAACAATCTAACAGTGGAAGAGCCAAGCGGTAGATTTTGCTGTCGCACGGATGGGCCAGCTCGAACCGGGGTGGTACCACGACCTCACAGAATACCAGCGTGAAGTAGAGGTTTACCTCTGCGTTGCGCTTGGTGAGTGCAGGTGGCTGGAGGCCCGATTCCCCCCCCCCCATCAACATGGTAGTGGAATTAAATAAAAGACTACCCCAGGAGGGCACCAGCACCCCAGGAGAATCCCTCGCTGAGCATCCACGACCAAACAACTTCACTCCTGAGCGTGGGTGCTCAGGCTGCCCCGCGTATTCTTTGGGGGACAAAATTCCGCTCGCGACTAATGCTGCTCGGGGCAAGCGGAGCAATACAACCAAGGCGACCCCTGTCCGTGAATTTTTGCAACATCAGGGGACTTCATTCCAACCTTAACGCTGTCCATTACCATCTAGAGACGATAAAGCCGGCCTTGCTCTTTTTAACCGAGACTCAGGTGTCTTCTCCGGCTGATACTTCATATCTCTCCTACCCGGGGTACAAATTGGAACACTCCTTTGTGCCCCGGGCTGGAGTTTGCGTATACGTCTGAAAGGACATCTGTTTTCGACGCCTAGGCAGTCTTGAAGGTACGGACCTGTCCATCCTATGGCTGCGCGTAGACAGCGACGACCATCGACCGCTATGGGACCTACAGAGGCAACCGTAGACCGCGTCTACGGGTGCCTCTATAGGTCCCATAGCGGTAATGCCGACACAGACCGACTCATCGACCACGTCCAAATGGCTGCAGATTCCGTGCTACAACAGTTCCCATCCACAGAAATCGTAATACTCGGTGATTTCAACGCCCACCACGCTGAATCGCTTGGTTCTTGTTTAACCGATCATGCGGGTAGATCTGTCTATGACTTTGCTTTGGCATATGGTATAACACAACTGGTTACTTCGCCTACGCGGATCCCAGATGTGGAAGACCATGTACCTTCCCTATTGGACTTTCTGCTGACCTCTCATCCGGACGGATATCAGATCTCTGTCGATGACCCTCTGGGTTCTTCGGACCATTGTCTGATCCGGAGTACGGTGCCACTCACGCTCCAATCGCAGGTGCGATCTGCAGCTTGCCGCCGTGTTTGGCACTATATGTCAGCTGATTGGGACGGGATGCGGTCTTTTTTTGCATCCTACCCTTGGGGCCGAGTTTGCTTCTCGCCGGAAGATCCCAGCGTTATTGCCGATTCTGTTTCTGATGTGGTACTTCAGGGTATGGAACTTTTTGTTCCATCCTCTGTGGTGCCCATCGGAGGCAGATCCCAGCCATGGTTTGGTCGCTCTTGTAAAATAGCATCACGCTATAAGCAGGAGTGCTACCGGACCTGGGCTGACGCATCAACGTCTCGGGATATAAACACCAGCGCACTTAAAAAGAAGTATAATTCCGCCTCCAGGTCCGTCAAAAGCGTCATTGCCAAGGCAAGGTCTGAGCACATCGGCAGAGTTGGCGAGAAGCTAGTTCGCCTTCCTTCGGGAAACCGTGCATTCTGGTCCTCGCCAAGGCTGTCCAAGGGAACTTCTATCAGCCATCTCTTCCATCTCTGCACAGAGGGGACGACTCACTGGCCCATGCCGTAAAGGAGAAAGCCGATCTGTTGAACTCTCTTTTTGCGTCCAACTCTACTCTAGATGACGGGGGGAACACACCGCCGACCATCCCGCGATGTGAATGCTCCATGCCGGATGTGCGATTTCGATGTTGCGATTGACAGCGCTCGGTTAGCAAAACACTCTTCTCCCTGGACGTCAGCAAGTCGAGTGGGCCCGATGGAGTCCCTCCCATTGTGCTGAAGACGTGTGTTCCGGAGTTGGCACCGGTTTTAACGCATCTTTTCCGTTACTCCTACTCCCAAGGCGTAGTCCCGAATTCATGGAAGACAGCTTTGGTCCACCAGATCCCTAAAAAGGCGACCACTCAGACCCGTCCAACTACAGGCCTATCGCCATCACCTCCTTGTTCTCCAAAATAATGGAATCCATTATAAACTGCCAACTCATGAGGTACCTTGAGGATCACCAGCTGATTAGTGGCCGCCAGTATGGTTTTCGTCGGGGTCGACCAGCTGGTGATCTTCTAGTCTATCTGACTCATAGATGGGCGGAGGCAGTTGAGTCCAAGGGGGAGGCATTGGCCGTTAGTTTGGACATAGCGAAGGCCTTCGATCGAGTCTGGCACAAAGCGCTTCTTTCAAAGATTCCTTCCTATGGACTTCCCGATAAATTGTGCAAATGGATCACCAGTTTCCTTGCTGATCGGAGCATCAAGGTCGTAGTAGACGGTGCATGCTCTGATTTCAAGCTTATCAACGCTGATGCTCCACAAGGCTGCGTGCTATCACCAACGCTGTTTCTCCTGCATATCAATGATATGTTACTAACTGGTAGTATCCATTTCAATGCAGACGACAGCACCGGTGATGCCTTATATACCGGCCGTGCCAATATTTCTCGGGAAAACATCGCCGAGTACCAAGACAAACTTGTGTCTGAAGTTGAGTCTTTGCTTAACAAAGTCTCGGATTGGGGCCGACTAAATCTAGTCCAGTTAATCCCCAGAAGACACAAGTTTGCGCGTTTACCGCTAAAAAGAACCCCTATGTCGTATCTCCTCAGTTTCAAGGCACTCCCCTTGCTGCCTCAGCCATTATCGGAATCCTTGGCGTCGACATATCGAATAGTGTGCAGATTCGTGGTCACTTGGAAACGAAGGCCAAATTGGCCTCTAAAAAGTTTGGCGTGCTCAGCAGAGCGAGACAGTAATTCATGCCGGCACATCGCTTGCAACTTTACAAAGCGCAAGTTCGGCCCCACATGGAATACTGTTCTCATCTCTGGGCCGGGGCACCCCAGTGCCAGCATCCAGCGCAGAGCGGTTTGAATCGTTAACGACCGAGTTCTTTCTGATCGGCTCGATACACTGGCACTGCGTAGAGATGTTGCATCTCTTTGCGTATTTTATCGCATCTATCACGGGGAGTGCTCTGAGGAATTGTTCGGACTAATTCCAGCCGCTCAATTTCACCATCGCACATCGCGACAAAACTCGCGTTACAATCCATAACATCTGGATGATTGGCGGTCCACCACTGTGCGATTTAGGAGAAGTTATCTCCCTCGCATAATTTCCTTGTGAAATCAATTACCACCAGCGAATTTTCTGGACCGATACGACTTAGGAACCTTCAAGAAAAGAGCTTACACCTTTCTAAAAGGCCGGCAACGCATCTGCATTTCCCCTGGTGTTGCGGTTGTTCATGGGCGGCGGTAGTCACTTACCATCAGGTGAGCCGCATGCTCGTTTGCCCCCTATGCTATAAAAAAAACCGAGTTGAATCCGTCGATTGACCTCTCGGTCGAAGTTGGACTTACCTAGTCAGACTATTTGTCCCAGGTAAATATACTCGTCAACAACTTCGAGCTTAGTGTCCCCAACATCTACCGGCATAGGCGTGACTTGGACATTAAACATGATCTTTGTTTTGTCCATGTTCAACTTAAGACCTATCCGTTGGGAAACACTATTAAGGTCATTGAGCATAGTGCTTAGGTCCTCCAGCGATTCTGCCATAAGGACTATATCGTCGGCAAATCGAAGGTGAGTGATGTACTCGCCGTTGATGTTAATACCGTACCGTTTCCAGTCCAGACGCTTGAAAACGTCTTCTAATGCAGCGGTGAAGTATTTCGGGGATATAACGTCACCCAGTCTTACACCTCTCTGCAATTGGATAGGTTTCGTACTCTGGTTCTGTACTCAGATAGCCATCGTACCCCTACGGTACAAGCACTTCAGCACTTAGATATACCGACAGTCAACTTGGCATCGCTGAAGGTACTGCAGCACAGCCCAAATTTCGACGGAATCAAAGGCTTTTTCATATTCCACATACGCCAGACATAGTGGCAAATTGTACTCCTCGGACTTCAGTATAATTTGCCGAAAGGTATGTATGTGGTCTATGGTGCTAAAACTCTTTCGGAAACCGGCTTGTTCGAGTGGCTGGAAGTCGTCAAGTCTGCGCGCGAGACGATTCGTAATGACTCTTGAAAACAGCACGTAGACGCGGCTCAGAAGGTAAATTGGTCTGTTGTTCTTCAAGAGAGCGTTGTCACCTTTTTTAAAGAATAAGACCACCGCACTTCTGCTCCACGCCTCCGTTGTAGTGCTATCATGGAGGACGGAATTAAAGAGCTTCTGAAGGACTTCAAGTACCGGTTTTCCACCCCCTTTCAGAGGTGTCGGATAAGACTTGCTCTTGGATCGTTACTCACGCTTTCGTGTGGCTCCAACGATGACGTGTACAGCTGTCTATAGAACCTCTCAATCTCCCTTAAAATCTCAGGTGTCCCGAATAAGATGCTACCACACTCGACTGAATTTTATTACATGTCATATTGATGAATACATTTATGATTTGTAGTGTCGACAATGTCATTAATATATAATAGGAAAAGAATCAGTCCTAATATACTTTCTTGCGGAACGCCGTCTTTATTATACAGGGTTATTTTGCAATTACCGGCCAAATTTGCAGAGAAGGTGCAGTATAAGTAATATAGGTGAAGAAAAATTAATTAAAAAAACTCAAACATTCTGTCATTATTATCTCTTAAATTCAAAATACGTGGTAATACATTATTTTAACTGACTTTCATTCAAAAATATGTAACGTTTACTATTTTATGCTCGCACACATTCTTTGGCTTTTTTGTTTTAAAGATAAGTTATTATTTGCCGTGTAGTGGCGGTTAAGAATATCCACTACCCCATATCTTCCCGTGGGTGTCGTAAAAGGCGACAAAGGGACACAGGCAGGAGATGGGCAGCAGCATCTTCCTGGTAACGGCAAAATACAATAAAAAACTGCGGTTGCCAACCCGCTCGCCAAGCGTGGCAACTATGGCAATATACCCCCCATAATGAAAGTTACGAAGAGACGGCCCCCAGTCCCCGGCGGCCCCGCTATTCCTGGCTACGGTGGCGACCATGGTAACGGCGGGGCAGGGGGTGCTAAGAATCTCCGGTGGAGGTTCGGTTGCCACCTACAACGACTTGACCTGGCAACATACAACGCACGGACCCTGAGGACTGACGAGAAGATTGTGGAGCTGGAAGAAGAGATAGACAAGTTACGCTGGCATATTATAGGATTATCCGAAGTCCGAAGAGAGGGGGAGGACACAGTAATCCTCGAATCCGGCAACTTGTTCTATCACCGGGAGGGCGACCATCTGTCCCAAGGAGGTGTCGGATTTATCGTCCACAAGTCTCTCGTTAACAACGTTGTAAAGATTGAGAGTGTGTCGAGGAGGGTTGCGTACCTTATACTCAGAATCACCAAACGGTATTCGCTGAAGGTCATACAGGTTTACGCACCAACCTCGGCACACCCCGATGAGGAGGTGGAGGAAATGTATGAGGATATCTCTAGAGCCATGCATTCCTCCAAAACCCAATATACGGTGTTAATGGGAGACTTCAATGCAAAACTAGGCACAAGAGAGAACGGTGAGCTGAAAGTGGGGAAATTTGGAATAGGGCAACGGAACCCAAGGGGCCAGCAGCTGGCCGACTTCATGGAGAAAGAGGGACTCTTTATGATGAACTCTTTCTTCCAGAAGCGGCCCCACAGGAAGTGGACCTGGTCGAGCCCCGACGGTTCGACAAAAAATGAGATTGACTTCATTATGACGACCAAACGACAACTGTTCAGTGATGTCTCAGTGATCGCGAGGGTGAAAACCGGCAGCGATCACCGAATGGTTAGAGGCACACTGAACCTAAACGTTAAGTTGGAGAGGTCTCGTCTAATGAAGTCAACGCTCCGTCCCCCTCGTGCTCTAATCCAAAGTCCCGAAACCTTTCAGCTCGAGTTACAAAACCGTTTTCAGTGCCTAGAAGACTGCAATGAAGTGGACGATTTGAATGACAAGCTCGTGGAAACTGTCCATGCGGTCGGAGCTAAGTTCTGCAAGACCCGCCGCAGAAGAACACAAAAACTCTCCGATCACACTCTTAATCTCATGGCTGTTAGACGGGAGATGAAGCTACATTCTTCAACAGATTTGACAGCATACAGGCAACTGAACAGACAGATCTCCAAATGCATGCGGCGGGACTTACGCAACTTCAATACAGCTCGTATTGAAGAAGCGATCGAGCGGAACCAAGGCTCCAAAGTCTTTGCCAGAGATCTGTCTGCCAGAAAGAGCCAACTGTCAAAGCTGAAGACCGAATGTGGCAGCATCGTTTCCGGGGCACCTGAGATTTTGAGTGAGATTGAGAGGTTCTATGGGCAGCTGTACACGTCATCGTTGGAGCCACACGCAAGTGTGAGTAACGATCCAAGAGCGAGTCTTATCCGACATTATTCCGATGATATCCCGGACGTCAGTCTGAGCGAGATTAGAATGGCTCTCCAGCACCTTAAAAACGGCAAGGCCCCAGGCGAGGATGGAATTACAGCGGAGCTTCTGAAAGCGGGTGGAAAACCGGTACTTGAAGTCCTTCAGAAGCTCTTTAATTCCGTCCTCCATGGTGGCATTACACCGGAGGCATGGAGCAGAAGTGCGGTGGTCTTGTTCTTCAAGAAAGGCGACAACGCTCTCTTGAAGAACTACAGACCGATTTCCCTTCTGAGCCGCGTCTACGTGCTGTTTTCGAGAGTCATTACGAATCGTCTCGCGCGCAGACTTGATGACTTCCAGCCTCCCGAACAAGCCGGTTTCCGAAAGGGCTTTAGCACCATAGACCACATACATACCCTACGGCAAATTGTACAGAAGTCCGAGGAGTACAATTTGCCACTATGTCTGGCGTATGTGGACTATGAGAAAGCCTTTGATTCCGTCGAAATTTGGGCGGTGCTGCAGTCCCTTCAGCGGTGCCAAGTTGACTCTCGGTATATCGAAGTGTTGAAGTGCTTGTACAGTAGGGCTACGATGGCTATCCGAGTACAGAACCAGAGTACGAAACCTATCCAATTGCAGAGAGGTGTAAGACAGGGTGACGTCATATCCCCGAAACTCTGTTTTGTTGAAAACTGTTTTCAAGCTTCTGGACTGGAAAGGATACGGTATTAACTTCAATGGCGAGTATATCGATTACCTTCGATTTGCCGACGATATAGTCCTTATGGCAGAATAGCTGGAGAACCTAAGCAATATGCTCAATGACCTCAATAGTTTTTCGCAACGGATAGGTCTTAAGATGAACATGGACAAAACAAAGATTATGTTTAAAGTCCATGTCACACCTATGCCGGTAGTTGTTGGGAGCACTTAGCTCGAAGTTGTTGACGAGTATGTTTACCTGGGACAAATAGTCCGACTAGGTAAGTCCAACTTCGATCGAGAGGTCAATCGACGGATTCAAACCGGCTGGGCATCAACTTGGCACCGCTGAAGGGACTGCAGCAGCGCCCTAATTTCTACGGAATCAAAGGCTTTCTCATAGTCCACACACGCCAGACATAGTGGCAAATTGTACTCTTCGGACTTCTGTACAATTTGCCGAAGGGTATGTATGTGGTCTATGGTGCTAAAGCCCTTTCGGAAACCGGCTTGTTCGGGAGGCTGGAAGTCGTCAAGTCTACGCGCGAGACGATTCGTAATGACTCTCGAAAACAGCACGTAGACGCGGCTCAGAAGGGAAATCGGTCTGTAGTTCTTCAAAAGAGCGTTGTCGCCTTTCTTGAAGAACAAGTCCACCGCACTTCTGCACCACGCCTCCGGTGTAATACTACGATGGAGGACGGAATTAAAGAGCTTCTGAAGGACTTCAAGTACCGGTTTTCCACCCGCTTTCAGAAGCTCCGCTGTAATTCCATCCTCGCCTGGAGACTTGCCGTTTTTAAGGTGCTGGATAGCCATTCTAATCTCGCTCAGACTGACGTCCGGGATATCATCGGAATAATGTCGGATAAGACTCGCTCTTGGATCGTTACTCACACTTGCGTGCGACTCCAACGATGACGTGTACAGCTGCCCATAGAACCTCTCAATCTCACTCAAAATCTCTTTTTTTCTTAAAATTTTGAGTGAGTTGGGAGTGGCAGAGTTGAGAGTCAGACCGAGTGTGGCAGAATCTTACCCGTAAGATGCTGCCACACTCGGTCTTCAACTTTGACAGTTGGCACATTCTGACAGACAGATCTCTGGCAAAGACTTTGAAGCCTTGGTTCTGCTTGATCGCTTCTTCAATACGACCTGTATTGAAGTTGCGTAAGTCCCGCCGCATGCATTTGGAGATCTGTCTGTTCAGTTGCCTATATGCTGTCAAATCTGTTGAAGAATGTAGCTTTATCTCCCGTCTAACAGCCATGAGATTAAGAGTGTGATCGAAGAGTTTTTGTGTTCTTCTGCGGCGGGTCTTGCAGAACTTAGCTCCGATCGCATGGGCAGTTTCCACGAGCTTGTCATTCAAATCGTCCATTTCATTGCAGTCTTCTAGGCACTGAAAGCGGTTTTGTAACTCGAGCTGAAAGGTTTCGGGACTTTGGATTAGAGCACGAGGGGGACGGAGCGTTGACTTCATTAGACGAGACCTCTCCAACTAAACTGAAAACTGAACTAAACAACGTTTAGGTTCAGTGTGCCTCTAACCATTCCGTGATCGCTGCCGGTTTTCACCCTCACGATCACTAAGACATCACTGAACAGTTGTCGTCTGGTCGTCATAATGAATTCAATCTCATTTTTTGTCGAACCGTCGGGGCTCGACCAGGTCCACTTCCTGTGGGGCCGCTTCTGGAAGAAAGAGTTCATCATAAAGAGTCCCTCTTTCTCCATGAAGTCGGCCAGCTGCTGGCCCCTTGGGTTCCGTTGCCCTATTCCAAATTTCCCCACTTTCAGCTCACCGTTCTCTCTTGTGCCTACTTATGCGTTGAAGTCTCCCATTAACACCGTATTGTGGGTTTTGGAGGAATGCATGGCTCTAGAGATATCCTCAGACATTTCCTCCACCTCCTCATCGGGATGTGCCGAGATTGGTGCGTAAACCTGTATGACCTTCAGCGAATACCGTTTCGTGATTCTGAGTATAAGGTACGCAACCCTCATCGACACACTCCCGATCTTTACAACGTTGTTAACTTGTGGACGATAAATCCGACACCTCCTTGGGACAGATGGTCGCCCTCCCGGTGATGGCATACGGCTGAGATACGCTCGGGGAGCTTCTATTTTGGAGACTTCGGTCTACATGGACGACATTTGTACGGGTGCTTCCACCGTCGAGGAGGCCCTTGTCTTGCGAGACGAATTAATTGCCATCCTGAAGTCCGGAAGCTATGAGTTGCGCAAGTGGTTGTCGAACTCCCCTCACATTTTGAAGGACCTCCCAGGAGAGGATCAACAAGATCCTCATCTGTTCGAGCACCCTGAGAATCCTAATTTGTTGACTGTGCTGGGCATTCAATATCAGCCTGTTCAGGACACCTTCACGTGTAGAGTAAAACTTGACCCACCTCCCAAAGCATGGACCAAGCGCTCCGTGCTGTCTACCGTAGCTCGCACCTTCGACCCTAATGGATGGATCACCCCGATCATCTTTTTGGCTAAGTGCTTTCTTCAAAAGCTCTGGATGTCCGGGTTGGGTTGGGACGAGCCTATTAGCGGGGTCCTCTTGCGAGAGTGGCTCTCCATGCTCTCCTCCCTTCCGGACATCAACCGGGTTTCCATGCCAAGGTGTTTCCTCCCTCCAGGGAAATGCAGGGCTACCCTACATGGGTTTTGCGACGCCTCTGAGAAGAGCTATGCTGCTGTCGTATATTTGCGGACTGTGAGTTCCTCTGGTCATACTGCAGTTCATCTCGTACTCGCCAAAAGCAAGGTTGCCCCCCTTAGGTCCCGCTTAACTATCCCTAAATTGGAACAGTCCGGTGCCGCTCTTCTCACGCGGCTCCTCAACCACGTTCACTCGTCCTTGAAGCCTGTAATCGACATTACGGACGTCTACGCATGGTCGGACAGTGAGATAGTACTTTGTTGGCTCCGAGCCGCACCTCACAATCTTGAGGTCTTTGTGGCGAACCGCGTGTCTCAAATCCAGAGTTCTGAGACTTCTCTCAACTGGAGACATGTCCCAGGGGAGTTGAATCCCGCAGACTGCGCTTCTCGCGGCTGTGAGGCCCCTGCGCTGGTTGACCACTCATTGCGGTGGGGTCCCGGTTGGTTATCTGAGCCTCAGTCATTCTGGTCCCAGGGTAATTACTCCGAACCTACCGATTTGCCGGGCCTACGGGCCCGAGTAGGAGTGGGCAAGGATAAGCCCACTCGGGATCTCTCCCTTCTGGAACGGTACAGCTCTCTCGATGAGCTCTTAGGAGTGGCTGCTTGGCTCTGCCGCTTTGTCCGCAATTCGAGAGATCCGTCCAACCGACTCTCTGATTGCGTTTTGTCCCCTAGCGAGCGTCGTGAAGCTTTGATGCATTGGACCCGTATTGTCCAAACGGAGCATTTTGAGCCCGTTATTGAAAACTTGAAGCGTGGCTCCGTTATCAAGGGCGCTCTGGCCCGCCTGAACCTCTTTCTGGACGACGCTGGGATGCTGCGCGTGGGCGGACGTTTGAAAAACTCTCAACTGCCGTGCGGGGCTCGACACCCGTTGCTGCTCCCTAAGGACGGCGCCCTTGTCCGGTTGCTGGTAACCCACCACCATGTTAAGAATGCCCACGCTGGGTGTAACGCTCTTTCGGCTATTTTGCAGCGGGAGTTTTGGATTTTGGCTGGCCGACGGAGCGTCATCTTTAAGTGCATCCCGTGTTATAAACTGAAGGCCCCCATTTCGCAGCCTCTGATGGGTGACTTGCCGCCCGACCGCGTCAGGGCCATCCGAGCATTCGCTGGGGTCGGAACAGACTTTGCTGGCTCCTTCCTCGTCAAGTCCTCTAACCTTCGTAACGCGCGTTCACATAAGGCCTATCTTTGCGTCTTCGTGTGCCTCTCCACTAAGGCCGTTCACTTGGAACTTGTAAGCGCCCTCAGCACGGAAGCCTTCTTGGCCACGCTTGGCCGTTTCGTGTCGCGGCGCGGTTTGCCGGACTTGATCCGGTCGGATTGCGTGACGAATTATAAGGGCACGGATAGGTATCTAAAGGAGGTCGTCGAATTTCTGTCCAGCCACCGGACTTATTTAGGAAATGCTATGTCAAAAAGGGGCATCCAGTGGAAATTCGACCCTCCGGCGTGTCCCCACTGGGGCGGTATTTTCGAGGCGGTGGTTAAAGTTGCAAAAACGCATCTCCGTCGCGTTATTGGTGAAACTATTTTGACATTTGAGGAACTCTCCACTGTATTCTGTAAAATTGAGGCGGTACTGAACTCTCGGCCCCTCTGTCCCCTCTCATCCGACCCGAATGATTTGGAGGTTCTAACCCCGGGACACTTCCTGATTGGCCAGCCGCTTAACGCCCTGCCTGAGTACCCCTTCAGGGAAACGAACTCTTCGCGGTTGAACAGATTTAACCTGCTACAACAGATGACTCAGAGTTTTTGGCACCGATGGTCTTTGGAGTACCTAGATCTTTTGCAGCAGCGCGTTAAGTGGTCTGACAAGACGGATCCTCCTCGGGTTGGAGACCTCGTATTGGTTAAAGAACCCAACGCTTTACCTTTGTATTGGCGCCGTGGGCGTATTGTTAAGTTGTCGTATGCATCGGATGGGGTGCCTAGAGTGGCCGAGGTTTTGGTCGGAGATTCGGTCTTGCAACGTGCCGTCGCGACCTTGTCCCGTTTGCCAATCTACTCGCGGACATAATTCCTTATGTCCGGGGCAGGGGTTTGTTTAGGCAAAAAAATATTAAATTTTTGAAACGTGAATTTGTTAAACTTACGCGCGTGGTATATGATCACAAGGTCGCGCGGCTCCCCTCCTCGAGCACATTCCACAGACGGAGTTCGAGTCGACGGACGCCTTTAGTGTTTTAGCGCCTATTTTGTGACTAATTTACGTTAGTCACAAAATCCGCGCGAAAATCGTTGTGTCCACGAGAACCCGTGTGTTCTTAAGGGATTTATTAACTTCGGTTAAATTAATTGTGCAACTCTGATAGTGATTTTCTTCTGAATTTCTTCTTTGGCTGTACCGTTACGTGAATAGACTGAAAAGGTGCCTCAAGAAAGGAATAGTTCCGGAGCGACCAGAGGATACCTTCCCCAGGACAGTATTGTGTCATCTAGCCCAGGCCACTTACACACAGCTTCATACAATTAACACATACATTCACTACACGTCCATCAGCCGGGCAGGTCCTGGTGAACCGTCTCCGCTCCAGAAGCAGGTGAGTGCCTTCCCATATAGATCATTGCAATTAAGGACTTTCCACTTGGCTTTGTGAGGCCCGACTTGCCCTTGCTTGTAGGTTCGTCCTTCAGGGCCCGGGAGGAATCTACTATTGTCAAGGCAGTGGCAAGCCGTAACATTTGGTAGCAGTAGCGTGGCTGATTGACTTTCAATCACGCCCCGGCCGTGACATTAATAATACGTAAAAGTATTCCTTTGTTTTTTGTACGTAATAATAAAATTATTTTCCTTTTTGCCGCTTTGTTTATTAGTGGGTAGATTGGGAACGCCACGCCCGTAGGTTAACAAGCGGGAATTTGTTAAGGCTGAGTATTCACCGTAGTTCTTAAGGCGAAGTACCTTAACTAGGTAGATAAAGTTGTCACGTAATCGGATAATTGTTGATGGTACTAGGGTTGTTACTTACTAATTTGATTTGTGTTTTTTCATGTTAACTTGTATTTAATTTAATAATTGTGTAATTTCTACTTAACTTGATTGATAGGAACTGTATTTGTTATTTGCTAATTGATTTATATTTGAGCCGCGTAGTAATTGTATTTAGTAGGGATGCCGTCACACAAGCTACTAATTCGTCGCTTGCGGACTGAGCTGCGCTAGGCTACCAACGTACACGCTTTGATAGGTCGACCGGATAGGGTTTATAACATGAGGAAGAGGCTCGAGCAGGTCGATGCTCGAAGGGCTGCCGTGGAGGAGGCTTACGCTGAGCTCGAGGACTCGGAGGTGGAAAAGGGAGTCCTGGACTCCTGCCATGCGGACTACGAGCAGTTCCTCGGGCTTACGGATGACTTGATCGAGGCGGGGGCCAAGGACGCGGAGAAGGAGCGCGAGGCTCGGTTGAGTGGTCTGCTCGAGTCCCCTCGGAAGCCGCGCACTCAGCCTGAGCTGTTAGGACGACTCCCCACGCTGGACCTGCCAAGGTTCTCCGGGGTCCTCTCGGAATGGCTGACCTTCGTCGGTATGTTTGACAGTCTGGTGGACGCCCGGAGGGACTTGACCCCCTGCCAAAAAATGGGGTACCTCCTGGCATCACTAGAGGGGGAGGCCCTGAGCGTCGTCGGCCACCTTAAGCTATCGGACGACGCCTACCAAAACGCCAGGGACCTCCTCGCTAGAAGGTACGCCAACGTCCGGCGGATTGCTGACGAGCATGTTCGGGGGCTGCTGAACCTCCCGCTGCTGAGGGAACGGACCCGACTACGGGAGGACATCGTGAATCCAGTCGTCGTAGCGTGCAACTCTTTGCGGCGGCTGGATTTACCGGTGGACGAGTGGTCTTTTCTGCTACTCCATATTGTGCTGTCCCGCCTGCCCCTCGACCTTCGGCTCCATTTTGAGGAGAGGTACGGAGGGGATGGCGCCTCGTATATTCCCCCCTTTAGGGACCTGCTGCGGTTCCTGGAGGAGCAGTGTAGGCAGTTAGAGAACGCAGCAGGCGCCGTCGAGGGCCCCCCGGCTGCCGCCCCAGCGGTACCCAGGGAGAGGCGAAATCGGACGGCCAAGGCGTCGCCCACCCCCCTGAGGCCGAGCGTAGCGCCCGCGGGAGGGCCTCCCCCCCTACCCTCCTATAGTGGCCTAGCGGCTCGGGAGGCACCTCCCTGCTCCTATTGTCGAGCGTCCGACCACCGAGCGACGTCGTGCCCTAAGTTGTGGCGCAAGCCGGCTCCGGCGAGGCGAACCATCGCCAGGGAGCGCCGCTGGTGCTACTCGTGCCTGGAGAGGCACTTACAACGAGACTGCCCGCACCAGCGGCCCTGCACGCACTGCCAGGGCAACCACCACATCATGTTGTGCCTGGGTGCGCGCGGCGCGTCCTCCCTGAGTCCTGCCAGCCCCCCGACTGCCACGGGCGGGGGCGCTCCGCTACGCCCTCTGTCGGGCGAAGCTCGACGCTCGCCGGTTGACCACGGCGCCCCTCGTTCTGAAGGGAGTCCCTTCCCCGACTGGTCTGGGAGTCGTTCCCCCAGGGGCGGGGGGGGGGGGGGGGGTCGTCACCCCCCCCTCAGCTGGTTGAGAGTGAATTCGCAGCCACTCAGCGGTCAGCTAGACCGTTCTCACCCCCGTTGGCTGAGTGGCTGCGACTGGAACGCCGCCCGCCCCCCTTTGGTCGGTGCCGGTATTACCGGGTTCCGGAGGCCGCGTATCGGTCCCGGACCTCGGAGCCGAGGCTCCCCAAATTTCCCCAGGTCGGCCCGTTCGGGGAATTCCAGTCGAGGGTCATCGGGATGTCGTCGGAGTGCCGCTCTCGGGGCCCCCGGTTCGGGTGCCGGTCCGACCGAGGCAGCTCCAGATAGGAGGCTGCCGCCCTAGCTCCCGCCATGGCCGCCTCCACTGAGCTTTTGAGCCGTCAGCAGTCCACCTGTCAAACTGTTCTATTGCCGACGGCCTCAGTGAAGGTGTACAACCCGAGCGGCGACCGCTTAACGGTTCGAGCTCTATTGGATTCGGGTTCCCAACGTAGTGGTGGCCTCCACTTGGTTGGTGGGAAGACTGGAGCTCCCCTGGAGCTCTAAATCACGTCCGATGGTAGGTATCGGAGGTGCCGAGCCTCCTGCTCCTAGGGGACAAGCGGAGTTGGTGTTCAGCCTTGCCAGCGAACACCTTCGCATTTTAGTCAAGGTAAATGTCCTCGATGACATCGTAGGGTTTCTCCCTAACGTTCGTATAAATGACAGCGCGGTTCGCTGTGCGTCGGGTTTGAGACCGGCAGACCCTCGGAGGGCCCAACCGGGGCCTATAGATTTGTTACTGGGAGCCGACACGCTGGGGTTCATAATGTTAGGTGAAATACGAGCTCTACAGCCTGATGGCCTGTCAGCCGTGTCCACGATATTTGGGCACAGCTTCTTTGGACCGGTTATGTGGTCTCCTCCCCCTCCGACGGCCGACCCACTCTCTGTTGTGGGCGTGTCCCTTTCGGACGCCGTCCAGCGGTTCTGGGAAATTGAGGAATCACCACATGCGGCTCGAATCAACCCTCTGGACCGTGAGTGCGAGTTGTTCTTCCAGAACAATACCGGCCGTCGGGTCGACGGTGGTTTCGTCACTCGCTTACCCTTTCTGGCCTCACGTCCTTCTTTGGGCCAATCTCGTGCACTAGCCGAGAAGAGGTTGCTGTCCATGGAGCGCCGCATGCAGCGAGACCCAGCTTTTCGCGACAAATATGTCAAGTTTATGCGCGAGTATCAAGAGCTGGGTCACATGTCACCGTCCAGCTTCGAATGGCGTTCACAGGAGCACTACTTCCTCCCTCACCATGCGGTCTTGAGGAGCCCTGAGAGTAAGATTCGGGTGGTTTTTGACGGTTCCGCCCCCACATCAAATGGCGTGTTCCTGAACCAGTGTCTTCACTCTGGTCCTAAGCTGATCAAGGACATATCCGACATCTTGACCCAATTCCGTCGACACCAAGTGGTTTTTGTAGCGGACATTCGGATGATGTTTCGACAATCAGTGGTCTATCGTGATGACCGTCGATATCAGCTGATATTGTGGCGCGAGAACGACGACATTTGTACGGGTGCTTCCACCGTCGAGGAGGCCCTTGTCTTGCGAGACGAATTAATTGCCATCCTGAAGTCCGGAAGCTATGAGTTGCGCAAGTGGTTGTCGAACTCCCCTCACATTTTGAAGCACCTCCCAGGAGAGGATCAACAAGATCCTCATCTGTTCGAGCACCCTGAGAATCCTAATTTGTTGACTGTGCTGGGCATTCAATATCAGCCTGTTCAGGACACCTTCACGTATAGAGTAAAACTTGACCCACCTCCCAAAGCATGGACCAAGCGCTCCGTGCTGTCTACCGTAGCTCGCACCTTCGACCCTAATGGATGGATCACCCCGGTCATCTTTTTGGCTAAGTGCTTTCTTCAAAAGCTCTGGATGTCCGGGTTGGGTTGGGACGAGCCTATTAGCGGGGTCCTCTTGCGAGAGTGGCTCTCCATGCTCTCCTCCCTTCCGGACATCAACCGGGTTTCCATGCCAAGGTGTTTCCTCCCTCCACGGAAATGCAGGGCTACCCTACATGGGTTTTGCGACGCCTCTGAGAAGAGCTATGCTGCTGTCGTATATTTGCGGACTGTGAGTTCCTCTGGTCATACTGCAGTTCATCTCGTACTCGCCAAAAGCAAGGTTGCCCCCCTTAGGTCCCGCTTAACTATCCCTAAATTGGAACAGTCCGGTGCCGCTCTTCTCACGCGGCTCCTCAACCACGTTCACTCGTCCTTGAAGCCTGTAATCGACATTACGGACGTCTACGCATGGTCGGACAGTGAGATAGTACTTTGTTGGCTCCGAGCCGCACCTCACAATCTTGAGGTCTTTGTGGCAAACCGCGTGTCTCAAATCCAGAGTTCTGAGACTTCTCTCAACTGGAGACATGTCCCAGGGGAGTTGAATCCCGCAGACTGCGCTTCTCGCGGCTGTGAGGCCCCTGCGCTGGTTGATCACTCATTGCGGTGGGGTCCCGGTTGGTTATCTGAGCCTCAGTCATTCTGGCCCCAGGGTAATTACTCCGAACCTACCGATTTGCCGGGCCTACGGGCCCGAGTAGGAGTGGGCAAGGATAAGCCCACTCGGGATCTCTCCCTTCTGGAACGGTACAGCTCTCTCGATGAGCTCTTAGGAGTGACTGCTTGGCTGCGCCGCTTTGTCCGCAATTCAAGAGATCCGTCCAACCGACTCTCTGATTGCGTTTTGTCCCCTAGCGAGCGTCGTGAAGCTTTGATGCATTGGACCCGTATTGTCCAAACGGAGCATTTTGAGCCCGTTATTGAAAACTTGAAGCGTGGCTCCGTTATCAAGGGCGCTCTGGCCCGCCTGAACCTCTTTCTGGACGACGCTGGGATGCTGCGCGTGGGCGGACGTTTGAAAAACTCTCAACTGCCGTGCGAGGCTCGACACCCGTTGCTGCTCCCTAAGGACGGCGCCCTTGTCCGGTTGCTGGTAACCCACCACCATGTTAAGAATGCCCACGCTGGGTGTAACGCTCTTTCGGCTATTTTGCAGCGGGAGTTTTTGATTTTGGCTGGCCGACTGAGCGTCATCTTTAAGTGCATCCCGTGTTATAAACTGAAGGCCCCCATTTCGCAGCCTCTGATGGGTGACTTGCCGCCCGACCGCGTCAGGGCCATCCGAGCATTCGCTGGGGTCGGAACAGACTTTGCTGGCTCTTTCCTCGTCAAGTCCTCTAACCTTCGTAACGCGCGTTCACATAAGGCCTATCTTTGCGTCTTCGTGTGCCTCTCCACTAAGGCCGTTCACTTGGAACTTGTAAGCGCCCTCAGCACGGAAGCCTTCTTGGCCACGCTTGGCCGTTTCGTGTCGCGGCGCGGTTTGCCGGACTTGATCCGGTCGGATTGCGTGACGAATTATAAGGGCACGGATAGGTATCTAAAGGAGGTCGTCGAATTTCTGTCCAGCCACCGGACTTATTTAGGAAATGCTATGTCAAAAAGGGGCATCCAGTGGAAATTCGACCCTCCGGCGTGTCCCCACTGGGGCGGTATTTTCGAGGCGGTGGTTAAAGTTGCAAAAACGCATCTCCGTCGCGTTATTGGTGAAACTATTTTGACATTTGAGGAACTCTCCACTGTATTCTGTAAAATTGAGGCGGTACTGAACTCTCGGCCCCTCTGTCCCCTCTCATCCGACCCGAATGATTTGGAGGTTCTAACCCCGGGACACTTCCTGATTGGCCAGCCGCTTAACGCCCTGCCTGAGTACCCCTTCAGGGAAACGAACTCTTCGCGGTTGAACAGATTTAACCTGCTACAACAGATGACTCAGAGTTTTTGGCACCGATGGTCTTTGGAGTACCTAGATCTTTTGCAGCAGCGCGTTAAGTGGTCTGACAAGACGGATCCTCCTCGGGTTGGAGACCTCGTATTGGTTAAAGAACCCAACGCTTTACCTTTCTTTGTATTGGCGCTGTGGGCGTATTGTTAAGTTGTCGTATGCATCGGATGGGGTGCCTAGAGTGGCCGAGGTTTTGGTCGGAGATTCGGTCTTGCAACGTGCCGTCGCGACCTTGTCCCGTTTGCCAATCTACTCGCGGACATAATTCCTTATGTCCGGGGCAGGGGTTTGTTTAGGCAAAAAAATATTAAATTTTTGAAACGTGAATTTGTTAAACGTACGCGCGTGGTATATGATCACAAGGTCGCGCGGCTCCCCTCCTCGAGCACATTCCACAGACGGAGTTCGAGTCGACGGACGCCTTTAGTGTTTTAGCGCCTATTTTGTGACTAATTTACGTTAGTCACAAAATCCGCGCGAAAATCGTTGTGTCCACGAGAACCCGTGTGTTCTTAAGGGATTTATTAACTTCGGTTAAATTAATTGTGCAACTCTGATAGTGATTTTCTTCTGAATTTCTTCTTTGGCTGTACCGTTACGTGAATAGACTGAAAAGGTGCCTCAAGAAAGGAATAGTTCCGGAGCGACCAGAGGATACCTTCCCCAGGACAGTATTGTGTCATCTAGCCCAGGCCACTTACACACAGCTTCATACAATTAACACATACATTCACTACACGTCCATCAGCCGGGCAGGTCCTGGTGAACCGTCTCCGCTCCAGAAGCAGGTGAGTGCCTTCCCATATAGATCATTGCAATTAAGGACTTTCCACTTGGCTTTGTGAGGCCCGACTTGCCCTTGCTTGTAGGTTCGTCCTTCAGGGCCCGGGAGGAATCTACTCTTGTCAAGGCAGTGGCAAGCCGTAACAATAATTATTTATATTGTCTAAACATTTTAAAATTATAATTTGCATGCTATTATTAGCGAAACACGACTGCAGCATATAAATTGTAACATCTTTTTATACCGTGAGTTTTGCAAATAAAGATTTATGAATTATGATAATTTTGAAGTCCTTGCAATTAGCAGTTACTTCTGGAATTTAGATAACTTAGTCACTAGTTCGAAACGTAACTTTTGAAAGAAACCAAATATATCTGTTTATTATGAAGCTTAGGGAACATCAATCGTGTACGTGTGCGTGCGTATACGTGTGCGTGTGTGCGTGCGCATGTTCGTGTGCGCATGTCTGTGTGCGTGTGCGTGTGCTTGTGCGTGTTTGCGTGTGCGTGTACGTGTGAGTGTGCGCGTGCGTTTGCGTTTGCTGTGTGCACGTGGATGAACTAAAGTAAGTGATTAGCTTGGTCGAAGTGTGACCGAAGAGTGACGAAATCCGATGCTAACTTGCACGGGCGTCGGTTTGTCAGCGCCTGCTGACTCGGCGCCTCGTGATACACGGCTCCATCGTATGCGTCTTTAAGTAGGTTTTACATACTTGGCAATTTTCATGTAATAGAACTACGTAATTCCTCCACCCACAGTTCAGCGGCTATTTTCCGACTTTGAGGGAAAATGTTGCTGGATATGCTTTTGCGTTTTTAGGATCTTCATAGAAATGCTTTCCAGGTGCTGGCGGCTGGCTGCTCTGCTGTTGCGGCTAACTGCATCTCCACAGATTGAAACGTCGACGGATTATTACAATGGCTGTTGTAATAAGCGAGCCAATTATCATTACATAAATGGGAATAGTTGTGTGGTACAGAGTGTTGTCAGCTATGGTGTCTTGTACTTTTATCGGCTCTCTCATGACTTGATTGTAGGCTTCATGTAGTTTTCTCAGGTCGATGGATTGCACCGAGATTCTGTTTTGAGATATGGTTTCCTCTTTGAAGTTACGTGGGACATCGGTAATTATCAGTGGCTGTCCGGTTACTTGGTTGTTCTCGTTAAATATTGTAAATTCTGACGTTATCATTGTGCAGTTTAAAGGTATGGTTACTAAATAGCTTCCTTGAAGCTGCTTGTATTCTTCTATTCTGCATCGTAGATGGATTCTTGTAGTGCGAGGGAACATGAAAACATAGTTCCCGGCGTCCAGTTGCTCCATGGCTTCCTTTTCCAGTGTTATAGTGGTCAGGTTGCAGTCATCTCCTAGGGCGTGGCGAGCTCTCGTGTGCAGTCGTGATGATTCTTGACTCTGTTAATGGTGTCGTCTTGGCAGAGGTACTGCTGGTCTACCTTCGGGCTTTCAGATTCCATATACGCATACGTTTCCCTATTGGTTGCCAGGAAAGGAAGATGTGGAATAAGGATCTTGTTATACCTAATCGAGGCTATCAAAAGTTTATACAGATCGAATATGTTCGCACTAACTATGGGAACTTTAAAAACTGTAACTATCTGTTTTTCGACGTAATATGAACCTGGTTTTATGATACTATAATAGTCGCGTAAATCTAAATTTAATATTCTATCATCCCCATATATCATTCTTACTCTTTCTATCACTAACCTTAAAGTAGGATATCATTGAATGATGCGTGCTTAAGGTACGTACAAGAGCTAGCATATTTTCTATTCTAACATAGCATAATTCTAATCGACGTTTTCCGTTATGATGGTCAAAAGCTGAGTGAAATGAGCATATTTTATTAAACTATTTTCTATATAAGCAGTGTTATTCAACAAAAGTTCTTACGTAGTGTAACGACCCCCCCCCCCCCTCTTCTCTCTTCTATCGCTATAACTATACACAGCCAGGTCATAAGTATTGTCACACAGTAAAAACTTTCTTTTAGAATGCTGGCCACAAAAAAGTTTATTGAATTGGAATTTCGAATTGTTTATAAAAATAAAACAGTATACCTTTTAGAATTTTACTCATTTTTAAATATGGAGTGGACGCTTAAAGAAGACCGTGTTGCAGTTATTGCGTTGCATCGTTGCGGTTACGCGCCAATTCAAATTTTTGACATACTCGAAAATTTGAATATAACCTTATAAATTCTTTTTTCGGATGAACAAATTTTTACCTTAGAAGAGAGCTACAACAAACAAAATGATAAGGTGTACACACATAGTAGTGAAGAAGCGAGCAACCGTATTCCGCGTGTCCAACGAGGTCATTTTCCATTCTCGCTCATGGTATGGTTGGGAGTTTCTTATTGGGGCTTAATAGAGGTACATTTTTTGTGAGAAAAGTGTAAAAACCAATGCAGTTGTGTATCAAAATACAGTCCTGACGAACCTTGTGGAACCTGTTTCTCATACCATGTTCAATAACAGGCACTGGGTATTCCAACAAGATTCGGCGCCAGCTCATAGAGCGAAGAGCACACAAGACTGGCTGGCGGTGCGTGAAATCGACTTCATCCGGCACGAAGACTGGCCTTCCTCCAGTTCAGATTTGAATCCGTTAGATTACAAGATATGGCAACCCTTGGAGGAAAAGGCGTGCTCAAAGCCTCATCCCAATTTGGAGTCACTCAAGACATCCTTGATTAAGGCAGCCGCCGATATTGACATGGACCTCGTTCGTGCTGCAATAGATGACTGGCCGCGCAGATTGAAGGCCTGTATTCAAAATCACGGAGGTCATTTTGAATAAACTTTAATGTCATAAGAATCTATGTTTTGTTAAGTTCATTTTGGTATATAAATGGTTACATAATGAATAAACTTGTTTCAATTATTTTATATTAAACATGTGACAGAATTTCTGACCTGACTGGCTATATACTTGTATTTCCTTAGAATCTATATCTACTTATAAGATATATAAATATATCCAAATTACCTGACCAGTATATTTTGATCTTTCTAAAGCGTAGATGCACAGACCACGGCCTGCGGACCGCATGAGCCTGCTGGTCGAATACTGGTGGCCCGCCGACAGCAAAAATAATACTCTCGTACATTCGAAAAATATTGAATTATATTCCAGAATAAAACCAAAAAAAATATGTTCGAAAAGTAATTTGAATCTCGCGCGCGCGCTATTAAGTGCGCTTATCGGTGCGCCGTGCATGCGTCGGTAACAGCGGTCGGTAATGTTCGTGCTGATCTCGGTTAAATTCGTTGTCTTGAGGAACCGCCGCGGCCGGCGGCGCGGCGACGACGGCAGCGCGGTGGCGGCTTATCCACGGATTATATTGTTAGAGCAAGTGAGATAGCAATAGTCCCGAATTCCCGATTGCTCGCATAGGTAGATACTCGAAGCTTCCAGAGTCAGTTTCGTGATTTCTCCAGACAGTTTTCGACTCTATACGCGCGGTATAAAAGCCACGCTAACCCCAGCGACGGACAGTTCGGTTTTAATTTGAGTGAAGTGTCAATAGTTCTAGTATATATTTTAACTCGACTAGCCGGTGTCATATATTTTGATCCACATTCAACGTAGATTTCCCGTCAAGTGCCAAGTATAATTGTGTTGTGAAATCGTAAGTAAAACTCTGTTATTAATAAGTGTTTCCTTACCTATTTAATCAATTATTTTTCGTAATTTAAAAAAGGATGGGTAATTTAAGTAGGTACTGTAACTGTTTTTAGGTGATGTGTTAATCCTAGCCAGGATTAGAACGCAACATGGACAAGCCAGGACCTAGGAAAAAACGTAAGGTTAAAGATGAAAATCGGCAGTTTCAAGAAATTTGGACTGAGAAATACTTTTTTGTATGGTCGCATAACAAAGTCGTTTGTTGAATTTGCAAGAATTCTGTTGCAATTGCAAAGGAATATAATGTAAAAAGGCACTATGGAACGCAGCATCCTACTTTTACCAAGTTTACAGGCGAATTAAGAAAGCAAAAAATGTTGTCTTTAAAACGAGAGCTTATTGGTCAGCAAGCTATGTTTACAAAACCCATTCAAGATTCAGAAACAGCTACAGAAGTTAGTTATGAAATTTCTCGAATGATAGCAAAAAGAAGTCGCCCCTTCAATGATGGGGATTTTGTAAAAGAATGCATAGAAATTGCCGCTAAAAAATGTGTCCAGAAGCAGTAAAAAAGTTTGAGAAAATTCAATTGAATCGTATGACTATCCAAAGAGGAATTAAGTCTTTGTCAGGTAATAATTATATATATATATATATATATAATTATTACCTGACATATAGGATATATATATAGGATAATTCCGCAAAACAATTAAATGAAAAAACTAAGATCATTGAATTTTTTTCATTAGCACTCGACGAATTCACTGACATTAGTTCCACAGCTCAACTTCTGATATTCATACGAGGTGATACTCAAGATTTTGAAGTCTTAGAAGGGTTATTAGGAATGTGTTCATTAAAAGGTCAAACCAGAGGAGTTGATATACTCAATGTACTTTTGGATGAGTGTTCAAAAACTGATTTGGACTTATCAAAATTATCGGGAGTTGCGACTGACGGTGCTCTTTCGATGATTGGTGTAAATTCTGGGCTAGTTACTTTGCTGAGACAGCATCTGCAAGAAAAAAACATAAACGCTGAAGATCTCATGCAGTTTCACTGCATTATACACCAAGAAGCCCTCTGTTCTAAAAAAATTGAATTTCAAAATGTCATGAAAGTGGTAGTTTCGACTGTAAATTTAATAAAATCACGAGGACTCAATCAATTCAACTCAAGGCAATTCGAACAATTCCTTGATGACATCGAATGCGAATATGGAGATTTACTGTATTATACAGAAGTAAGGTGGCTAAGTCGTGGATTGACACTGGAACGATTTCTAAATTTAATAGAAGAAATTGGTATATTTCAGGCGGAAAAGCCAAGGGATGTCCCGGAACATAAAAATCCTGATTGGTTGTGTGATTTGGCTTTTTTAGTTGATATTACAAATCATTTGAATGTCTTGAACACACGGCTTCAAGGCAAAAATCAACTGATATCCCAGCTCTACGCTCATGTATCATCCTTTCAATGCAAGCTGACACTTTTCAGATCGCAATTGAATTCTGGAAATTACAATCATTTTCCGAATTATAAGAAAATGGCTGAAAAATTCAACAAAACTGCGATTAAATTCAGTTATGTAGAAAAGCTAGATATTTTGATTCAATCTTTTCAAGACAGATTTTCAGAGTTTAAAAAAGTGAAACCTCTGTTGGACATATACAGCAATCCTTTCACGATTTCAGTTGAAAATGCGCCAGAGTCAATGCAGTTAGAAATTATCGACATTCAAAACGACCAAGATTTACGCAACAAATTCAACGAAGGAGACTTGCTGAACTTTTACCGCTGCCTTGATAAAAATACCCACAAAGAGTTGCGCATAAACGCTCTGAAATGTGCCAGCTTATTTGGTTCTACCTATATATGTGAACAAACCTTTTCAATACTAAATAATAATAAAACAAAAAATCGAAACCGCCTTGCAAATGAAAGTTTGTAAGCAGTTTTACGTGTTGCTTCAAGTAAATTTGAGCCAAATATAAAAAAGATTGTAAGCACTATGCAGTGCCACGCTTCAAATTAATAAATTCTTTTTCAATTTTAATACATTATTATCAATTCTTTATTGTCTTTAATTACCTATACTTCTGGCGGTCCGCCATCAGTTCATAATTTGCCCAAGTGGTCCCTAGTCTTAATAAACCTAGCAAGCTAACAGCATAGCAAAGTGGCGAAGCAATCAGCTTTGTAGCGGTTTCTAACGGTTGCCGTTGAGCAATCAGTTTCAAAATAGAAGGTTCAGATGCCTGGGTGATCAGTAATCGATTGCTGAAAACAGAATTTGAAAATTCGAAACCGTTCTCGAGATAATCGTGGGACAGACGGACAGACGGACGGACAGACGGACAGACGGACAGACGGACAGACGGACAGGCGGACAGACGGACAGACGGACAGACATCGTGAAATCAATAAGTGACTTCGCAAGCTTCGCCACTTAATAAGTCTGTGCATCACTGTTCTAAAGGTTTAAATATAGGCCGTTTAATAAATTTATGGCGTGATCGTCTTAGTTAGGACTAAGTCTAAGTCGTCTAACTTTTTATTAACAGTGGTAGAGCCACGCGGCAGCTTTGCTGTCGCATGGATGGGCCGGCTCGAACCGGGGTGGTACCACGACCTCACAGAAAACCAGCGTGAAGTAGAGATTTACCTCTGCGTTTCGCTTGGTGAGTGCAGGTGGCCGGAGGCCCTTTTTACTGGAAATGAGGCATTCCATCTTAGTCCTCACGGGTGACAACGCATCTACATTTTGAATTGTAATAGAGGATAGATGTAGATGTCTATGGGCCGCAGGAACCACTTACCATCAGGTGGACTGTATGCTCGTTTGTCACCCTCATCCTATAAAAAAAAAAAAAAAAAACTTTGCTATGCTGTTAGCTTGCTAGGTTTATTGATTTCACGAGGTCTGTCCGTCTGTCCGTCTGTCTGTCTGTCCCACGATTATCTCGAGAACGGTTTCGAATTTTCAAATTCTGTTTTCAGCAATCGATTACTGATCACCCAGGCTGAACCTCCTATTTTGAAACTGATTGCTCAACGGCAACCGTTAGAAACCGCTACAAAGCTGATTGCTTCGCCGCTTTGCTATGCTGTTAGTTTGCTAGGTTTATTTACGTTGTGTTTGTATAGCAACTTAGTTCTTTAGGTGTATCTTGGAAGAATGAATATTCACGAGAGCAATTGAAAGCTGTTGGTAGCGTCTTATAAGCTAAAGAACCCCGTTCACGAAGACAGAGCTCAAACAAGTTAAGAACAATAAATTGTCCCTATTCCACTTCACTCAGGTTCACAACAATCAATTCCTTATTAATTAATCCCTTCCCGCTTGGAAAAGGCTCTCAATATTTATATCAAATACCAGATACAAGGGCTTCGCTCTCCCACATTTAAAGAAAATGTGGAGGAGGTACACGGCTCCGCACACGCCGTGCACGGTGAGCGCCAACCATTTTAATGCGCTCTCCCCGAAGGGTACGCTAAGTTGGGAACTGAACCGTAGTCCACAGCAAAATAACTGGCGAACCAGTAAGAGAGGACTTGGTCCCTTGATAGTGCGTAAGCACAAACATCGACCGAAGTCGCGCATATCAATGCGTGTAAACGCCATACAGAATACGATCAAATCCAGCCACAGTGAATGTACGTCACACGGGCACCACCCGCAAAATACCACTAACGTGTCACAGTAACACGCCACTAAGACGTCAGTAGCCAAAACTCCACGTATCATAGCGCTATTGCACTAAGACAGTGGTAGAGCCACGCGCAGCTTTTGCTGTGGCACGGATGGGTCGGCTCGAACCGGGGTGGTACCACGACCTCTCAGAAAATCAGTGTGAAGTAGAGGTTTACCTCTGCGTTTCGCTTGGTGAGTGCAGGTGGCCGGAGGCCCTTTTTACTGGAAATGAGGCATTCCATCTTAGTCCTCACGGGTGACAACGCATCTACATTTTGGTTTGTAATAGAGGATAGATGTAGATGTCTATGGGCCGCAGCAACCACTTACCATCAGGTGGACTGTGTGCTCGTTTGTCACCCTTATACTATAAAAAAAAGACATGGAGCTGAGTATGCTTGCTGCACTTAAAAGTACTACCAAACACACTCACCCCAATCCGAAAGATAGCCGACGTATCATAACGCTATGCGCTAGGACGCCGCCAACAAACAGTAGGTGTGTGCGATGTCCACGGGCAAGTCGTATTGCTACAACAAACCTGCTTACCACCGACACTAAGATGATATGTCTAGGACACATCGGTTAGCGAGTCCAAGTTTACCTCGGTCTCGGAGGCTGCGAAGCAACCTACACGCCACTATAATATTCCTTCTCAAGTCCCATTTCTTTCAATATAATGCTTTTACATATTTGAGACCTTCCACATATTTGCTTTATTTCATAGACCATACTATTGTATGTCTTATTCATATGAGACTTCAAGTCATAACTCTACTATCATAATGCTTATGCAACATAGAGACCTTCTATATTAATGCTTTGGTTTTTTTATATGATTTAATTCATTTTGGATATTTTAAGCAGGATTTTAATAAATTTAGAGATTTTTAGAGACAATTTATGCGTTTACTAATACTATAATATTCAATATTCCAAATGAATATTTTTGAACTTTATGCTTATTATTTGCATTTTAATTGTTTAAAATATAATTTCTATGACATTTTTAAATCTCTTTATAATGAATTTAATTATTATTTATTAATAATAATCATGAGGCGTCACAGTAGCATTAATTGATTGCTGATTTCTAACTGGTCTATGACGCCGTTATGTTGCGTCATCCATTCCTTGCTGAGGCTTATGTGCGAGTTAAATTCCGATATAGATTTAACTTGGTTATTTTCGAGATTTTTTATTGCGTTTTCAAATTTAATAGCATCCTGATAATCTAAATTTCCGGTCAAGCTTTTAATAGCAGATCCTAAGCCATCAATTAAACCTCTTTCCGCTCGACTAGATTCGAGTCCTTTTAAATGATTTAGTGCTCTATTGATTTTATGAAATGAATGTATTTTATGAATGAAATAATTAATTTGAAGAGAATATAGGGAAAACGTATCATTATTTAATCTTAATTTAAAGTCAGATAACTGTTGTCTCACTGCAATAGTTTTGTCTTCTATATTATTGATGCAAATATACTGTAAAAAGCTATGGTAATATGACACTAGACGAGTTCAACCTAATTTATAAGGAAAGAGGCCAGGACCATTGTTGAGACTTTCAAGTCTTATCTCCTGTGTTTGAGCAAGATCCACCATCATCACCAACGTAATTCTGTAACAATTTAGCGCTATTAGGGACTCGCTTAATTCGAGCTTTGGCAACGGGACCACGTTTTCGTGAAGTATAAAAGTGTATAGGTAGGTTAGCCAGAACGATATCGTTAGTGTATCTGGGTGCTATTTTTTTTCGAATAGCAAGCGAGTTTTTTATGAAAATCTGCTGTTGTGGTTCAAACTGAATTTCGGGATCTCTATCACTATATCTATTCTCAATTAAAACTGTGCGATCATGTAAGGTAGACTGGTTTATAATTTCATAAATTAATTTCATTTGTTCTCTATGATTTTGAGTGTACTGTTGAAGTAGATTCTGTGTAAGGCCTGCATTTCGTGTTTAACTGTGCACCGAACTATTGTAAGCGATAATCGCGTATGATACTAGGTTTACAGCTGGCTCGCCTTTACGCTGAAGTTTTAGTAATCTCAGATGTTCGAGAAGAGTTGAATGGACACGTTCTACATTTCTAGTGTCATTTGGTAAATGGGGAAGTATTTTATGGTGTGTGCATTCTTAAAAATTCGGAAAATATTTGATTAGTGAATTCAGTGCCGTTAACAGTTACTATCGTTAAAGGTAAACCATGGTGCGTGCAATATTTTAGTAAGGCCCGTAAAACGCTGATGGCTGTACCATCTTGTAGATGATAGGCTTGTCCGTGCTTGGAGAATACGTCGACGAACGTAACGTATTTTACGCTATCTACCGTGAACAAGTCCATATGAACTATTTCTAGAGGCTTGCTCAGAGGTGGAACAACGTGAAATCTTGGTTGGATAGGATTACGGTCGTATTTGCTTTGGCCACACACAATACATTCATTAATGAATTTTGTTATTTGTTCTTTTATTTTTGGCCAGTAATATTTTTTTGTAACAGACAAATAACACTCATTAATGCCTCTATGGTTGGTTTTGCCTCGTGATAGTGTTTAATAATTTCTTGTTGCCTAAGATAAGGTTTAACGTTTTCAAATTCGCTTTTGGCAAGTACGAGATTCATCGCGGAGCTTTTAAAATTTATTTTGTATGACAGGTATAATTGAGTAAAGTCCTAACGGGGTATTGATTGGAATTCCGGTTTTAACTTTTGGGTTCACGAACTCCTTTAATACGTTTATAATATCGGTCTCTAAATTTGATTCCGTTACTTTCACCGAAATACGGGTATGTGTGTCGAAGGGCTTCGAAACCCCTGGTCGCTCTTTAACGTCGCCTACGATAGTGATAACCAATTGGTGATGAAATTTGTTTAGTGGTTTATCGGTTATTGGAAGTTCTATTAAGGGATTTTTGTGACTCGTATTAGGAATGAGGGATTAGCTAGAAGAGAATTAGTCTCTTAGTTATGGCTCTCAATGCGACTGAGGGCATCTGCGTTCGTATTTGATTTTCCTTTCTTGAAAACTAAAGTCGTATTCGCTACGCTTCAAGCGCCATCGAGTAAGGCATGAGTTCGGTTCCTTTAAACTCATAATCCACTGTAAAGGTTTGTGGTCAGTAAGTGTTTTAACTGCCGAACAGGTAGGGTCTAAAATATTTAGTGGCCCATACTATTGCGAAGAGCTCTTTCTCGATGGTGCTGTAATTTTGTTCACTATCATTAAGTGGACGCGAAGCATGTGAGAAGGGTTTATCCGAGGCTCTCGGCTCTTGAGACAAAACAGTACCGATGCCAAAGTTCGACGCATCGGTAGTAAGTATAAATATATTGGTAAATCCACTTGGGCATGCCCTAAGCGCATTACAAAAATTACGTATAACATGATTATACGGAATTTTTAAAAGTAGTTTAAATACATTTCGACAGCACTATCGGCTTCAACACCCTTGAAAACTATGAAAATGACACCCATGATGAAAAAATTGATACCTATTGCAGCCGACATCTTGGATTTATATTTCGACAGCACTATCGGCTTCAACACCCTCGAAAACCATGACAATGACGCCCATGCTGAAAAAATTGGTACCTATTGCAGCCGTCATCTTGGATTTAAATTTCGTCAGCACTATCGGCTTCATCACCCTCGAAAACCATGAAAATAACACCCACGATGAAAAAATTGGTACCTATTGCAGCCGCCATCTTAGATTTACATTTCGACAACCCCATCGGCTTCAACACCCTCGAAAACCATGAAAACGATACCCATGATGAAAAACTTAATACCTATTGCAACCACCATCTTGGATTTACATTTCGACAGCACTATCGGCTTCAACACCCTCGAAAACACCCACGATGAAAAAATTGGTACCTATTGCAGCCGCCATCTTGGATTTACATTTCGACAACCCCATCGGCTTAAACACCAGCGAAAACCATGAAAATGACACCCATGACGATAAAATTGATACTTTTAGTACGTACTACTGTTATTTATTCTGTGCTTTTAAAATATTGTGTATTTGTACAGCAATCTTTTTGAGCAGCTTTAAACAACCGTAACAATGTTCACTCATGACGGCGATTGACGGCGAACTGAGTGACGCTGTCTCCATTTAGTAATTATTTATTCATACAAGGCTCCCAAATACACAAAATTTTCTCCATTTCGCAGCCGAAAACAATTTATTATAACTAAACTAAACAAAATTAAACTGCCATTTACATTCAATAGCTTCCTACATGATAGATGAAGAGTTTAAAAAATATATTGAGTTGAACAATTGATATTTTCAAAAGTTATCGTGTTTACAAGCCTTGGGGACTTGATAAATCTACACCATACGCCATAGAATCTGATAATGATCGTCAAACTCCTGACGGCTCTTGTGGCCTTGCGAAGCTAAGGAAAGGTCATTGTACAACGCAGTTTCGACTCTTTGATCTGCGAAGTTGTTAATAAGAGATTCGTGAATTCCTAGCCAATTATCAGGAATGCCATTAGAATTTATGATTGAAGCAGCAGATCTGGTGACTTTATTCAAAATTCCGTTCAGTAAACATAAATTTGATAATTCACTACCGGGTTCAGACCTCATGTAAGTTGATACGACCTGATCACATATTTTAATAAATCTCGTAAGAATATTTGGATTACCGTCGAAATCTGGCACGGGGTGTAAGGCCTTATATATTACATCGGGATCATAAGGAATATTGGAATTTAGTGAATTTAAATTTAATTCTTCCTCAATATTCCTTAAATTATCTAAATCTATATTTTGGTGAGACTGTCGAAAACCGGCCTCGCTAGGCCCCCTATTCTTTGGGTGAAAATTTTTGGACAATAAGGATAACATTCAAAGGATAAAAGGAAAGCAACACAAAAAGAAAGTTTAGCGTACTTACAGTATCATTCTGGTTTCCTCCGCGTATCGGTTTTCGGATACTCGTCCCCGGTGCTGCTGCCACGTGGTTCGGATATTAGATTGAGGCTAGAGAGCCAAATCATCGTCTTTCAGTGCCAACCGAAATCTACCGATTTTTGGAGATTTTAACGCCGGGTACGGACTCGGGTATATCCTACCGACTGCGCCAATTACGTTAGCTGCAGCCGCAAGATTTAAAACAATTCTTAAAATATACATTTAATAAAAGAAAGATTACAATGATTCTATAACTAAAGTAAGTTATTAGCTTACTTTAGTTATAGAACAAAAAAGAAGTATAAATTCGCCTCCAGGTCCTTCAAAAGAGTTATTGCCAAGGCAAAGTCAGAGCACATAGGCAGAATTGGTGAGAAACTAGTTCGCCTTCCTTCGGGAACCCGTGCATTCTGGTCTCTCGCTAAGGCTGTCCAAGGGAATTTCTGTAAGCCATCACTACCATCTCTGCACAGGGAGAACGACTCACTGGCCCAAGACGCAAAAGACAAAGCCGACCTTTTAGGCTCCCTTTTTGCCTCCAACTCGACTCTTGATGACGGGGGAAAAACACCGCCGACCATCCCGCGGTGTGAGTGCTCCATGCCGGGTGTGCTGTTCTCACAGCGCTTGGTTCGCAAAGCTCTCCTCTCCCTGGACATCCAGAAGTCGAGTGGGCCTGACGGAATCCCCCCAATTGTGCTGAGGACGTGTGCTCCGGAGTTGGCACCGGTCCTAACGCGTCTTTTCCGGTACTCCTACTCCCAAGTCGTAGTCCCGAATTCATGGAAGACAGCTTTTTTCCACCCAATCCCTAAAAAAGGCGACCGCTCAGACCCGTCCAACTATAGGCCTATCGCGATCACCTCCTTGTTCTCCAAAATAATGGAATCCATTATTAACTGCCAGCTCATCCGGTACCTTTAGGATCACCAGCTGATTAGTGACCGCCAATACAGTTTTCGTCGGGGTCGATCAGCTGGTGATCTTCTGGTCTACCTGACCCATAGATGGGCGGAGGCAGTAGAGTCCAAGGGGGAGGCGTTGGCCGTTAGTCTGGACATTGCGAAGGCCTTCGATCGGGTTTGGCACAAAGCGCTTCTTTCCAAGCTCCCTTCCTATGGGCTTCCCAAGAAATTATACAATTGGATCACCAGCTTCCTTGCAGATCGGAGCATCAAGGTCGTTGTAGACGGTGCATGTTCTGACTACAAGCCTATTAACGTTGTGTTCCACAAGGCTGTGTGCTATCACCAACGCTGTTTCTTCTGCATATCAATGATATTTTGCTAACTGGTAACATTCATTGCTATGCGGATGACAGCATTGGTGATGCTCTATACACCGGCCGTGCCAGTATTTCTCGGGAAAACGTCGCCGAGTACCGGAACAAACTTGTGTCTGAAGTCGAGTCTTTGCTGGACAAAGTCTCGGATTGGGGGCGACTAAATCTAGTCCAGTTTAATCCTCAGAAGACACAAGTTTGCGCGTTTACCGCTAAAAAGAACCACTTTGTCGTATCTCTTCAGTTTCAAGGCACTCCCCTTGTTGCCTCAGCCAGTATCGGTATCCTCGGAGTCGACATATCGAGTGACGTGCAGTTTCGTGGTCACTTGGGAGAGAAGGCCAAATTGGCCTCTAAAAAGCTTGGCGTGCTCAGCAGAGCGGGACAGTATTTCATGCCGGCACACCGCCTGCAACTTTACAAGGTGCAGCTTCGGCCTCACATGGAATACTGTTCCCATCTCTGGGCAGGGGCCCCCCAGTGCCAGCTCCTTCCACTTGACCGCATCCAGCGCAGAGCGGCTCGAATCGTCGACGACCGAGCCCTTTCCGATCGGCTCGATTCATTGGCACTGCGAAGAGATGTTGCATCCCTTTGCATTTTCTTTCGCATCTACCATGGGGAGTGCTCTGAGGAATTGTTGGGATTAATCCCAGCCGCCAAATTTCACGAACGCTCATCGCGGCAGAACTCCCGATACCACCCACACCATCTGGATGATTGGCGGTCCACTACTGTGCGATTTAGAAGATGTTTTCTTCCTCGCACGACTTCCTTGTGGAATCGATTACCATCAGCGATTTTTC
This sequence comes from Parnassius glacialis, assembly GCA_033319125.1. NCBI lineage: Eukaryota > Metazoa > Arthropoda > Insecta > Lepidoptera > Papilionidae > Parnassius > Parnassius glacialis. The sequence goes on along the minus strand of JAVANC010000007.1, from coordinate 5,424,351 downwards.
CGGACGGATATGACTTAGGGATCTTCAAGAAAAGAGCGTACTCCTTTTTAAAAGGCCAGCAACGCATCTGCAATTCCCTCCCTGGTGTTGCAGTTGTTCATGGGCGGCGGTAGTCACTTATCATCAGGCTTATTGCTCCCTCTCCTATAAAAAAAAGCTTGGTGGAAGTGTGACCGAAGAATGACAAAATCCGATGCTAACTTGCGAGGGCGTCGGGTTGTCGGCGCCTGCTGACTCGGCGCCTCGTGACACGCGGCTCCGTCGTGTGCGTCTTTAAGTAAGTTTTACATACTTGGCGCTTTTCGTGTAATAGAACTACGTAGTTTCCATTTTATCAATGATAACACATTGTTGTCTACCATTTAAATATGATGATAACCACTGAAGTACTAGTCCTCTGATTTCAACTGTTTCTAATTTTTGCAACAATATATCATGTGAAACGAAATCAAAGGCCCAGAGAGTTCAAGAATAATCCTGTTGTCAGTTGCCTATTGTTTATGTAACTAAGTAGTGTTTTAACTAAAGAAAACATGACAAGTGAGGTCGATTTGTGTTTTTAAAACCCGTATTGTTCGCTTTTAATTATCTGGTATTTATCACAGTAATCTATTCTTTTATACATATATTTTTCAAAAATTTTGGCCAGCATTGGTATCAATTGGACGATCATTTGAATATCATCCTTTCTTCCTTTTTTTAATAAAGGTTTTATAATTGACAACTATAGTGCTTCTGGAATTTTTGCTAATGACAATGATACATTAATAACACATGTCAAAATTTTGGATACGTTATCAGCGCATGATTTTAAAATTTACGTGTTAATTTTGTTATATACCTCCATCTATTCTAGTTTAAATTGTTTAATGATAATATTTCCATTTTTACTTCAATTTCTGTTATAGGTTTTAGGTACATACAATTAACTTTCGAATTTCTACTTAAATCGTATTTTACATTGAAATTTTTGTTGAGGTGTGCTTTGTGGCCGTATCTATAAAACTATTATTAAAAGCAGTAGCTATTTCTATGGGATTTGATACTACGTTATTTCCAATTTTAATAATATCTATATTGTCCTTACCTTTCAGATTATGAATTTCATTTTATAACGTTCACTGGTCGCGCATGATAAATGAAACGTTACAAATGATACGAATGCACAGTTTATTCACTTATATAGGAACATATAGGCAACTATTGACACGTAAGTACATAAACAACGTCTCGCGAAACGCAGCGCGAGCGCGGGAACAATCAATAATTAACATAGGTATAGCGCGGAGCTAGTCGGCCAGCCTACTGTTTTATAGCGGCGGTCAAGGTTCGGACGAGTGGCGTGATCCCGTGGCGGGGTAATCGTACGAGAGGGGATAGTGAGACATCGGGTGACATAGGTAAGTATCGGCGCGCTACATACTCCCCCTTTTGACCAAGAGGGAACATCACGAATGGTCAAACTAATAGTTAGCGCCTAGCTGCGATCCTTACGCGGACGACCCCTACGACGCTTAGGAGCAACCGGCTCCGGACATGCTTCACCACCCCTGTCATGGTATTTCCGTAGATCCGACACATGATACTTACCAACGACTTCACCAGTCTTCCGCGAAGTTAGAATGTAAGTAGTTGGACTCACCTGTTTGGAGATCACATACGGACCATCCTGCTTCGGGATGAATTTAGAAGTAACACCCTTAGCAGCATTACTCAGGACATGTGACTTCATGAGTACGAGATCACCTTCTTGTAACGGATCCGAACCACGGCGATCGGAATCGGCTTGGAGCTTACGAAGATCCTGTTGATGTTCAATGTTCTCCTTAGCTTCCGAGAGAGAGACAGCAAGCTTCAAAAGGTAAGGCGTAATCTGAGGGACTAAGTTTTCAGACTCGATGACCGCCCGTAGATCAGCCTGAACCGACAAAGGAGAACGGAGCTCACGTCCAAATGTCAAGAAAGCCGGAGTGGTACCTGTAGAAACGGTGACTGAGCTATTAAGAGCAAATCGGACGAAAGGTAATACTTCAGACCATTGCTTATGGTTACCCTCAACAAGAATGGCGAGGTGAGCTTTAAGGTCCCGATTCTTCCGTTCTACGGGATTCGCTTCTGGGTGATACAAAGGCACCAGGTTCTGCTTTACCCCTAGGACAAACAGAGCCTTCTGCATAACATCAGCCACAAACTGGACACCGTTATCGGAGATCATCCGCCTAGGAAGGCCATACCTCATAAAGATTTCACCAACAAGAGTTTTCGCACAGATTACGGCTGTGGCCTCGGTTAGAGCAAACAGTTCGACCCACTTACTAGCAGTGTCCTCCACTATCAAAATCCACCTTTCACCCTGAGGTCCTTTGGGTAACGGCCCAAAAAGATCGACGGCAATGACCTCGAATCGTTGAGCCGGTACCGGAGTCTGGAGTAAGCCAGGCGGTTTCAAGTTGGAAGACTTATACCGCTGACACTCAGTGCAGGTCTTCAGGTAATCGGTGATATAGCGTCTCATACCAGGGAAATAGAACTGCTGGGATATACGATGCAAAGTCCGTTGAATACCTCCATGAGCAGCGGTTGGCGAGTCATGACACTCAACCATAACTTTGCCCCGCAAACTCTCAGGTACTACCAGCTGAGGCTCCTCAGTATCGGTGTCGTCCACGTACCGGTACAAAACACCTTGGTTTACCAGGTACCCCCTCTCCGACCACCGATGAACTGACAGCTCATCAGAACTTTCCAGGTCCTTAAGTATTTTGGCTACTTCTGGATCAGCCAGCTGGGCTTCACGGGTTGAAGTAGCGTCCCAACGTGGAACATCCACAGACACGGGGCAGACACGACATTCCGTCAAAGTGCTATCGATGACTGGACGGCTGAGTGTGTCGGCTAGCACATTAGCCTTCCCAGGAGTGTATTCCATTTGTAGACCAAAGGATTGTAGCTTTAAAGCCCAACGAACAAGTCTACCACTAGGCGATTTGACAGAAAACAGCCACTTCAGGGGTTGATGATCACTTCTGACCACTACCTGGTGACCATCAACATACCCACGGAATCTTTCCACGGCCCAAACAACTGCTAGCGCCTCCCGCTCCGTAGTGGTATAATTTTTCTCGGCTGATGTGAGGAGTCGGCTCGCGTACTCGATTGGGTGTTCATCCTGTGGTGACTCCCCCTGGAGTAAAGCTGCACCTAGGGCAAAATCGCTGGCGTCCGTCCTAAGGATGAATGGTTTCGAGTAATCCGGCTGAACAAGAATGGGTGGTGAAGTCAGAAGGGACTTAAGATGTACAAAGGCTTTGGCCTGATCATCTCCCCATTGCCAGATCTGTGACTTTTTGGTAAGGCGCGTAAGCGGTTCAGCTACCTTTGCAAACTCTGGAATGAACTTTCTAAACCAAGAGCAAGTTTGCAGGAAGGTACGAAGTTGCTGGAGATTAGTCGGTTCTTTCATCTCTAGGACAGCACGCACCTTATCTTCGTCTGGAGATATACCGTCGTTAGATATTACGTGACCTAGGTATTTGAGCCGGTCCCTGGCGAACACGCACTTTTCGCGGTTGGCTCTTAACTTGAACATCCGAAGACGCTCAAATACCGCCCGTAAATCAGACAAATGGGACTCAAAGTCCTCTGAAATTACTAATAGGTCATCAAGATAACCTAGAATATGCCTACCGCCAAGTGAAGGTCCTGACCGGAAGCGATCTATGAGTCGCTGGAACGTTGCCGGAGACCTCTTCAGGCCGAACGGCATACGCGTGAATCGGTAGGTTCCAAAAGGTGTTACGAAGGCTGTTTTATCCCTATCCGCAGTACTGACCTGCCAGTACCCACTACGAAGGTCGAGGGAGCTCATTACACATCCCTTCTTGGTCGACTGTAACAGCTCGTCGATACGCGGCATGGGGTATGCATCTGTCTTGGTAACCGCATTTAGCTTGCGATAGTCTACACAAAACCTATAGGTGCCATTAGACTTCGGTACCAGGACGCATGGCGCGGCCCAGGCGGATTCACACTCCTCAATCACACCATCAGCCAGCATCTTGTCTAACTCGGCGCGCATGATTTCCTTCTTCGCAGGCGTGACCCGATACGGGGGCACAGCAATCGGCGGGTGGTCACCGGTATCTATATGGTGTTCGGCGAATGGTGTCGGTTCTCCGACAATATCAAAAACGTCAGAATACTCACCTAATAGATTCGCCAGTCTAGACCTCTCCGACTCCGATAGCGCGGTGGCCTCGTCCTCCCGCAACACGTTCAATGCGGCGGCGCACTCAACAGGTTCGCGACGAGTTTCCCATGACAAGGCGTGAAATGTCCGGGGCTGATCAACTGTACGCCAATTCCATTTATCAAAATCAATAATCATTCTAGCCTTTGTTATAAAGTCGATACCTAACAAAGTATCGTTATTAACGGCATTCGATAAAATAATGAACTCAATAGGTATACTTAATGAAGCAAGTTGAACATTGACCTCCGTGAGTAATACCTCACTATTCCTAATAGTACCGTCCGCAAGCTTTACCGACATCAGTTCGGTACGAAAGTTTAAACCGATACGTTTCATTAACGCATAAAGTGAACAACTCGCAACACTACGACGCGCGGCGGTATCCAACAACGCGGTACCCGAGTATCCCCCTATACTCACTCGTACGATAGGCCGACCTTGCTCCTTACAATCGGATTTCGAATTCGAGATGCAATTATTAACAAAGATGGAAGAAAATACATTTTCAACTTTAATGTTATCATTAGAAGATATACTTTGTAAACATTTAGGGCAATTTACTCTAATATGACCTTTCTCGCCACAATTATAACAAACAATACCTGAGTTAGAAGAATGAGATCTTTTACTTAACTTATCACAGGAGTCACGGACGTGTCCTCGCGTTTTGCAGTAAACACAGAATAGCTTTCTCTCACCATCACTATTTTTGTTCACACACTGATCACTACGCGGCACAGGCACGCGGTCACGTGAAGACTGCGAAGCGGAGTCGGGGGCGCGCAGTTGCGGCGCCGTCGAACTCGAACCCGAAGTACTATGTTGAAGTCCCTCGCCATGCCTGCGGCTAGGTCTCGCGGGCACGCTCAGCGGCGACGCCAGCGGTTGTGGCGGCGCGAGCGGCGGCAGCGCAGCGTTCTCCGTCAGCGACTCCTCTATAGCTCGAGATCTTTCAATGAGAGATTCGATGTCATTCACAGTATCTCTCGACAGTCGTTTTCTGATTCTCTTATGTAGAAGCCCGTAAATCATATCTAATCTCGCTTCCTCTGGTAACTCATAGGGTAGTTTCGCCAACAAAGCCCTTATCTTTACGACGAAAATATCGGCACGTTCCGATCCTTGCTCGGCGGCAAAAACGTCTCGGTACAACTTATATGCAGGTCGTGGAACTCCATACATCGAGCGCAGGCGTTTCACAGCATCCGACCACGAGTGTACTTCATTTCGAATTCCACGCCACCACACTGCTGCATCTCCTTGAAGTAACATAGGAAGGCCGCGAAGTGCCATCTCATCACTAACTGATGCACAATCCTTATACATTTCCACCGCGTCAATGAATGCTTCCACTGCTTCCGGGTGTTGAGACGAACCGTCGAACCGTGCAGTGCATTTTACGAATGTCCCTGGGATAGATGACGACCGTGGTGACGTGACAGTGGCCGCACCGGCAGCGCTAGGCTCGACATTCGGCGGCGCCCCTAAGTGCGATGACAGAAGAGACTGGACGAGCTTCTGGTTTGCCTCGGCTTGTGCCGCAGAGAAGGCAGCCAGAAGCGACGACAGCTGGTTCTCGGACATAAGCACAGGTGCTGCAGGTGTCGGGTTTACAGGTGCCACAGGTGTCGGATTCACCGGTTCCTCATCCGAACTGGTGTCATTATTACGTGGTTTTCGCGGCGGCATTATGACTGAGTCCTTGTAGTTCGCGTCTCAATATCAAACGATAAACTCGTAGGTACACTAGGCACACTCTCGCGTACGTACTTGTGCACTAGAAACTTCGAGAGCCACGGTAGGTTCCTTCGTGGCCCGCAGTTGGGAGCCAATATAACGTTCACTGGTCACGCATGATAAATGAAACGTTACAAATGATACGAATGCACAGTTTATTCACTTATATAGGAACATATAGGCAACTATTGACACGTAAGTACATAAACAACGTCTCGCGAAACGCAGCGTGAGCGCGGGTACAATCAATAATTAACATAGGTATAGCGCGGAGTTAGTCGGCCAGCCTACTGTTTTATAGCGGCGGTCAAGGTTCGGACGAGTAGCGTGATCCCGTGGCGGGGTAATCGTACGAGAGGGGATAGTGAGACATCGGGTGACATAGGTAAGTATCGGCGCGCTACAATTTTTAATAATTCTCCATGCTGCCTTGCATTTGATATTATTTTTATTTATATATTTAATATTATCAATTTGTTTAGATTTATAAATACATTTCTTTAAAACATTAGAATAGTTTATGTAGGTCATTTTATTACGTGTACTTTTTTGCTTATAGTATGTATATCGAAGGACCCGTTTAGTTCAAGATTTTTTTTTAATCCTTGAATTTTCCATTTATTTTTTCTTGCGTGACTATTGTTTAATTTTAGTTTTATTTTTGGAAAACATAGATTTTAAAAGAGACATGATATGTGTATTTTTTTTATAGGATAAGGGTGACAAACGAGCACACAGTCCACCTGATGGTAAGTGGTTGCTGCGGCCCATAGACATCTACATCTATCCTCGTTTGCGAATCAAAATGCAGATGCGTTGTCACCCGTGAGGACTAAGATGGAATGCCTCATTTCCAGCAAAAAGGGCCTCCGGCCACCTGCACTCACCAAGCGAAACGCAGAGGTAAACCTCTACTTCACGCTGGTATTCTGTGAGGTCGTGGTACCACCCCGGTTCGAGCGGGCCCATCCGTGCGACAGCAAAAGCTGCCGCGTGGCTCTACCACTGTTAAAAATGTCTCTTTTAAAATCTAAAATTTGTGAAGTAAGTTAAAGGCCTTATTTAAGTCAGTTTCTATTAAATTTCACACCACGATAAGGTTTGTAGACATTCTTTAAATTTTTGAATATGGTCCACGTTACAATAAAATTATTTAAAACATCTCATACAATTATATTATTTTTGTAAAATTTTTCTAATACTATTTTAAGTGAAACAATATAACTTTTACGTTGATATAATTTTCACCCATAAATAAAACCAGTTTATCATTTCTTGATAGCGTCATATTTAGGCACATTTATGCAATACGTTCGTTGGAGACAAAATCTTAGACATATCAGTCTATTGGTCTGATTTTTTAAACTCATGATCGATGGAATTACAGTATTAAATTGAAAATTGTAACGGAAATAAAAAAAACCTTGTGCAGTTGGCTGTTGACTCCTTTAAACCATATTAAACAAGCGGGGAGGATGGACTAATTCCCATCCAAATATAGAGGGGTATCGATATTCTTCTTCCTTGTATGGTGAATTTTCAGAGCATTTTGCATTGGGGTAATATTTCAGAAGGATGGACAATCGTCAAAGTTCTATTTATACCTAAGACTGGTATGAACTACACCTTATCAAAGTCCTTTAGCCTATTTTCCTTTCTTCTCAAGACATGGAAAAGGTTCTAGTTAGATGTATTAGGGATGTAGCTCTAGCTATGAGGCCCATACATCACTACTAGCATACTTACCACAAAGGTAAATCTACAGATACAGCCCTGATTAGTGTTATTGACAGGATCGATAAAACGCTGGGGGATAAACAAATAGCTCTTTGTACCTTTCTAGATATTGAGGGCGCCTTCGAAAGTAGCCCCACATCACTGCTGGTTGAAGGCCTGACATCTAAAAATGTTAACCCCACGACCACCAGGTGGGTGAAGTCGATGGTATCAAACAGAAAGGTATAACGCTGTTTCAAACTTCAATTAAGGTTGCAATTACAAGGAGGGATGGTTGGGATAGAAGGGATACTTCTTTGGATTCTTGCGGTTGAACAATTACTGTACAAGATGGCAGACCTTCGCATTAACACACTGGATTATGCTGATGACCTTGTGGTCATTGCGAGGGGTTTTCGCCAAAGTACTTTATCATCAATCATACAAAGAGCCCTATTTTTATAGAGGTAAGGGTGACAATCGAGCATAAAGTCCACCCGATGGTAAGTGAATGTCATGGCCAATAAACACACACTTCTATTATCGACTGAGAACCAAAATGCAAATGCGTTTCACCCCTGAGAACTAAGATCAAATCCCTTTTTACCAATTAAAATGGTCTCCTGTTCACTCTCAGCATACTAAACAGCATTAAGCTGCTCTTTCACGTTGATATTCTGATGGTCTTGGCCCGGTCGAGCTAAACCATTCGTTCTACACTAATAATATAACTGCAGTGTAGCTTCCCCATGTAAAATTTAAAACAACGTGTACGTAAGACCGTCCAACGCTTAAAGCAGATACTCATACATTTTAAACGCACTAAAAATATTTTGCATGATATAAAAAACTTTCGACAACACCGTCAGGAAAGTTCAAAGAACGTTGGTGCAAGTCATACATCACATTCTTCGAAATTTTATAATGAAAAATAAATGAAAATTAGTAGTCAGAAGTAAAAGGCGCAATACAATTCTCCGAATCCATTTTCAGTCTGTGATTCAATGGTTTTAACTAAGGGTTGTTTTTGACAAGGTATGATCATTGTTAAAAACAACCCAACAGCAAGGTTGACTGCCTCGTTGGTTTAGTGGTTGTAGTAGTGCTATTGCTGATGATGAGGTCCCGGGTTCGAATCCCGGGTCGGGCCAAAAAATCAGTTATTGAGTTTTTCCATCAAGAAATTCTCAGTAGCTGCCCGGAGTCGGGAAGTGGGCGGTGTTTCACCCCCGTGCCTCGGAAAGCACGTAAAGCCGTTGATCCTGCGCCTGATCTCTCTCCGGTCGTGTCGGTTTACCGTCCCATCGGGCTATGAGAGTCAGAGAATAGAGAGTTTACCTGTGATTGCGCATACACTTGGGCACTATAATCCTGTCCTGCGCCGACGGCTAGTCTTCGTTGAGACTGGCCGCCGTGGCCGAAATTCGGTCTGGAGGACATTATTATGATCATTGTTTGGTACTAATCTGTTTCTCCCAAATACTGTGAGCAGTGATACAGAATATCGGTGGAAAAACCGCTTCCTTTGATAACTGTGGTACAGCATCCCGTTTGGAGCATAGATTAGAAGTGATGTATGTATGTATTTATCAACTTTGTCTTTAATGCCTAATAATAGCGCTTCTCTGTGAATAATTCTTAAAGTAAAATATCTGTACCATATCCAATAATAACTGACTGTAAAAATTATAAAAGTATATTATTTTAGATAATACGTATGACAGATTTACAAAAGTTGATTGACTAATTCCATTCTAATGATCTGTAGTATTTTGAGATAATTTTTCCGCCTTAAATGTTATCAGATTTTTTTTTCGCTTACTATGCTACGACCAATATTTATAATAACTATTCCAACTGAGTAAAAGTGCAAAAATAAATGAATAAATATAAAATTAAATTTATTTTAATACTAAAAACAGATTGACGGCCCTGTAGCGCAGTGGTTTTTATATAATAGAATAACCCTGTATAGGTAAAATGTCAATTTCATAAATAAACCTAATAGTTTGTATTTTGTAAATCTAAATACGTTGCAAAATATATACGCGGCCATTAGCGCTGCAACTCATCTAAACCACTGCGCTAAAGGTCGTCAATCTGTTTTTAGTATTAAAATAAATTTAATTTTAAATTTTTGTTTCATTTATTTTTGCATTTTTACTCAGTTATTATAAAAGTTGGTCGTAGCATAGTAAGCGGAAAAAATCTAATATCATGTAAGGCGGAAAAATTATCTCAAAATACTATACAGATCGTTAGAATGTGTTCGAGACGGCCTAAAATGACTTTAAGCAAAAAGTGATTAAAGAATATTAATTTGTTTAAAAAGTGAAAATACGGACAAAATCAATCAAATAATGTGTTAATATGGTTTTACCATGTATTTACAACTCTTAATATGTTTGTATAGAAGGTCGTTTTAATAATAGTTAATATAAACAACTTTATTTTGTTTAAGAAAAACCGACCAATCACAGCGCGCCTTGTCGCAGAACTTTCTGGAAATTTAAATTAACTGCGTAATAGTTTGTACCAAAAAATAATGAGAATATTTTTATGTTCTAAAAGAGTTGTAAATATGATATTTAGTTAGCATATGTTGCATAGATCATGATAATAAAGAAATATTTCGTATAATTAAACACATTCAATAATTATAGGATAATTAAAGAATTAATATGCCCATTTATTGTAAAAGTTTGGGACATTTCACTTAATAACTTTTTTGAATGTAAATATATTAATTATCCTTTATCACGTACTGATGAAGAACCAAAATGCCATATTTATTATGTATAGCATATTAGTGTAAGATTTAGTGTTATATAAAAAATGTTGCAATTTGTGCCATTTGCATAAAGAAAAATGTTTAAAAATAAAGAGGCAAATGGGAAATGGCAAGCGGCTCACTATAGAGTATAGCCGAAGTCTACCTTATGGGGGCGAAAAACATCAATGTTGTAGTAGGAAGAACTACCAGTGCCCAGCAGTAGTATCCGGTAGTAGTTGCAGTGACTAGCAGAAATATATAGTGAATAGTGAGTGTTAGCTAGCCGAAAAAAATGGCAACTGAAAATTCGGTGTTGCATATAGTAAAAAAGTGTTAGCTAGCAGGAAAAAGTCGCAACTGAAAATTCGGTGCGGCATATAGTGAAAAAGTGTTAGCTAGCTAAATAAAGTGGTAACTGAAAATTCGCAGTTACATATAGTGAAAAGTGTTAGCTAGACGGAAAAAGTGATAACTGATATTCGCAGTTACACAAGTGTTAAATTCAACTAGTTTTAGTTGATTAATAGCTGCTAGTCAATAGTGTCAGAAAAACCAGCTACTCCGGACAGATATTTTATACTACCGCTCATTTAAATTAAATATTTTAAAATATATAGTGACCAACCTATAGTGAACAACCGTAGTTGACCAACCGTTTTAAATAATAGTGATAAATAAATAATAGTTGTATAATTTCGCGACAAATTAATTAGTCGAACCGCTGGCCACTCCCTTGCTATTTAAATTTATAATCGTGCATTTTAATTTTGAACCTCAGTCCACAGTTTACCAGCAGCAACCGCAGAGACGGCAGTGAAAGACGGCAGAGGGAGGATTCCGGAACCTACAGGTGTAGAACGTGAGCGACTCGCGGAGTATCTTCGACAACATTTACTCCGGAGAGTTACGCCCGTCCGGCACAGAATGGTTTAAGAATTAGTCAATCAACTTTTGTAAATCTCCTACACGTATTATCTACAAAAATATATTTTTAAAATTTTTACAGTCAGTTATTATTGGATATGATAAAGGTATTTTATTTTAAGAACGATTCACAGAGAAACGTTATTGTTAGGCATTAAAGACAAAGTTGATACGAGTACATACATACATCACTTCTAATCTATGCTCCAAACGGGATGCTGCACCACAGTTATCAAAGGAAGCGGTTTTTCTACCGATATTCTGTATCACTGCTCACAGTATTTGGGAGAAACAGATTAGTACAAAACAATGATCATACCTTGTCAAAAACTACCCTTAGTTAAAACCAGTGAATCATAGATTGTAAATGGATTCGCAGAGTTGTATTGTGCTTTTTACTTTTAATCACTAATTTTGCATTCATTTTTTGTTATAAAATTTCCAATATTGGGATGTATGACATGCACCAACGTTCTTTGAACTTTTCTGATGGTGTAGTCGAAAGTTTTTTATATCATGCAAAATATTTTTAGTGCGTTTAAAATGTAGGAGCATCTGCTTTAAGCGATGGACGGTCTTATAAATTTTACATGTGAGAGCCACACTGCAGTTATGTTATTATTGTAGCACGAATGGTTTAATTCGACCGGGGAAGGACCATCAGAATATCAACGTGAAAGAGCAGCTTAATGCTGTTTAGTATGTTAAGAGTGAACAGGAGACCACTTTTATTGGTAAAAAGGGATTTCATCTTATTTCTCAGGGGTGAAATGCATTTGCATTTTGGTTCTCAGTCGATAATAGATGTCTGCGTTTATGGGCCACGACATTCACTTACGATCGGGTGGACTTTATGCTCGATTTTCAACGTTACTTCTTTAAAAATAGGGCTCTTTGTATGATTGATGATAAAGTACTTTGGCGAAAACCCCTCGCAATGACCACAAGGTCATCAGCATAATCCAGTGTGTCAATGCGAAGGTGTGTCATCTTGTACATTAATTGTTTAACCGCAAGAATCCAAAGAAGGTGTGACAATACACCTCCTTGTAATTGCAACCTCATTTGAAGTTTGAAACAGCGCTGTGCCTTTCTGTTTGAGACCATCGACTTCACCCACCTGGTGGTCGTGGGATTTTTATATATCAAGCCCTCAACCAGCAGTACTGTCGAAGGCGCCATCAATATCTAGAAAGGCACAAAGAGCTATTTCTTTATCCTCCAGCGATATTTCGATCCTGTCAATAACACTGATCAGGGTTGTATCCGTAGATTTGCCTCTGCGGTTAGCGTGCTGGTTATAATGTAAGGGCCTCACAGCTAGAACTACATCCCTAATATATCTAACTATAACCTATTCCTATGTCTTGAGAAGAAAGGAAGATAGGCTAAAGGACTGGTAGGGCGTAGTCCGTACCAGCCTTAGGTATAAATAGAACTTTGACAATTGTCCATCGTTCTGGAATATATCCCCAACGCAAAATGCTCTGAAGATTCACCATACAAGGAAGAAGAATGTATATATGGTGGAGAATAAATGTAAATAATTAGATGTAGAAAAGATAGCTGAGCTAAGAATCCAATGATAGGTTGGCGCGATTTAAATATACGTGGTAGAGCCATGCTGCAGCTATGTTATGGTTTTAGAACGAATGGGTCGGTTCGACCGGGGAAGGACCACGCTCTCAGAGAATACCAGCGTAAAATAGCAGCTTAACGCTGCTGTGTTTCGTATGGTGAGTGTAGAGAACCGGAGACCCTTTTTACTGGAAACGAGGCATTCCATCTTAGTCCTCACGGTTGAGAACGCATCTGCATTTTCATTCGTAATCGAAGATAGATGTAGGTGTCTATGGGCCATCACTAAAAATGATACTAACCATTCACAAAAAAATTTCGAGGTGGACCATCGTTATTTTTCAGTGCTTGTACACGTTGGTAATGAAATGGGCTGTGTTTTCGATAGCCGAGCTTATTACTAAATGTTAAACTCGAGCACTTCCATGTGACGGAGTGGTAAACTGTCCAAAGTTTCAAGTTTTTACAGCTAATCAAGGGATTTTAGCCTTTGCTTAGCTGCAAAAATTGTTCTCCCATTGGTGGTACACGTGTGTTAATTCCTTGTCTTAGCAAACACGGTAAACACTGTAATATTGCACCATTTCACAGTACCCACGGTTCGAATATTTTTGTTACGTCATTGGTAACAAAGCGTACGTAATGAGGTCAGGGTCAACACTGTCAGCTTTTGGCTTGGCTGGGGGAGCTTAGTGATGTAACGGTAAATAAAAATAAGAGTGGGAGAGATGCGCTACAAGGTCAAGGTATCCTTACGAATGTGTGCGTGCATAAAATAGTAAACGTTACATATTCTGTACGCTGATAACATTTCAATTATTTTGACATGTAAGAAAAATAATAATACGATTAGAAATCAAGAAGAAGACATTAATAATACAATTGACATACTAATAGAATGGCTTAACAAGTAATTTGAAAATTAATATAGATAAATCCCATAATATACAACTTAATAAATCTATTTATTCCAATCAAAATATGAAATTTAATATACCAAAACTAAAAGAAGCTACAAGTACAAAATTTCTGGGAATAACGTAAGATGAAGATATAAACTGGAAAGAACAAATAGATAACGTATGCAGTAGAACTAATAAGTTTGTATATGTCCTTAAACACGTCAAAAACATTACAAATATTAAAACGGCAATTGCAACGTACCACGCATACGTAGTCTATTTTACGCTATGGACTTACAATATGGGGTAATGATACTAACCGAAATACAGCATTTTTTACGGGGTAAAGCCGTGCTGCAGCTATGTTAGTAGTATAGTTGTAACACGAATGGGTTGGCTCGACCGGGAAAGGATCACGCTCTCACAGAATACCAGCGTAAAATAGCAGCTTAACACTGCTATGTTTCGTATTGTGAGTGTAGAGAACCGGAGACCCTTTTTACTGGAAAAGAGGCTTACCATCTTAGTCCTCACGGGTGACAACGCATCTCCATTTTGATTCGCAAACGAGGATAAATGTAAATGTCTATGGGCCACAGCTACCACTTATCATCAGGTGGACTGTGTGCTCGCTTGTCACCCTATCTTATAAAAAAAAGTTGTTGCCCGAAAAATGCATTCGAGCAGTATTCGCGATATCTATCTAAAAATAAAACTGGGCACAAGATAGAATGGTGAGCTGAAAGTAGGGAAATTCGGAATAGGGCAACAGAACCCATGAGGCCAGCAGCTGGCCGACTTCTTGGAGGAAGAGGGGCTCTTTGTGATAAACTCTTTCTTCCAGAAGCGGCCCCATAGGAAGTGGACCTGGCTAAGCCCCGACTATTCGACAAAATTGAGATTGACTTCATTATGACGACCAGACCACAACTGTTCAGTGACGTCTCAGTGATCGCGAGAGTGAAAACTGGTAGCAATCACCAAATGGTTAGAAGCACACTGTACCTAAGCTAAACATTAAGTTGGAGAGGTCACGTCTAATGAAGTCAACGCTCCGTCCACCTCGTGCTCTAATCCAAAGTCCCGAAACCTTTCTGCTCTAGTTACAAATTCTTTTTTGGTGCCTAGAAGATTGCAATGTAGTGGACGATATAAATGACAAGCTCGTGGAAACTGTCCATGTGGCCGGAGCTAATTTTTGCAAGACCCGCCGCAGAAGAACACAATAACTCTCTGATCACACTCTTAATCTCATGGCTGTTAGACCAGATATGAAGCTGCTGTCTTCAGTAGATTTATAGCATATAGGCAACTGAACAGACAGATTTCCAAACGCATGTAGCGGGACTTACGCAACTTTAATACTACTCGTCTTAAAGAAGCGATCGAGCGGAACCAGGGCTCCAAAGTCTTTGCCAGAGATCTGTGTGCAGAAAGTGTCAACTGTCGAAACTGAAGAAAGAATGTGGTAGCATCGTTTCCGAGACACCTGAGATTTTGAGTGAGATTGAGAGGTTCTATGACCAGCTGTAAACGTCATTGTTGGAGCCAGACGCAAGTGTGAGTAACGATCCAAGAGCAAGTTTTATTCGACACTATTCCGATGAAATCCCGGACGTCAGTCTTAGCGAGATTAGAATGGCTCTCCAGCAACTTAAACGGCAAGACCTCAGGTGAGGATGGAATTACAGCGGAGCTATTGAAAGCGGGTGGAAAACCTGTACTTGAACTACTTCAGAAGCTCTTTATTTCCGTCGTCCATGATGGCACTACACCGGAGGCTTGGAGCACAAGTGCGGTGGTCTTGTTCTTCAAGAAAGGCGACAACGCTCTCTTGAAGAAATACAGACCAATTTCCCTTCTGAGCCGCGTCTACATGCTGTTTTCGAGATTCATTACAAATCGTCTCGCACGCAGACTCGCCGATTTCCAGCCTCCCGAACGAAAAGGCTTTAACACCAGACCACATACATACCCTTTGGCAAATTGTACAGAAAACCGAGGAGTACAATTTGCCACTATGTCTTGCGTATGGGGACTATAAGAAAGCCTTTGATTCCGTCGAAATTTTGGACGTTGCTGCTGTCCCTTCAGCGGTGCCAAGTGGACTGCCAGTATATCGAAGTGCTGAAGTGTTTGTACAGTAAGGCTGTACTGCTATCCGAGTACAGAACATGATTATGAAACCTATCAAACTGCAGAGAGGTGTAAGCTAGGGTGACGTAATATCCCCGAACTCTTCACGAAGACGTTTTCAAGCTACTAGACTGGAAAGGATACGATATAAACATCAATAGCGAGTGCATCACTCACCTTCGATTTGCTGACGATATAGTCCTTATATATCGATATAGAATCGCTGGAGGATCTAAGCACTATGATCAATCACCTCAATGGTGTTTCCCAACGGATAGGTCTTGAGCTGAACATGGACAAAACAAAGATCATGTTTAATGTCCATGTCACACCTATGCCGGTAGTTGTTGGGAGCACTAAGCTCGGGGTTGGTGAGGAGTATGTTTACCTGGGACAAATAGTCCGACTAGGTAAGTCCAACTTCGACCGAGAGGTCAATCGGCGGATTCACCTCGGCTGGGCAGCGTTCAGAAGATTACGACATATCTTCTCGTTAGACATACCTCAGAACCTCAAAAATAGATTGTTCAACCAGTGCGTGTTGCCAGTGATGACCTACGGATCGGAAACGTGGTATTTCACTGCTGGCCGTATGAGGAAGCTCAAGGTCGCTCAGCGAGCTATGGAAAGGGCAATGCTTGGCGTTTCTCTGTGTGATAAACTTAAAAACGAGGATATCGGCAGTAGAACCAGAGTAACCGACATAGCCCAACCGACAACCGATGGGGAAGAAATGTTCTCGAGTGGCAGCCTCGTACCGGCAGGCGAACAGTAGGGCATCCCACCACTAGATGGAGTGACGACCTGGTAAGACATACAGGAAGTCAATGGATGCAGGTGGCTAGGACCATGCTTTGTGACATTCCTTGGGGGAGGCCTATCTTCAGCAGTGGACTTGTGAAGGGCTGTAATGATGACCTCAAGGACAATGCTGACATTGAGCTGGAGCGAAGAGCGTTGTCCATTAGAGCTAATATGATAGCCCAAAGATTTGCCCAATACTCACAGTAGGTAAAAATTACACTGTTTAGAGTTTACTGTACGTCACTCTATACATCCAGCCCGTGGACATATTATAATAAGCAAAGTTACTACGATCTTCGCATGCTGTACAATAACGCTTTCTGGGTAAACTTGAAGCTGGCCCGATTCTGCAGTACCTCTGGCATGTTTGCGGAGGCGCGCACTGCCTACTTTCATGTGTAAGCGTGCGGGCAGATCACTGGTGTACAGAGTACAGGCCATCTCCAATATAATCCTGAAAATGAAAGGAGCCAGATTAGACTATCCCCTCCTCTGGCATTGCTGCAACAGACATGTTCCAGTAATTGTGGGAGCCAGAAGATACTAAATAATAATTATATGTAATTTGTATTTATTGTATTTTAATGTGTTTTAATTGTATTTTAATATATTTTTATTACATATTGTTATTATTTATTATCAATCAATCAATGTATTTCGGTGATATGGATCTTTTGTATCTGAAATAAATTCACTTGAATTGGAATTTGATTTATTCAATGCTGGCACACGTTGGTAATGAAATGGATGTCCAGAAGAATCCAGTAGTTCCCATACGTATCACTGGCTAACTCTGAATTCTGGAGCTGCATCATTGGTGCTAGCGCAGGGGTTTCGCTCAAAAAACTCGATCACATCTTCGTTTTCGACAGCCGAGCTTATTACTGAATGACCATTTCAAACACTTCTATATGAGAGAGTAGTGAAATGTCCATAATATAGTCAAACTTTCTTTTGGTTCTCGATTGGCTGGACACGTGCTTTTCTTGTCTCTGCAAACGCGAGAAAAACTCACTTTCTTATAATCTTTGCGCACTAGATAAACTTTCATTGCTTAAAAGGAAGCACTAACATTTCATGGTATTTTCGGTTCGAATATTTTCGTGGCGAAATCAACCTACAAAATTTAAAAAAATAGGACACGTCTACGTAATGAGGTAACGGTCAAGCGAACACTGTCGACTCGGACCGGAGACCGGGTGAACGTACCGTACGGGTTATGGAAGGGCGGGGAGGTGCACTAAATCTATAACCGAGCGCAAGCGTCGAAGTGGCCGAACGCTACCGACCACTTCCGTATTCAACACTCCCTTACGAATCTGTGTGTGCTAATAATTAACGACAATCACTTAAAATAATGCATTTCCACACATTTGAAAAAAAAGACGAGAAGGACACATTGTTTAAGGTTTTTTCTTATATCGGGTGTCCGGTAATGAATGGATAACCTTGAAATGTCTTATAGTACAACTTATGGCCGTTCTGAAAAAAATACGAAACAAAATATATCACAAGTAGTATCTTTGACATATTTTTTTTAAAGAAAAGTTGATTTTTTTCTATCTTATTTTACTGCCTTGAACACTATGACCAAAAACGAATGATTTCTATTGGTTTTTTGTTGTTTTATTATTATACACTAACTGTGCTGATAGATAAAAAGTAAACAGTATGAATATCTTTTGCAGTTTTTATTTAAAAAATTCGCAAATAAATTTATTTCTGAAAAACATGCAAAAAATATTATTTAAGCGAAGTTCAAACCTCTTGGGTATGAAAAAAATGTATGAATGTATGGGTGACCAATAATTTTACAATAATATCGGTTTCGTGTAGATTTTATAATGGTATAATTCATAAATGTATCTTCCATAAATAGTGACTTATTGCCATTAATGGAGAAAAATAAAAAAAATATATCAAAGATACTACTTGTGATATATTTTGTTTCGTATTTTTTTCAGAACGGCCATAAGTTGTACTATAAGACATTTCAAGGTTATCCATTCATTACCGGACACCCTGTATATGTTTTACACCATTCGCTTATAGGTATTACCTATTCTGAACCTCGTCTGCAAATTTGACTGGTTATTGCAAAATAACCCTATATAAAATTTAAGTGGTTTTTTTTTAATATATTCAAATGGCGATAGAAAATACACTGTTCAATTTAAGTTTTTAACGACTTGCTATTATCTTTGTCTCGTACCTACTTGCCTCGTCTGCGCGCTACATAATCTTTTCTGTAAAACATTCATACAGAATTAGCGTATTTAACTTATTTCAATGTCTGGTTCTCAGTAACCATTCTAATCCCAAACGTTAAAGTCATAGATATTTTTTTTTATTTTGTGATTTATTTTTCATAGGCCAGTATAAAAAACTTGAGGTTATCGTAATTTGTAAGACCCTACCCTTAAACCCTTCAGTAATAATGTTTTCTTTGAGTAAAATGTTTTTCAAGTGTTTTTTAGTTTTATTTATCATCGGATTTGATGAAGCTGGTAAGTCCTTAAAGATTTTTGAAATATACATTTTGATGTTTGGTTATATAACGTAATACCAACCTGTAGTAATTTATGAAATTAAGTAGTAAATTTTCTATTGCAAGTTATAAAATCCTTTAGGCTTGGGTCTATCGTTCGCACAACAGTGATCAGGAGACAACACGATTATTTGATCACATTAGTGAGGCTGCTGATGTGGCCCTAAATCGGTATCCTTCTGCACAAATGGTCTTTCTGGGGGACTTTGACGCTTGTCACCAAAATTGACTGTTTCCATAACAGAAGACCGACCATGCTGGAAGAGAAGCATGGAATTTCGCCTTGACGCTAGGCCTTTCTCAGCTGGAAAAGGAAGCAACTAGGGTACACGATATAGACGGTCACATAGCCAATTGCTTGGACCTTCTGCTGACTACTGAACCAGACAGGTATGAAGTACAGGTTACCTCCCCTGTGGGTATATCTGACCACTATCTGGTGAAATCTGTATCGTCGTATTCTCCCCCTGATTACGAGTCCCAAGGTGTTCGACGAATATGGCGGTATAAGTGAGCTGATTGGGATGAGATGCGACACTTTTTGAATCCTAATCCTTGGCGGGAGGTCTGTTTCTCTCCTGCGAACCCGTCGAGCTGCGTGCTGCGATAACCGATGTGTTGCGTCAAGCTATGTAGTATTTTATCCCCTTCTCTGACGCTCCCACCGGTAGCAAAGCTCGCCCATGGTTTAACGCTGAATGCACCTAAGCTGAAAAGTGCAAGCATTTAGCGTACCTATCCTGGATTGACGCTCGAAACCGCAAAGATCCGAATATTTGCTCCAAGAAGAGAACTTTCAAACAGGCCGCCAAGTACTACAAAAAAGCATTACGGAAAGTTAGTCTCGATCGCATTAAGCATATTGGCCCAAAACTCTCTGCCAGACCATCCGGCACTAGAGCTTTTTGGTCTCTCACCAAAGCGATCGAAACAAACTTCTGTCGGCCTACACTGCCTCCACTGGTAAAACCAGATGGCACACTGGAGCATACAGCTAAAGAGAAAGCGGACTTATTCGTGTCTCTCTTTGCCTACAATTCACGTCTTGACAGTGGCAACATTCCACCTAAATTACCTCATTGCGGGACCTCTATTTCCGAGGTCCGTATCACAAATAAGGAGGGTCTTAAAACCTTGCGGTGTCTAGACGTGAATAAAGCTAGTGGACCAGATGGTATACAAGCTATAGTTTTATAGGCTTGTGCACCTGAGTTGTCTCCTGTGTTGACACGCTTGTTCCGTCTCTCATTTAGGACTGGAATAGTGCCACAATCCTGGAAGCTGGCCAACGTGCAGCCTGTTCCAAAAAAGGCAGCTTTACCGACCCTGCCAATTATCAGCCAATCTTAATTACCTCCATACTCTGCAAGACTATAGAACGTATATTGAACGCCCGCTTAATCGCATGCCTAGAGAACAATGACCTCCTTAGTGACTGCCAATACGGGTTTCGCCGAAATCGGTCAGCTGGGGACCTTCTAGCGTATGCCACACACGTGAGGCACTCGAGAACAGTGGGGAAGCACTTGCTGTTTGCCTTAATGTCTTGAAGGCCTTTGACAGAGTTTGACACTAGCCTTTCGGGTAAGGACTTTCTTAGTGAACGGTCTCTCCGGGTCGTCGTCGATGGCTGCTCATCCGATCCTGTTGCGACTAATGCCGGTGTTCCTCAGGGGTCCGTCCTCTCCGCAACTCTCTTCCTGCTGCATATTAGTGATCTGGTTATGCCCGGTATCTATGAGTATGCAGACGATAGCACAGTTGTGGAGAGATACCAACCAAGTCCACGGGCCAGTTGGGCTCAAATCCAGTGCGAAAAAGAAACTATGGAAGAGCGTGTGAATTTCACACTACACGCAGTCTCCGAATATGCCAATACCAATCTTTTGAAATTCTACGCAAAACCAAAACACAAGCGTAGTTCTTTACTGCAAAAAGAAATGTATCACTGGGGTACACCAACCGCCTTCAGTTGTTGGGAGTTGAGATATCCTCAAATATGAACTTCGGGCGGTTCATTGAGTCGACGGCCAAAGCAGCTGCAAGGCAGCTAGGAGTCTTGCAAAGGTGCCGCGATACTTCACGCCAAAACAGCTTCTTAATTTATGTAAAGCGCAAGCCTTTAAAGTGCTGCAAAATGCCACCTAGCAGCTTTGGACTCAATAGAAAAACGTGCTAAGAGGCTTATTGGTGACCCGAATTTATTTAAAACTAATCGTACCAGTCTCGAACACAGGTGCAAAGTAGCCAGCCTTTAGGTTTTCTACAGGATACATTTCGTAGAGTGTGCGCAGGAATTGCATAATCTAATTCCTCCTTCTCCCTTCCACCATCGGACAACCAGACGTTCGGCTAGTCTCCACCCCTTCGTTGTTGACTTACCACGCATTCGAACCAAATGGTTTGCTACATCGTTCATCATGCGTACAGCAAAGGAGTGGAATAAGTTGCCAGCATCTGTGTTTCCATCCGATTACAGAG